>OW388291.1:972500-1689463 GCA_936450465.1 Gibbula magus
TACAGTAACGATATCAAATTTCATAATTTATGAGAGAGACAGACACCGATAAAAGTGTGCTAGCAATTAAACTACATATAACTAACAGTGAAAGTACGTCATGAATTGAATTCCGCCTAGTTGATCATTGTTTATACAGAGGCGGATTGTGTACCTGAACATTGTAGAAGAAGAAGAAGAAAATAGTTTATTTCAAAAAAGTGTCACACCCTGAAACAGGGTCCGGCCTACACAGACCTATGAGACACCAATAACACAATGATAAAAATTCCTTAAAATTGATAAAATGCGGTACATTAACCAATTACAATACATGAACATACCTACATTACATACACACACATAATATACGTACATACACATACATACATATACATAATAAACATGGTATACATACATACATACGCTCTTCGTACATATTTACATTCATACATGGTCACACACACACACTCACGCACACACACACACACACACACATATGTATACAATACATACATATACGCACATACCCATACATTAGTACATTAGTGCATTAGTACCAGTCTACACCACATACATACATATACCCATACATTAGTACATTAGTTTATTAGTATGCACATACCTGTATACGCTACACACATATACGCACATATCCATACGTTAGCACATTATACATACACACATACTAAGATACATTTCTTATTGTTTCTGATTGTATCTGTTGGATGATCAGATCAATCCCACTAGACAGGTAGAGTGATGCTATTGGTGGATGTATAATAAAATAATATAATGTATAATAAAATATTTATCTCTCTATCTCTCTGTATATTTTACTGAGATAAGTAGTTTCAGTGCTCAGGTAATCCGATATCAGATACACGCCCGCCCATACATTAATAATACAAAAACTTGAAAGTCAATTTGAATAAGCGTATTGTGGTGAACGGAAATTACGTATCTTCCCATAAACAGAATTCCCAAAATGACAACACTTGTTATGGTTCACTAATTAAGGGTAGCTTAAGTTTTACCCTCGGTGACAGACAGACAGACAGACAGATTGTTTTATTTTTGTCTCACTTGCGTGTATACAACCAATCGCTCAGCGATTTATGAGAGACACTGTGTCAATTTATAAAACATAAAATATATTGAATATAGAGTAAAAGTATGTACATCAATAAAAGTAAACTAAAATATTGCATAAATTATCCATATAAAAGATTACGACGTAAACGAAGAATGCTATTGCAGGCCTTGGCACTATCAAAAGTTAAAACGGGATTGTTGAGTATGGCATAAAACTGTTCGTTTGGCGGTAGTAGATTAAAACCTTCCAGCTTATTAAAACAAGAAACAAATAATTCATCTCTAACAGATTGATATAAAGGGCAAAACAATAAAACGTGCATTTCATCTTCTACAATATCACTACAATTAAAACAATATCTTTGATTAAAATGCAGGTTTTCATAACGTCCGGTTTCGACTCTGAGTGGTGCTACTCCACACCTGAACTTAGCTAGGGCGGATCTGTGTGATCTCGGCAGGGGGGAACTGAGGTAGCTCTCAACTTGATACGCCCTTTTATATTGTCTGTAATGACGGAGTTTTCCAAGGCCTATGGACGAACGGTTAAAGCTAGGGTCAGCATTCAGCTTGTGTCTCCATTGTCGTGTATATCTGTTGAAAGTTATGTTGGTTGTAGTTTGGGTAAACAGACGACTCTCTAGCGTTTCACAGCTTGCTAAATGTCCCAATCCAATTTCATCCATGTACTCCTTAACTCGTCGAGTCCAGCACTTTCTGTTCTTTACCTTTGACCATAAAAATACCTTCTTATTTACCCGTCCTTGGTTCATGTTGGTAAGTCGTGCAAATGTTCTAGTTACTGCCTTCCACTGTCTCACTACGGGGGGTATCCAGCCTGAGTCGCCGTTCACACTTAAGTTCGGGGTGTATTTGCCAACACCCATGAAGAACCTGAGAGCTCTGTGATGAAGAGCGTTGACCATAGAGTGTTCTCTTGTCCCCCATATACCAGCACCATAATCTAGAATCGACCATACCATTGTGTCGTATAGCTTTGTATATACGCTGAAAGGCATTCCTCCGAGGTCCTTGAACTTAGCGATAAGGAGACCGAGGGCTCTGCTTGCCGATTTTACTGCACACTTCACTATTACGTTATAATTCAAATGCTCATCCAACATAATTCCCAGATATTGATATTGAGGACAAATATCCAATGTCGTATCTCCAACTTTAAACACTTTATCTGTCTGCTGCATCGCAGGTCCCCTGAAGTGGATAATCTTTGACTTGTTCCTGTTGATTGACATCTTGTTCTCATCACACCATGTATTCAATGCGGATAACATAAAATTTAAGTCAGTTTCGGATTCGGCGATTAACACTATGTCGTCTGCATACGCTAATATAGAAATAATTTCATCTTCAACACGAACACCTCTTCCTAGTGCAGTAATAGTATCTAAAAGTTCGTCTATGTACATATTAAAAAGCAGGGGTGACAGAAGACAGCCTTGTTTTAATCCCCGGGTAACGCCAAACCACTCAGATTTCATCTGGTTGACTCGTACACAGCATTGCACATTCTTGTATAGAGATTTTATGGCCGAGAGCATCTTCCCATGCACACCACTGTTACTTAGTTTCTTCCACAGCTCTCCTCTGTCTATCCAGTCATACGCCTTTTGAAAGTCTATAAACGTTGTAAATGTAGGTTTCTTACACAGCTTCCTGTTTTCAATGATGGTGGTTAAAGTTGAAACATGATCAATAGTGGACCGACCTTTTCTGAACCCGTTTTGGACATCATTTAATATATCATGACTTTCTGGCCACGTTGAAAGTCTTGCATTTAAAACACCGCAGTACAGTTTGTAAATAACGGGGGCAAGAGTGAGTCCTCTGTAGCTCATCGGGTCTCGTGGGTCTGTACAAGAAGATTTGGGAATAGGGCATATTATACTTTTAGACCACATATCAGGTACACAAGAACTATTAAAACATACGTTGAAAAGACGATGAAGGGTTTTTATAATTGGTTCTCCTTTTAACAGCTGACTGGGGATCTCGTCGATTCCTGGCGCTTTCCCGTCTTTAGATCTCTTTACAGCTTGCTCTACCTCCTGTAAAGTAATGAATTCGTTAAACGTTCCATCTCCACCGTCTCGGTGTGTAGTGGTTCGGCCAATATAAGGGTCAAAGGACAGAATTCCCCCAAAACAGAACGCTAATTATAAAAACAACACTGTATACTGAAGCTGCAAAACGTTGTAAACTTCCCTCCGATGTTCAAATACCTGTGTATACAGTTGGTGGACACACTACAACGTGGGTAGTTAAGTGCCTTGCCCAGGGACACAATACATGGTTTCAAACCTTTGGTGTTTTCCCCTGGATTCGAACCCAGGCCATTGGCGTTAGAGTCCATATATATAACCAAACCAATGGGCTCCACATACAACCATAATTTATAAAATACATTTATTGAAAATATTTTATTCAAGTAAACTCGTTCCATAACTTGTTGATCCATTAAATGTTAACAACACAGAAGCTTAAAACTCGTGATAAATTCAAAACAATGTGAAGGTAATAGAAATTGAATTATGAAAATATATTCTTTCCAAACATATGTAAAATGACAAAGCTGACCGTGGAACGTGTTATTACAATAACTTTCGACCAATGCCCACGTGGAAGGACGATATATTTTAAAGCTGTTATCTTAAACTAGTATGAACGCTAGTCACAGTGGAGTGAAACCTGTAAACATGTCCTACTCAACCTATAGCACTCACAATCCAAACAAGTTCAAATCATATCAATCTCCGTTCAGTTCTAAACAGGTCACAGACATCTGGTACATGTAAGTAAATCACATAACATATAGATTGTTCTGTTGTAATATTTTTTTCTAAAGAGCATTGCATAACAAGTTTATACATTGCATGACATTTTTAAATAATCAAGTATTAGCTTATGTTAACAATTGCGGGTAATTATGGATTTTTCACTGGTTAAAGATAAACTAAATACTTTGAGACAATGCATATTTGCATACATTAGATATCCTAACTCAAACACAAGACAAAAAAAGATAAAATAGAGAGATGATTAAATTATGATCAAACCTGATTACATGACAATAATAATGATGATAGTCGATGATAATAGTATATTTATAAGGCGGCTTTGAAAATGAGATGACAATGTCAATACATCAACTGAATATGGATATATAGTTTCGACAAGCTCAGGCACATGCACCTTTCAAATCGCGTATTAGCCAGTGAAAGAACACATTATTTAATCTATTTCACGAGTAATCGGTTTCCATTCAGTTTTAGGACAGGTGTAAAACTTGGTTAAATACTTTAAATCAGGCATCTGTAAGTTCTGTAGGTCTCAGTCAGTTTCTTCTTGGATCGATGTTTCCTTCGTCATGTTTTGATGCCGTCGTTTAATGAGGATGAAGATTCTGCAGAGAAAATATATTCTTGAAAATATTAGACTTAATGGTTTTAAATTCGTAATTACAACATCCGGTCTCCTATGTATATGCCATTTTATATAAAAAAAAAGACGCTCACTGTCATTGCTTGTTGTAAGTGATAAGTTGATAAGTGACCTTGTTGGTGTTAGATAAGTGACCTTGCGGCATCCAAGTGGTTGTGTCTGTTATCAGTGTTATCAGATAACCTCGTGATATACCGTAAATACTTCAGTAATCGCCCGGCCATTTTTAATTTAAAACACCGATTTGATCAGGCGAGTAGTCAAGGCAGGCGATTATGTTTTCGAAGCCATTATATATAAGTGCAATTTCTAAAAAAAATCATAACAAAAACATCAGTTTAGTTTAGTTTTAAATTATGAATGTCGTAAGCGAAATATTCGCATACATTTTCTTATGCCGGAATTACTTTTGAAAAGGAGTTGGCCATTACTTTACATTTACCTTATTAAAGGCACTGTGTCACAGCAAATGTTATTAAATATCACTAATTCAGCGATCTTGCCCATTGCTCGTATATGAAATTGATCAGCCCTAATGTATTCTACCATATAGTCAATTTGAAAATTTTTTAAGTATTCGGGTTTTAAAGTTAATTTAAAAAGTTTGCTTGATTTAATGCAACGTTGCATTAAATCACGTGACGCCTTGAGCGAAACCTAGATAGAGTTAGCTCCCTTTCGAGATGCTAGATGGTACCAAGTTTATGGGGGGACTTGATTTGCCAGCCGGGCTATCGCCCGGGTGGCCCGCAACCCGGTTGTCGAGATATCGTTGTCATTGTCGCAAACACTTTCGAAAATTTCAATTATTAGTTGCAGGGCAACTAAGTAACAATAACCCGAATCAACTTGATTTGGTTCGTCTGCTCGGATCACCCGGATAGCTATAGCGGGCTATGCTCGGGATAGTGCAAATCAAGTGCCCCCTATTGTTTACACCCGTGAAGACCCTTACTTTCGCCAAATACCAGACAATACTTAGAAATGCAGCGGACGGCGGCAACAGATGGTTTACATCAAGCAACCATTAGGCTAAATGAAGTTCGAGGAGTTCGAAGCGCGATATCAGGTGTGCCGATGTGAAGTGAACAAGCCAGTAGACGATGTAAACCGACCGAGGCGAGCACGATCGTCGAACAAGCCAGGTACAGTGCTGTCGGGTAAACCTACGCACCTAAGAATTAAGCGCAACATTTATGTCAGCAGAATGTATCTCAAGATGATAATTAAGTCTTTCAGTAATAACACCAATGTAGAAATTGTAAGTAGAGTTGCTAAATGCATTGACGCTTAAAATAATCAACAGTGATCAAATGACTATTCCCATAGGTCAACTAGTGTAGGCTAAAGATACGCAGTCAGAGTTTCACTAATCATACATTTCAAATTTTATGATTTATGAAAAATATTTCCAGAAGCTGATGAAAGTACTAGTAGACCAGGTAGAGGAAGTATTTTGTTTCCTTTGAAATTCGGTATCACGTGACAAAGCAAAATGTTTTATTATGTTTTCTTCATTATGATTGTTATAAATTTTTAGCAATTTGTCGCTATTTGGTCAAGAAACATCATTGTCAAAGTTTTCACCTGCTAGAAACAATTTAATATCTTCTAAACTTTCCAAAAGAAACAATAAATGAAGTCAATACACTCTCTACATATACTTATGTTGTCGCAGTGCATATTTTTACCTCACACAGCTGTACTATTTATAACAGAATTTTGTTGTGTACAGTACACTTTCTGCATGGTCAGTGACCCATTTGTCAATTTGTAGTTGAGGTTTCATTTCACACATGTAACAACATTTAAAAAAAGAGGATCCATATTTAAAAAAAGATCTGGTTGAATAATAACCAATCGACAAGCAAGCCTACACACAGTGTAATGATTATAGTGTGTTTATGTATGTAATTAGTGGCTGCCTTTCAAACAATAAAATCTGCTAATTTCATTGTAAATAAGAGTTTTCAGGCAACAACATTGGATTAACTTTATTTTTTATTTTTTCAAGCTTCTCTCATCTTTAAAATAATCTTGTCAAGGAATGTCTGTTCGACACTGCATTAAACATTGTTAATTGTATCCCTTTTCTCCACAGAAATGATGCCTTCCTCAGAGGGAGATCCGCACCAAAAAATAAAAAAATTGGGGACATGGACATCAAAATGTTTGATGTTTCCAGTATTTCGATGGATCACTATGGGTATGAAGAGATGCAAATGTATAATTTTGGTAAACTACTTTAAGTAAGTTATTTTTAAAAGGCAAGATGAAGCAACACTCACAATATGTCAATCTGTAGTTTTGATGTGTAACTTGTTTGAGAGGTGGTAGTGAAGAGGTTGAACCTGATTAAAATATATATTTTACTTGATCTTTTACTTACTCTGATCTTTTTAGGTTAATATGTCACTTTTTCAAAAGTAAGGTAGACAGAAGCTTATGTATGATTATTCTCCATGCCAGGCAACTAATTATATAAGCCATGAATAACTTTTTTTATAAAAATTGTTGACATTTGCCCTGTGGTGATCAAACATGTGAAAGGAAATTTACTCCTTTGTAAATATGTGGATTAATATAATATGAAATGTTGAGAAATGACTGAGCTGTGCATATATGTAAACTGATTGACACATTAATTTTTCTCTATCCGCAGAACTGACTTAGCAGCTGATGGCGAGTTTCTTCCAATGAAATGCCCTCTCCTCGAAAACGTGAGTAAGTTGAACAATGACAATAATAGCAATCATACTATTATGTTAAAACCAAATTCATCAGAGTCAGCATGAATGGGGTGTGAGTGATAATTGGTAATCATGCTGTTTTTTTCCCCGTTTCTTATAATGTGATAACATTCTCTTATCATTATGCATTGTTTTCGATTATTCATTCTTAGATTTTAGATATTTAACAGAAGGTTGTGAGTTAAGAGTAGTTTGTGCGAGTTTGTCTTTGATTTACAATTGTCTTGAACATATATTTATTTTATCATATATCTTTTGCAGGTTAACACTGAATGCATATTTTATTCTGAAGAATATGGTGGACAACATGACAGTGCAGATGAAGCATTTCATGTTGAAGATCCTGGTGAATTCAAAACATCATGTGCTCTGTAGCTTTTCAGAACTTCAGCGATTTATATTCTAAGATTGAAGATCAAAGTAATAAATAATGAATAAATAATAAATTGTGAACAAGAAAAAGCCATGACCCCTGTGACCCACATTTGGGGTCACAGGGTCACCAAATCTGCAATTTAGAATCCTCATTGGCCAAGGAGTCATTTCAGCTTTCTAGAGCTGTTCATACTGGAGTATCTGCAATTTGTATCCTTCTGGTATGTCATACAAATATGATATAGCTGTCGCCCTGTCCGTCTGTCCATCTGTAATAATTGCATTACTGGAACAGAACTAAAATACCGTTCATAACATCTTTGTGAAACTTTCTAGGAGTATTACCCACTGAAGTAATAGTTGAAATTTTCATTTGTCCATAGACACTTGTTGGATTTGGACTTTGTTCAGGCATAGGTTCGATTCCAGAGCAGAACTTCAAAATCCTTCATCTTATATTCCTGAAACTCTAATTGATGTGTATTACCAATCTACTTAGCCTAGGTCAAAGATAATAATATGATTTGTATAGATATACAAATATGGATTATGATTTGTAAAATTACTGATTGACTTAACTGTAGCGATCACATAGGCAATGCTTTATAATTTGATTTGTTAATGTTGATAATGCAATAAATATCTAATTAACTACAGAGCCAATGGCTGTAATTTTGTTTAGTTTAGTAACACTTGACTGTGTTAAAGGTGAAACATTATTTATTTTTCAATGTACCTGTAAAAGAAGACTGTATATTACAAAATTTGATAATTGACATGACCTTGCTGGTACAAAGATTGGTCTTAATTAAATGTTATTATTTTACCAAACTATGTTGTTAATAAATATTGTCATGTATTAAAAAAAACATTTTGTTTTGTTTTCCCAACATCCATCTCGACACAAGTGCACAGTGGTGTGTATTCTTACCTTGAGGGTATTTCCATAATTACAATTTACATTTACATTTTGTGCAACTTTAATGATTTTCATTTAATTACAGCAATGTCCCAAACGTGTTACAGGAATCGCTGTTTCCCATTCGATCCCATGTTATTTCAATGTTTTTTCATGGATAATTTTAATTATCTCAATTTTCAAAATATTTTACTGAAAATTGACATGGAAACAGCAGATCTACCCCGCAAAAGTACCAATTATCTGATTTTGGATACAATGGTATTTAATAAAACAGTTAAATGGTTACTGAGGTATGTCCATTTCTTCAGCCCTTTAGGCTTACATATATGGTGGGACGTTACTGTAAAAATATCAAGTCATTATTTTGCTGTTTTCCAAAACCATGCTTAAAATTAATGAATTTGAAATGTGTCTAAAAATAATAAGATGTTGGATTACAATCTTGTTGAATTTCATAAGTTTTCGTTCACTTCCGATCATGAAAATTTATTTGTGATATTTTACTAACACTTTCAACTTCTTACATGGTTATATTTTGGATAACACTACCTTCAATAGTAAGCCTACACTTTCTTCGAGGCGAAATGGTTGTGTCGTAAGCTGTTGGTACAGTCAATGCTGGCGATAGTTGCTTTACTCTGAGGTTGTGGGTTCGAATCCTGCCTGAGTGAAGGTATTGAAGGTAGTGTTATCACAAATATAACCATGCATGTTATATTTCTTCACTATCTAATTGGCAAGAATTTCTAACTTTCAACTTCACTTTTTACCACATATAATGTTTTTTTACCAACATAACATGACAAAGAATTCATCTTGTTTTTCACATCTCTTCATGTTGAGCAAATTAATAAACAATTTATATAATGTTCATGTTTTTGTAAAGCTGGGCAAGTATCCTATCATATATAGACCTAAAATTCAACTCATATCTACGGAAAATATGACAATTAAATGACATATATGACATGGTTGAGAAAAATCATTGTTTATGCAATGTATTTCAACAAAAGCGTCCCTATTATCGGGGTAGGCCTATTTGAAAATCATGATCATGGATGCAAATAATTTTATGAAGTAAACTATTCAGAAACAGGTCAAAATCATTTTTCATTGACGTTTCATTTAAAATAATATTTGCAAAATCCAAAATAAATTTTATTGCATCAAAGTGTAATGCCCAAGTGGTACTGGGAAGACATATTTTACAGGTAAGCTTGGACAACGTATCAGAAAACGGCTGCTTTTTCACTATTGCAGGTTTGATACTGTATTTATTTATTTTTTCATTCTGAATAATCTGAACATTGTTTTCAATTATCTTATAACGATATGATGAAAATTAGTATCCACTATCTATAATCCTTTAACATTTTACTGAAATATGGAGGATGAGTCAGTTTTCCGGGTAAGAAAGATCCAAGAAAGATCTTGTGACGATTGAATCTAGATTATAAATAGCTGCTGAGGGAAGCAGACGATAGTCGGGCGCAAAACAAGACGCGCAACGTGTAGATGAAACCAGAAAAACAAGCATCACAACAACGCGTGCGACAGATTTCAATGTACGGAGCAACTGTTTACGGGCGGTCGGCTCCCGCGTTTAAATTATAATAACAAGTCAACTGGAAACAATATTAAATATTTTATGGCATCAATAGGAAGCTAAAATATGTGCGTATGTATCAATATGTCTTAATATAGCTTAATTTAGGTCGAAAAACCGTGCTACAGTGCCTTTAAACCCGGCGATTATTGAAGACAGACGATCATTTATTTCAAAGAGGGCTTACACCCGATGATAATTCAAGGCAGGCGAGTGTTTAAAGCAGGCGATTATTCCAGGATTTATGGTTTATATGAAAACACCCTCACTCGTAACTCAGTGATAATTTATCACAGAGAGCAAATATTTTCATATTTTTCAAATGATTTTCTCAAGTACTCATCAGACTCTGGCTATTGATCTTAATATAAATGTACACTGGTCGACAGCAGCCAATCGTATTAACGATAACTAATCATTCGTTTATGTATGAACTATATATTTCAAGTACTTACACAAGAGTTATGGCCGAGAGGATGGCAAAGGCAGCAACGACCATGTAGACCAGCCCCCTCCAGACGAGCACCGTGTGCTGGTAGATGGCGCTGAACAGGGACGTCCCCACCAGGGAACAGATAATCTCAACCACAGCAATACTCGCGAACAGCGACCCTGAAGCGGAACAGATAATCTCTACCACAGCAATACTCGCGAACAGCGACCCTGAAGCGGAACAGATAATCTCAACCACAGCAATACTCGCGAACAGCGACCCTGAAGCGGTACATGGCGGATACTGATATAAACATCATAGGAACGGATTACTGATGAGAAAGTCAACAATTGTTTATGGTATATTTGAGATCACTTTTCAACTAGAAGATGTTTTAATTCGTAAAACAGATGTCTACCCCCCCCCCCCCCCATTCACCTTGGAAACCTCAAACAATTCCATTTTTAGAGTTCCTACCCTTCAAATAGACAAAGTCTAAATTTGTTGCCATAAAATGGGAAGAAAATAAAATTTAAAAAACTTCAAATCCCAAATAGGCACATCTACGTGCTATTGGAAGGTGGTGTGCCAACTTTGATGAAGATAGGGCAGGGAGTTTTATAGTGATGTTCAAGAAACAATGGAACGCCAATGCAAACGCAAACGCTGATGCTACATAATGACGTGCATGTACAAGGGTCCAGTAACTATACATATCAAACGATACTTTGCGGATGAACCGTGATGATCGAGATATTCCTTACCTAGATAAGCATTCTATAGTCTTTACATAACATGATTATACATCTCGCAGTGTCCGAATGGTAGCAAGCTGTAGACAAACTCATCTCTATATAAACTCATTAAATGTTGATTCATTAATCCGTTGATTCCGTTTCCGAATCCGAACGCCAATTAGCCGTAACGGATTAGTTAATTACAACTATTTCTGCTTCATTAATCCGGTGACAAGCGATCATCACACTGATTGTGTCGGTAAACTTCAAGGACAGTGGATTAACACGGGAGTTGAGCGTGTCAGTAGTTTGTGATTTTAATAAATTGAAATGTTTTACATTGTGTGTCCGTATAGTTTGTGGTTGTAATATATTGAAATTTCTCATTTTGTGCGATAGTTATAAATATCCAGCGTGTCAAAGTCATTTAATATTTTAAATACGTTCTCGTCTCTCTGTAGATTCAAAGGTAATCAATTCCATCTTGTTTGATTCATTTCAGTAGTCCGAACATTTCACTATCCGAACGTTTTTGATGAAAAACGGAAGCGTTCGGATTATCGAGGCCTGACTGTACATAAGAACTGTATATACCAAGCTTAACCAAGACACACCAAGATTAACGTATACATTTCACAAGGAGAGGTATTTATATAAGCCATCAGGCATTTTACCGATCCGATCCTTTTCATGGAATAAAATACGTTTAAAACAAAACACATATCACACATCCAGCTCGAGTACTATTATGAGACTGATTTGTAAACCCTTCAAGTTGTGGATCGAAACATATACATATGGAAAGGAGTTAAGGATGTTCGCTCCTCAAATTTATAGTATTAAACTTTTTTCAAACGTATATTTTTTAAAAGATCAAAGTACATATGATTTGAAAATCAGCATTAAAAAATGGGGGGTAGTGTGCGTTTTTTCAAGATATGACGCCTGTAAGATAGTGGGGTGAAGTACAATTTTAAAATGGGAGTCTATGGGAAAATGAGAAAGAAACTGCTAAAAACTTTAAAATACTACATTTCTAGTATTAAACTTTTTAAAAACTTTTTTGATATGTTACAAAGTTCATGTTACCCTACCGAAATCGATGAAAACATGTATATGGTAGTGTGAGTTTTTTAAAGCTTTGTCACAAAATGTACTTGAAAACCCCCCTTTTTAGTCAAATGTAGGCCATTTATGCTGTTTAGGCACTTTTGAGAGGTTCTAAAGTCACATTTTCTTTATTTCATTTGTTTTTTAAAAGTATGTAGATGATGTAGAATATCATGAAGTAAATAAAGATGAGAAAAAAATCTTTACTTAATCATATTTCATTTTTGAAGTTCAACTGGAAGGAGCGGACATCCTTAAGCTCCCCCATGTTTTTTCACCCGCAAATGTGGTCTGATAAGACAGACGACTATGTGTCAGTTAAGGTAGCCGTGTGGTATTGGAGAATCATAATCTGTCAGTTTAAGAAAGAGAGATTCATTCGGATAACGTTACGCTTCTTTTGGATATTTGCATTTATACAATTTTGGAGTTTGGTCTCATTATGCGTACACATATGGAAACTGGTCCTTTCATATCTTTTGCACAACATATATGCGTTAAACTTGACCTGTGAGTTAACTTACCAGTGGAATGAACATATCAACACACTCATTTGTTGCACAGCATTATAAAGTGTTCGATTGTAGCAAGGCCTACTTTACTGAATGAACTTCTTCACATTCTACTTCATATTACAAAACAAGTGTTATGTGAATGTAGCACACGCGACTTGAGAATACTCCGAGTTCAGCTCACCTTGTCTGTTGCTGGGAGCCAGACGGGACAGGATTGATCTGCACACGGGGAACACGAACACGGTCGGGATGGACAGAACTGATGCTGCGATACAACATGGGTAGCGTATTTTATTCATGTATTGACTTAAAATAAAGTCACCGGTGCACTCGTAATTTCAACGTCAATCAACCAGTAACTATTTTATATTATATAATTCACGTTAATATTAATTAAAACGATATAAGGTTTATTTGCAAAATGTATCACCTTGTTTTATTATTAAAGTAGTAGTACTAGTGTCGGTAGTAGTAGTAGTAGTAGTAGTAGTAGCAGTAGCAGTAGTAGTAGTAGTAGTAGCAGTAGTAGTAGTAGTAGTAGTAGTAGTAGTAGTAGTAGTAGTAGTAACAATATTGGCAACAGTATCAGTCGAAGTATTGATAGTAGCAGAGGAAGTAGCAACAACAGTAGCAGTAGCAGTATTATTAGAAGTAGAAGTAGTGACAATAGTAGCAGCAGCGGTAGTTCAGTAGTGGTAGAAACAGAAGTAGAAGTTTTAGTGTCAGCAGTAGAAGTGTGGGGTGGACTGAGTGCAGTGTGGAGGAAGCACCGTGTACATAGACACAACACAGTATGAGACCTAGGTCACAATGGTACATAGACACAACACAGTATGAGACCCAGGTCACAATGGTACATAGACACAACACAGTATGAGACCAGGTCACAATGGTACATAGACACAACACAGTATGAGACCCAGGTCACAATGGTACATAGACACAACACAGTATGAGACCCAGGTCACAATGGTACATAGACACAACACAGTATGAGACCCAGGTCACAATGGTACATAGACACAACACAGTATGAGACCAGGTCACAATGGTACATAGACACAACACAGTGTGAGACCCAGGTCACAATGGTACATAGACACAACACAATATGAGACCCAGGTCACAATGGTACATAGACACAACACAGTATGAGACCTAGGGCACAATGGTACATAGACACAACACAGTATGAGACCCAGGTCACAATGGTACATAGACACAACACAGTATGAGACCCAGGTCACAATGGTACATAGACACAACACAGTATGAGACCAGGTCACAATGGTACATAGACACAACACAGTGTGAGACCCAGGTCACAATGGTACATAGACACAACACAATATGAGACCCAGGTCACAATGGTACATAGACACAACACAGTATGAGACCTAGGGCACAATGGTACATAGACACAACACAGTATGAGACCCAGGTCACAATGGTACATAGACACAACACAGTATGAGACCCAGGTCACAATGGTACATAGACACAACACAGTATGAGACCAAGGTCACAATGGTACATAGACACAACACAGTATGAGACCCAGGTCACAATGGTACATAGACACAACACAGTATGAGACCTAGGTCACAATGGTACATAGACACAACACAGTATGAGACCCAGGTCACAATGGTACATAGACACAACACAGTATGAGACCTAGGTCACAATGGTACATAGACACAACACAGTATGAGACCCAGGTCACAATGGTACATAGACACAACACAGTATGAGACCCAGGTCACAATGGTACATAGACACAACACAGTATGAGACCCAGGTCACAATGGTACATAGACACAACACAGTATGAGACCCAGGTCACAATGGTACATAGACACAACACAGTGTGAGACCCAGGTCACAATGGTACATAGACACAACACAGTATGAGACCTAGGTCACACTGGTACATAGACACAACACAGTATGAGACCCAGGTCACAATGGTACATAGACACAACACAGTATGAGACCCAGGTCACAATGGTACATAGACACAACACAGTATGAGACCCAGGTCACAATGGTACATAGACACAACACAGTATGAGACCCAGGTCACAATGGTACATAGACACAACACAGTATGAGACCTAGGTCACAATGGTACATAGACACAACACGGTATGAGACCCAGGTCACAATGGTACATAGACACAACACAATATGAGACCAAGGTCACAATGGTACATAGACACAACACAGTATGAGACCCAGGTCACAATGGTACATAGACACAACACAGTATGAGACCCAGGTCACAATGGTACATAGACACAACACAGTATGAGACCTAGGTCACAATGGTACATAGACACAACACGGTATGAGACCCAGGTCACAATGGTACATAGACACAACACAGTATGAGACCCAGGTCACAATGGTACATAGACACAACACAGTATGAGACCCATGTCACAATGGTACATAGACACAACACAGTATGAGACCCAGGTCACACTGGTACATAGACACAACACAGTATGAGACCTAGGTCACACTGGTACATAGACACAACACAGTATGAGACCCAGGTCACAATGGTACATAGACACAACACAGTATGAGACCCAGGTCACAATGGTACATAGACACAACACAGTATGAGACCTAGGTCACAATGGTACATAGACACAACACGGTATGAGACCCAGGTCACAATGGTACATAGACACAACACAGTATGAGACCCAGGTCACAATGGTACATAGACACAACACAGTATGAGACCCAGGTCACAATGGTACATAGACACAACACAGTATGAGACCCAGGTCACAATGGTACATAGACACAACACAGTATGAGACCCAGGTCACAATGGTACATAGACACAACACAGTATGAGACCCAGGTCACAATGGTACATAGACACAACACAGTGTGAGACCAAGGTCACAATGGTACATAGACACAACACAGAATGAGACCCAGGTCACAATGGTACATAGACACAACACAGTATGAGACCCAGGTCACAATGGTACATAGACACAACACAGTATGAGACCCAGGTCACAATGGTACATAGACACAACACAGTGTGAGACCAAGGTCACAATGGTACATAGACACAACACAGAATGAGACCCAGGTCACAATGGTACATAGACACAACACAGTATGAGACCCAGGTGACAATGGTACATAGACACAACACAGTATGAGACCCAGGTGACAATGGTACATAGACACAACACAGTATGAGACCAAGGTCACAATGGTACATAGACACAACACAGTATGAGACCAAGGTCACAATGGTACATAGACACAACACAGAATGAGACCAAGGTCACAATGGTACATAGACACAACGCAGTATGAGACCAAGGTCACAATGGTACATAGACACAACACAGTATGAGACCCAGGTCACAATGGTACATAGACACAACGCAGTATGAGACCAAGGTCACAATGGTACATAGACACAACACAGTATGAGACCCAGGTCACAATGGTACATAGACACAACACAGTATGAGACCAAGGTCACAATGGTACATAGACACAACACAGTATGAGACCCAGGTGACAATGGTACATAGACACAACACAGTATGAGACCCAGGTCACAATGGTACATAGACACAACACAGTATGAGACCAAGGTCACAATGGTACATAGACACAACACAGTATGAGACCCAGGTCACAATGGTACATAGACACAACACAGTATGAGACCCAGGTCACAATATTACATAGACACAACACAGTATGAGACCCAGGTCACAATGGTACATAGACACAACACGGTATGAGACCCAGGTCACAATGGTACATAGACACAACACAGTATGAGACCCAGGTGACAATGGTACATAGACACAACACAGTATGAGACCCAGGTCACAATGGTACATAGACACAACACAGTGTGAGACCAAGGTCACAATGGTACATAGACACAACACAGTATGAGACCCAGGTCACAATGGTACATAGACACAACACAGTGTGAGACCAAGGTCACAATGGTACATAGACACAACACAGTATGAGACCCAGGTCACAATGGTACATAGACACAACACAGTATGAGACCCAGGTCACAATGGTACATAGACACAACACAGTGTGAGACCAAGGTCACAATGGTACATAGACACAACACAGAATGAGACCCAGGTCACAATGGTACATAGACACAACACAGTATGAGACCCAGGTCACAATGGTACATAGACACAACACAGTATGAGACCCAGGTCACAATGGTACATAGACACAACACAGTATGAGACCTAGGTCACAATGGTACATAGACACAACACAGTATGAGACCCAGGTCACAATGGTACATAGACACAACACAGTGTGAGACCAAGGTCACAATGGTACATAGACACAACACAGAATGAGACCCAGGTCACAATGGTACATAGACACAACACAGTATGAGACCCAGGTCACAATGGTACATAGACACAACACAGTATGAGACCCAGGTCACAATGGTACATAGACACAACACAGTATGAGACCCAGGTCACAATGGTACATAGACACAACACAGTATGAGACCAAGGTCACAATGGTACATAGACACAACACAGTATGAGACCCAGGTCACAATGGTACATAGACACAACACAGTATGAGACCCAGGTCACAATGGTACATAGACACAACACAGTATGAGACCCAGGTCACAATGGTACATAGACACAACACAGTATGAGACCCAGGTCACAATGGTACATAGACACAACACAGTGTGAGACCCAGGTCACAATGGTACATAGACACAACACAGTGTGCGACCCAGGTCACAATGGTACATAGACACAACACAGTATGAGACCCAGGTCACAATGGTACATAGACACAACAAAGTATGAGACCCAGGTCACAATGGTACATAGACACAACACAGTATGAGACCAAGGTCACAATGGTACATAGACACAACACAGTATGAGACCCAGGTGACAATGGTACATAGACACAACACAGTATGAGACCCAGGTCACAATGGTACATAGACACAACACAGTGTGAGACCCAGGTCACAATGGTACATAGACACAACACAGTGTGCGACCCAGGTCACAATGGTACATAGACACAACACAGTATGAGACCCAGGTCACAATGGTACATAGACACAACACAGTATGAGACCCAGGTCACAATGGTACATAGACACAACACAGTATGAGACCCAGGTCACAATGGTACATAGACACAACACAGTATGAGACCCAGGTCACAATGGTACATAGACACAACACAGTATGAGACCCAGGTCACAATGGTACATAGACACAACACAGTGTGAGACCAAGGTCACAATGGTACATAGACACAACACGGTATGAGACCCAGGTCACAATGGTACATAGACACAACACAGTATGAGACCCAGGTCACAATGGTACATAGACACAACACAGTATGAGACCCAGGTCACAATGGTACATAGACACAACACAGTATGAGACCCAGGTCACAATGGTACATAGACACAACACAGTATGAGACCCAGGTCACAATGGTACATAGACACAACACAGTATGAGATCCAGGTCACAATGGTACATAGACACAACACAGTATGAGACCCAGGTCACAATGGTACATAGACACAACACAGTATGAGACCCAGGTCACAATGGTACATAGACACAACACAGTATGAGACCCAGGTCACAATGGTACATAGACACAACACAGTGTGAGACCAAGGTCACAATGGTACATAGACACAACACAGAATGAGACCCAGGTCACAATGGTACATAGACACAACACAGTATGAGACCCAGGTCACAATGGTACATAGACACAACACAGTATGAGACCCAGGTCACAATGGTACATAGACACAACACAGTATGAGACCCAGGTCACAATGGTACATAGACACAACACAGTATGAGACCAAGGTCACAATGGTACATAGACACAACACAGTATGAGACCCAGGTCACAATGGTACATAGACACAACACAGTATGAGACCCAGGTCACAATGGTACATAGACACAACACAGTATGAGACCAAGGTCACAATGGTACATAGACACAACACAGTATGAGACCCAGGTCACAATGGTACATAGACACAACACAGTGTGAGACCCAGGTCACAATGGTACATAGACACAACACAGTGTGCGACCCAGGTCACAATGGTACATAGACACAACACAGTATGAGACCCAGGTCACAATGGTACATAGACACAACACAGTGTGAGACCAAGGTCACAATGGTACATAGACACAACACGGTATGAGACCCAGGTCACAATGGTACATAGACACAACACAGTATGAGACCCAGGTCACAATGGTACATAGACACAACACAGTGTGCGACCCAGGTCACAATGGTACATAGACACAACACAGTATGAGACCCAGGTCACAATGGTACATAGACACAACACAGTGTGCGACCCAGGTCACAATGGTACATAGACACAACACAGTATGAGACCCAGGTCACAATGGTACATAGACACAACACAGTGTGAGACCAAGGTCACAATGGTACATAGACACAACACGGTATGAGACCCAGGTCACAATGGTACATAGACACAACACAGTATGAGACCCAGGTCACAATGGTACATAGACACAACACAGTGTGAGACCAAGGTCACAATGGTACATAGACACAACACGGTATGAGACCCAGGTCACAATGGTACATAGACACAACACAGTATGAGACCCAGGTCACAATGGTACATAGACACAACACAGTATGAGACCCAGGTCACAATGGTACATAGACACAACACAGTATGAGACCCAGGTCACAATGGTACATAGACACAACACAGTATGAGACCCAGGTCACAATGGTACATAGACACAACACAGTGTGAGACCAAGGTCACAATGGTACATAGACACAACACAGAATGAGACCCAGGTCACAATGGTACATAGACACAACACAGTATGAGACCCAGGTCACAATGGTACATAGACACAACACAGTATGAGACCCAGGTCACAATGGTACATAGACACAACACAGTGTGAGACCAAGGTCACAATGGTACATAGACACAACACAGAATGAGACCCAGGTCACAATGGTACATAGACACAACACAGTATGAGACCCAGGTGACAATGGTACATAGACACAACACAGTATGAGACCCAGGTGACAATGGTACATAGACACAACACAGTATGAGACCCAGGTCACAATGGTACATAGACACAACACAGTATGAGACCAAGGTCACAATGGTACATAGACACAACACAGAATGAGACCAAGGTCACAATGGTACATAGACACAACGCAGTATGAGACCAAGGTCACAATGGTACATAGACACAACACAGTATGAGACCCAGGTCACAATGGTACATAGACACAACGCAGTATGAGACCAAGGTCACAATGGTACATAGACACAACACAGTATGAGACCCAGGTCACAATGGTACATAGACACAACACAGTATGAGACCAAGGTCACAATGGTACATAGACACAACACAGTATGAGACCCAGGTGACAATGGTACATAGACACAACACAGTATGAGACCCAGGTCACAATGGTACATAGACACAACACAGTATGAGACCAAGGTCACAATGGTACATAGACACAACACAGTATGAGACCCAGGTCACAATGGTACATAGACACAACACAGTATGAGACCCAGGTCACAATGGTACATAGACACAACACAGTATGAGACCCAGGTCACAATGGTACATAGACACAACACGGTATGAGACCCAGGTCACAATGGTACATAGACACAACACAGTATGAGACCCAGGTCACAATGGTACATAGACACAACACAGTATGAGACCCAGGTCACAATGGTACATAGACACAACACAGTGTGAGACCAAGGTCACAATGGTACATAGACACAACACAGTATGAGACCCAGGTCACAATGGTACATAGACACAACACAGTGTGAGACCAAGGTCACAATGGTACATAGACACAACACAGTATGAGACCCAGGTCACAATGGTACATAGACACAACACAGTATGAGACCCAGGTCACAATGGTACATAGACACAACACAGTGTGAGACCAAGGTCACAATGGTACATAGACACAACACAGAATGAGACCCAGGTCACAATGGTACATAGACACAACACAGTATGAGACCCAGGTCACAATGGTACATAGACACAACACAGTATGAGACCCAGGTCACAATGGTACATAGACACAACACAGTATGAGACCCAGGTCACAATGGTACATAGACACAACACAGTATGAGACCCAGGTCACAATGGTACATAGACACAACACAGTGTGAGACCAAGGTCACAATGGTACATAGACACAACACAGAATGAGACCCAGGTCACAATGGTACATAGACACAACACAGTATGAGACCCAGGTCACAATGGTACATAGACACAACACAGTATGAGACCCAGGTCACAATGGTACATAGACACAACACAGTATGAGACCCAGGTCACAATGGTACATAGACACAACACAGTATGAGACCAAGGTCACAATGGTACATAGACACAACACAGTATGAGACCCAGGTCACAATGGTACATAGACACAACACAGTATGAGACCCAGGTCACAATGGTACATAGACACAACACAGTATGAGACCCAGGTCACAATGGTACATAGACACAACACAGTATGAGACCCAGGTCACAATGGTACATAGACACAACACAGTGTGAGACCCAGGTCACAATGGTACATAGACACAACACAGTGTGCGACCCAGGTCACAATGGTACATAGACACAACACAGTATGAGACCCAGGTCACAATGGTACATAGACACAACACAGTATGAGACCCAGGTCACAATGGTACATAGACACAACACAGTATGAGACCAAGGTCACAATGGTACATAGACACAACACAGTATGAGACCCAGGTGACAATGGTACATAGACACAACACAGTATGAGACCCAGGTCACAATGGTACATAGACACAACACAGTGTGAGACCCAGGTCACAATGGTACATAGACACAACACAGTGTGAGACCCAGGTCACAATGGTACATAGACACAACACAGTATGAGACCCAGGTCACAATGGTACATAGACACAACACAGTATGAGACCCAGGTCACAATGGTACATAGACACAACACAGTATGAGACCCAGGTCACAATGGTACATAGACACAACACAGTATGAGACCCAGGTCACAATGGTACATAGACACAACACAGTGTGAGACCCAGGTCACAATGGTACATAGACACAACACAGTGTGCGACCCAGGTCACAATGGTACATAGACACAACACAGTATGAGACCCAGGTCACAATGGTACATAGACACAACACAGTATGAGACCCAGGTCACAATGGTACATAGACACAACACAGTATGAGACCAAGGTCACAATGGTACATAGACACAACACAGTATGAGACCCAGGTGACAATGGTACATAGACACAACACAGTATGAGACCTAGGTCACAATGGTACATAGACACAACACAGTGTGAGACCCAGGTCACAATGGTACATAGACACAACACAGTATGAGACCCAGGTCACAATGGTACATAGACACAACACAGTATGAGACCCAGGTCACAATGGTACATAGACACAACACAGTGTGAGACCCAGGTCACAATGGTACATAGACACAACACAGTGTGCGACCCAGGTCACAATGGTACATAGACACAACACAGTATGAGACCCAGGTCACAATGGTACATAGACACAACACAGTATGAGACCCAGGTCACAATGGTACATAGACACAACACAGTATGAGACCCAGGTCACAATGGTACATAGACACAACACAGTATGAGATCCAGGTCACAATGGTACATAGACACAACACAGTATGAGACCCAGGTCACAATGGTACATAGACACAACACAGTATGAGACCCAGGTCACAATGGTACATAGACACAACACAGTATGAGACCCAGGTCACAATGGTACATAGACACAACACAGTATGAGACCCAGGTCACAATGGTACATAGACACAACACAGTATGAGACCCAGGTCACAATGGTACATAGACACAACACAGTGTGAGACCCAGGTCACAATGGTACATAGACACAACACAGTGTGAGACCCAGGTCACAATGGTACATAGACACAACACAGTGTGCGACCCAGGTCACAATGGTACATAGACACAACACAGTATGAGACCCAGGTCACAATGGTACATAGACACAACACAGTATGAGACCCAGGTCACAATGGTACATAGACACAACACAGTATGAGACCCAGGTCACAATGGTACATAGACACAACACAGTATGAGACCCAGGTCACAATGGTACATAGACACAACACAGAATGAGACCAAGGTCACAATGGTACATAGACACAACACAGTATGAGACCCAGGTCACAATGGTACATAGACACAACACAGTATGAGACCCAGGTCACAATGGTACATAGACACAACACAGTGTGAGACCAAGGTCACAATGGTACATAGACACAACACAGAATGAGACCCAGGTCACAATGGTACATAGACACAACACAGTATGAGACCCAGGTCACAATGGTACATAGACACAACACAGTATGAGACCCAGGTCACAATGGTACATAGACACAACACAGTATGAGACCCAGGTCACAATGGTACATAGACACAACACAGTATGAGACCAAGGTCACAATGGTACATAGACACAACACAGTATGAGACCCAGGTCACAATGGTACATAGACACAACACAGTATGAGACCCAGGTCACAATGGTACATAGACACAACACAGTATGAGACCCAGGTCACAATGGTACATAGACACAACACAGTGTGAGACCCAGGTCACAATGGTACATAGACACAACACAGTGTGCGACCCAGGTCACAATGGTACATAGACACAACACAGTATGAGACCCAGGTCACAATGGTACATAGACACAACACAGTATGAGACCCAGGTCACAATGGTACATAGACACAACACAGTATGAGACCCAGGTCACAATGGTACATAGACACAACACAGTGTGAGACCCAGGTCACAATGGTACATAGACACAACACAGTATGAGACCCAGGTCACAATGGTACATAGACACAACACAGTATGAGACCCAGGTCACAATGGTACATAGACACAACACAGTATGAGACCAAGGTCACAATGGTACATAGACACAACACAGTATGAGACCCAGGTGACAATGGTACATAGACACAACACAGTATGAGACCCAGGTCACAATGGTACATAGACACAACACAGTATGAGACCCAGGTCACAATGGTACATAGACACAACACAGTGTGAGACCCAGGTCACAATGGTACATAGACACAACACAGTGTGCGACCCAGGTCACAATGGTACATAGACACAACACAGTATGAGACCCAGGTCACAATGGTACATAGACACAACACAGTATGAGACCCAGGTCACAATGGTACATATACACAACACAGTATGAGACCCAGGTCACAATGGTACATAGACACAACACAGTATGAGACCCAGGTCACAATGGTACATAGACACAACACAGAATGAGACCAAGGTCACAATGGTACATAGACACAACACAGTATGAGACCCAGGTCACAATGGTACATAGACACAACACAGTATGAGACCCAGGTGACAATGGTACATAGACACAACACAGTATGAGACCCAGGTCACAATGGTACATAGACACAACACAGTATGAGACCCAGGTCACAATGGTACATAGACACAACACAGTGTGCGACCCAGGTCACAATGGTACATAGACACAACACAGTATGAGACCCAGGTCACAATGGTACATAGACACAACACAGTATGAGACCCAGGTCACAATGGTACATAGACACAACACAGTATGAGACCCAGGTCACAATGGTACATAGACACAACACGGTATGAGATCTAGGTCACAATGGTACATAGACACAACGCAGTATGAGACCCAGGTCACAATGGTACATAGACACAACACAGTATGAGACCCAGGTCACAATTGTACATAGACACAACACAGTGTGAGACCTAGGTCACAATGGTACATAGACACAACACAGTATGAGACCCAGGTCACAATGGTACATAGACACAACACAGTATGAGACCTAGGTCACAATGGTACATAGACACAACACAGGATGAGACCCAGGTCACAATGGTACATAGACACAACACAGTATGAGACCCAGGTCACAATTGTACATAGACACAACACAGTGTGAGACCTAGGTCACAATGGTACATAGACACAACACAGTATGAGACCCAGGTCACAATGGTACATAGACACAACACAGTATGAGACCTAGGTCACAATGGTACATAGACACAACGCAGTATGAGACCCAGGTCACAATGGTACATAGACACAACACAGTATGAGACCCAGGTCACAATTGTACATAGACACAACACAGTGTGAGACCTAGGTCACAATGGTACATAGACACAACACAGTATGAGACCCAGGTCACAATGGTACATAGACACAACACAGTGTGAGACCTAGGTCACAATGGTACATAGACACAACACAGTATGAGACCCAGGTCACAATGGTACATAGACACAACACAGTATGAGACCTAGGTCACAATGGTACATAGACACAACACGGTATGAGACCCAGGTCATAATGGTACATAGACACAACACAGTATGAGACCCAGGTCACAATTGTACATAGACACAACACGGTATGAGACCCAGGTCACAATGGTACATAGACACAACACAGTATGAGACCCAGGTCACAATTAGTTTGTGTCTTGAACCCGGGCATTTGGCTAACCACTACAGCACAGTGTACTAGTCGTAGTAGATGAAGTACATTGTAGTAGAAATAGCAATAGCAACATTATTCATTACATTAGTAAATGCCGTATTGATAGTAATAGCAACAGTAGAAACAGTAATAGTACATGTTGTAGCTAAAGAAGTGGTGAAGATTCGGATATCGATTGAGAATCTTACCTGCGTACATCATTCCATCGTTGTAAGCAAAACTCTTAACGACATTTGCAATGCATATGCCAACAGAGCCGATTATTCCAATAATCTCATCCGAGCAAACTCTCTGCAACAGAACCAGCACTGGAATGCCCACGAAGTGTTGAACTATGACGGCAAAAGATCCGAAGTACCCGATCTTCTTGGCGCTCCAACAAAAGGGCAGATTCAGCTGGAACAGATAGCCAATACCAGAAACACCCACAATGGGCAAACTGAATGTTACGAACACACAGACAGCAACTATAAAACATAGTCTCCTTCTGACCTCTCCGTCAAATGTGTAGAACCCGAATACCTTCTTGACTGCTTCAAGAGGAGAGAGACAACTCCTGCTTACTCTTTCTCCTTCTTGCCTGGGTTTTGGCAGGAACACCGCCAGAAGTATTGCAACGCATTGGATTAATGATGTGGTAAGAGCAGGATAGAAGAAACCGACGTCTTGGATGAAGAACCCCGCCGCTAAAGATGCTGCTGCAATTCCTACGTTTTCACATAATTCCACAATTGCAAGACCAACTGTCCTGACGCCGGTTGAAGGGGTGTTATCTGCCGTGTATACATAAGCTGCTAGAAAGACGGTGAAGTACCCACCCAGCAGGCCGTCCAGACCGTTAGACAGGAAGAAGAAGTCGGGGTCCAGATCCCAGTAGATGATAACCGCTGCTATAGCGTACCTCACAAGATGACCGGCAAGAGGGAGCACGAAAAGAAGCTTACGTCCGATGACGTCAGAGGACGCTCCCAACATCACGCTGCTGCAAATGGCCAACACGCTGTTTAAGATGCTGTACTGCATTTGTTTCGCGGCGGTTTGTGACTGAGCCTTTTCTTGTAGAATATATCCAGGATCCGAATAGGAAATGTTCCTGTGACAGCTTTGACTCTGAGTTTGGTTCCCGAATGAGAAGTTTCCAAACACCTCTTGTGACACCCTCATGTAGAGGTACTGACTCTGTACGGGGTTGTAAACGCTTTCAGAGAGTGAAAATACGAAGATGACGGCATTGACCATGACAAGACGTGCGTAGTGAGATCTCTGGTTGCCTGTAGCATCATCGTCAGTCTTCAGTAAAGGCGCCTTCTCCATCCTGGTGTTGCTAGTATTCTCCTGAAGACTGTAACTTTCGGGAGGGATGAATAGTTAATACGTCTTGATGTTTTCAGAAAAATGCTATGATGCCGTCGTTCTTATTTAGCTGGTATCAACTGTCATGAGGAATAAATTGTATCAGTTTGTCTCAAGTCTTGACAAGATGATCAGCCAAAGCTGATATATTCTTACACATCGGGATAACACCTCGATAATATTTCCGATTTGCTTTTTATAAATTCCAAAACAGTTGGTGGTCAATTGAAACCACGTTCGTCATATGTTGATTTGAAACTGATGGTCTACCTTCAATGCGTCTGTCACCAGACTGGTGGAGACTAAGAAATGGCTTGTCGTCAATATGATCAGGTCGCTTTGGCTCAAATTACACCAATGATGTCTTATACCAGTGTACTTCTGTACCCGTCTGGTCAGATTACACAGGACGTTATCTGTCTGACCTGTGTCAGCCTGACCACTGTAGATATCTATATATATATATATATATATATATATATATATATATATATATATATATATATATATATATATATATATATATATATATATATATATATATATATATATATATATATATATATATATATAAATCAGATGCATTTGACTATGGAGCGATACAGTAGTTCTTATCTGCAGCAGTTTGAATGAATTTACACCAACATGACCCCTAACATGTTTAAAAGTTTGTAAATGTGTCTAGAACCAGGCACATTTATTAATTTTCACATGGAATATGTCGTATATGTCGATGAACAGTACGGTATCATGATCAATATTTTTGAAGAAATTTGAAATTTAAAATTTCATTTATTTTTTTAAAAGAAAGAAACTTGTAGAAGTATTTTTTGACTGCTGACTAAACACATGTACTTTTCAGTTTTAGATTATGACATCGAAATCTTGAGATGTTTGCAATTGAAAATTATGCATATGATAAAATCAACTGAGGTGAGTACTTTCTTTTGCCTGGCAGTGTATTTGTACTAACAGTTGTTACAAAGTCAGCAATGGAATTAAACACCAATAACGATGTGATGTTTACAGGAATATTGCCCAACTTCAACTCAACTCCATTGGACAATGAGAACTATCTACTGCGCAAATTATAAACATATTAATAATCATTATATCAATCTCTTCTCTACTCATATGGCTTCGGTTACATCTGGGAAAGACAAAAGGTTGATTTTGCTTCTTCCTTTATTGCTGAGTTTTCAAATAGGCTTAAATGCTGCTATGAACAGGAGTGGCATGACAAACTTTTTAATAGCCGTAAATATTACACCTACTCCATGTTTAAGAATGTTTTCCAACCTGAGTTTTATCTTACTGCTATAACCATAAATAAATTTAGAATGGCACTTTCACAGTTTCGCTGTAGTTCACATAAGTTAGCCGTTGAGACTGGCAGGTATTTGGATATTCCAAAACATGATAGACTTTGTAAGGTCTGTAACTCTGGTCATGTTGAGACAGAGTATCACTTTTTGCTAATTTGTGAAACTTATCATTATCTTCGACAACGATATATTCCAGTTAAATATTATGAATTTCCGACAATGTCTAAGTTCAATATACCCATGTCGTCTCAATGTGAAATTACCATAAGAAATTTGGCATGCTTCTTATTTCATGCAACAAATCTCCGGCTAGAAATCCTCCAGGTATGATTGTTATTGTTTTCTGTGGACCATGTTGTACATAGGGCCGATGGCCCACACCTGTACTGAATAAAGAATATAGATATATCACATCAACCTAATTTCCCTGTGATAAGTGATCTGTTATGTACACTTCTTGGCGTACAATTAAGAATCTTAGTCCAATACTTGATTTTCAACAACATGCGTCTGAAAACGACATTTGCTAATCAAAAAGAATATTACATCTTTGCCTACTTTAGATCAGACATCAGTTTAGATCATTAAAGTTATGAAATGCAATACACGAAAGAATACACTTTCATATTCCAATTTTGGTCTCGGAATTTAGTACTTGGATTATGTTACATGAAATACCCACTGTAGGCCAGTTCTCCATTCAAACAGAATCGTCGAGTTGCAATCAATAATAGCCCATTATTGTAACAATGGTTACAGCTGACTGCCGTGCTACCACCAACTGTTAATGTGCATCTATTGTGTTTCCTAAAAAAAATATTTAGCTTTAATACGCTCCAACTTACCATATGTGCTGTTAACAATACAAACAAATTCACTCAGCTTGCATATTCTTCCCCAATCGCCTAATATATATCATAATTACTGCATGTAGTTTCCAATTAAAATCGAGTAAACATCATTTTGCATGTGTAGAAACCGAAACTACACGTTCCATTTACATGCACAGTAGTTATATGACCTATTCAACATTATCAACCCAAATTTGTTATTTTGTCTGTTTTAAATAAGAATCCAAAATTACGTTTAACTCATTGGCGCGCGCCACACGCGGTGCATTGTCCGGTTTTCGATCAGAAATCTCTACTTTCACCTTCATATCGTCAATATACTGAATCGACTATCATCAAAATGGTAGTTTTTGGTAACAGTCGGTACTTCTCGATAAAGTAACACCATTTATAACGTTTGGACTATGTGACCCCCAACAACACAATGGATGGACCTTTAAAGAAAGACACGTACCGTACTCCCAAAGTTCAGAGCATAAAGGCATTGGATGGGAACTATCAATTACACCAAGACATGTTGCAGTATAGTAGAACCAACCCAAGCACACTAGCATGCCTCGTCAGTAGTGTCAATGTAGATTCTACACGCTCATAACATTAAACTCAAGGGCGCGATGAGTAAATCAAGGGCGCCTTGGTCTCAACGTTCTTTTCAGGATGACAATTGTAAGCAAGGGAAACAACTCTTCTAATCATATTACCCGCCAAGGAAGAAACTGCAGCCGGTAATTACATAGTAACTTGCACTAGCGTAGAACGTACTGCTACAGGCATGTAGACTGACACCTTGTTTCTGAAATGTTTTAATTATAGTGAATATATGCGTGTATAAATGTGCATGCTATTAAATATTCCAACGTGGTCTCTGAGAAATGAGAACTACCCAATAGGACAACCCGAATCTAGACTTGCTTTTCCAGAAGATGTAATACAGTTATCAAGCATATGATAATTGATAACGTTAGCATCTACACCGAAACGTCGCACTCCTGCAATAAAGAAGTTGTATTTCCGTAGAACTCATTCTCCTACAGGACTGACGTCATTATGATTTTCTGCTGTGATGTCACAATTTAAGTACGAAGGCATAGTGTTATTTGACTTTCAATTTGTAGTATCACTCACGAAATTGTTATTCCTGTCGATTCCAATTATTTATGTTGGCTAGTAATTACCATAACACTAGGGTCGCTTATATGTTTGTTTATTAAACTTTGTAATTTGCTATCCATTTCTTCTCCAATCATTCACTCGTGTAATTAAATGTATCACACAAGGGTTCGTTCAGTATCTTCTAAACGACAAGTGATATGTTGACTTGTCCTGTTTTGTTACTACAAAGGTATTCGTGTCACTGCCTTTGTATTACTGCGGTGTGACCTGAAATGCGGGTGAACAATGCGTGGCAGAAACAACTCAATGAACAATACCAGCCTGATACATATTTGTGTGAACTCTTTCTCCCAAGTCATATAGCTAGATCATCTACATGTATGTAAAAACCGAATCAGAACTTTTGAATATCGGCCACACTTACAAAGACAACGTTGAAAATCAAGATATATTGACAAATAATTTTATTGTATTTCATAAATATATGTAAATAAAATAATTTTCGATTGTCATGGATGTCTTGATCTCCTTGCAAAATTGCAATGAAAAGCTGTCTGGCTGGTTGTTTTCGGAATAGAAAATTTAACAATGATATAACATCATATGGATTGAAGTAAAGTAGAGAACATAATTAATCCAGAATATTAATTATATTTACGGATATGCAACATCTTTATTCAGTGTAGGTCCCATTTCGACATCATTCCTAGTGTCCTTAACAAACAAGTGACAACTACAAAGAAGGATCGTAGTTGTAAAGTCATCTACATTGAATAAAGAAGTTGGACATCTTCAAAAGAATAATTATACTTAGTTAAAGGTGTTCTCTGCTAAATCACAATATCTTCATAGAATAAAGAAGTTGAATGCCGATACCGGGTCTTCATTCTTCATCACCCTCGTGTCGACCTCTGACTCTTTGTTTCTCTCATTAAATCTGGTGAACGTCGACCTTGAGTCAATCTGATTCTCTACATTGCTAACAATACATAAAACAATAAACTTCTGTTCAAGACTATAATGCTTCTTCCTTGTTAAGCTGAGATTCGTCAACATGATACTGAGAAAAAGTGTTAAACATTATCAGCTGTGGATTGCTTATCACTCATTTGCTGAAACACAAGCTACAACTGTGTATTATTCGAACAATCAGTCTAATATCTGATAACATGTATATTGTCTCTGTACTTGGTTCAACAACTGATCACCCTAACATCTAGAGTATTGGTAACTCTCAGTATTATGATTTAACATCAGCTGGTGTGTAGGAACAATGAATGAGCTCCCGCACGAAGATCAGTCGTGTAATGTTCTAACCATCGTAGATTGTGATCATCTTACGGTTGTAGTTGGTAACCAGCAAGTCCCTGTATGTCATGGAATCCGGATAAAGACTCTCCGTGTAACAGAATCAGGATTAAAAACTTCCCAGCTCCCTGTCATGCAATCAGGATAAAACTACCCGTGTCATGGAACCAAAATAAAGACTCTCCGAGCGCTGGAACACGTGTAAAGACTCTCCGAGCGATGGAACACGTGTAAAGACTCTCCGAGCGCTGGAACACGTGTAAAGACTCTCCGAGCGCTGGAACACGTGTAAAGACTCTCCGAGCGCTGGAACATGTGTAAAGACTCTCCGAGCGCTGGAACACGTGAAAAGACTCTCCGAGCGCTGGAACACGTGTAAAGACTCTCCGAGCGATGGAACACGTGTAAAGACTCTCCGAGCGATGGAACACGTGTAAAGACTCTCCGAGCGATGGAACACGTGTAAAGACTCTCCGAGCGCTGGAACACGTGTAAAGACTCTCCGAGCGCTGGAACATGTGTAAAGACTCTCCGAGCGCTGGAACACGTGTCCATGAGCAGATTATACCTGTATCACGTGTAGGTTCTTATTCCTGGGTTGACTCTGCTTCCACGCTCTCCTCCCTCGCTCTGTCCCTCAGTTTCTATGTTTCCCTCAGTTCCCTCCTTTGTTTCGTCAGCAAAACGAACTTTTCTCTCGGGTTTGGAAACAAGGATGTACACACTGAAATGAACATCAAACTAAATATTAACCATAGCGTTGCGATAACGACTGCAGACATGGAGGCAGTCTTATTTTCTTCTTTAGGTTAAACATGTTTATATCAAAACGATAGCTAATCGAGATGATATAATTACAGATCACGGAGAATAATGAAGGACGTACAGTGCCAGAGAAATAGCTTTGGGTTTAGATCCAAACTAAGATATACACCCAAAAACGTATTCTAAAAAAAGAGTGAATTAAGTAAATAACTATTTTCCCTCAGTTTCGAAGATATAAGTACAGGACTGCTATAGGACTCCCGAGAGGGAAGCAGTAATAATTATATAGAACGTGGGTCTTATTCATGTGTTGGTGGTTGTCCTGAGGAAGGGTTAACATTTTGATGAAAAACGGTTCATCACGTCCAATTAACTTGAATAAATAAGAGTTTCAGTTTCATTCCATTTCAAAGAGAAGGACTTTGAAACTGGGGCAGTCATCACATGATCAAACAATTAAGTATATAGACAAAAAGAAACGGATGTAGACGACGCGAAATAAGGTCAAAGGCAAGTGTACATTTATCACACAATATACAATATAGACAACAGTCTCAATCAGCCTATGCATGTCGAATGCTTCAGTGTAAAACCATTTGTTTGGGAAAGAAACCTTGAAGTGACACAATTTGCACTCGAAAATACCTAATACATTATGTTTATATTATAGAAAACATAATAATAACATTAATTTCATTATTCAGCGTTAACACGGAGTAAGTAGAATATAAGTACAATTCCGCAGTTGTAAAAAGAATTCTGGTACCGCCGTCATCCATATGCTGCATTAATTCCAGCCACTGTTAGTAGGTTTCATCACAATGCATAAATACAATGGTGTTGCAGACTTTCGTCCGTCAATAACGTACACCCTTCAGCGCGCTACTAACCCATCCTTCACCGCGGTACACAAATGGTAACATGCAAGGATGTTAGATAACCCATCTAGCCCTGGGGTTTTATATGAGTGTATGCATGTTCACGAAGGTTTGCAGGTCGTCCACTAACAATGATACCAGCCTGCTTGACACATGATATATCATAAATGATCATAAATGATTTCAACTCAACTACATTTAAATCCAGTTTGTAATTCTTATCACTTATATATCATCTATATATCACTTATATATCACCTATATATCACCTATATATCACATATATATCACTTATATATCACGTATATCACTAATATATCACCTACATGTATATATCACACATATATCACTTATATATCATTTATATATCACATGTATATATATCCCCTATATATCACCTACATGTATATATCACCTATATATCACTTATATATCACTTATATATCACCTATATATCCTCTATATATCACATATATATCACTTATATATCACTTATATCACTTTTATCACCTACATGTATATATCACATATATATCACTTATATATCATTTATATATCACATGTATACATATCCCCTATATATCACCTACATGTATATATCACCTATATATCACCTATATATCACCTATATATCACTTATATATCACCTACACGAGTAAGAAGGCGACGAGGACGTGAACCCCGGCAATGATGAAGAAGTCGGTGCCTCGTCTCATCGTGACAGTTTTCTCATAGATGATGCTGAAGATGGGCGAGGCAGCGAGTGTACTGATGGTTTCCACTACAGCAATACTGGCGAACAGAGAAGCTGGAGAAGGCGAATAGAAATACCGTTAGTACAGTGTATATAATTACGAAAACGTTTAATACATTAGATTATATGTAAAACAAATACACGTACAGTCCCCCTTCTCTTCGTTACATAAATAACCTTCTACTCTTACATGATATCCAATTATTAGTATTTTTCATATATTTATGCTTACTTTAGCGGTCTTTATATCAATTTCACTGAGCTTATAGAGTTCATGAACATGAACAATGTTTATACCACAAGAAACAAGGATTTCATTGAGAGACGTTGTTTATAGGGGATACATTATGACTAATGCTAGTGCAACATGATACACTCCCGGCCACAAGAAACGCCTACTAGATATCTTATCAGATATTGTAAAAACTGTTATGAACAGTTTAGCAATATTTTAACATAATGAAGTTGCACCATTTCTGCATTATATATTTAAATTTTAGAAATTCATGTCACGAAAGAAGGGCGATTGTTGAAATGAGAAAACAATAATTGTTCAGTTTTCGATCAGTGCTTGATCAGAACAACATTTTAAAAAGATTTTCATACAACCACGAGCAACAATACAGGCACGCATTCGCGTTAAAGTTGTGATGATACTACCGATGTACGTGGTTAAGGTGCGCAAGTGAATCAACCAAAAATAGAAGTCTTCATTGGGCGTGGTTTTCATGAATGTTATTGACTCGAATCACAGTTTTCCACGATTTCAATGGACTTTCATATAAGTTATTGCTTCAGCATAACGTGGAGACCGCCATTAATTATATTTAGGAAATTATTGCATCTTTCATTTTAAGGAACATAAAGTAGGCGTTTCTTTTGGCCGGGGGTGTATATAATAACCAAACTGTTGAAAAGTCTGTTTTAATTCCAATTTACCAGCAACATTCATAGACAGTTGACCCTGAACAGTTAGAAATATATGGTATAGTCGACGACAGTTTGCTAAAGGCAAAAGCTTAAAGTCCAGTATGACATTTCAAACTCTCTCAGCGCATGATTCATTACACTGTTGATTTTATGGCTGATATGACGAATCACCGATCCAGGGAAATCCAACAGGATGTGCAGTAGTTTGCAATTGTGAGTAAAACATAGCGTGGTTACATGTGTAGCATTTCATACAATGTCTAACCGTACTAAACTCAATAAGACATTGGTTTGAAGTGAAAAACAACTTTAAAGTTGCATGTGACAATGATGGCGTCCAACGTAAACTATGAAAATGTTGTCATATTTACGAGAAAAATTCATGCATGACGTTGATGGGTATAGTAATAATAGTACATTTATAATGCGCACATATCCATGCTCAATGCATGCTCAAGGCGCTACACAATTATTACCCTGAAGGGATCGTACTCTCGGTGCCGCCTATTAAGCGCTCCGCGCGACCGTATAGGTCCATACATTCCCGTGTTCAGGTACCTATTTATACAGCTGGGTGGACTGAGTACAATGTGGATGAAGTACTTTGCGCAAGGAAACAACACAGTAAGGAAACAACACAGGTCACAAATGTTTGCTGTCTCCACCGGGATTCGAACCCGGTTTGATGGCGTAAGAGCTCGAGGCAGACATGCTAACCACTACGCCACTGTGTGTCAACATACGTCGAGATAAAATGCAGATTAAAGAAGAGTCATTGGCTCAACAGGTTTTAATCAGCACACAATACAAGTTTCAAAATGTAAATATTCCATAACTATTTATCAGACATAACAAGTACTCCATATAATGGAACATTTAGATTTTTTAGTTGTGGGTCCTGTGACCCATATTATGGCCACAGACTCACAAAATATAAAATTTTGATCACCCTTTGCCTCGGGTGTCTGTACACAACATGTCAGCTTCCTATAGCCTTTCGGACCGGAGGTTTTTAGATCATGATCTCCGTAACCCATATAATGGGTCACAGGGTCACCAAATCTACAATTTAGAATCCCCATTGGTCAAGGAGTACATAACATTTCAACTCTCTAGAGTCAATTGTACTGGAGAAGAAGTCGAAAAAGCGAAAAGTTTACGGATGGACGGACTGACGCCATGTCAGGCCCGATAATATATATATATATATATATATATATATATATATATATATATATATATATATATATATATATATATATATATATATATATAGTACAATCATAATCAATATTGGATATATTTATCACTTGATCAAATCCTATACTGTGTTGTGTTCTATGTTGCAGATACTCACCCTGTCTGTTGGCTGGAGCCATCTTGGAAAGGAGACAGAAGAGCACGGGGAACACCCCCACAGAGAGGACTTGTACAGCCAGCACTGGTCGGGAATAGTACAGTGTATTGTAAATAACGTACATTCAAATAGACCAACTGACTGTGAGCTCATCTCTGTTAGAGATATCAGATCATAATATACACACATAATTTAAAGAGTAAAATTAACACACACAAAATATTAGTCTTTCACTCAGACTATGAAAAAAGTATTTATTCTGAAAATATCACCATTTTATTAAATATTGAAAAGGAGACTGTAAGAAATGGTATAAAAAAAAGGCTCCTTTTCAATTTTTTATTTTTATTTTTTATTTATTTTTTTTTTACAGTCTAAATGTTAGACTAAAAAAATATGTACTGTTGTGAAAACATAATATGATCGATAGTTACCATTTCGAGAAATAAAATATTGGAAAACTGTATGTATACCATGATGCTTTGAAACGGAATATTCAAATGTAAATTGATACCAAATATCAGACAACTTGTCAACAATTATGTCTTTATCAACTGAAACCGAAACACACTGAAAAAAGTTACTTATAAATAGGCTTACGATTAAGCGACGTCGATTTGCTTAACCGATTTTTATTTTCACACATGCAGAAAATGTATAAATTCATATACACCAATGTATAAATTCATATACACCAATGTATAAATTCATATACACCAATGTATAAATTCATATACACCAATGTATAAATTCATATACACCAATGTATAAATTCATATACACCAATGTATAAATTCATATACACCAATGTATAAATTCATATACACCAATGTATAAATTCATATACACCAATGTATAAATTCATATACACCAATGTATAAATTCATATACACCAATGTATAAATTCATATACACCAATGTATAAATTCATATACACCAATGTATAAAATCATATACACCAATGTATAAATTCATATACACCAATGTATAAATTCATATACACCAATGTATAAATTCATATACACCAATGTATAAATTCATATACACCAATGGTGCTGTGAAAGCTAAACAAGGTAACTAGCTAGTCTCTACCTCCATACATCATTTCGTCGGTGTAGGCAAACCCCTCCAGCACGTATGAAGCTGCAAAAGCCAACGACCCAACAACGGCGATGACTTCATCGAGGAGACAACACTGCAGGAGTCTCAGCAGGGGGACCCCCACCACCTGCATGGTCAGACCTCCTGCTGTAGCGTAGTAGCCGATCCTCTTGGGGTCCCAGCAGAACGGGTCGTTTACTTTGTATATGTATTCAATGCCACCCACACCAACCCCGCAGATGAAGGTGAGGACGAAGATTATCATCACAAGAACGTAGGAACCTCGCCTCGACCAGCTTCCATTCAGAAGATAAAATCCAAACACTCTTTTGAAAATCTCAAGAGGACTCAAACAGACCAGCTCCGGTCTGGTGGAGTTCTCTCGTTCAGGAAGAAACATCCCGAAAAGGGCGACCACGAGAGACAGAGCTGAAGCGACAATGGAGGGATACAGAAGTCCTTCGTGCTGAATGAACAATCCTGTTCCCAGCTGCACTGAACTTCCGAGGATGATGGATATATCGAGGACTGCCAGACCAAGGGTCCTGGCTCCAGTTGCCGGGGTGTTGTCTGCCGTGTAGGTGTAGGAGGCCAGAAGGAAGGCGAAGTAGCTCCCCATCAAACCGTCCACTGCAGCAGCCAGAAAGAAGAAGTCGAGGTCCAGCCTCCAGCCAATGATGCACGTGGAAATCGTGTAGCGCAGGAAGTGTCCGAACAGGGGGATTCCAAACAGAAACCGGCGTCCAAGTGAATCAGAAAAGGCCCCCAGTAAAATATTGGAAAATATGGCTAGTGAACATTTGGTAATCTTGAAGTGCATTTCCTTATCGGCGTTTCTCTTTTGTATCTCTTCTTGCAGGAGGTAGTTGGGGTCTGTTTTGTTCTGATAACATGTCTGGTTGAAGTGAAAGTCGACTGTACTGTTCCCCAAAACCTCGTCACTGATTCTGTCATAAAGATATCTTCCAAGCACAGGAGACTGGATATTGGCGGCGACGTAATGTAGAAACACGACAAGATTTCCTAAAAATAAGTTCCTGACTTGAGACTTGCGACGTGAAGAAACCCCATCCTCCCTGGCGGTACCCAACAGTGGCTGCGACTCCATATTACATAAGACTTAGAGTGTTCTGACTGAGCTGGCGAGTGACGCTATGACATTGCATCGTGTGAGGCAGCCTGTCTGGAGCGTTTCTCGCCTTACAGCTCGAGGCGCGCACGTGACCACGTGCCTTCCTGCCTGTCTCGAGCAACTAATAGCAGCACTTGATGACAGGTTTAGTGAAGGGTTTCCCCGGATTCTACATGGGGAGCAGTCAAATATTTGATAAATGAACACTTTGTCCGAAGAGCTAAACATGTTTCAGGGTTCTATAAAAATATTCACTACACGTTTATTTTGGATTTGAACTGTAGCGCCGGGATTTTATCATTATGTGCACTTAATGTTTATTTTAGATTTGAACGTGATTATGTACATTAATGTTTATTTCAGTTAGATCGTAATTCCGGGCTTCTATAATAAAGTGCAATACATTGATGACGTACATGTACCGTTGTATTTTCGTGAACATGTTGCACCACACCCGTTTATGATTGATTGACTTTTATTACATCGCGCACTTCAATTAAGTCCGTGATTGCATCAATGTCATGTTGCCCACTGCATGTGGTATATCGTACATATGATTTATTTATTAGTCTGTTAAATCTCAACATCCCTATAGGCCTAATCCTGGAATGTGACATTATAAAATTATTTTGTAATGTCATACACACCGATCCGATATTTTCATTTTATAAAGATGTTCTTCAACTCACTGAACGATCTGTTGTATTCATCCTGTCTCCACTTTCATAGCGGCCGGAGCGTTATACCCTGGACAGGATGTGGTGAATTATGATGTTGGTTAGTCCACTATATAGCTTTCTTCTGTTTCTTACAGCGACATGTCAAATGATATCCCAATTGCATGTAACTTTGTTATCTGAACAATGTAACTAAATTTTATTTTATTTTAATACATAGTCAATGAATTTACTCATTGCCTGATGAAAGTTACATTATGGGAAGTAGTGTCAACATGCTTTCATTGAACAGGTTTTGAATTAGGTTTCATTTCTTTTGTTGAATAAGGTATACATATGTGCATATTTAAAAATTCACCTTGCCAACATTACACAGTTACTTTAAAGCTTGGCATAATCAAATGTTTAACAGAACTTGTATTAAAACACTTTTGGTAACTACATAAGAGAATGTCATTCAAGTGTCGTCTGATATCTACCATTGAAATAAAAAAGGATATCATCGCGAATTCGCAACAGCTTAACTCCCCATGACATTTACTGAAGTAAACGAGTGTCTATTTATTTGGAATCAGGAGACATGTGGGTGACATTTTATTTATCATCCATTTTTTTTCAGTGAAAAGCATACACCTCTGCACACAGCACGGCGCACAGCGTTGGTTTGTTATTTATGACGTGAGGACAATGTCAAGACAATGTCGAGACGATATCAAACAAGCGATATCATCGGTCGAGTTAAAGGCGTTAAGAAAATGACAGTCTATTTTGTACGAACATGAAAATAATAAATACTTCGAACATTAAATTTTAAATGGGTTACACAAAATATGAATTGAAACTTTCCTTATTTGTATTTCGTTTTCACTCAAGATTGCACTGAAAAACATTTCCTCATGTTTCGGCAGGAAGTTAATGTTGTATGTAAGGTCTTGGTCATGCATGCCAATGTTTGAACTCAAATTTGTGCACGTATATTCATGTCTTTGCATTAATGAAACATGCTACCAACAAACGGATCACATATCTGCATGGTGATAGTTAAACTCGTAAATCTTGTATCTTTATAATTTAAAAGCGGCTATAGGACTAATCCGCTTTCTTCCCCGAAGCGTTCTTATCTCCTGCACTTGGTATGTTTTCAATTTTTTTGAAAGACAACAATTGCTTTATTTAAACATAAATTTGACAGTCTTATAAATTGACGGTTCGCTTATAGTATAGACACCTTATTCCACACTGGATGGAATAAAACAGACATTTCTCAGATGAAGCTAATGTTGTAGTCTATGGTACACACCACTTTGAAACACTTCTTGTTCTTTTGGACTTCATGACATGTATACTTGACAAAATAAATTAGAGAATTTTTTATGATTGATTTTTATTAGTATCTCGATGAAGAAGAAAATCAGTGTTTATAATTTTAAATTTTACATAGTACATTACTATTTAGTGAACTTGCACGGTGTATAATCTAGATCATAAAATAGTTCCCTGAATATTCGAAAATTGTCTTTGGAAATAAACTGACGGTGTGTTGGACAGTCTTCAAGTACATGCATGCAACTCTTGAACAATTCCTCTTAATTAATTTATCATATTCGTCCTGACGGGTGAAAACGCGATTATTCTCTAAAAAAAACTTTAAGTAATAATCATTTATTCATATTAACAAAAAGGAACATTTTATTAAATATTGAAAAGAAGTCGCGGATAAGTACATACTGCTTATTTCAGACCAAAATCAATATATGCTTTTAAGGTAGAGATTAAGAAACAGCCCATGGGTCAGACCACAGACGATTTCCACTAGACGCATCTCCGGAGCTAATCATTTGTGGGAACAGCCCTGACAGCGAGCTGTCGAGCTGGAATAGACGGGGATTCCCCTATTTCCATACAAGTAGTCACGAGGTTCTGTGTGTGACTCCCATGTGATGTTTTCCTTATAAACGCTTCTGACGTGGAATCTGCAGCTGCCACTGTGGAAGCATATTTAATTTCCTCATCAGTCTTGTGTCCTTTCACTAAGCAACCTTTATTTAGGTTAACCGGAACTCCCATGTTTTAACATTGCACCGAGATAACCCGAGCGACTGACGACCACCCAACGAAAGGAGGGAGACGTGGGAGGGGATAATGGACGCGGCTATGCTGCAATTTTAACAACATGTTTTTCAATAAAGAAATAAATCAAATATTGAAAATAGATTGTATGTAAACACATTTTACTGTTTCTTATATACATGTATCTACGTTGTTATACTGAATATGATGACACCAATGTCGTTAACATGACATGGTTATACTGAAGATGATGACACCAGTGTCGTTAACATGACATGGTTATACTGAGATGATGACACCAATGTCGTTAACATGACATGGTTATACTGAAGATGATGACACCAATGTCGTTAACATGACATGGTTATACTGAAGATGATGACACCAGTGTCGTTAACATGACATGGTTATACTGAAGATGATGACACCAATGTCATTAACATGACATGGTTATACTGAAGATGATGACACCAGTGTCGTTAACATGACATGGTTATACTGAGATGATGACACCAATGTCGTTTACATGACATGGTTATACTGAAGATGATGACACCAATGTCGTTAACATGACATGGTTATACTGAAGATGATGACACCAGTGTCGTTAACATGACCTGGTTATACTGAAGATGATGACACCAATGTCATTAACATGACATGGTTATACTGAAGATGATGACACCAGTGTCGTTAACATGACATGGTTATACTGAAGATGATGACACCAGTGTCGTTAACATGACATGGTTATAAATGTATGGTGACTGTTCATTGTGAGTGGGAGCATTCATACAGCTACAGAGAATTTTTAACTTGATTCATTAATGAAGTAGTTATTAGTTATATATGAATAAGTGCATTTGACACTGTATAAATATGATGATCAACATTATTTTAAATATAGACTGGATAAAATCAGTCCCAAAAATAAATCATGAAATATATAGATGAACATGCGTTGAACATGAATGTATTGATAATATTGACGCAGAAAATAATCTCAATGCCTTTAAATTGTTATTTAAAGAAAAAACATAAAAATGATGATGTGCTATTTCATTACAACATATTCCATGGTCCTTCAAACATTTTCCTTCACTATCTCAAACATTAGACATAGATCATGTTCATTTGTGGACCCAGAAGGCGTGTCCAGGGGGTTGGAATCCCCCTTTTGGCATGTACATGTGATGACCCCCCAAGGTGTGGAAGGTCACTGATTTTCACAACGCTGAGTGAGATATTATCACATAATAAATACAGGTTTCCTTGTAGATGAAACTTCTATCAATTATAAACTAGTTGCCTCGTGTATCACACGCCCTCTTCAGTGTTGTGCTTTATTCTCTCTATTTCGCTAGAAGCAGGTGCTTGTTGAATGTTGTTCTCTGAACTCTCTATTCCGCTAGAAGCAGGTGCTTGTTGCATGTTGTTCTCTATTCTCTCTATTCCGCTAGAAGCAGGTGCTTGTTGAATGTTGTTCTCTGAACTCTCTAATCCACTATAAGCTTGTACTACGGCTGTCTCGTCCCCCTCTGTCTCCGCCGTCTTGTCGCCCACTGTCAGTGTAGCAACAAGACGCTTCTCTCTCTCCGGTTTGGACACAAAGAGGTAAACACTGAAATAAATGAAACATTACAAACGAATATGATATATTGATAATTTGCTTTCCGATTTCGACACAACTATTTGTTAGTGTACATGTAAACTGTAAATAATGTAAAGAAATAAAACACACGGATGTTATAAAATGAATCTTCGATATAATAAATTGTACATCGAAATAAATAGATAAAAAACAAAACCATTACTGATAAGATAATTACAATATTTTAGAAAAATATTTCTAAAATTTTAGAAATAAAATATTTTTAATTCATACTGATCTCTTCGGCCTTGAAGCTTACTCACTGAACATAACTATAGGAATGTGCACATACAACTATTTGAGTTTAAGGTGCACCAATTATATAAGTATCTTGTCTTTGAAGGTCATTTAGAAGTGGCATACATAAGGAGAGGAATAGTTTCTGGATGACAACATTGTAATGTATCGTGTATTAATTTTCACATCAAAGACGTTCTTATCAAGGAAATCTTTCCGTTTTTATGATTATCTTGAAAAAAAAACCAATCCGGAAGTATTAAATATCATTAAGCCCTTTATTTTTCTTGAACAGGGGCTTTCCCTGCTGACAGCATACATCTCCATGTGCAGTAAACGACTACACATCACGCACAGAAAACAATGGGAAAGACTCTTCACACTGCAGGTCACGATGACCCAGGGTCTCTACTGTACTGTGTAGGTCGCGGTGACCCTCCCCTACAGCTATTACTGGTCAACCGTAAGTTCTGGTTTGCGGCAGAGACATACGTGACAGAGGCGGGACCAACCCTAGCCCCCTTGAACTTTAATCAGCTATATGGGAATTTGGCACGTATCAAAGTCAATTTTATGAAACACACTCTTTGTCTAGATCTCTTAAACTCAACTGAAAATTCAATACGTTATAATCGTAATAAGTGCATGTATATTCAGGTAAATAATCCTGCATCTGAACTAATCGTTTTAATAGTTAAAAACTATGAAACAGATCGTTATAATCTATCAATATGAAACATTTTGGATAAGCATTCCTATATCGTTCTTGATAACTACTGAAATTAAATCATCAATTATAATTAAAACTGAAGTGGTGCTGGGGAAAATCGATTTTATATCCATATCACAATGTTATATGTTGAAGGGTGAGTAAGTTTGGATCGGCTAGATATAGAATTTAATATCCTTATATCTCTTGTAACACTTGTAGCATTCATCTTCACAACGTCACGGAGCTCGAATAACGAAAAGATTTGCAACTCATAGCTTTCCGCAACAAAACAGTAGAGTTTGTCTCGATACGTTCTCACCGTTGGACATGGTAACCATTGTGGGTGAAATGTATACATGTTGGACGATGGTAACCATTGTGGGTGGACTGTATACATGTTGGAAGATGGTAACCAGTGTGGGTGGACTGTATACATGTTGGACGATGGTAACCATTGTGGGTGGACTGTATACATGTAGGAAGATGGTAACCATTGTGGGTGGACTGTATACATGTTGGACGATGGTAACCATTGTGAGTGAAATGTATACATGTTGGAAGATGGTAACCATTGTTGATGAAATGTATACATGTTGGAAGATGGTAACCATTGTGGGTGAAATGTATACATGTTGGAAGATGGTAACCATTGTGGGTGAAATGTATAGATGTTGGAAGATGGTAACCATTGTGGTTGGACTGTATACATGTTGGAAGATGGTATTACTAACCATTGTGGGTGAAATGTATACATGTTGGAAGATGGTAACCATTGTGGGTGGACTGTAAACATGTTGGAAGATGGTAACCATTGTGGGTGGACTGTATACATGCAGGTATAATGTCTTAGCTCTACCCTGCACTGAAGCGCACACCGAAGGATGGATATCGATAACTCACAGGAGTACTATAGCAGCTAGTGTGTGTATGGATAACTCACAGGAGTACTATATCAGCTAGTATGTGTATCGATAACTCACAGGAGTACTATAGCAGCTAGTATGTGTATGTATAACTCACAGGAGTACTATAGCAGCTAGTATGTGTATCGATAACTAACAGGAGTACTATAGCAGCTAGTATGTGTATCGATAACTCACAGTAGTACTATAGCAGCTAGTGTGTGTATGGATAACGCACAGGAGTACTATATCAGCTAGTATGTGTATGGATAACTCACAGGAGTACTATAGCAGCTAGTATGTGTATGGATAACTCACAGGAGTACTATAGCAGCTAGTATGTGTATCGATAACTCACAGGAGTACTATAGCAGCTAGTGTGTGTATGGATAACTCACAGGAGAACTATATCAGCTAGTATGTGTATGTATAACTCACAGGAGTACTATAGCAGCTAGTATGTGTATCGATAACTCACAGGAGTACTATATCAGCTAGTATGTGTATGGATAACTCACAGGAGTACTATATCAGCTAGTATGTGTATGGATAACTCACAGGAGTACTATAGCAGCTAATATGTGTATGGATAACTCACAGGAGTACTATATCAGCTAGTATGTGTATCGATAACTCACAGGAGTACTATAGCAGCTAGTATGTGTATCGATAACTCACAGGAGTACTATATCAGCTAGTATGTGTATGGATAACTCACAGGAGTACTATATCAGCTAGTATGTGTATGTATAACTCACAGGAGTACTATATCAGCTAGTATGTGTATGTATAACTCACAGGAGTACTATATCAGCTAGTATGTGTATGAATAACTCACAGGAGTACTATAGCAGCTAGTATGTGTATGGATAACTCACAGGAGTACTATAGCAGCTAGCATGTGTATGGATAACTCACAGGAGTACTATATCAGCTAGTATGTGTATGTATAACTCACAGGAGTACTATATCAGCTAGTATGTGTATGAATAACTCACAGGAGTACTATAGCAGCTAGTATGTGTATGGATAACTCACAGGAGTACTATAGCAGCTAGCATGTGTATGGATAACTCACAGGAGTACTATAGCAGCTAGTATGTGTATGAATAACTCACAGGAGTACTATAGCAGCTAGTATGTGTATGGATAACTCACAGGAGTACTATATCAGCTAGTATGTGTATGTATAACTCACAGGAGTACTATAGCAGCTAGTATGTGTATGAATAACTCACAGGAGTACTATAGCAGCTAGTATGTGTATGGATAACTCACAGGAGTACTATAGCAGCTAGCATGTGTATGGATAACTCACAGGAGTACTATATCAGCTAGTATGTGTATCGATAACTCACAGGAGTACTATAGCAGCTAGTATGTGTATGGATAACGCACAGGAGTACTATATCAGCTAGTATGTGTATCGATAACTCACAGGAGTACTATATCAGCTAGTATGTGTATCGATAACTCACAGGAGTACTATAGCAGCTAGTGTGTGTATGGATAACTCACAGGAGTACTATATCAGCTAGTATGTGTATCGATAACTCACAGGAGTACTATATCAGCTAGTATGTGTATCGATAACTCACAGGAGTACTATATCAGCTAGTATGTGTATGGATAACTCACAGGAGTACTATAGCAGCTAGTATGTGTATGGATAACTCACAGGAGTACTATATCAGCTAGTATGTGTATGGATAACTCACAGGAGTACTATAGCAGCTAGTATGTGTATCGATAACTCACAGGAGTACTATAGCAGCTAGTATGTGTATCGATAACTCACAGGAGTACTTTATCAGCTAGTATGTGTATGGATAACTCACAGGAGTACTATAGCAGCTAGTGTGTGTATGGATAACTCACATGAGTACTATAGCAGCTAGTATGTGTATGGATAACTCACAGGAGTACTATAGCAGCTAGTATGTGTATGAATAACTCACAGGAGTACTATAGCAGCTAGTATGTGTATGAATAACTCACAGGAGTACTATATCAGCTAGTATGTGTATGGATAACTCACAGGAGTACTATAGCAGCTAGTGTGTGTATGGATAACTCACAGGAGTACTATATCAGCTAGTATGTGTATCGATAACTCACAGGAGTACTATATCAGCTAGTATGTGTATGGATAACTCACAGGAGTACTATAGCAGCTAGTATGTGTATCGACAACTCACAGGAGTACTATAGCAGCTAGTATGTGTATGGATAACTCACAGGAGTACTATATCAGCTAGTATGTGTATCGATAACTCACAGGAGTACTATATCAGCTAGTATGTGTATGGATAACTCACAGGAGTACTATAGCAGCTAGTATGTGTATGGATAACTCACAGGAGTACTATAGCAGCTAGTATGTGTATGAATAACTCACAGGAGTACTATATCAGCTAGTATGTGTATGGATAACTCACAGGAGTACTATATCAGCTAGTATGTGTATCGATAACTCACAGGAGTACTATATCAGCTAGTATGTGTATCGATAACTCACAGGAGTACTATATCAGCTAGTATGTGTATGGATAACTCACAGGAGTACTATAGCAGCTAGTATGTGTATGAATAACTCACAGGAGTACTATAGCAGCTAGTATGTGTATCGATAACTCACAGGAGTACTATATCAGCTAGTATGTGTATCGATAACTCACAGGAGTACTATAGCAGCTAGTGTGTGTATGGATAACTCACATGAGTACTATAGCAGCTAGTATGTGTATCGATAACTCACAGGAGTACTATAGCAGCTAGTATGTGTATGAATAACTCACAGGAGTACTATAGCAGCTAGTATGTGTATGAATAACTCACAGGAGTACTATATCAGCTAGTATGTGTATGGATAACTCACAGGAGTACTATAGCAGCTAGTGTGTGTATGGATAACTCACAGGAGTACTATATCAGCTAGTATGTGTATCGATAACTCACAGGAGTACTATAGCAGCTAGTGTGTGTATGGATAACTCACAGGAGTACTATATCAGCTAGTATGTGTATGGATAACTCACAGGAGTACTATATCAGCTAGTGTGTGTATGGATAACTCACAGGAGTACTATATCAGCTAGTATGTGTATGGATAACTCACATGAGTACTATAGCAGCTAGTATGTGTATCGATAACTCACAGGAGTACTATAGCAGCTAGTATGTGTATGAATAACTCACAGGAGTACTATAGCAGCTAGTATGTGTATGAATAACTCACAGGAGTACTATAGCAGCTAGTATGTGTATCGATAACTCACAGGAGTACTATATCAGCTAGTATGTGTATGGATAACTCACATGAGTACTATAGCAGCTAGTATGTGTATCGATAACTCACAGGAGTACTATAGCAGCTAGTATGTGTATGAATAACTCACAGGAGTACTATAGCAGCTAGTATGTGTATGAATAACTCACAGGAGTACTATATCAGCTAGTATGTGTATGGATAACTCACAGGAGTACTATATCAGCTAGTGTGTGTATGGATAACTCACAGGAGTACTATAGCAGCTAGTATGTGTATGGATAACTCACAGGAGTACTATATCAGCTAGTATGTGTATCGATAACTCACAGGAGTACTATAGCAGCTAGTGTGTGTATGGATAACTCACATGAGTACTATAGCAGCTAGTATGTGTATCGATAACTCACAGGAGTACTATATCAGCTAGTATGTGTATGGATAACTCACAGGAGTACTATAGCAGCTAGTATGTGTATGGATAACTCACAGGAGTACTATATCAGCTAGTATGTGTATGTATAACTCACAGGAGTACTATAGCAGCTAGTATGTGTATGTATAACTCACAGGAGTACTATATCAGCTAGTATGTGTATGGATAACTCACAGGAGTACTATAGCAGCTAGTATGTGTATGGATAACTCACAGGAGTACTATAGCAGCTAGTATGTGTATCGACAACTCACAGGAGTACTATATCAGCTAGTATGTGTATGGATAACTCACAGGAGTACTATATCAGCTAGTATGTGTATCGATAACTCACAGGAGTACTATAGCAGCTAGTATGTGTATCGATAACTCACAGGAGTACTATAGCAGCTAGTATGTGTATGTATAACTCACAGGAGTACTATAGCAGCTAGTATGTGTATGGATAACTCACAGGAGTACTATAGCAGCTAGTATGTGTATGGATAACTCACAGGAGTACTATATCAGCTAGTATGTGTATGGATAACTCACATGAGTACTATAGCAGCTAGCATGTGTATGGATAACTCACAGGAGTACTATATCAGCTAGTATGTGTATGGATAACTCACAGGAGTACTATAGCAGCTAGTATGTGTATGGATAACTCACAGGAGTACTATAGCAGCTAGTATGTGTATGTATAACTCACAGGAGTACTATATCAGCTAGTATGTGTATGGATAACTCACATGAGTACTATAGCAGCTAGCATGTGTATGGATAACTCACAGGAGTACTATAGCAGCTAGTATGTGTATGGATAACTCACAGGAGTACTATATCAGCTAGTATGTGTATGGATAACTCACAGGAGTACTATAGCAGCTAGTATGTGTATGGATAACTCACAGGAGTACTATATCAGCTAGTATGTGTATGGATAACTCACATGAGTACTATATCAGCTAGTATGTGTATGGATAACTCACAGGAGTACTATATCAGCTAATATGTGTATGGATAACTCACAGGAGAACTATAGCAGCTAGTATGTGTATGTATAACTCACAGGAGTACTATAGCAGCTAGTATGTGTATGGATAACGCACAGGAGTACTATATCAGCTAGTATGTGTATCGATAACTCACAGGAGTACTATATCAGCTAGTATGTGTATGGATAACTCACAGGAGTACTATAGCAGCTAGTATGTGTATGGATAACTCACAGGAGTACTATATCAGCTAGTATGTGTATGGATAACTCACAGGAGTACTATAGCAGCTAGTATGTGTATGGATAACTCACAGGAGTACTATAGCAGCTAGTATGTGTATCGACAACTCACAGGAGTACTATATCAGCTAGTATGTGTATGGATAACTCACAGGAGTACTATAGCAGCTAGTATGTGTATCGACAACTCACAGGAGTACTATATCAGCTAGTATGTGTATGGATAACTCACAGGAGTACTATAGCAGCTAGTATGTGTATGGATAACTCACAGGAGTACTATAGCAGCTAGTATGTGTATGGACAACTCACAGGAGTACTATAGCAGCTAATATGTGTATGAATAACTCACAGGAGTACTATAGCAGCTAGTATGTGTATGGATAACTCACAGGAGTACTATAGCAGCTAGTATGTGTATGGATAACTCACAGTAGTACTATAGCAGCTAGTATGTGTATCGACAACTCACAGGAGTACTATATCAGCTAGTATGTGTATGGATAACTCACAGGAGTACTATAGCAGCTAGTATGTGTATCGACAACTCACAGGAGTACTATATCAGCTAGTATGTGTATGGATAACTCACAGGAGTACTATAGCAGCTAGTATGTGTATCGACAACTCACAGGAGTACTATATCAGCTAGTATGTGTATGGATAACTCACAGGAGTACTATAGCAGCTAGTATGTGTATGGATAACTCACAGGAGTACTATAGCAGCTAGTATGTGTATGGACAACTCACAGGAGTACTATAGCAGCTAATATGTGTATGAATAACTCACAGGAGTACTATAGCAGCTAGTATGTGTATGGATAGCTCACAGGAGTACTATAGCAGCTAGTATGTGTATGGATAACTCACAGGAGTACTATAGCAGCTAGTATGTGTATCGACAACTCACAGGAGTACTATATCAGCTAGTATGTGTATGGATAACTCACAGGAGTACTATAGCAGCTAGTATGTGTATCGACAACTCACAGGAGTACTATATCAGCTAGTATGTGTATGGATAACTCACAGGAGTACTATAGCAGCTAGTATGTGTATGGATAACTCACAGGAGTACTATAGCAGCTAGTATGTGTATGGACAACTCACAGGAGTACTATAGCAGCTAATATGTGTATGAATAACTCACAGGAGTACTATAGCAGCTAGTATGTGTATGGATAACTCACAGGAGTACTATAGCAGCTAGTATGTGTATGGATAACTCACAGTAGTACTATAGCAGCTAGTGTGTGTATGGATAACTCACAGGAGTACTATAGCAGCTAGTATGTGTATCGATAACTCACAGGAGTACTATAGCAGCTAGTGTGTGTATGGATAACTCACAGGAGTACTATAGCAGCTAGTATGTGTATCGATAACTCACAGGAGTACTATAGCAGCTAGTGTGTGTATGGATAACTCACAGGAGTACTATAGCAGCTAGTATGTGTATCGATAACTCACAGGAGTACTATAGCAGCTAGTGTGTGTATGGATAACGCACAGGAGTACTATATCAGCTAGTATGTGTATCGATAACTCACAGGAGTACTATAGCAGCTAGTATGTGTATGTATAACTCACAGGAGTACTATATCAGCTAGTATGTGTATGGATAACTCACAGTAGTACTATAGCAGCTAGTATTTGTATGGATAACTCACAGGAGTACTATAGCAGCTAGTATGTGTATCGATAACTCACAGGAGTACTATAGCAGCTAGTATGTGTATGGATAACTCACATGAGTACTATATCAGCTAGTATGTGTATGGATAACTCACATGAGTACTATATCAGCTAGTGTGTGTATGGATAACTCACAGGAGTACTATAGCAGCTAGTATGTGTATGTATAACTCACAGGAGTACTATATCAGCTAGTATGTGTATCGATAACTCACAGGAGTACTATAGCAGCTAGTGTGTGTATGGATAACTCACAGTAGTACTATAGCAGCTAGTGTGTGTATGGATAACGCACAGGAGTACTATATCAGCTAGTATGTGTATGGATAACTCACAGGAGTACTATATCAGCTAGTATGTGTATGGATAACTCACAGGAGTACTATAGCAGCTAGTATGTGTATCGATAACTCACAGGAGTACTATATCAGCTAGTATGTGCATGGATAACTCACAGGAGTACTATAGCAGCTAGTATGTGTATGGATAACTCACAGGAGTACTATAGCAGCTAGTGTGTGTATGGATAACTCACAGGAGTACTATATCAGCTAGTATGTGTATGGATAACTCACAGGAGTACTATAGCAGCTAGTATGTGTATGGATAACGCACATGAGTACTATATCAGCTAGTATGTGTATCGATAACTCACAGGAGTACTATAGCAGCTAGTATGTGTATGGATAACGCACAGTAGTACTATAGCAGCTAGTGTGTGTATGGATAACTCACAGGAGTACTATAGCAGCTAGTATGTGTATGGATAACTCACAGGAGTACTATAGCAGCTAGTGTGTGTATGGATAACTCACAGTAGTACTATAGCAGCTAGTATGTGTATGGATAACTCACAGGAGTACTATAGCAGCTAGTATGTGTATGGATAACTCACAGGAGTACTATAGCAGCTAGTATGTGTATGGATAACTCACAGGAGTACTATAGCAGCTAGTGTGTGTATGGATAACTCACAGGAGTACTATATCAGCTAGTATGTGTATGGATAACTCACAGGAGTACTATAGCAGCTAGTATGTGTATGGATAACGCACATGAGTACTATATCAGCTAGTATGTGTATCGATAACTCACAGGAGTACTATAGCAGCTAGTATGTGTATGGATAACTCACAGGAGTACTATAGCAGCTAGTATGTGTATGGATAACTCACAGGAGTACTATATCAGCTAGTATGTGTATCGATAACTCACAGTAGTACTATAGCAGCTAGTGTGTGTATGGATAACTCACAGGAGTACTATAGCAGCTAGTATGTGTATGGATAACTCACAGGAGTACTATAGCAGCTAGTGTGTGTATGGATAACTCACAGTAGTACTATAGCAGCTAGTGTGTGTATGGATAACTCACAGGAGTACTATAGCAGCTAGTATGTGTATGGATAACTCACAGGAGTACTATAGCAGCTAGTATGTGTATGGATAACTCACAGAAGTACTATAGCAGCTAGTATGTGTATGGACAACTCACAGGAGTACTATAGCAGCTAGTATGTGTATGGATAACTCACATGAGTACTATATCAGCTAGTATGTGTATGGATAACTCACAGGAGTACTATAGCAGCTAGTGTGTGTATGGATAACTCACAGGAGTACTATATCAGCTAGTATGTGTATCGATAACTCACAGGAGTACTATAGCAGCTAGTATGTGTATGTATAACTCACAGGAGTACTATAGCAGCTAGTATGTGTATGGATAACTCACAGGAGTACTATATCAGCTAGTATGTGTATCGATAACTCACAGGAGTACTATAGCAGCTAGTATGTGTATGGATAACTCACATGAGTACTATATCAGCTAGTATGTGTATGGATAACTCACAGGAGTACTATAGCAGCTAGTATGTGTATCGATAACTCACAGGAGTACTATATCAGCTAGTATGTGTATCGATAACTCACAGGAGTACTATAGCAGCTAGTGTGTGTATGGATAACTCACAGGAGTACTATATCAGCTAGTATGTGTATGGATAACTCACAGGAGTACTATAGCAGCTAGTGTGTGTATGGATAACTCACATGAGTACTATATCAGCTAGTATGTGTATCGATAACTCACAGGAGTACTATAGCAGCTAGTGTGTGTATGGATAACTCACATGAGTACTATAGCAGCTAGTGTGTGTATGGATAACTCACAGGAGTACTATAGCAGCTAGTATGTGTATCGATAACTCACAGGAGTACTATAGCAGCTAGTGTGTGTATGGATAACTCACAGTAGTACTATAGCAGCTAGTGTGTGTATGGATAACTCACAGGAGTACTATAGCAGGTAGTATGTGTATGGATAACTCACAGGAGTACTATAGCAGCTAGTATGTGTATGGATAACTCACAGAAGTACTATAGCAGCTAGTATGTGTATGGACAACTCACAGGAGTACTATAGCAGCTAGTATGTGTATCGATAACTCACAGGAGTACTATAGCAGCTAGTGTGTGTATGTATAACTCACAGGAGTACTATATCAGCTAGTATGTGTATGGATAACTCACAGGAGTACTATAGCAGCTAGTATGTGTATGGATAACTCACATGAGTACTATATCAGCTAGTATGTGTATGGATAACTCACATGAGTACTATAGCAGCTAGTATGTGTATGGATAACTCACAGGAGTACTATAGCAGCTAGTATGTGTATGTATAACTCACAGGAGTACTATAGCAGCTAGTATGTGTATGGATAATGACAGGAGTACTATATCACCTAGTGTGTGTATGTATAACTCACAGGAGTACTATATCAGCTAGTATGTGTATGGATAACTCACAGGAGTACTATAGCAGCTAGTATGTGTATGGATAACTCACATGAGTACTATATCAGCTAGTATGTGTATGGATAACTCACATGAGTACTATAGCAGCTAGTATGTGTATGGATAACTCACAGGAGTACTATAGCAGCTAGTATGTGTATGTATAACTCACAGGAGTACTATAGCAGCTAGTATGTGTATGGATAATGACAGGAGTACTATATCACCTAGTATGTGTATGGATAACTCACAGGAGTACTATAGCAGCTAGTATGTGTATGAATAACACACAGGAGTACTATAGCAGCTAGTATGTGTATGGATAACTCACAGGAGTACTATATCAGCTAGTATGTGTATGTATAACTCACATGAGTACTATAGCAGCTAGTATGTGTATCGATAACTCACAGGAGTACTATATCAGCTAGTATGTGTATGGATAACTCACAGGAGTACTATATCAGCTAGTATGTGTATGTATAACTCACAGGAGTACTATAGCAGCTAGTATGTGTATCGATAACTCACAGGAGTACTATATCAGCTAGTATGTGTATCGATAACTCACAGGAGTACTATAGCAGCTAGTATGTGTATGGATAACTCACAGGAGTACTATAGCAGCTAGTATGTGTATGGATAACTCACAGGAGTACTATATCAGCTAGTATGTGTATGTATAACTCACAGGAGTACTATATCAGCTAGTATGTGTATCGATAACTCACAGGAGTACTATAGCAGCTAGTATGTGTATGTATAACTCACAGGAGTACTATAGCAGCTAGTATGTGTATGGATAACTCACAGGAGTACTATATCAGCTAGTATGTGTATGGATAACTCACAGGAGTACTATAGCAGCTAGTATGTGTATGGACAACTCATAGAAGTACTATAGCAGCTAATATGTGTATGAATAACTCACAGGAGTACTATAGCAGCTAGTATGTGTATGGATAACTCACAGGAGTACTATATCAGCTAGTATGTGTATGTATAACTCACAGGAGTACTATAGCAGCTAGTATGTGTATGGACAACTCACAGAAGTACTATAGCAGCTAATATGTGTATGAATAACTCACAGGAGTACTATAGCAGCTAGTATGTGTATGGATAACTCACAGGAGTACTATAGCAGCTAGTATGTGTATCGATAACTCACAGGAGTACTATATCAGCTAGTATGTGTATGGATAACTCACAGGAGTACTATAGCAGCTAGCATGTGTATGGATAACTCACAGGAGTACTATATCAGCTAGCATGTGTATGGATAACTCACAGGAGTAATATAGCAGCTAGTATGTGTATGAATAACTCACAGGAGTACTATAGCAGCTAGTATGTGTATGGATAACTCACAGGAGTACTATAGCAGCTAGTATGTGTATGGATAACTCACAGGAGTACTATATCAGCTAGTATGTGTATCGATAACTCACAGGAGTACTATAGCAGCTAGTATGTGTATGGATAACTCACAGGAGTACTATAGCAGCTAGTATGTGTATGGATAACGCACAGGAGTACTATATCAGCTAGTATGTGTATGGATAACTCACAGGAGTACTATAGCAGCTAGTGTGTGTATGGATAACTCACAGGAGTACTATAGCAGCTAGTGTGTGTATGGATAACTCACAGGAGTACTATATCAGCTAGTATGTGTATGGATAACTCACATGAGTACTATATCAGCTAGTATGTGTATCGATAACTCACAGGAGTACTATAGCAGCTAGTATGTGTATGGATAACTCACAGGAGTACTATATCAGCTAGTATGTGTATCGATAACTCACAGGAGTACTATAGCAGCTAGTATGTGTATGGATAACTCACAGGAGTACTATAGCAGCTAGTATGTGTATGAATAACTCACAGGAGTACTATAGCAGCTAGTATGTGTATCGATAACTCACAGGAGTACTATAGCAGCTAGTATGTGTATCGATAACTCACAGGAGTACTATAGCAGCTAGTATGTGTATCGATAACTCACAGGAGTACTATAGCAGCTAGTATGTGTATGGATAACTCACAGGAGTACTATATCAGCTAGTATGTGTATGGATAACTCACATGAGTACTATGTCAGCTAGTATGTGTATGGATAACTCACAGGAGTACTATAGCAGCTAGTATGTGTATGGATAACGCACAGGAGTACTATATCAGCTAGTATGTGTATGGATAACTCACAGGAGTACTATAGCAGCTAGTGTGTGTATGGATAACTCACAGGAGTACTATATCAGCTAGTATGTGTATGGATAACTCACATGAGTACTATATCAGCTAGTATGTGTATGGATAACTCACAGGAGTACTATAGCAGCTAGTATGTGTATGGATAACGCACAGGAGTACTATATCAGCTAGTATGTGTATGGATAACTCACAGGAGTACTATAGCAGCTAGTGTGTGTATGGATAACTCACAGGAGTACTATAGCAGCTAGTGTGTGTATGGATAACTCACAGGAGTACTATATCAGCTAGTATGTGTATGGATAACTCACATGAGTACTATATCAGCTAGTATGTGTATCGAAAACTCACAGGAGTACTATAGCAGCTAGTATGTGTATGTATAACTCACAGGAGTACTATAGCAGCTAGTATGTGTATGGATAACTCACATGAGTACTATATCAGCTAGTATGTGTATCGATAACTCACAGGAGTACTATATCAGCTAGTATGTGTATCGATAACTCACAGGAGTACTATATCAGCTAGTATGTGTATCGATAACTCACAGGAGTACTATAGCAGCTAGTATGTGTATGGATAACTCACAGGAGTACTATAGCAGCTAGTATGTGTATCGATAACTCACAGGAGTACTATATCAGCTAGTATGTGTATGGATAACTCACAGGAGTACTATAGCAGCTAGCATGTGTATGGATAACTCACAGGAGTACTATATCAGCTAGCATGTGTATGGATAACTCACAGGAGTAATATAGCAGCTAGTATGTGTATGAATAACTCACAGGAGTACTATAGCAGCTAGTATGTGTATGGATAACTCACATGAGTACTATAGCAGCTAGTATGTGTATGGATAACTCACAGGAGTACTATAGCAGTTAGTATGTGTATGGATAACTCACATGAGTACTATATCAGCTAGTATGTGTATGGATAACTCACAGGAGTACTATAGCAGCTAGTATGTGTATGGATAACTCACAGGAGTACTATAGCAGCTAGTATGTGTATGGATAACTCACAGGAGTACTATATCAGCTAGTATGTGTATGGATAACTCACAGGAGTACTATAGCAGCTAGTATGTGTATGGATAACTCACATGAGTACTATATCAGCTAGTATGTGTATGGATAACTCACAGGAGTACTATAGCAGCTAGTATGTGTATGGATAACTCACAGGAGTACTATAGCAGCTAGTATGTGTATGGATAACTCACAGGAGTACTATAGCAGCTAGTATGTGTATGGATAACTCACAGGAGTACTATAGCAGCTAGTATGTGTATGGATAACTCACAGGAGTACTATATCAGCTAGTATGTGTATCGATAACTCACAGGAGTACTATAGCAGCTAGTATGTGTATGGATAACTCACAGGAGTACTATATCAGCTAGTGTGTGTATGGATAACTCACAGGAGTACTATAGCAGCTAGTATGTGTATCGATAACTCACAGGAGTACTATAGCAGCTAGTATGTGTATCGATAACTCACAGGAGTACTATATCAGCTAGTATGTGTATGGATAACTCACATGAGTACTATATCAGCTAGTATGTGTATGGATAACTCACAGGAGTACTATAGCAGCTAGTATGTGTATGGATAACTCACAGGAGTACTATAGCAGCTAGTATGTGTATGGATAACTCACAGGAGTACTATATCAGCTAGTATGTGTATCGATAACTCACAGGAGTACTATAGCAGCTAGTATGTGTATGGATAACTCACAGGAGTACTATAGCAGCTAGTATGTGTATGGATAACTCACAGGAGTACTATAGCAGCTAGTATGTGTATGGATAACTCACAGGAGTACTATAGCAGCTAGTATGTGTATGGATAACTCACAGGAGTACTATATCAGCTAGTATGTGTATCGATAACTCACAGGAGTACTATAGCAGCTAGTGTGTGTATGGATAACTCACAGGAGTACTATAGCAGCTAGTATGTGTATCGATAACTCACAGTGGTACTATAGCAGCTAGTATGTGTATCGATAACTCACAGGAGTACTATAGCAGCTAGTATGTGTATGGATAACTCACAGGAGTACTATAGCAGCTAGTATATGTATGGATAACTCACAGGAGTACTATAGCAGCTAGTATGTGTATGGATAACTCACAGGAGTACTATAGCAGCTAGTATGTGTATGGATAACTCACAGGAGTACTATATCAGCTAGTATGTGTATCGATAACTCACAGGAGTACTATAGCAGCTAGTGTGTGTATGGATAACTCACAGGAGTACTATAGCAGCTAGTATGTGTATCGATAACTCACAGTGGTACTATAGCAGCTAGTATGTGTATCGATAACTCACAGGAGTACTATAGCAGCTAGTATGTGTATGGATAACTCACAGGAGTACTATATCAGCTAGTATGTGTATCGATAACTCACAGGAGTACTATATCAGCTAGTATGTGTATGTATAACTCACAGGAGTACTATATCAGCTAGTATGTGTATGGATAACTCACAGGAGTACTATATCAGCTAGTATGTGTATGGATAACTCACAGGAGTACTATATCAGCTAGTGTGTGTATGGATAACTCACAGGAGTACTATAGCAGCTAGTATGTGTATGGATAACTCACAGGAGTACTATATCAGCTAGTATGTGTATGGATAACTCACAGGAGTACTATAGCCGCTAGTATGTGTATGGATAACTCACATGAGTACTATAGCAGCTAATATGTGTATGGATAACTCACAGGAGTACTATATCAGCTAGTATGTGTATGGATAACTCACAGGAGTACTATATCAGCTAGTATGTGTATGTATAACTCACAGGAGTACTATATCAGCTAGTATGTGTATGTATAACTCACAGGAGTACTATATCAGCTAGTATGTGTATCGACAACTCACAGGAGTACTATAGCAGCTAGTATGTGTATGAATAACTCACAGGAGTACTATATCAGCTAGTATGTGTATCGATAACTCACAGGAGTACTATAGCAGCTAGTATGTGTATCGATAACTCACAGGAGTACTATAGCAGCTAGTATGTGTATGGATAACTCACAGGAGTACTATAGCAGCTAGTATGTGTATGAATAACTCACAGGAGTACTATAGCAGCTAGTATGTGTATGAATAACTCACAGGAGTACTATATCAGCTAGTATGTGTATCGATAACTCACAGGAGTACTATAGCAGCTAGTATGTATATCGATAACTCACAGGAGTACTATAGCAGCTAGTATGTGTATGGATAACTCACAGGAGTACTATAGCAGCTAGTATGTGTATGGATAACTCACAGGAGTACTATAGCAGCTAGTATGTGTATGGATAACTCACAGGAGTACTATATCAGCTAGTATGTGTATCGATAACTCACAGGAGTACTATAGCAGCTAGTATGTGTATCGATAACTCACAGGAGTACTATATCAGCTAGTATGTGTATGGATAACTCACAGGAGTACTATAGCAGCTAGTATGTGTATGGATAACTCACAGGAGTACTATAGCAGCTAGTATGTGTATGTATAACTCACATGAGTACTATATCAGCTAGTATGTGTATGGATAACTCACAGGAGTACTATAGCAGCTAGTATGTGTATGGATAACTCACATGAGTACTATATCAGCTAGTATGTGTATGGATAACTCACAGGAGTACTATAGCAGCTAGTATGTGTATGTATAACTCACAGGAGTACTATATCAGCTAGTATGTGTATGGATAACTCACAGGAGTACTATAGCAGCTAGTATGTGTATGGATAACTCACAGGAGTACTATAGCAGCTAGTATGTGTATGGATAACTCACATGAGTACTATATCAGCTAGTATGTGTATGGATAACTCACAGGAGTACTATATCAGCTAGTATGTGTATGGATAACTCACAGGAGTACTATAGCAGCTAGTATGTGTATGTATAACTCACAGGAGTACTTTAGCAGCTAGTATGTGTATGGATAACTCACAGGAGTACTATAGCAGCTAGTATGTGTATCGACAACTCACAGGAGTACTATAGCAGCTAGTATGTGTATCGATAACTCACAGGAGTACTATAGCAGCTAGTATGTGTATCGATAACTCACAGGAGTACTATAGCAGCTAGTATGTGTATGGATAACTCACAGGAGTACTATAGCAGCTAGTATGTGTATGGATAACTCACAGGAGTACTATAGCAGCTAGTATGTGTATGGATAACTCACAGGAGTACTATATCAGCTAGTATGTGTATCGATAACTCACAGGAGTACTATAGCAGCTAGTATGTGTATGGATAACTCACAGGAGTACTATATCAGCTAGTATGTGTATGGATAACTCACATGAGTACTATAGCAGCTAGTATGTGTATGGATAACTCACAGGAGTACTATATCAGCTAGTATGTGTATGGATAACTCACAGGAGTACTATATCAGCTAGTATGTGTATGTATAACTCACATGAGTACTATATCAGCTAGTATGTGTATGGATAACTCACAGGAGTACTATAGCAGCTAGTATGTGTATCGACAACTCACAGGAGTACTATAGCAGCTAGTATGTGTATCGATAACTCACAGGAGTACTATAGCAGCTAGTATGTGTATCGATAACTCACAGGAGTACTATAGCAGCTAGTATGTGTATGGATAACTCACAGGAGTACTATAGCAGCTAGTATGTGTATGGATAACTCACAGGAGTACTATAGCAGCTAGTATGTGTATGGATAACTCACAGGAGTACTATATCAGCTAGTATGTGTATCGATAACTCACAGGAGTACTATATCAGCTAGTATGTGTATGGATAACTCACAGGAGTACTATATCAGCTAGTATGTGTATGTATAACTCACAGGAGTACTATATCAGCTAGTATGTGTATCGATAACTCACAGGAGTACTATAGCAGCTAGTATGTGTATGGATAACTCACAGGAGTACTATATCAGCTAGTATGTGTATGTATAACTCACAGGAGTACTATATCAGCTAGTATGTGTATCGATAACTCACAGGAGTACTATAGCAGCTAGTATGTGTATGGATAACTCACAGTAGTACTATAGCAGCTAGTATGTGTATGGACAACTCACAGGAGTACTATATCAGCTAGTATGTGTATGGATAACTCACAGGAGTACTATAGCAGCTAGTATGTGTATGGATAACTCACAGGAGTACTATATCAGCTAGTATGTGTATGGATAACTCACAGGAGTACTATAGCAGCTAGTATGTGTATGGATAACTCACAGGAGTACTATAGCAGCTAGTGTGTGTATGGATAACTCACAGGAGTACTATATCAGCTAGTATGTGTATCGATAACTCACAGGAGTACTATAGCAGCTAGTATGTGTATGGATAACTCACAGGAGTACTATAGCAGATAGTATGTGTATGGATAACTCACAGGAGTACTATAGCAGCTAGTATGTGTATGGATAACTCACAGGAGTACTATATCAGCTAGTATGTGTATGGATAACTCACAGGAGTACTATAGCAGCTAGTATGTGTATGGATAACTCACAGGAGTACTATAGCAGCTAGTATGTGTATGAATAACTCACAGGAGTACTATATCAGCTAGTATGTGTATGGATAACTCACAGGAGTACTATAGCAGCTAGTGTGTGTATGGATAACTCACAGGAGTACTATAGCAGCTAGTATGTGTATGTATAACTCACAGGAGTACTATAGCAGCTAGCATGTGTATGGATAACTCACAGGAGTACTATATCAGCTAGCATGTGTATGGATAACTCACAGGAGTACTATAGCAGCTAGTGTGTGTATGGATAACTCACAGGAGTACTATAGCAGCTAGTGTGTGTATGGATAACTCACAGGAGTACTATAGCAGCTAGCATGTGTATGGATAACTCACAGGAGTACTATATCAGCTAGTATGTGTATCGATAACTCACAGTAGTACTATAGCAGCTAGTATGTGTATGGATAACTCATAGAAGTACTATAGCAGCTAGTGTGTGTATGGATAACTCACAGGAGTACTATAGCAGCTAGTATGTGTATGGATAACTCACAGGAGTACTATAGCAGCTAGTATGTGTATCGATAACTCACAGTAGTACTATAGCAGCTAGTGTGTGTATGGATAACTCACAGGAGTACTATATCAGCTAGTATGTGTATGTATAACTCACAGGAGTACTATAGCAGCTAGTATGTGTATGGATAACTCACAGGAGTACTATAGCAGCTAGTATGTGTATGGATAACTCACAGAAGTACTATAGCAGCTAGTATGTGTATGGACAACTCACAGGAGTACTATAGCAGCTAGTATGTGTATCGATAACTCACAGTAGTACTATAGCAGCTAGTGTGTGTATGTATAACTCACAGGAGTACTATATCAGCTAGTATGTGTATGAATAACTCACAGGAGTACTATAGCAGCTAGTATGTGTATGGATAACTCACAGGAGTACTATAGCAGCTAGCATGTGTATGGATAACTCACAGGAGTACTATATCAGCTAGTATGTGTATCGATAACTCACAGTAGTACTATAGCAGCTAGTATGTGTATGGATAACTCATAGAAGTACTATAGCAGCTAGTGTGTGTATGGATAACTCACAGGAGTACTATAGCAGCTAGTATGTGTATGGATAACTCACAGGAGTACTATAGCAGCTAGTATGTGTATCGATAACTCACAGTAGTACTATAGCAGCTAGTGTGTGTATGGATAACTCACAGGAGTACTATATCAGCTAGTATGTGTATGTATAACTCACAGGAGTACTATAGCAGCTAGTATGTGTATGGATAACTCACAGGAGTACTATAGCAGCTAGTATGTGTATGGATAACTCACAGAAGTACTATAGCAGCTAGTATGTGTATGGACAACTCACAGGAGTACTATAGCAGCTAGTATGTGTATCGATAACTCACAGTAGTACTATAGCAGCTAGTATGTGTATGGATAACTCACAGGAGTACTATATCAGCTAGTATGTGTATGTATAACTCACAGGAGTACTATATCAGCTAGTATGTGTATGGATAACTCACAGGAGTACTATAGCAGCTAGTATGTGTATCGATAACTCACAGGAGTACTATATCAGCTAGTATGTGTATGAATAACTCACAGGAGTACTATAGCAGCTAGTATGTGTATGGATAACTCACATGAGTACTATATCAGCTAGTATGTGTATCGATAACTCACAGTAGTACTATAGCAGCTAGTATGTGTATGGATAACTCACAGGAGTACTATAGCAGCTAGTATGTGTATCGACAACTCACAGGAGTACTATATCAGCTAGTATGTGTATGGATAACTCACAGGAGTACTATAGCAGCTAGTATGTGTATGGATAACTCACAGGAGTACTATAGCAGCTAGTATGTGTATGGCACCCATAATGAGGAAGACGAATCCTCGCCACCACACCACCGTGTCCTGGTAGATGTTGCTGAAGATTGGAGTCCCGGCCAGACTGCAGGCTGTTTCGACAACAGCTATACTCGCAAACAGGGAGCCTGGAATAAACAGACGAACAATAACTCCTATATATACTCACAGACAGGGAATATATGTACGATATATACGATTGAAATACACATAAATATCATAACCATTGACGAATAAAAGAAACGTCCCCACATTTTCAACCGATTAAAAACGTAATACCGCGCCGAAGCCGGTTGTGATGTCTCTGATAGGCACTTGCATGTTTTGTAAGGAAGTACTCATAGTATGATACTATAGTTGACACTTTAGTCCGGTCAAATTAGAGTAAAAAATAGCCTAACCCACCACAAATTGCAACAGAAATGATTTTAATGGTTTTCAAAAGGTCAAGTATTCTTTTATAACATATCAAAAGTTTAGGAATTTCAGAATGTTCACAGCATCATCAGCATTAACAGAAGAACTGGCTGTCAGTCCATTAGCAATGTTCCTGAGAGTTGAATCATCCTGAAAAGGATCTCTATCGATTAGATAGTTGATGATCTTCCTCACATCTTTTGAGTCCCTTTCAATTCTTGCCTTGGTTAGATCGGTGTGTTGCTCGCTGCTCCTTGTTTCTACTTTTGTCATTTCCTGCATAGCATTGCTGATTTCAGTCCGGGCAGGCATAGACATCAACCACACAAGGCGTTGAGTTTCGTCCATTCCAGTTCCCCGTGTTAGTCCACCAACTGTCTTCATGCTTCTCATCAGCACTTGTTCAATCACTAGGTCAGTTGAAAGTCCAGCCCAAAATCTGTCAGAACGACGAACAACATGATGACCTCTTTGAAACATGTCATGAACTTCTGGATGTTTCTCCTCAAGTGTTCCCATCATTTGAAGGTACAGTCGTACAGACTTGGTGTAATGATTGTGTCCTGATGCAGTAAAGTACGGAAGCATTTTGTACAATGATTGTAGGTGTAACTGCCAATTTCCGGTGCGTTCTCCACGAATAAAGCTGCGCAAGATATTGAGCATTTCCATGTATTGGAACCATAACTTTGCTGTTCTTGATTTTTCCATGGACATCTTCAACTGATCCCGTCTTTTTCTCACATTCTGCAATGCTTCTGATGAATTCAGTTCCTTCTCAGTTGCTGAATCTGACATTAGTTCATCAAAGAGAACACCGACATTCTGGAGATCTTCATTTGTATTCAAAATGGTTTCCTCTTCAAAACGTGTATCAGATTCCGATGATTCTGTGGATTCACAATGAAGTGGGATGTCATAAGCTTTCGCTAGTAGGAGTGAATTAAGGCCTGCATCAACAAGTAAATGGGCTCTTATTGATCGTGAAATAGCCTTGCCTGTTAGAATGTGTCCAACTGCTTTCTCTGCATACACAATTTCAAGTAGCTCATGGAGACCAGATCCTGCCATTAGATGACCAATACATCCGAGGAAACTCATTTCGGTATGCAGTCCGCCCAGTCGAAGAATGATGTTGTGCAAATGGCTGGTAGATGGTTCTTTGTTGATAATCACCGTTGCTTTCCACCAAAGTGGCTGATCAAATGTGAGGATAGGAACTTTCGCATATCTGCTTGATTGCTCACTCACAAATGTCAACGTGGAGTAGATACAGGTTGCATCACTTGGATTCAAGTCAATCATCGGTAGGAATACAACAGATGATGTGCCGGGATAGGAACCCTTTTGAACTGTTTGCATCACACCTGACCACCCAGGTCGAGATGGTTTCAAGAGCCATACAGATTTCCAAAGAAAGTCAATGGACTCTGTCTCGTCACTTGCGATGAATTCCTGGAACTGTGCATACTTCAGGTTTGCAGGTGGTGAAAGTGGTGGTCTGTAGAATCTCAGGTTGATCTTCCCAAGTTTATTCAAAGCTTCTGGTGTGATGTCACCTCTTGGGATAGGACGCATGCATCTAGTTGCTGGTGTAACAGTTGCTATAATTCCCATTCCGTGGAAAGAGTTAAATCCATCCAAAGTTCTTGTGTTGTGGTCAACATTATCAGCTACAAACTGCAGGGACTTTTCAGGTGTCATCTCAGGGATATCTATCCCCTGTGAATTTGCCGCACTGTACTCAAATTTTTTTACCTCTGAGTAGGAGCTACAAAAACCATGACTTGAGAGGGTGTCGATGAGGTACCTTGATGCAAAGTGATGGTGAAGCTGAATGGACAGTCCTAGTGGTATAGGTGGTTTCAATGATCTTGGTCTTGCAGCTTGCATGATAACCTGTCCTATGGAAGCTATCTTTAGATCTTTGTCTTTGCCAGGGATTAGTGACTTCAACATCTGAACCAGTGACATGGGTACATACTTGATGTTTTCTGATACGTCAGACAAATCTTCAGATGAAGGATAGCAGTCAGAGGAAACATCTATTGATCTTATATCACTTTTGATGAGCTTTGATGCAGCATCTATCAGTTGCATTTTCTCTTCTTCTGGGTCACTGTTCCTGGGTTTCTCGTAATAACCTTGCAGTATGTGAGATGCTGTTGTCTTCAGAGTTACAATGTTAGGCTTTCCCTTCACTTCTGAGATGATAACATTGTCTCCATAGTGATCAAGAAGTTGCTGTTTCATGTACGTGAAACTGTAGGCACTTTCTACATCAGTGAGATGACAGGACATTTGTCTGATCAGTTCTTGCATTGTCACCTGATCTTCATAGTTTTCCTCCAAATACTCCAATGCTCTCATGAATGCCTCTTTCTTTGATACATCATCTTGTCGACCCAATTTCAGTCTTTTGCTGTTTCCACATTCTTGGACATACTGATGAGGAATGCCTTTGCTTGTCCTAAAATTGACACTGCATGTCTGGTGATATACAGCATCTGCTGCATGAAGATCTTGAACATATTCTATTCTGGCCAAAACCCTCTCAGACCAAATGTCATTTCTTTTGTGGCATATATTTCTGATTTTAGCTTGGAAATCCTCAGTTCTTACTGGATATACATCATGTCCTTTCTTTTTACTCATAAACTTTGCAGGTGACCCACAAAACAGGCAATCAGATTTAAAAGAGAATGATCGTTCATGTGAGCGTGTTCAAAGCGTTGCTTCCTCTTTATGTTCTTCATCTTTGACCTTTGTAGCACTTGAAATATTGTTCACATTTATGTATTTGCATCTGCATGATTTATGAACAAATTGGCCGGTTTCAACTACGAGCTGATCACCACGAGCGGTACTAGCACTGTTGATGCCTTCTGCTCCTTTACTTCTCAGACATACTGTAGCTGTGGTATCTGCCAAAGACATGTGGCAAATAGCACACTTGTCCATGCTTATGTAAATCTGAAAAAGAAAATTAGAGTATAACTATCCTGTCATTAAGATCAGGAAAATGAAAAATTGGTAAAAAAAAATATGTAATATTTTGAAATATCATCTACGGAAACACATAATTCTATGAATTAATACTTTTAAAACATTTTGTTCTAAAATACAAGAAAATATGTCTATCTTTAATTGTTTGAAATTGATTACTTTGCTTATATTTGTTTCCATTTTATTTCTTTGTATTTAGTTTTGTAAAATGTGACTTCTTCATATCTGATGCATTTAGTGATATAAAAAGTGTCAGATCCAATAGCAAAAAATAAGCTATTTTCTATTACAAATATTTTATATTAATACAAGACACATGTTATCAAAAGAGAAATTGAGATTAATTTAAAGTAGAAATTCACTTGAGGTCTTTAAAATAGCACATCATTGCAATAAGTTATGTGGAAAGTAGTATCTCAATGGAAAAAGTTCTTGGACAGGGGGCTTCAAACTGTTCAACTACAAGAATGAATTAAGTCACTTATATCATTCATTTCAAACAACTATTGTAATATTATGTTAGAGTATATATGAGTTAAATCACAAGTTACAATGGTTGTACTCACCAATTCAGCTTGGAAGTGTATGATTTTGGTCAAAATTCTGCCATAGTGTTGACCTCTGTTTACTTGTCTCCATAGTTAAGATGGCTGCCACGATAATATTTCACTAACAACTTATCACAGTGAACATATTCTTTCAAGTCGCAATGTGACAATTTCATTTATTTTGTTTATTTGTAAATAAATAAATTCACATTTAACTTATTATCTATTCAAATAACATTAAATACATTTATTGCTCAGTTTTGCTTGCATATGTACATAAAATATTCGTTTTATTATTTTCAAAGATAATTTGAAAATTTGATTTATAATAAAAATGCAATAATTAATTAAAATCAGGAATTATTGCATGGAAGATTCAAATACATTTTTGAAAAGCCCATGATCTCACCTTTCTTTTGGCATAAAACTTCTCTGATTTCAGTCAATAATTAAAAAATACATATTTTACAATTTTTTTATAAAATGCATTAATTACATATCAAATTTTCAAAATGTTCCACCATCAATATCTTCCTAAACTTTTGATATGTTATTAAGGAGGGTTTATACTAAACAAAACAATTGAAATACTTTCTGTTGCAATTTGTGGTGGGTTCAACCCTAATTTGACCGGACTACTTGTGTCCTATCTATGTTCAAATACAATTTGGGTGCTAAAATCGTGTTTTTAAAATTTTTCAAAGGAGATTCCAAAACGACGACGATTTCTTAAAATGCGTTGTTTTTTTCTTCAGAAATATGCACAGATAATGTTTATAAAAATTAAAACTAAGTCTGGTTGGCTTCTGAAGATAGTCAAACGACCTACATGTTTGCAAACCAACTCAACGCATTATGCTCAAAGCAATGTTTGTAAACATAACGCATCGATATACCATATACAACCCGGGAAAACTATTACAAAAATCATTTTTCAAAACCTTTATGTAAGTTTCACAAAGCGAAAGTAAAAGTCTCGTCATTAGATATTGAAGATGTTTTGAAAAGCAGCACTTCCAAAGTTGCCGATAGGGGCGCTTCAATCGAACCGATTAGAGACATTGAACTGCAGCAATGAAGGAACACAAGCGTGTTGCTCGACTAGCTCAGTTTTCGCCCAGCACTAAAGTTGATATTACCTTTATTAACACACATGTACATTGTTAATATCAGAAATACAGAAGAATAAAAATTGCAAAAAATGATGTGTAATTAAAACCCATGAAAGTATGATTTTAAGAGAGTAAACGAGATCCATTCACACTGTAGGACATCGGTCCTGTTTTCAACTGTTAATATGTGAACATAATATACAGGTTAACTAAAATTGTAATTTTCAATTGTAATTTAAAGTTGAGCAAGTACCTAGTGTGACCTCACCTTGTCTGTTTGCTGGAGCTCTTCTAGACAGGACAGAACGAGCCACCGGGAACACACTAGACGAGGGGATCTTCACTGCCAAAACTTTAATAAAATTTAAACATCTACAACAAATAAAAATACAACTTTCACATTTAGCACAGATCACAATATGGATAGTTATTAATTATTTCATGAATAACTGTGCTCTCTGCTAGGAGAGAATTGGGCAAGTTAGTCGATGGTAAACTCTATAGATATACAGCAATGTTAGTGGTCAAAATGCACAATTGATTTTCTGGATGACAACTTCTTAAATGTGACTGTATGCGACGTCATGGTGTATAAGATGAAATGTGGGGTATAACAAGGAGTCATTTATGTAATGGAGAATGCATTCGGAGCCGTGGATTCGTTAAAAATAATCAACGAGCCCGAGTTGATTATTTTTAACGAATCCACGGCTCCGAATGCATTCTCCATCTTAATCCATGTATGACGTCACGAAACATACATATTTGATTATCTAGCATTATAGACAATACATTTCGATTATGTAACCTAAAAAATATAATTTTCCAAATTTCGGTGCCCATTCATCGGATATGGTACACGTAGCTTCGACCCTTATGAAATGGATTCTTCCACGCACGTGCATGGCGCAAATCGTCCACGCAAAGCGATTTGACTGACAGCCAAACTCCTGCATTTCATGTGTTTCAGAACGATCCCCATGCGTTTCACACTTTACCAGTCTTGTTTAGAATGCAGGGATCTTACTGACAAACAATCAAATGATTACCAGCAGCACTGGTAGTCTAATAGGTTAGGTCGCTGCGTAACAAACGAAGGGTTACATGTTCGTTTCCCGGGTCAGACATTACAAAAATAATCAGATAAGATTATTATCAGATATACTAAGACAAAATACATCATTCTTGAACAAATCACTTTGTGAACAATTACGGAAATGTCAAAACCTGACACCCCTCCTGACTGGATTAGTCAATGACCAGCAGATTCTTAAAAATAATCCACTGTTAACACAATAGAGTGACGTCATCACCATGGATTAATTACACAGAATATTAACAAGTGTGAGGAAACACTTTTATGGTCACACGTATACAGAAATGCTTATCTATGCTTACATTTGTGTATTCAGCTTCTAAATACCCTCGATATACAGCTTCTAAATACCCTCGATATACAGCTTCTAAATACCCTCGATAAACAGCTTCTAAATACCCTCGATATACAGCTTCTAAATACCCTCGATATACAGCTTCTAAATACCCTCGATATACAGCTTCTAAATACCCTCGATATACAGCTTCTAAATACCCTCGATATACAGCTTCTAAATACCCTCGATATACAGCTTCTAAATACCCTCGATATACAGCTTCTAAATACCCTCGATATACAGCTTCTAAATACCCTCGATATACAGCTTCTAAATACCCTCGATATACAGCTTCTAAATACCCTCGATATACAGCTTCTAAATACCCTCGATATACAGCTTCTAAATACCCTCGATATACAGCTTCTAAATACCCTCGATATACAGCTTCTAAATACCATCGATATACAGCTTCTAAATACCCTCGATATACAGCTTCTAAATACCCTCGATATACAGCTTCTAAATACCCTCGATATACAGCTTCTAAATACCATCGATATACAGCTTCTAAATACCCTCGATATACAGCTTCTAAATACCATCGATATACAGCTTATAAATACCCTCGATATACAGCTTCTAAATACCATCGATATACAGCTTCTAAATACCCTCGATATACAGCTTCTAAATACCCTCGATATACAGCTTCTAAATACCCTCGATATACAGCTTCTAAATACCCTCGATATACAGCTTCTAAATACCATCGATATACAGCTTCTAAATACCCTCGATATACAGCTTCTAAATACCATCGATATACAGTTTCTAAATACCATCGATATACAGCTTCTAAATACCCTCGATATACAGCTTCTAAATATCCTCGATATACAGCTTCTAAATACCCTCGATATACAGCTTCTAAATACCCTCGATATACAGCTTCTAAATACCATCGATATACAGCTTCTAAATACCCTCGATATACAGCTTCTAAATACCATCGATATACAGCTTCTAAATACCATCGATATACAGCTTCTAAATACCATCGATATACAGCTTCTAATACCCTCGATATACACCTAGACTTCACATGTACATGTAGTGGTGATTAGGTCAATTGACGGACTCTGGTCGGGCAATGAACAGAACAGTTTTATTTCTAATTCTTCACATACACTCAACCGCAAAAGAAACGTCACCATAAAAAATACAAGATATTTTAAACCCGTAAGTGATAAAACGACTGAAACAGATTTTACCATGTCTCCAGAAGCCAAATTAACTAATTTTGAATTTTCAAGACAGTTTCTATTCATTTTTCTTAAAGATGTGCGTTTATTAGAAATCGTTGTTTTTGGATCTACTTCTCTAGACGAGATAGGAGAGTCACAAAGGGCCTTTTGTCTTAGTTTTATGACGTATAAGTGTCACGATGAAATCTGAATCTGTCAAACTATCTCCTACGTAGGACTTAGTGTTTCCTACGTAGGACATAGTATCGTACGTCGACCATACGCTTCTGTAGTTTCTGGCTAAATACAATTGTTAAAAACGCGATTTAAACCACCCCAAGTGTATTTGAACTAACATAAAAATAAAAGCATCATACTGTGATGAATCAAATTGGAATACGTCTTTACACATCACGTGGCATTCAAAATCAACTTCCTTCGACAGAAGTATTTCGTGTTCTACTCTGTTGACGTTTCTTTTGCGTTTGAGTGTATGTAGTGACATACAGAATAGAAAATCAATATTGCATATTAATATGTTTACGTTTACAATTATAAATTCGTGACAAATATTGAGAAAGAGATATATCTTAGTTTTTTTTTGTGATAAAAGGAATCCAAACTAATCTAACTAACTAACTAACTAACTAACTGTGTTAGTAAAAGAAAGGGGATCTGGGTTTCATTAAGGAGATATACGTTTCAATTGTAAGGACATTTACTATAATATGAAGTAAATAATTTACTTCTTAATTGTGATACATTAGCCAAAATTAAATGGTATTCATTGCCGATGGAAATATAATTGAGTTTACGCAGTAGTTCGTTTTTATCAATTTTATTCCATCGACCAGTTTATTTTTTATCTGTGGTTTTGAAACAGACTTGCATTTGACTGTCTGTGTTTTTATTAATTTCACAACGAGTTATTTCCTAAATGACCGACGCATACCATTACACCTACTTAACTAGATAGGTAGGAGTTTGGTCTGTATAGTAGATAAACCACATGTTACCTGTATACATCATTATGTTACTGGTGGCAAATCCCTGCAGGGTATCAGCCCCTGCGATAGCAATAGAACCGACCACCCCGATGACTTCATCCAGACAACAGCACTGTAGGAGTCGGATCAAGGGGACTCCGAGCAGCTGGGACGACAGGGACCCGGCACTGCTGTAGTAGCCTATCATCTCGGGGCCCCAGCAGAAGGGAAGATTCAGTTGAAACAGGGTGCTGATGTTACCACTACCCACCCCGGGTAGACACGTGGTGATGAAGAACAGCATTGCTAAACAGAAACATACCCTCTTCCGACTGCTCCCATCCAGAAAATAAAATCCGAAAACTCGCCTCAGACCGTCGAGTGGAGTGATGCAGATTGTTTCCTTCTTCCTGGATGTTTGCTTCACGGGCAGAAACACGACCACAATGATGATAGCAAACAGAGTCAGTAGAGACGCTGTAAGGCAGGGGTAGAAGAATCCAGTGTCTTCTATGAAGTAGCCCGTAGCTGTGGAAGATGCAGCCTTTCCTATACTTTCACAGAACTCTACTATTGCGATGCCCATTGTCCGCGACCCAGATGCGGGCGTGTTGTCTGCTGTGTACGTGTATGATGCCAATAACACTGCGTAGGAACCTCCCATGAGACCATCCATACCCTCTGACAGGAAGAAGAAATTCAGGTCCAGTTCCCAATATATGATGGCCGAGGTTATCCCGTATCTAAAGAAATGACCAGTTATGGGGACTGCAAATATAAGCTTACGGCCGACAGAGTCCGAGAACGACCCAAGCATAATGTTGGAGACTATACCAAGAGCACTTTTCATGATAGTATACTGCATCTGTTTCGCAGCAGAAATCTCCTGAGCTTTTTCCTGCAGTAGATAGTTAGGATCCGACGTGTTGAGGAAACATGTTTGATTCAGTTCAGATTTCTGCACCACGGAGTTGTTCCCGAACACGTCTTGAGACACTCTCTTGTACAGGTACTGACTCATCACCGGAGAGAAGAGATGAGAAGAAATGGTCAGAATGAATAGCACTAGGTTGCAGAAGAGAAGGTTCTTGATATTTGACTTCTGCACACCCTGCACCTCCAGACGCTCCCCCACATGTTCCTCAAGGTGTTCCTCCACGTGTTCCACAGACAAGTCAGGATCGTCCACAGTTTTCTTCAGCAGAGGTTCCTTCTCCATGCTGAAGTTCTGTAAACACGTCGGGGAAGACGAGTAAGGCTAGGAAATGAGTGTTCGCCACATTCAAGACTTCACTTTGAGCAGTGTTGCATGGATAACGTCGTGGAAGAAGACGTAACGTCAGTCTCGTGTGGTGACCATATGCTGCTCGTACTGTGAAGGGAATGTGTAATGTTAAAACTGATAAGTGTTGTCCACCTTGATTGCTTCATGCGACTCGTGATTATACATCGTCAGAGATAACAAGTGTTGTGCTGTATTTTATTTGGGTCAGGCATAATGTTGACGAAACGGAAATGTTTATCTGTTGTTTGATTACTCTGTGTGAAGTTTTCCTTCTATCCTTCTCTGGTTACATTTGTACAAATAGAAAACTCACAGTGGGCCCCGTCACATTTACCCGGACATTCCTCACTCAAGCAGCAATTAAACTATCGGCAACACGAACAGTACACGGCAGGTGAGTTTACCTTGTTTAATCCAAGCAATCACAATGTATGAATATTTATTCATTTATGATAAAGTAATTATTGATTTTATAGTTATCTTTTTATATGATATTCTTTTTAATTCATTTTTCCTTTTATTATTAGGGTGATTATGCTTTTTTTATTTTGAGAATCGGATCTCAGGGCGATGACATTGACTGACACGTACCTTCACGTATCTCACAACCCACACAGATCAGCAGCGAGCGGAATCAGGTTATCGGTTTTAAACAGGTCGAGCGTGCATGCTCGGTAACGGACTTGCCTTTCTGTACTGGGGCACTAGGCGAGGGTAACTGTGTGTTTGTTTTTAATAGTTATAGATAGATTATTTAAATATGACAGGTATATAGATAAAAATAGGACCTGGTACAATTGCACCGATTGGTATCCCTGTATACAGTATACAGTCTTGACCTACCATATATATACATGCAGGTTTATCTTCTCTCGATATCATATTTACCTACATTTATCTACTTAAGTTGGTATGCCTGTTGAACCAGAACATGTATTACTATGTAGGAGCTCATAAAGATCTGATGAAATGCATTTTTTCTCAAGAATGACAGATGATTACCTCTACGTATATTGTACATCGGAATCAATTGAGCAGAAAATCGAGACTATATACACTTGCAATTGATAATTAAAACGATTTTAATTCACCCATTTTAACACTAGTGCAATCAGCTGGGCGATTCATTTTGTAAATGCTCACTGAGGCGTGACTGTGATAAGCGACAGGCGGGGTGGCTAGACAGCTCGTTAATTAATTAATTAATGATGATTATCACTGCCGCTAAATGAATTTATGAGGTGTATTACATCGCCAAAAAGACATGTTTATGTAATAATTGTGTAATTGTCATCTGCGGAATCACCTAGTTGGATATATAAACATTCGATATATGGGAAATTTAAGTTGGTTTATTGAACAGTCTGATTAAAATCGACCTTGTTCCGAGGAAAAAAATTTGCAAAATAATATATCTACCGGGATACGAACAGGTTCTGTAGATTCCTCGCCACAAGGTCTGAGAACACCCCGTATAGGCGCATGTTCCGAACCAGTTTAGCACAGCCAAAGCCCAGTCAAATAGCTGACCAATCACAACGTAGTTTTTAAACGGTCACTGTTTTGAAAGCATTCGGAACAGACCAAAGGATAGCTGTTTGGAGTTACCTGCCCCTATCTTCTCGCACCGAAAGCATTTGTTGGGCATCTTTTGATTGGCTACATGTATTGCGCTCGAACACGCTAGTCTACGGACTGTTTCCAGACGGTTTGGCGTGGAAATATATGAGACATATATGAGATATGGATATGAGTTCGTGTCCCGGTAGATGCACTATTTTGCACATTTTTTCCGCGGAATACCGTCGGTTTTAATCAGACTGGTTTATTGAAGATTTATTTGTGAAATTAACAATCAAAATGTTGCGAAATTACGTTGAATTATGACTATCGGCGAAAATCAGATTCCTCCTGATACGTCACAGAAGTCATCCCTTCAGGGGCCACGTCCCCGCAGTCTTTCATTCTGGTCGCCGGGGCTAAATAAGGCGGTTTTTTTAAAAAGCAGTATATAAGTTATTTATGGACCGATTTCAGAAATTTAAAATCGAGCAATTGTCAAATTGACATCCCATTTTAATTAATCCGATTTTGACCATATATCATTTCATCCTTGAAGGTTTACACTTAATATTGTTAATAGTTGCTGCTTCGGGGTTTAAAATGGGTCGGGTTTATTTTTGTGCAACGGGTTACCTTTATACGTCCACAATAAGACAAACCTCAGAAGGGAAAGTGGGCTTTCTTCAGATACACTTTTAAATTCTACTTTTTAAATATCACATTGATTTGTAAAAAAATGTCTCTTCCTCACATCCAACCATGACATTTTAATTTCAAATTTATATTTTGAGAATATAGTAAACAAAAAACAAAAGCGGATGTGATTTCATGAATAGGGTATGTTAATTCAATTATTTACTTTTATTACCTATAATGTCAATGTCAATGACACATTTGGTCTTGTTCGAAATAGGTTTCATATAATGATTTTGAAAAATTAGTTGTATCATATTTGTTGAAGAATTACAAATATTCTCATTTGACCTCAGGGGCAAAAGAACTGATATCATACAGAATAAGAGAGCGTTCAGTCAACGAGTAGTACATACGACTGAGTTACTACATGTCTTCAGAAGTTAACTAAACGCAATTTGAAAAAACATTATCTTTCATAATACAACTTTTAAGAAATTGTTCTTTTCGAATCTCCATAACTAGACGAGATATGAGAGTCAAAGAGATTGGTTGGGCTGTTTTATTACGTGCTACAGTAATGATGCGTCAACATATTTCAGTCCAAGGAGGAAAGTTATGCTGACGACATTATAGAGTAACATAATGTCCATATTTCATGAAATTTTACCAAACATTATGACAAGAAAACCCCTTTGAAATAGTAATTTCAGAAACCCCGTGTGTTTAAACGGATATGGATTATCAAGTATTATATTGTCATGAATGGAAGTGTGTATAATATTATAGATGTATATATATAGATAAAGTCGATTTTGAATGTCTGTGATGAGGATATATATATATATACTTTATCCGGCAGATTGGTATAGTTTCTTTTTGCCCCTCGGTGTATGTAAATGTTATGTACTTAAAGACAGAAAAACACGAGTTACAACTATTATGAAAACATGTTTTATTTTTATGTCAATCCACTAACTGCATGTATCATACATATTCTTGTTAATATAGTGAGTGGAGATATCAAATTGTCAATATGAAATAACGTATATTGACTTTAAACAAGTATACATCAGACTTGATTCACATGCACAAAATAAATAAATAAGTAAATAATATCAGAAAGGTCAGATAGCCTGGTCAGATATCATCCTCAAGGTTTCTATGAAATCAGTCAACTATAAACTCATCCCTTCTTCCTCCATATATGCAACCGAACTGCATGATGTAACATTATGAAGAGTCTTTTGTAATTTGCGCAAATCATTATATACATGTAATTTGAATGTTAACAATCTGAGGAAGAAAATGTACAAGATGAAAATATGAGGTCATGTCATTATTGTAATGAAACCCCCTGAACCTCCTCCCGGATCGCCCAGTCTCACACTCTTCAAACAACTCCTTTAATAATCTTAATTACATTTCTATACTTTTATCATCGGCCATTTCTCTTGATGGCACCATCGTCAGCTTCCATAATAGAATGACGTATTGTGCACGTATTACTGTATTGTATTCCCTTCTATATAGTTGAAGTCGACGTTCATCACCGACCATGTTGCTGAATGCTAACTCTATCAACACTCTCTATGGAATTGTACTCAGATATGTCCCCCCGACAGCGTTCTTTCTTCGCCCGCTCTTCTTCCACTACAATGGCCGCTGCTGCACGTGCTTCTCTTTCCGGTTTGGATACGATGATGTAAATGCTGCAGGCATTGGGATTGAAAACGAGTTAAAACCGTTATGTTATCAATGTGCAGGGTAGCATTCAATGTAATGTGAACAGGGAAAACAAAGGAACAATCTATTTACTTATAGACAATATACAATATTTTATGGTCTCTGGTTATATTTCATGTAATATTCCTTAAATAAAAATACATTTCATTCTTTGTCTTTCAGTCAATGCATGTAAGTTTTTCTTTTCATCCTAACTTCCAACTTCCCCTGCAAGTCACAGGTCGCGCCAGTCTCCAACATAGAAAAGGTAAAGAAATGCAGCAAGTCTTAAATTAGCCAGTACTGGATATTGGCGCGAGTTATGACTTGAAAGGGGAGTTGCTTAACATATTGTGCCTGCTGTTATTATGAAGTAAAGATAAAGAACCAATAAAGTCTCTAAGAAGTCTAAAACATCGCTGACCACATCCTACAGACCATGGGGACTTATATCGTTTCAGAAAGATACTCTATCGTTAGAAAGAGCATCTTTATATATCTTTCTTGTGTTATTCCCTAGCGATACTAGCCCCTGAGGTATAGGAGAAGAGTGTTTATCATAATTGTTTTGGAGCAAAGCAAAATTTCCTTCCGATATGTAAATTGGATGAGAAAACAACTCAGTTATTAATAAAGAATGAGAGAACTAAAAATAAAATCTACTATCAAAGTCAATTGCAAACAAAGCATTTTTTATCAGAAGCTAAGAAATATTTTTCTTTATTGCATTTCTTTTATCTGTGGCTGGATGTCCTCTATTTCAACTATGACCAACATATGACCAATGCGTATCCAGATTATCCTACAGTCGCACATATTTTACCTGGATACCACAGTACATTTATTACTTTCATTAGTTTAGTAGTTTGACACATAATAATATAACACTGTATGTTTTCAATAAAATATGTGTTTACCCGCTCCACGAGAACATAAACTCATTGCACTAAAACACGACAACGTATTTAACGTTTGACCAGAGGCGTGTTATGTAACTCACATGAGAAGGACAGTGGCTACTCCGTGACATGCCGCCATAACGACGAAGACGAAGCCTCGCCACCACACGACCGTCTCCTGGTAGATGTTGCTGAAGATGGGAGTCCCTATCAGACTACAGGCTGTCTCTATAACAGCGATACTCGCAAACAGGGAGCCTGCAGTGGAGGACATTGTCTAAATATGGTTTACAATGATAATGTGTATGAGATACATGCAGGGTGCTAAGACTCCACCATAAGATTGACGGTTGAGATACATTGTGCTCTCCTCCAAGTGGATGATATTTTATGTGCGCTTTACACTAGACCACCATTTACACACTTGCATTCACATTTGTCTTTGTTTTCTGGTATATATATAGAATAGATTAAACCCTCATCCTCGGATGTTTTAGCAACGAGAGGCATTTGCCTACGGAAATACCCTCGTGCTCTAAAACTGACACCCACTTTCTAGCATAAAATAAAATTGGAGAAGACCCATAACCTGAGCACCACTCTGCACCTCGACTATATCCTGAATACAGAGACTGTATGACTCGGTTGTAGTCTCAATACATTAGATATGGACCAAATCGTTATCTCTTCATTATATATACTATATTGGTTTATAAATCTTAAACACACACATCTTCTTTCACAAACTTCAGCCTAGAAACTACAAATAACTCTGACCTTGTCTGCTAGCGGGCGCCATGATGGAGAGAATAGCCCGGGACACTGGGAAGACACTGGCCACAGGGATCTTCACAGCCAGCACTGGGGAACAGTAACATAGTTATATGTGTATTGGCCGTCCTCGGCGTAATCCTCCATACAAATGTAGAATGAAGAAGAGCAAATTTATCGATACACAATTTCTTTAATTTGCATAGATTCAACATGGGTTCTATTCCAACATTGTTGTCAAGCAAGCAGAGGACAAAAAGTGGTGAAATCCGCCTTACCGGATCCGCCAATTCAAATTTGGGGCGGATCCGGGGAAAATCCGGAAGGATCGGGCAAGCGGATTCCACTACTGTGTGTCCTGTCTGCGTCATGTCAACTTCTAGAATGTCATTCAAAGATGACATACACATGTGTTGAATTTCAGTTAAAGGCAGGATAAATAGTGCTTTGAATTGAATGTCATTTGGGATTTTAATATTCAGTCCCAGAAAGATGTCTTCTTCTTGTCTATTCAACCAATGACAGAGATTTTGTTTTAATTAACACTTTTTACTTCATATATACTTCAAATTCTTACAAAACCTTTCTAACAGTCTATCAGTGGTAGTGACACATTATATCATCTGAACTGAAGCGCCTTGAGTAGCTCAACTATCATACCGTATTTCCTTAAAGAGCCACGGAGTACGTGATGTATGTAAAATATATATCAAAGGATATCAATCGCAAGAGAATTTGTTTATCTACATGACACATGAGAAATATTTTTCATATACTGACAATCCGATGTATAATGTGAAAGACACGTACACTCTTAATTAGGTCGTGCCATCATGATGTCAATTTACGGATTCTGCTCGTCAATTGCACATGTGTACAGCTCCAACAGAGCTTCCCAACTACATGTGTCTACATGACTACATGTAAATTTGTTTCCAGATCGCGATCGCTCAGCGTATGTGGGGTTGAAATTGAATCTGCAAACACTTATGTGTATATCGTCTAACATAGCATTTTTGGCATTTGTCCTGTATTTGTATCATCATACTCGATGGATTTTTAACCCTCTGTTTTACCCTGCGTATATGAGATCGGCGCTTAATAGATATACACGATACATAATCGTACAATATCACGATTTCTTTTTAAAATAGAGCCATGGGCTCTGTAGCTCATCAGGATTCCATTGATTATTATCTAAGGTTGAATATCTAGAGCTTTACATACTTGAGATAAAGATGAAAATATGTTTTTGGGTCATGACCCGTGACCTAGATTGGGGTCACAGGGTCACGAAATCTACAATTTAGAATCCCCATTGGCCAAGGAGTCTGCACACAACTTTTCAGCTCTCTAGACCTTTTGGAACTGGAGAAGAAGATGAAAATAGGTTTTAAAGGATGTGACCCCTGTGACCCCATTTGGGTCATGGGGTCATGAAATCTGCAATTTAGATTCCCCATTGGCCAAGGAGTCTGCACATACAATTTTAGCTCTGTGGAGTCATTGGTTCTGGAGAAGAAGTCGAAATGGATGGACGGATGGACGGACGGACGGATGGACGGACGCCGGACACCATGCCATGCCATAAGCCCATCGGGCCTTTCAGGCCTGATGAGCTAAAAATGTGTCTATGAGCAATGAGATTTGTTTTTTTTAAAAAAAAGGCTCCTTTTCAACATTAAGAATGATGATATTTTCATAATAAATACTTGTTTCCAGAGTTTAAGTGTTAGACTAAGACGCTACTGTACCTGCATACATCATGACGTTGTTGTAGGCGAACCCCTGGAAGGCGTCTGCTGCTGTGTATGCTATAGAGCCGACCACCCCGATCACTTCATCCAGACAGCAGCACTGTAGGAGTCGGATCAAGGGGACTCCGAGCAGCTGCATGATGAGGGAACTGGCTGTGCTGTAATAGCCTATCATCTCGGGGCTCCAGCAGAAGGGCAGGTTCAGTTGAAACAGGGTGTTGATGTTACTGCCCCCTGTCCCAGGAAGACATGTAAATATGAACATCACCGATGCCACGATAAAACATGCCCTTTTACGAGCACTGCCACGGAGAAGGTAGAAACCAAAGACTCGCCTCAAACTTTCACATGGAGTTAGGCATTCCCATTTCTTCTGTTTCTGAAATTCCTCTTTTTCCGGGAGGGCTAAAAGAACGAAAATGATATCTACAAGGACAAGTAGAGACGCTGTAAGACAGGGGTAGAAGAATCCAGTGTCTTCTATGAAGTAGCCGGTAGCTGTGGAAGATGCAGCACTTCCGATACTTTCACAGAACTCGACTATTGCGATGCCCATTGTCCGCGACCCAGATGCGGGCGTGTTGTCTGCTGCGTATGTATATGATGCCAGAAGTATACCGTAATACCCTCCCATAAGACCGTCCAGTCCTTCCGAAATGAAGAAGAAGTTCAGATCGAGATCCCAGAAGATTACGACTGCAGTGATGGCATACCTGAGGAAATGTCCAGTCAGAGGAACCGCAAACACGAACTTCCGTCCAATAGAGTCGGAATATGACCCCAGCAAGATGTTGGAGACTATACCAAGAGCACTTTTCATGATAGTGTACTGCATCTGTTTCGCAGCAGAAATCTCCTGAGCGTTTTCCTGCAGTAGATAGTTGGGATCCGACGTGTTGCGGAAACATGTTTGATTCAGTTCAGATTTCTGCACCACGGAGTTGTTCCCGAACACGTCTTGAGACACCCTCTTGTACAGGTACTGGCTCATCACCGGGGTGTGCATCCTCGACGCTAGAGTGAGTATAAACAACGTCAGGTTACCAATAAACAAGTTCTTGATATTGGACTTCTGGACGATTTCCACTGGTGCCTCTGTATTTTTCTTCAACAGCGCGTCTTTCTCCATCCTGATGTAGAGTGTACTCAGTGATCGTGTGATTACATCATGTGATTGTTGTTGTCCTCGATCCTGTACGTTACCGATATAAACACTGAGGCACAGATAACATCATGTTATCTACCTGAACATCCACGCACGTCGCGCTTGACCAATATAAACACTGAAGACACAGATAACATGTTGTTATCTACCTGTACATTGACGCACGTCGCGCTTGGCTGACACTAGGTGTCTCATTTTTGTTTTCTCTGAGTATAACAATTAATGAAATTTTGGACTCCGAGCTTTTTTCTTAAAACCTATTTGTAGCTTGCTTTTCATGTGAATATCCTGTCAGCTAGGATGAGACGATATTCAGGACAGGTTGTCAGTGAGACTACCATGCTGGTGAATCCTCTACTTATTTATTGTGAGTGAACAATCAAATATAACATATTGTCATGTGGTTTAAGATTAAGCCTGTTTACAACAAAAACTCAAATCTGATTTCAGGAAAGTAAAGGATGAGGAAGGAAAGGTTTTTCGAAAGCTGACACAGCGAGTTGTACTTGTTCTGTTGACATATGATCAGTGTCAGACTCATGTCAAGTAGGAACATCCATAATGAAGACGAAAGGATATCTCTTTGTGAAGCTTTACTCAATTGACTAAACCATCGTATGAGAGGAAGGTGTGTCATATGACTTTTACGAAACGAGTGTGAATTTTGTTATTGCCCGAGCGAGAGCGATATAATTATAGCACACTTTCGAGTGTAATCATTTCTTTATATTACATGTGTTCATATCAATAATATCAACACGGTTATTTTCTTTATAAAGTGCAATTTGGCCCTGAACTATTATTTAAGAATTGAACATTAAAGTCGAGTCGTTTGACGTTTATATAGTTCATGGAGAAACTGTCTTGCAAAACAGATAATAAGCTTGATCTAGTGATATTACAACACAACACAAGTACATTTAGTGAAGCAATTGTGGCAATGAACACATAAGCCCGACATTGGCTACTTCTTGTGATGTCATGAATCTATTGAATCAGTATTTACGTGACGTCACCGGAAATATTCTACACCGAAACGTATATCTTTGCAATAAAGAAGTTGTAAATCCATATATTTATTAATTCTCCATATAAAGAAGTTATCTACTAGTTCAACAGTTGCTCTAGCTGTATACCTTGGTGACCTGCAGTGTCCCTTTAAGATATCGCGCGTATCAGTGTGTATACACATCCCACACGAGGTGGGACAGCTTGCAAGGTTCTGTACCTTCCTGTTGACTAGCTGTCCTATTTATCTATGAATTACATAGAACGAGACAGCAGATGTGATACATATATTGCCTCTCCTCTGTAGCCTATACATGACCGTTATTAGACTGAATGATAAATATCGTGTGATATTGACGGTGCTGGCAAAAGGTGTCTGACTCTAAGGATGTGGGTTCATACCCAGCAGTTACATCGCCCCGATAGTTTAAGCGTGTGTACTATTGGGATTTCAAATTTATCAACTATTTGCGTGTACCGATATCATTGTGTACCAAGTTAATGATGGACTGTTTTTAGCCTTTATTAAAGCCGTTGAAACAGTTATGCTCACTGGAAACGAAAATACACCACAAATAAACAATTGTTTAAAATACACATAATAAAACTATTGCATCAATGATATAATTTAATTACAAAAATATGAATATCACATCAATGGATTGCAATTGCTCTGTAATTGAGTTTTAAAGAATAAATTAATGAATCATGCACCTATGTACAATACCTGTAGATTGAATATCTATGTGTGAATATCCAGTATAAAATAATAATAATGATAATAAAAATGAGTGGTTATATATAGCGCTAAATGCCCCAGGCACTAAGTGTCAGCTCTAAGCGCAAAAATATATAAAATCTGAATGTTATTTAATCAATGAATAATTAGCACATTTAAAATATACTTAAATCACATTGAAACATAGTGTCATGATCATACACTTAATATGTTTTGGACAATGAGATCATTATTTGTAAAATATGTGGTATTGAAATAAAGGTATAAAGAGGTATTTATGTGAGGCACTGACAATATAAAGATCTATATCATAAATGCAATAAGGTAAATCTGGAATGTAGACGGCGATGTGGCCGAACAATCGTGTGCATTTTAGTGAGTATTTTCATAAAGTTGTATTTGGCTTCTTTACGTGTAAGATTCCATTTGTGCTGATATAAGTTACTGGAATTGCATATTCATCTCCAAATGCGAAATGGCAATTACTAAAATCGCCTTTAATTTGCAGAAGCCGAAATTACACGCCCCATTCCCATGCATGCCAGATGTTTGACTTAAAAAACACTACCAACCGAAATCTGTCTCTTGGTCTGCTGTTGGTCAGAACCAAAATTACGTTTAACTTATTCGCGGTACATTGTCGAGTTTTCGATCAATCGTCATGAATTCAAACCTTGATAATATCACAAAACTGACCGATAAGCATTAAAGTGTTAATGTTAAGTCAGCACTTATAGATAAACTACCTACATCGATACAACCCTACATATCTGACTCCAGAAGATAATCAGACCAACTGGAGTAACCTTGCGTATAGAAATATCATTATTGAACATAATATACATTAACATTTAACAAAACCCATGAATAAAAGTTATTTTAGACTTTTTTAAAAACTAACCTCTAATATTTTAGAGTGGAAGAAAATAATCAAGGATACCATTCCACCTGACGATCTTAGCCCTACGATCAATCTAAGAACCTGTTGAACATAGCTTTACAATAGATCGTTGAGCTTAGTGGAACAATCCCTTGAAGTTCTTTAACATAAAGGTTATATTCAGACTAGACCACGCCAAGTTTTAAAGACTAGACCACGCCAAGTTCTATAGACTAGACCACGCCAGGTTCTATAGACTAGACCACGCCAAGTTCTATAGACTTGACCACGCCAAGTGCTATAGACTAGACCACGCCAAGTTCTATAGACTAGACCACGCCAAGTTGACACCAACATCCCCCGTAAGTCATTACTCACGTCAGTGTCTATCACTGGCTAATTCAAGCTTTGCTGCATCTCGTTCAGGTTTCTGTGTGCGAACTTCATAGTGGGAATAGCTAAAATAGACACGTAATGCAAGAGATGCAGCAAGACGTACATTAGCCAGGGATGGAAACATGCGCGAGTTGATTAAATAGCACCACTGAAACGTCCACATTTCGAGAATGTGCTTCAGTCGGAGTGTAGCATCATTAACAACTATCTTAACTATTATATCAATCGTAAGTAGATCATACATCCAATTTAACCAGCCTGAAAAGCACTCCATTTTGTCATATTTGTTAAAAGTTAACCCATACCAAAACCGAATAAGATTGGCCCCAATGTCAATTAAAAAGCATTACGAAAGGCACATCACAATGTTCTAGAGAACCACATGAACACAGCTGTTCACGGTAGAGGCAGAAACTACATCACAATGTTCTAGAGAACCACATGAACACAGCTGTTCACGGTAGAGGCAGAAACTACATCACAATGTTCTAGAGAACCACATGAACACAGCTGTTCACGGTAGAGGCAGAAACTACATCACAATGTTCTAGAGAACCACATGAACACAGCTGTTCACGGTAGAGGCAGAAACTACATCACAATGTTCTATAGAACCACATGAACACAGCTGTTCACGGTAGAGGCAGAAACTACATCACAATGTTCTAGAGAACCACACGAACACAGCTGTTCACGGTAGAGGCAGAAACTACATCCACCGAGGCTGAGGAGACCGGAAGTCACTGAGCATAAAATGAAAGGTTGTTGTGTGACAGTAGCCCTTGTCTCCAAGATATTCCATAGGCTCTCCTGGATGTCCTTTTATTCTGAGTCGGACAACTCCCCGTCTTGTGCCTGAACACTCACAGCTGCCGGCCGCCGATCTGGTAGACGTCTTGACAGGATGGTGAATATTCTGAGAAAAGAAACAATCACAGTCACTTATAGAAAAGAAATGAACACAGATCACCTAAATGTTAATCACCAAATGTTCCTAAAAGTGTACGATAAAATACAAATATGGAGCTTCCATCTTGTTTTCGATGTCCCTTAATTTTCTTGAAGTATTAAAACCAATTGCCGTGTTATATATTCATTAATAACATCATTCAAAATACAGATTATGACATGCAATCAAAATAAATTCAGATCGACTGTTCCATATTTTGATAATACAGTCGACAATATAACATTATAAACATATGTCGATCTAAATGTATTTAGAATGTATGACATGTTAAATACTAAGTCAATATTTATTTTATAAAATGTGTTGCTCTACGTAATATGATAGGTTGTGTGCTCCAAAGTTCTAACAAAAAAAGCGTACACAAGGAAGATGATCCCGAGCACGTGGGCGAGGGCCATGACTATGAACACAAATCCCCTCCAGAAGCCGACAGTCTGCTGGTAGATGTTGCTGAAGACGCTGGTTCCAACCAGAGTACACACCGTCTCTACCACGGCTATACTGGCGAACAGGGACCCTGCAAACAGTCACCGTGATATACTGAATAGTGTTCTCTGAATATAGTCATTGGCTCTGTAACTTAGGTTTTAAATACTACTTCATATAAAGTTGAACATTTCCAGAAATAGTTGCCAGAGGGTTAACAGATCTACAATTTATAATCCACATTGTCCAAAGTGTCTGAACACAACATGTCAGCTTTTAAAGACTTCCGTTCTTGAAAAGAAAACGAAAACAGCGTCCAAGGATGTAGCTTCAGCGAGCCTCGTTTGAGCCACAGAGACATCTAATCTACAACTTTATATTATAATCGACAAGTAGTTTGGACACAATATTTCAGTTGTAGCCCTTTTCATTTTGGAAAATAATATGAAAAATATTTAAGGTCGAGCCCCTTATAAGGCACCACAGAGTCATTAGATAACACTCATTGTACACAAACTTTCAGGTTTCTAGAGCCAGTGGTTCTTGGGAACAAGTCGAACAAGCGAAACGTTTTAGGACGGATGTCATACCATAAGCCCATCTGGCCTTTTAGGCCTGATGAGATAAAATCATTTCAATATTTCTTCTATAAAAAAATAGGTTTGCTAACAAGAACTGCAAGAATGAATAAAATAGATTTGGTTCCACAAACTTCATTGTAAAATGTAAATTTGCACCCTCTCTCATTCAGATCACGGCTATTCACAGACGTTGTAAAAACGACAATGAGCTTTCATTCTTATTCCAAACCCTGAAAAATAACATTTATAGTTACTTTTAGCATATTTTAAAACTTTTTCTTACAGTTACTGATTATAGCAAAAACTAATACCATTTTGATGTTATTTGATTATCAAAACCAGTTTGGTTCATCCCCCATTACAATTCGGAGACTTGATTCGTTTGTCATACCACATTCCTCGTTCGTCCCGCCACATATAAGTAACAATGGAATAGAGACTGTGACAAATTGGTAAAACTACAGGTGAATACATTAATTACATTTATGAGATATTAACACAACATTTAATGGATATTAAACTCGCCCGATTTGCTTTGTCATGTGGGAATATTGCAACCTGACTTAAAGGCACATTGAATAGTTCATGATCAACGCGTGCACATGCACATATTTATTTTGCTTGGATCTGCACAGGTGAACTAATACATATTCATACTCTCCTCGGCGTGGTGGTGAAATATAGTTCCTACATGCGGTAAGCAGTTTATATAAGTACCAAATATATGTGCGAGTGGCTGCAGTAAGCTATCCAGGCTATACCAACCAACCATGAGCTATCCAGGCTATACCAACCAACCACATTAAAGTCAAATCCAACAATACATAGCAATTATCCTTTTAAAGTACGTCAACTTTGCCTTCTTTTTGACCTTCTTATATCAATAAAGTACATGTTATTAATAACTTGTATGTGTCTTTATAACAAGCAAGGCATGCATGAACCCGATGTCATCAAGCCCTCAAGCGTTTGTAAACGACTTACATAATAATATAACCTTCACATGTGAGGTATTTACGAGTATTTACGGTAGTAAAGTAAAATATGCGTTTTACAATAATTTAAGTAAAGAAATTTGATAACTTATCAGATTTACATGAGTAAAAATATGAGCTTTACACGGCCAAAAGGCGAGAGAAAAGTGATCACTGTGACAGACAATCACACAGTTCGGGTGTTCGTCGGGCAGCGCCAATATATCAAGATATATATATTTACGTACATATTTATTTGATAATATTTGGTTATTTTACTTCACCTAGTGATGAGAATGATATTCACAAAACGTGAGCTTCCTAGTATTACAAGTACCATGTGAAGTCTACAACAGTGAGTGGTGTATATAAGGACCCGTAGTACACATTTTGATCTCCTAGGTACAAGGTACATATAAGGACCCGTAGTACACGTTTTGATCTCCTAGGTACAAGGTACATATAAGGACCCGTAGTACACATTTTGATCTCCTAGGTACAAGGTACATATAAGGACCCGTAGTACACGTTTTGATCTCCTAGGTACAAGGTACATATAAGGACCCGTAGTACACATTTTGATCTCCTAGGTACAAGGTACATATAAGGACCCGTAGTACACATTTTGATCTCCTAGGTACAAGGTACATATAAGGACCAGTAGTACACGTTTTGATCTCCTAGGTACAAGGTACAAGTACCTCCTCAGGAAAGAGGAGAAGTCGAAAATATTGACCGAAGATGCCGGACGAAGGTTAAAATCCTTGTCATTTTATCGTATATTTCAAAACATTATCCAGGCTCCAGTATCAAACTTTTATTAAACTTTCTGTGGAGAAAGATAAATTACTCAGTTTTACATATAGATTATTTTTTAAATTTACTTTATTGAATAGTTGAAGAGAAGGCAATGCGAAAAATAACTTTAAAAGTGTCAGGTACATGTATAGGTTGCATGTCCAATTAGCAATACCGTACATTAAATTATACTATGTACGCGCGTTGATCATGTCCTCTTAGTGGCGTGAAGGTCAGCATGATGTAAGTATCCTCGTTATTATAAATAAATAAATAAATAAATAAATAAATAAATACATAAATAAATAAATAAATAAAAGACTGCTCGTGCATGACTTCCACAAGTAGCATTTATTGTTTTCATTTCATCCTGGGTGTATCACCAATATCAATTGTCACAATATTTGAGAACATTAGTGTTTCTATTACCTTGTCGCTCGCGTGGAACCATGCGAGACAATATACCTCTCGTTACTCCAGTTAGTGTGCTTCCAAATGAAGAGACTCCCGCAACTGAAATGTTATTTCATCATATTCAATCTATATGATAAAATACTTACAATAAATAAGGCGTTTATTTTACAACTGCGTCACACTATTTTATGCATAATATTTTCAAATGGGATGCTAGCATTTATTAACATGTTAATATATACACATATGTTCTTTTACAATAAAAACGACGTTTATTATATATATTTGGCACAGTTAATGAAACATATAATCAATTAATGTTAACATAAATTTACACGTTGAATATATGCATGTATTGTATTCAATATAAATGTACATTTCATTTCAATATTGTAATTCATAATTTGTGTTTCGATATTGGAAGCTTCAATTCAAATGTAACTGTCCTCTGTAAACAGGTTTTTAATAGAAAAGGTATATTATAACTTTTTGAAGATGAATCCGAATGAAAATGTTTTCTATAAGAGAATAGATCATGACCCTATACAAACACACAGACATAGGAGATCTATATATAACGGTTTGTGTTTGGGCAAGGTCGACATTGGGGCTGTGAAACATATGGTGTGGAGCACAGTGGTGTAGTGGTTAGCATGTCTGCCTCTCACGCCAACGGCCCGGGTTCGAATCCCGGTGGAGACACCAAACATTTGTGACCTGGGTCTTATACTGTGTTGTGTCCTTGGGCAAGGCACTTCATCCACATTGCACTCAGTTCACCCAGCTGTACAAATGGGTACCTGGACATGGGAACGTATGGACCTAATCAGTCGCGCGGAGCGCTTCATAGGCAGCACCGAAAGTATGATTCCTTCAGGGTAATAATTGTGTAGCGCCTTGAGCATGCATTGTGCATGGATATGTGCGCATTATAAATATACTATTATTATTACTATTATAAAGAAGTAATATAAGATCTATGCAAATGATAAGAAAGCCAGACATATACAATGAGGTGCGACTTCATTAATTTATCATATGCAACGACATTTGTACAAAGAATACAAATAAAACGAAGACAATCCGAAGTCAATTGAGTGTTTATGTGAAATAAGCTGTTTCGACATTTGCCGAAAGAAGCTGTTTTGTGAAACGACATTTTCCTGCCAATCGTTTGATGAATATTCTAAAAGCTGATTTTACCTGTATAGAGCATGACGTCAGTAGAAGCCAGGCTGTGGAGGACATCGGCTACGATTGCAGTTACAGTGGAGATGACCGCTATGAGTTCGTCTACAACACAGCACTGTAGGAGGCGAGTGAAGGGGATCCCCACCAGGGGGCTGACCAGTGCCATTGCTGCTGAGTAGTATCCCAACTTCTCGGGGTTCCAACAGAAGGGTTCATTCAACAAGAACAGAGTGCCAATGTTAGAACTACCAACCACACTGATCACATTAAACACAAAGGACAGCATTGCAATGATGAAACATGCTTTAGATAGACGGGTCCCGTCGAATAGGTAAAATCCAAACACTCTCTTGAAGCCTTGAATAGGTGAAATAAACCGCTTCCCGTCGAGGTTTCGTTCCAGATGCCTGCTCTCCGGCAGGAAGAGGCCGACTATTATCAGATCTATGAGGCAGATTATAGAGGAGGTGAGGGCGGGGTAGAAGAAACCGGTGTTCTGGATGAAGTACCCTGTAGCTGTGGACATGGCGGCAGCTGCAATGAAGTAAGGAACCTCCGCAAGAGCGATGCCAATTGTTCTAGATCCTGTAGGGGGTGTATTGTCCGCTGTGTAGACGAATGCTGCCATCAGGATACCATAGTAGCTCCCCATTAACCCGTCTATACCTTGAGGGAGGAAGAAGAAGTTGATATCGAGGTTCCAGTGGATGATGACGGCAGTGAGTGAGAACTTGATGAAGTGGCCTGTTATAGGGACCAGGAATAGAACTTTCCGTCCCAAGAAGTCGGAATAAACCCCCAGCATTATGTTGCTGAAGAAACTAAGGATGCTTTGTAATATTGTAAATTGAAGCTGTTTTTCCGCTGCAACCGCTTGGGATTGTTCCTGCAGTTTGAAGGCAGGGTTGGTCTTGTTGATATAGCACGAGTTGTTAGATACAGGGATGTCGGTGATGTTAAACACTTCCTCGGACACCCGCTTGTATAAATATTGCGTCATAACAGGGTCGTAAATAACTGTAGCCACTGTCAGAAGGAACAGTGAACAACTGGAGAATAAGAGATTCTTGATGTGAGATTTTTCTGCCTGTGGTTCCGTGTCAGCACTCGGCACTACAAGATAATCCTCGTCCATCTTGCTTCCTAGTGTCTCACTTCCTCGTGTAATCAACTTGATAGAACACGCGGACGGGTTCACGAACTCCGCACTTGTAGTGTAATTATTGTCAACAGTTTAATTTCATAATTACCCAATGTCCAACATGTTGATATCAGTTATATCCACCTGAGCGCGGATGTAGTTCCACTTCAGATCAGGATGCGTGTAGCGAACAGCGAGCTGTTAGTTAAAATCGCTGCTTAGCCATGCGTAACAATCTTGAATGAGTGATATTTCCTTGACCCCGCACGAATGCAGTCCATTTGACCTCTGTTAACCACAACAACAACGCCACGCGAGTGGAGGAGCTCACAGACCCTGGGGGTGAAGGTACCCTACCCTGCGACAGGGGATAGACAGAGCACAGAGCACAGAGTGAAGGTATGAAGGTATGTCCGTGCACAGTGTACCCAGCCAGCTAGATCTGTATGAGTGGTACATTCTGCCTCGTCACGTTATTATACAACAGGAACTATCACATGATCACATACTTATAGTCACGTGAGACTCGTGTTTGTCGTGTTTTTATTCGATGAAATTATCCAAGAATTTACATGAAACACAACACGTTGGACTATTCTATTCAAATTAACACAGATTTGCATTCACAGTTGTAATCGGACTGTAAAGCAATTGATCCACATTTCCCCGTTGTAGTGCCTGTCTCCGGAATCATTCCATGCACCATTTTAACGCGGCTCTGCAAACAGAACCTTGTTAAAAATAGATTGCGGCGAAGGCTTATATTGAATGTACACATTTGCACGCTCAGTGAGAGAATAGTTCCCTATCGATAGTCACATGCATTTACTTTCCACTCGACATATGGAATTATTTTATCAATTTTCATATAGTACCGGTACTGTATTCATAAAGCGCCCTGCTTCCAACTAATGCTGCTCAGTGGCGCTTACCAAGATACGATCTGATGTATTTTGTGATACGTGATAGCGATATACTATATATCTCTTATTCATTTATTCATTTATTCATTCATTCATTCAAATAAACAATGAAAAGATCAGAGCAGGTATAGCCGTTTTTTTGCTCATCAATAAACCTGTGCAATGTTAGAGGCGGTCAATATGTCTTTTACCACCACTATCATCATCATCATCGCCATCATTTTTATCGGTGGGAGTCTCTATCAACGGTGTTACAAGAGCTTGAACACAATATACATGTATATATGTAACAAAATTCAAAATTGTGTGCATGCAAATATACAAATTATGAGACAGAACTAGCAGGTGTTTTAAAAAATAATGTTGATGAATTTAGAAAGGTTTTTCAGCGTTCTTATATTGTTATTTGTCAAAAGACATTAAATTTAATATAAATAAGGTTCGGCCAGGTAAAATAAAACTATCAATCAATAATATGCATGCGTTCATGGTCCAGAACGACACATTGAAGCGTGTACTGTTGACTTCCATGCTGCTGTAATTTTAAGTTACTGTGTCGTGACGCGCACCTGTTTCAAAGATCAGGGGAAGTACAGGCTTATACAGGAAACAGACGCTTTACGAGACAAGAAATGGACTCACAATTTAATTGACAACCTGACACAATCTCATTTAAATACACCATACCGTACGCGTGATGTTTGTTAATACTGCCACGATCTCATTTAAATACATCATACCGTGATGTTGTTAATACTGCCACGATCTCATTTAAATACACCATACCGTGATGTTGTAAACACTGCCACGATCTCATTTAAATACATCATACCGTGATGTTGTTAATACTGCCACGATTTCATTTAAATACATCATACCGTGATGTTGTTAATACTGCCACGATCTCATTTAAATACATCATACCGTGATGTTGTAAACACTGCCACGATCTCATTTAAATACATCATACCGTGATGTTGTTAATACTGCCACGATCTCATTTAAATACATCATACCGTGATGTTGTAAACACTGCCACGATCTCATTTAAATACATCATACCGTGATGTTGTTAATACTGCCACGATCTCATTTAAATACATCATACCGTGATGTTTGTTAACACTGCCACGATCTCATTTAAATACATCATACCGTGATGTTTGTTAATACTGCCACGATCTCATTTAAATACATCCTACCGTGATGTTGTAAACACTGCCACGATCTCATTTAAATACATCCTACCGTGATGTTTGTTAATACTGCCACGATCTCATTTAAATACATCATACCGTGATGTTGTAAACACTGCCACGATCTCATTTAAATACATCATACCGTGATGTTGTAAACACTGCCACGATCTCATTTAAATACATCATACCGTGATGTTGTAAACACTGCCACGATCCATTCTACATTCCATACTTAACACTCTGGACGATCTTTTTTACATCATCATATTTATCAAACCTGACGACATGGATTATACTTTATACTGCCCCGATCTTTTAACACCACCCTCCATCTCGTGTAAATTTAATATAGTCCTTATGTTAGTTCATGCTGTAATCTAATTGTCGGACATATTCTACAATAACATTATGTTGTGCTAACATGTTTTGATCATCACTATCATGTATTACTTTACTCATGTGCAAAATGAACGACCCCGCATTTTTTTTGTCGGGGAAAGTAGACGTTGAATGTATTTGATAGACGCATGTTGTGTAAAGAGCTCAAGGTACTGACACGTGTATACATCGGAGTAGGATACTTTTATTTTTATATCTCTTTAAATACACGTGGGGTGCTAAACTCGCTTTTTCAAAATGGCTTTTGGCCATAATGTTTGGTTATTACGTTTTTTAAAATTTAAAAAGTAGAAATCTAATTAATAAAATATGTTTTCCCCATAAATAACCTTCTTGGATCGAAATTTGTTGACGCATCATTACTGTAGGACGTCACAAAGCAAGCTAAACATCGCCTTTCACGCTCATATCTCGTCTATTTAAGGAGATTCCAAATTGACATATTGTTAAAACGTGTGTTTCTCAGAAATATAAACAGATAATGTTTTTGAAATTCATTTTTAGTATGGTTGGGTTCTAAAAACATGATGTATCGCCGTTTTAGTCGTATTTATCGTCCGTGGATTGAAATATGTTGTATTTTGTATGGTGACGTTTCTTTTCCACCTGAGTCTATAAGTTTGTGTATTTAAAGTTTGTGCTTTAAATTATCCCATATCATTGGGTTAAGTTCCTCATTTCATCAATATCGTTATATGTTTAATGTTCGTTTGTCCCGTATTGTCTGTGTTTGTCGTTACATGTTCAGGTGGAAACATTTCTCATTTTCAACTCCTTCAATAAGGTGCATAATGTCTTTCAGTACAATATCAATAAAATGTAGAGTAAAATGGAATTGGCAACATAAAAATTGAATACATTACTATTAAATAAGTTACCTGAACAAACATGGCCAGGTGTATTTCCTCATTAAAATTAATTGTCTGTGAATGTGATATATGCTACAATATATACACGTGGAAATTAATTAGGCGACACCTGATACATTTTGTAATAATGTTGTACCTATATTACATATGTTGATGTTTTGATGGTATGCAGATTGTTAGTGGAGTTTCCGTTGAAGAATTTTCAATTCATGGTTCATCACACACGAACACGCAAACACAACAGGCATTGCAAACTTATGGAAGCCATGGATTCCCGAAAAAGCACTACTTTTAAATTGTAAAACGTCTTACCAGGTCTAACTTTCGAATGTATAACAACCTTCATCCCACTTGGACCTCGTTGCCCGTAGCAACCATTCATAAAAAGTGTCCTGTTCATTATCGATATCAGGAATGTTTCGTCTTAACAGTCATGATATCTGATACACGGACACTTTCAAAACCACTTTTAAGTAAGATTAGTTACAGTTTATCAACGACAATGACGTAAACATTAAGCTAAATGTTTGATTGACAAAGATCAAGACGTAAGAAAACGAATTTCTTTGATGTAATACTCAATACGGTTGGCATTAAAATACTTGAATCAATTGATTGACTTCTGTCAAAAATGAACAAGAAAGAAGAGACCCAACAAAAAAACATGATATATTTTTTACCACAAATTCACAACAACCGTAATGTTTAGAAATGTATGGTAGAAAAGATAAATAAAGTATTTTGAAGCATAGAAAATAATATACAATACCAAATAAACAATTCACACGAATGTTCAAGTTACCTACACTTTGAAAGTCCAACCGATTTTAATCCTATAGTTAAAAGCCACCATCTATATATTAACGTGTCGCAGAGCTATGCAAATAAGCCGACGGAATTTTTCCAAAGCAATCTTGCAACTGACAAATTGTGAAATTTCGTCGCAAATACCCGCATGTTCGTAAATTGAACGAATCTGTACGATCTTTGAACATTTAGTTCGTGCGCCTAATTTGACTCGCGAGAATCATGAGAATCACGTGCTTAAAATCGGTCGGGCTGAACATACAGACACCCCATTAGTTAGACACTGTATTATATGGGTGAGTGAACAAATAGAACACGGCTGTAACATTTTACATTATTTAAAAACTGTTAATTTTTCATGTCATTTCACTCGGAATAATTGAGATGTAAGTTAATTTCATAGTTTCCTCGTTGCATCGGGAAATAGCAGGACAGTTCTCCTCGAGGCCCAGTCCTCGGCCAAAGGCCTCGGACCTGGGCCTCTCAGACAAACTGTCCTGCTATTTCCCGATGCAACGAGGAAACTATGGTAGTAACTATTACCTATCGGGTTATTCTCAGAAGCAAAAACCTCACAACAGGTTATCACAAGTCCAAGGCACTAGAGGTTTATAAAATATAATTTCTTTAACGCGGCCCAGAGACAAACAAGACTATATCCGGCCACATTTGTATAGCGACAATAAGGAAATCAGGCAGTAAATTTACTTCCTGGGAAATAATTAAATATAAGCTATTGGTTGGACAGTTAACTGCCTAGATGTTCAGTCAAATATATATATATATTATTTCCGTAGGCAGTGACGTCCTTCCTAGCGGTATCCGGTGTTAAATATAATTGTTTTTAAAGATACACAGACTACGTTTTGATATCATCCTTATTTGTTTCAAACATATATAAATTATCAGTATTATATTTAAGCCAGTTAAAAACCTCCATTATTTGACTGTTTTTCTCCCGTGTTCAGCTTGGTAATCTGTAATCAGTTTTGACTGCGTGGCCCCTAATTAAATTGAATAGCTTACCACTCATTCACTCTTCCTCCACGCAGCCATCTTTTAGGTAGCTTAGCATTCAGCTTTTCAAATGAGAACCATGTAAAGCATTGGAGATTTTTAAGGAAACAGGGTTTTCATACAAAGGTATATCTTTGAAATGATTTTGATTGATAACCGCTATTATTAAATTGCCATATGTTTTATATTTTATTACCTACGAGGGTCAAGAGGTCCGGGTTCGAATCCAGCCTGGGCCTCGGCAACTTTGTGAAAAATGTTCTTCTTGCTGTAAGGTTTCGGTCCAATGCTACAATGCATTTCAGCGCAGTGTCACTCATTATTTGCTTGCAACAGCCGATGCTCGCAGGTTTTATCGCTATGCACTGTCCCCATTGCGTTGCGGACTTTCTCCCCGCAATAATACAAGCAGCTGTGATATAACTCACCTCACCTCACATACGAGGGCAAAATATTGGAGTTGATGTGCTCCATACGGTGAACAAAATGTGACCTTGTCATGACGTCACCTCTCTACTCGTGCTTATATCATATTATGTTTAAGACACTCATCCCTCGCCCTTCCTCGGAAGATACTTTTATTTACACACTCGTGTATGATATGACTACAGTGTGCATTGAATATGGAATAATATTATTTAGCATGATTAAAGCTAATGACGTGATGTGTAAATCCATCACAACCACATATCTATGTTATCATTTATAAATAAAGATAGTCATTCGTTGAGACATGATTAATAATAAAATATCAATAATCCAGTACCCCTATTATATCATCTCAAGTATGTGTGTAACGTCACAAACGATAAATCGCTTTTAAATCAGTATAATATTTTCAGACACACTAGATTGATTGATTTACTCTGTGCTGTGATTATGTGTGATGATTTGTATGTGAGCTACAACTACTTGGTAAGTCGTGGAAGTACACTGGAGAGGAAGGAGTTACAACACGCATGCACTATTATATGTTACAACTTATATGTAGATATTATAATCGAGCTTTGCAATGGCTGTAATATTACCCACCCGGCATTAAACAATAGCTCACCCACTATACTAGCTTCAGTACATCATGCTATAGTTGTAAGCTAAAACTATCATTTTATTCTTCAGATGATGTGGTTCAAGACGCACGGGTAGCATGGTAGTGGAGCATAGGACCACTGTCTACCGTCTAAACGAAATCCAGAAAGATGTCAGGATCCTGTTCCTGTGTCCAGTATTACACATTGATGTTCTTATCACAAAGTAGAATGTGGTTTCAAACAACATCAGTCAATTAGCTATGATTCCGACCTAACAATACTGAAGGGAAGTCAATTTCGTCAACATGGAAGAGACAAGGCCACTTATCGAAACGAAGCCTGACATTCCCGGGACAAGACTCAACCTCGTCAATCTGCTGGTGAACAACGTTATAATCTGTCTCCTCTCTGCAGCCAGCAACATGTACCAACCCGTGATGAATCAGTACATCTACCACCGAGTAGCCGACTCTGTGTTCGGGAACAATACAGAGATCAAGAACTTCTCGGTGCTTGCACCCTGCTTCCAGAACATTTCAGACGAGGGCTATGTCCTGGTGGAGAAGGCGCAGGAGATGACGTCGACGATAATGTGGCAGCAGGCAAGTACCTCAGCAGCAATAGCCGTCTTCAGTAATGTTATTCTGGGATCCTACTCAGACGTAGTAGGGAGGAAGTTCCTGTTCTTATGCCCGATGGTTGGACATCTGCTGAGAAATACATTGACTGCTGTTATCATATTCTGGCATCTTGACATCAACTTCTTTTACTTGGCAGTTGGAATCGACGGTCTGTTGGGGGGTGAGTGGGCCCTGCTGTTGGCTACTCTGGCGTATACAGCGGACAACACTCCACCCGAGGGGAGCCGCAGTCTCACGATTATTATAATAGAATGCGTTATTGGCCTCTCTGCTGCAGTCGCTTCAACAGCTACAGGCTACTTTATACAGGACACGGGCTTCTTCTACCCGGCCCTGACTGCTGCTGGGATAACGCTTCTGGATATGGTTTTAGTCGCCTTATTCATCAAAAACCAATCTACTCGAAGCAATACTGACCAGGGCTCAGTTTTCAGTGGGATCGCTAATTTTAAGGATATCTTCTTTGGCGGCCCTCGGCTCAACCGGTCCATATTCTGGGTAGGTCTTGTGCTCTTCTTCTTTACGAACTTGAATACGTCCGGTGAAAGCAACATCTACACCTTGTTTCTGATGAATGTACCCTTCTGCTGGAGCCCGGAGAAGTTCGGGATATATGACACAATAAGCACGATGGTTCGAAAGACGCTGGGTATCGGGGTTGTCAAGGCGATGCAGTATTGTTGTAGTGATCATGTGATGAGGGTGGTTGGTCTTCTGTCAGACATAGGAGGAAGTTTTCTTTACGCGTTCGCCTCAGTGGATTGGATGCTGTACCTCGGCTGTGAGTATAACATTGTTAAAAGTATAGCTTCACTTTGATTGTATAAATCATAATTTTGTCCACTGCTCAAACAAATATGTTTATTGTCATGTTAAGTTAAACGTGTATCTTTCTCAAACACACCGTGCGAGCAATGCATCATTGTTATGAACTGTTAAAAACTTCTTAGTGTATACTATATACAAGTTTATGAGGAATAGAATGAATTATTGCTGCCTTTAAGTTTGTGCAGAACCAAGCTTAATTGACCATGTTTACATAATTCCTCGCAGATCCTGTTGTGGGTATCCTGGGTTTCCTGCCGACGCCAATGGTCAGAGCAATCCTGTCTAAACAGGTTCCTTACAACAAACAAGGTACGTTGTTGTACAATTGTTGTAGTACAGTTTAATCTTCAAACCTGCTCCACTTGTTATTTGATTGTTAGCGACACGCGCCAATGACAGCAATATCTATTATCATGTATAGTAGCACTTCCACGACACGGGTTAAGGTACTGATGTAAATTAAGTATCAGCATTCTTTATAATTACAAGCTTTTTAGAATTAGAATAACCTTGTCATATCAAATATAACAATGTTTTTTAACATTCTTCCAATAAGGGCAGGTAAGCAGTTGTATCAAGTAATTTGCATATCATGTCAATATCAATACAATTTTATCACATTATACATTATACTCGTATTGATTTCATTATCCAACTATAGTCTTGAGTAAACTAACAAAATCACAGGACATCTTTTAAAAAAATGTTCGGGGAAGGATTTAAGGACCTCCCTGACAAATCAGTTTGTATGTCACCATGGTAACCTTAGTATACTGATCCAGAAAATCAAACTCAGTAAGGGCAATGCCTCCAATGTACGGACCTCTTTTAGCACTTAGATCCTCGAGCTCAGTACATACATTGGCCCTTGTTTATTAAAACAGTTGCAGTAAAGGTCCAAAGAGAATTAAATCCAAGATAAAACATGTTGTGACTCCACATTGAAACAACCAACGTTTTGATGTTATTGTTGCAGGTGCTATATTCGCCAGCATGGCAGTCGTGCAAGCAATATGCAGCATCTTCGCTGCGGCGATTTTCAACAACATCTACCGCTACACAGTGTCCCTATGGCACGGTGCTGTCTACTTCGCCTATGGTCTGAACGACGTCATCAGTGTGTTCATTTTCATGTAGGTTACACTTAAATTACGACTAGTTGTACGATTGTATAATCATATAAAACCCATCTGTACCACCCTGTACCCTACAGCAGAGTTCAGTTGTGTTACAGTTAGAATCACTACACTTCCTCGAGTACAGCCCGGTCTGGAACGTGGTGCTGATATAACCCCCAGGCTTCCTCTTAACCCCACCTCCTTTATATTGGCTTATATTCATAATAATGTGGTAGCTTATGTAACGTGTTTCAAGTACTTCCAAACCATCAGCTGTTGTACGTTTTGAGTGATGATGTTTCTTTTTATTTTTCAATATCATACTACTTTGATTTCAGAATTTTGGCGATACTTTTAAAGAAACAAGGACAACTTCGGCGCTTGGATATGGACATACAGGAGGAATATCAGTGATTAAAGTATAGCGAGTAACATTGGAACAGTTTATATAATTTGGAAACCGCAATATCAACGCATGGCCCAACTTCGGTTGTTGAACATTTCAGTGATTCAACCAACATAATAATGACTTTAATCTTCAGTGGCAGTCAGCATTTAAAAATGAAATGTTTAACTTTTATTTTCCACTGATCACTTTGTAGTGTAAGTCTTATACACTTGAGAGATCAAAACTTTTGGTCTCGTCACATCATGTAAGAACTACATTGTACTTATAATCTATGATTCATGTATGTATATACACTGCACGACACTTTCAGTGTGTCTGTTTTCTTGACTTGTTATAACTCAATGTGGGCAAGTCATGCTTAATTACCCTGTCATCATGAGTGATAGTGTTTTCACATGCTCGCTTGTAAGTGCAATATTGTAAATCAAATATCATTTAAATTTGTCTCAACGAATGCATTTAATAAGTTTACATTTCGCAAATCGCAACTTTCAGAAACTTTTTTATTTTATTTTATATTGTATTCAAACATGCACAGCATGTTCAATAAACTATTTCCCTAAAATGTCAACTGTTTAATTACTGGGTGTAATTTTCCAGTGCAAACATAAGTTTTCACAGTTAGCTGAGGATCGGCCAGGTTTTTTTTAAGTATAAAAATGAAGGTAACACGGTTTGAAAGACATGCTATACTTGTGAACTGCAAGACAATGTTTCTATCCTATCATGCCACTTGACATAACTTTATTATGTAATCAGCCATGGAAGTATATAAAATACTGTGTATCATCAACAACCGATACACGCAAATGGACCTGCACTATGATGTTATCTTTATATATGCCCGGGTCACTCACCAAGCTGATAAAGATAAACGCGAATAGTCCATGTCAGTTCGTCCATTGTAACTATACACAATGGACGAGAAGACACCCCTCCAGGAGAAAGTTGTAGAACTTCCCGGAACCAAGGTGAACATCTTCAACCTGGTGATGAACGGGATAATCGTGTGCCTTCTGGCTACAGGGACACACATGTACGAGCCTGTGATGAACCAGTACATCTACCACCGAGTAGCCGACTCCGTGTTCGGGAACAATACGGAGATCAAGAACTTCTCCGTGCTGGCACCGTGCTTCCAGAACACTTCAGACAAGGGCTACATGCTGGTTGAACAGGCACAGGAAGAAACCTCCACAAAACTATGGCAGCTGATGAGCGTCTCTGCTGGGATTGCTGTCTTCAGTAACATCATCCTTGGATCTTACTCAGACATAGTAGGGAGAAAGTTTCTGTTTTTGTGTCCAATGGTAGGACATCTGTTGCGGAATGCTATGACAGCAGTCATAATATTCTGGCATCTTGACATTAACTTCTTTTATGTGGCCATTGGTATCGACGGTCTTCTAGGAGGGGGTTGGGCTATGATGTTGGCAACTTTGGCTTATGCGGCTGACAACACTCCACCCGAGGGTAGCCGCAGCCTGAGTATTGTTATCATTGAATGTATTATCGGTCTATCGACATCTGCTGCATCTACAGCTACCGGATACTTTATACAGAACACCGGGTTCTTCTACCCCTCCCTCACAGCTGCAGCCATTACTCTGTTTGACATGGTTCTTGTAGCCATCTTTATAAAGAGTGCCCACAGGCCTGAGAGTGCCAAATCATCCTCTATATTCACTGGACTAAGGAACATCAAGGATATATACTTCAGTGGAACCGTTCTGAACAGAGCAATATTCTGGCTTTGTCTTCTCTTCTTCTTCTTGGCAAGCCTGACAAATTCTTCTGGGTCATCTTTAGAGACGCTGTTCCTGATGAACCTGCCCTTCTGCTGGAGCCCGGTAACCATGGGAACGTATGACACGATCAGTACAGTGGTCAGGAAGACACTTGGGATTGGCATTGTTCGACTGTTACAGTTCTGTTTCTCTGATGTGTCCTTGGCTATTATTGGAGTTCTCTCCTGTTCTGGAGGAGATGTCATCTGGTTCCTTTCAACTGTGGACTGGATGCTTTATCTTGGATGTAAGTTGCAATATCTGTTTTTCATTCCTGGCTTCATTTTAATAGGTATTTTAATATATTAGTGTATGAGGTGTGCGAGATTAAACGATGTCGTCGGTTCATTGTTTATCGTTTTCTTACTTCAGATGTTACCTTGGATCAAATAAAGTATGCACAAGTTTTGATCACCATCACGATTACGTAATTAATCCACATTGCCTGTTTCAGACCCTGCAGTTGGAATAGTTGGATTCGTTCCCTTGCCCATTGCCAGGGGTATGCTGTCCAAAAAGGTACCATCTGACCGCCAAGGTACCGCTTTGATTTGAACAAACCTTCTCTTTCTTCAAACTTCAAAAGAAAAATATAACATGGAATATAACTTGGTGTGACATTTACTAAAATTTCCCCCGAAAGGTTAATGTAAGATATCTCGTTCAGAATTATGCATTTCAGTCATATGTTTATGAAATATTCCCATGTATCTTACAGCAGGCCCTCACATTTCTGATGTAAGAATGTTAGAATAGGTCCTCCGTACATCTTTTATACATTTATTTATTGTGACGAAGAATTATCGATAGCACATTGCAGTGGCTTTGTCACATTTTACTCCCCACAGATGTTATTCCACCCAGTTCTTCCATCCTAACCTATGTTGCAAATAGGTCATATTCCATGATTCTCGCAAAATCCCCTGAAGGTGAAAGTTTACAACAATGTTATCGTCCTTATAATTGTACAATCAAACATCGATTTACATCTCCAACCGAATTCTGCCTTGTAAACACAGATGAAGCAGTCACGGGAGCTTGTATTGTCGAAAAACTAGCGATTAGAAAACATATGGAGTCAATTATATTTCATAATGTTGTCATCATATAATCATACAATTGTCTTTAAAATAAGCCATCAAACATAAAATTCGATCGGGTAATAACACTGATTCGACTTTTTCAAAATTTTTACCAAATTGATTTTAAAAAATCACTTGAATCAACTTTTTTTTTATAAAATCGCTTAAAATATCCTGTCAGTTAACAGTGACCCAGTTACAAAGCCCAGTATTTGGTGCATCAGATCGCGCAAGAATTATAGCATGACGGACACTGTAATTTTAGTAGAGACAATGCTTCAGGGTGGAAGAACTGAGTGGAGTAACCTATGCAGGAAGAGAATGTCCCAACTGGGACTGTAGCACTTTCTTTCCATGTTCGATGAGTGAAAAATGTAGTTGAACAATATAGTGAAAATGTATTTATATAGTGTTACCCTTTACATTCCAGGTGCTTTGTTCGTCAGTATGACTCTCACAAGAGAACTTTGTACAAACGTGATACTCACAATATGTACTATTATTTGATATGATCAGTTTCCTACAACTTTCATGAGCTATATTCGTGAACAGGCTGTGATGATTTTGATAAAATCCACTTTGTATGCATGTAATCTTCACAATATGTAATATGTGTTTGTGTTTTCTAATAATTAATATCCCGGAAACGTCAGGTGTTATATGTCATATACTGAAAGAACTTTGTAAGCATTTAGTCTTCACAATGTGTAATATGTGATTTTTAATCAACCCAAGAAGCTGTATTCGCCAGCTATACTCTGTACTAATATGTACTAATATGTATTAATATGTACTAATATGTATTAATATGTACTAATATGTACTAATATGTACTAATATGTACTAATATGAACTAATATGTACTAATATGTCTTGATATGTATTAATATGGATTAATATGTATTATATGTATTAATATGTATTAATATGTATTAATATGTACTAATATGTACTTATATGTACTAATATGGATTAATATGTATTAATATGTATTAATATGTACTAATATGTATTAATATGTATTAATCACAATATTTACTATCAATTCCCTACAACCCAGGTGCTGTATTCGCCAGTATGGCGGTGATAGAAGCTCTGTGTAGTGTGGTGGCGGTGCTCATCTTCAACAACATATATCGGTGGACTGTGTCCTTCAGCAGAGGGGCTGTGTACCTGGCTTATGCTTGCTCCAACTGGCTCTCACTCGTCGCTTTAATGTAAGGATGTTTCGTCATTGAGGGACGTCTTGACATATCTAAACTCACGGGCAAAAGAAAGTATAGGTACAACAACGCAAGATATTTTAATCAACGAGTGATGAACAAGATTGAAACATAGTAACACAATGTCTCTTAAAGCAAACTTACTTTTGACTTTTGACTTTTGAAACATTATCTGTTCATAATTCTGAAAAACACGGCTTTTTAAAAATCGTCGTTATAGAATCTCCTTAACCAGGCCAGATAGGGGAATGAAATATGACTTTCTGGCTTATTTTATGACGTCCTACAGCAACGATGCGAAATTGATTTAAAGTCAAAGGAAGTACATAATGTCGATACCATCTTGTACTAACATAATTTCCATATTTCATAAAATTTTACCTTAAATACCCAGAATTATTTCCCAAAATACCTTTTGAAACAGTTATTTCAGCACCCCATGTGTGCTCGAACAGATACAAAATATTAAGTATCATACTCTCATGAATGAAATTTTGTACATCTCTTAACGAGATATATCCTCATCACAAACATTCAAAACCGAGTTTATCCGTCAGAAATATTTTGTGTTTGACCCTGTTGAAAAGAACATATACTTTCTTTTGCCCGTGAGTTTATATATGAAAACTGAACGACGCATTTTATTTCCTAAAATAGTTGTAAAATCACAGATATTTTCCTTGAAATTTCAGACAATTCATGGATGTAGTAAAACGAATTTATTTGAGACATAGGACTTTTGACATTTGAAATATGATGAAACTTTATATTGTAACATGGAGTTCAATTAGTCATTGTGTACGTTAATCAAGCCAACCAACTTAACATTCGCGTTAATGACGGACGTAATATAATTCCTGGATGACTGGGGGATATCATTATTTGCTTTAAGTTAAACAGACATGCTACAATTATGGCTTTGTATAGGTGAGAAGTACAAGTAGAGTACAGCTTATGATGTGCAGTACATAGCGATATTGACAGTGTGTTCTTTCTCCACACAATTCATCATATACAGTACAAGGACCAAGATGTGATTCGTCAAAGGTACTTAGAAGTTGGTGAACAAGCATGAGAGATCTGTACGACTAACAACTTCTTCTTTGTTATATGCATAACGTTTCGGGCGGTTCCTTGCCCCTTCGTCAGGGGAATGCTGACTGAGAGATATTTGTATATGCAATTCAGATATAAGGAACAGGAAGATTATTTTAGAAAATTATTAATATAGAATCAAATTGCATTATTTTTCAGAGCACTGGCGATACTTACTAGAAAAGAAAGAACTCTCCACAAACGTACATTGACCATACAGGACCAATAAGAGGATGAAACATAGTGAACACGTGAACAGCCTGACAAATAATGAAACATAGTGAACACGTGAACAGCCTGACAAATAATGAAACATAGTGAACACGTGAACAGCCTGACAAATAATGAAACATAGTGAACACGTGAACAGCCTGACAAATAATGAAACATAGTGAACACGTGAACAGCCTGACAAATAATGAAACATAGTGAACACGTGAACAGCCTGACAAATAATGAAACATAGTGAACACGTGAACAGCCTGACAAATAATGAAACATAGTGAACACGTGAACAGCCTGACAAATAATGAAACATAGTGAACACGTGAACAGCCTGACAAATAATGAAACATAGTGAACACGTGAACAGCCTGACAAATAATGAAACATAGTGAACACGTGAACAGCCTGACAAATAATGAAACATAGTGAACACGTGAACAGCCTGACAAATAATGAAACATAGTGAACACGTGAACAGCCTGACAACTACTGGAACATAGTGAACATGTGAACAGCCTGGATGGAACTGTGTGCTGTATAAATATAGTATTTATTTATTTATTTATTTATTTATTTATTTTTATTGATGACAATTACAGATATGAAAATCTGACACGATGACTGTGTATTATTAAAGTGGATGTATATAGTCTAGCATCCCCTTTATATCGATGCACTGAGTCGTTTAGTATGATTGCAGTAAGTAAAGTTACAAGCATGTCCGATTGTGAATGTTTACGTACTTGAATATCAAGTCGTCCATGACTTGCTCGCGACTTACATTAACCTCGGAATATTGTAAATACATTAATTGTAACCGTTTGAAACATGTTTGTCAATTCAAATTCGTCGTAAAACGGCGGAAAAAGACAAACATGCTTTTCTTAATGAAAACGAAAAATTATACAGTTTATTATGCAAGGATCTAATTGGGCAATTATTGATTGAAATTAGTCATTACCTGTTTTTATGTACACGAAAAGGCAAACGAGCTCCTCGGTCAATATTGTTTTCTCCGGTTCATAATACAGGCAGCTCCAACCAATAATAAACAAGAAGACATGGTTATCAGCAGCCTCCTCCATATTGGTTCTCAATGCCAACTTTCTCCTCAATGTCCTAAATCTAGTGCACTCGAGTAACTTTGGAAAAAAAACATCAATGTATTAAGGCCCTCAGCCGTCACACCAAATTTGGTTATCCTGTCTAAAACAGTTTGTGAAAATAGCTGTCCATATTGGATATACCATGAACAAAGTAAAAACATGAAACAAGGGCAATAACTCCAGAACAAATAATTTTATTATGGAACTCCATCAAGGTATTAATGCCCTCAAGCCTAACACCAAATTTGGTTATCCTGTCTTTACACAGTTTCTGAGAAATGATATCCCCTTTGGAGATACGTATACCATGAACAAGAGACCAGAAATACGGAACAAGGGCAATAACTACAGTAGTAATCATCGCGCGATTCTCATTTTCGAACTCCATCAAGATGTTTATGCCCTCGAGCCTCACACCAAATTTGGTTATTCTATCTTAAATATAGTTTCTGAGAAAAGCTGTCCCCTTTATCGCGGACGGACGTACGAACGGACGGAGCTCAACCTACACGTACTTGTTCCACGAATCTTGTTGTAGCAAATTTGTAAATTCAGATGATTCTCATACGTTGGATTTAGTGTTATAAACATTCCTGCAAAAACCAAACCTACCAAATAAAACAAGTTGAAAACATTAACCTTTATCTAGATTTTATTCGAAACATATCAAAAAGTGTGATTCACAGATACAGTGCATAATAATAAAAAAAAAAATAAACATAAACAGTAAAAAAGATAATTTGTAATACAATCTTAAACTGGGCAAAGTATTTAGTTCTTACCATGCAAGTTTTGATAGAGCAGTCATATACCTATGTACACTGTCCCGGGATCAGCTGTACAACTGCAGATGACACATTTAAAGATGAACAACATGAAATTAAACTATCAAAATTCAACAACATCCTTTGTTATCTCGATGGAAGAGTTCATTTTACTTAAGGGATAAGGGTACAAGTGTATATGTGATGTGCAGTCGTCCACAAAGTTGTGCCCAATGATGAAATGATTCACTCCCCAGCCTGCACGTGTAGATCGTGTTTGCTAGACCGTCTCTGCTCCGTCCTGAAGAGGGGGATGAATGCCCTGTATAATACACGAGGAAGCTGTAATGTTGGAGAGTGAAAAGTGTAAACAGGGGTTTAATGTACAAAATGTTTAATTTCTAACGAAAACTGAATTTTTTAATTTTATGAACAAGCACTAGTTGATTGTCATTCTAGAAGGTGAGATGATGAAGGATGGGTTCCTTATTACAAGTTGATAGACTAGAAAAACAGACATATACTGATACTGACTGATACTAGGTGGATTAAGTTTCCTCGATCGATCAGTGATAATTTACGTCCAAAACACCAAGATATTCCACTATTTTTCTCATTAGTTACCTCTAACTCAAGATCAACATATAGAGATCGATCGTATGGTTAAAACGTGACGGAAAATGCAAGTGCTTTTACAGAAAAATGAAAAAGTTATGTCATAACTAATTTCTTATTCGCTAGTTTTCATTCAACGTCAACAAATCTTTGATAAGGTTTCCTTTCAGAAATGAGCATGGACACCCTAGAGGTTAAATTGCCCATGTGAACTTTTAATAAAAGACCATATATGCTTTCTTTCAAATGTTAAATGAACTCAAGCAATGATCTGATGTCCAGAAATGGGACTGATGCATTCCAATCCTTCGTCTCACATGTAAAGCAGGAGAGCTGCAGCATGCATGGCCCCCATGACGATATAGACCGCCCCCCTCCAGTAGGACACCGTCCCCTGGTACACCTTGTTGTACACCGGAGTGCCGAACGTCCCACACGCCGACTCCACCAGGGCGAGGCTTGCAAACAACGCACCTGCAGATACACATATAAACTAGTCATAACATAGATTATCTAGGAAACGTAATCTATAGTATTTACAAAACAATGAGTATGATGACAATGATAACAACTTCTGCACACGACGTTTCGGAGCATATGCTTACTCCTACATCAGGTGACCCGCCTTCGTCGCCTGCTGAAGGAGTAAACATATATGTGTCGTATGACTTCACAGGTGTTATAACGTCGTTATCAAGAAAATCTTGTTATCGTCTGTATTCAACTTCTAAATGCCTCTCAAAAGCTTTATAGATTATGTATGTAGTTCTGTTGAATGATAGATGATCATACAGTGGTGCTCCTAATTCGTTCTGTCTGGACACAAGAGTATACATGTAAATAGTATTGTTGGAGTTCGACAGTATTGCGGTCATATTTTCAAAAGTTCCATTTACGAGAAGTCACTACTGTTTATACACTAATTTGGTTAAATTGACAACCTCATAATGTGACACATATTGACAGCATATAAAGGTAGTTATCAATAATGTGACACATATTGACAGCATATAAAGGTAGTTATCAATAATGCAATACACACAATACTAAGTATACGTTCCTCTCACATGTGCATCAACTAAATTCCAGAATTATTTCAACAATTTGAACTTGATGACAAGGTCTACAATTATATATAATAATGTTATTAGTTTTACAAGTTGTTACTGCATAGGCATTATGAAGTTATGTCCATTTATCCCCCAATTTAATTAGTTTTACATGTTGTTACTGCATAGGCATTGTGAAGTTATGTCCATTTATCCCCCAATTTAATTAGTTGTACATGTTGTTACTGCATAGGCATTGTGAAGTTATGTCCATTTATCCCCCAAATTAATTAGTTTTACATGTTGTTACTGCATAGGCATTGTGAGGTTATGTCCATTTATCCCTCAGTTTAATTGTTTACATATTGTTACTGCATAGGCATTGTGAAGTTATGTCCATTTATACCTCATTTTAATTAGTTTTACATGTTGTTACTGCATAGGCATTGTGAAGTTATGTCCATTTATACATCAATTTAATTAGTTTTACATGTTGTTACTGCATAGGCATTGTGAAGTTATGTCCATTTATACCTCGGTTTAATTAGTTTTACATGTTTTTACCGCATAGGCATTGTGAAGTTATGTCCATTTATCCCCCAATTTAATTAGTTTTACATGTTGTTACTGCATAGGCATTATGAAGTTATGTCCATTTATCCCGCAGTTTAATTAGTTTTACATGTTTTTACCGCATAGGCATTGTGAAGTTATGTCCATTTATCCCCCAATTTAATTAGTTTTACATGTTGTTACTGCATAGGCATTGTGAAGTTATGTCCATTTATACCTCAGTTTAATTAGTTTTACATGTTATAACGTTATGTCAATTTATCCCTCAATCTAATTACCCTGTTTATCCTGGGGAGCCATCTTGGACATGATTCCTCTGATCACGGGAGTAGCCGCGAATCCAACCAGTCCCACCACTGGCACTGTGGGATAGGATTAATCAATTAAGCTCATTGCTTCAGGGAATATAAATAGTTAACATCTTTTTTGTAAGTTATGATCTAGGAGGATAGTCATATTGGAGTAATCATATTGCATCCAACTTCCAAACGCAAGGCATAACTCTTGCCAGTCTGCATTACTGGCTGATTTAACCCTTGCGGTATTTCCCTCGCTATGTTGTGTCAAGATAGCGAATCGCTGCACCAGAAATGCATAGCGGGCCTGGATTTCTAAACACAGATTTCTTAAGGAAATACTGCAAGGCCTAAATCAGCCAGTAATGGAGACTGGCAAGAGTTATGCCTTGCATTGGGAAGTTGTATTGCATCATGCCCTTTGGCAATACATCATTTTGTTATAATGACAAATGTTATGGTGGACGGTGCTATGACGTCACCCGATTCCAATGATTCTTTATTCAGCGATTGGAATGTGACCGGATGCGAATGCATGTATATAGTTCGTAAATGAATTAAATTATTAGTATAACGATGACGTCAGAAACTGTTATTTCATTAAGGAGAATAACATGTTATTTCACTCGCTGAAAATATATTAGAGGACAATATTTCAATGTAATAACCAGTCACACAAAATCAAATGGGTTACCTCCAGCATACAACATCCAGTCATTGGTAGCAAAGCCCCACATGACGTCACCTCCTATAGCGGAGAGAGTGGCCACCACAGCGAGCAGCTCGTCCGTCATGCAGCACTGCAGCCCCCTCACGATGAAGACTCCGACCAGACACTTGACCAGGTAGGTGACGGTGTTGAACCACCCCATCTTCTCCGGGCTCCAGCAGAACGGGAGGTTCATCTCGAACAGCGTGTCGAGGTTGGAGGCCCCGGAGTTGTTGATGATGGAGAAGAAGAAAATGAGAAGCCCGAGCCAGAGGAGACCAGTCTTGAGGGAAGAGCTTCTATGCATGTAAACACTGAACATGTTTCTGAGACCTTCTACTGGGGATATACAGGTCCCGTGTTGCCGTGGACAGGTCTCCTCCATGAACAGGATGACGATGATAATGTTGAGGATGTGGACTATTGCTGAGGTTAAACATGGGTAGAAGTAACCAGTGTTCTGAATAAAATATCCCGCTGCCAGAGATGCGAATCCTGTGGAGAGTCCAACAACTGACTCGATGATAGCCATCCAGAAGGACCTGGACTGTCGAGGCGGAGTGTTGTCCGCAGTATATGCACATGCTACCAGAACATAGGACCATGTTCCTCCCGTTAGTCCAAAAAGTCCATTTGCAATGTAGAAATAATCCAAAGCTAGATCACAGCGAATGATAACCATGGTGACGATAGTTTGCAGCATATAACCAGTGATACATGTGACATATAAAAACTTTCTCCCAAGGAAGTCGGAGTACGTCCCGAGGAATATATTACACACAACAGCAATCCCACTGTAGAGCACGGTGTACTGCAGGAGCTTCTCCGAGGTCTGGATCTGAGCTTTCTCCTGGAGCAGGTACCCTGGGTCTGAGGTGTTCTGGAAACAAGGCGCCAGGGTGGAGAAGTTATCTGCCCTTGAATCGTTGCCGAACACCTGCAGGGACACCCGGTGGTAGACGTACTGGGAGACCATAGGTCTGTAGAAGCTGGAGGCGACCATCAACAAGCAGACGACCACATTGCCAAGGACTAGATTAAATACACACGAGGAGGGAGATCGCTCAATGGCGACGTCTAAACCTTCATTTGAATCTCCCTCGGTTTCCGTGTCAAGAAGAGGAGAATCGTCTCGCACGCCGCGAGATTTCGCCATGTCTGATTAATGTACGAGTTTCATATACGGTTCATCTCTACGCCTTTGTTTAGGTCCATAACAATCACCATGACTAAGACACATGCTTTTGAAGATAACTCCTGTAAGAAGTCGATATCATCGGATATAAACCTGCCTGTCATTCACAACAAGACGGAGAGCGATATCCACAACACGCGGCTGTGTTTGACTGTAAACAATCTATAAATAGAGTGGGAATCACGTGAGTGTTTGTTCGCTCCATATAACGCCTATCATGTGAAATTCTACTGCATGCGCGTTATAAAGGGACACATACGACTTCCGCCCGTATACAGTTTGTATACCTCATTGTAAGACCGTTGTGTCGTAAGCTCGTCATCAATAGCACGGATTAAATTACAATTTAAGTCCGTGTCAATAGGAATAGTTCTGTATATCGATCATCATAGCTTTGTTTTAATTTCCTTTTTGGATGGACCCAACTCAGTATAGTTTTGTTCGAACCGCATATAACATCAACTGTTATAAATGCCTAAATGGTGTTATTTTATCGAGATGTACTAACTGTTGCTAACCATTACCATTTTAAAGCTAGTTTATTTAGTTTAATGACATTATAGAGTTTTAGAGTCTTAATTTTTTTATGGAAAACCTGACAATCCGCTGCGCTCGCCAATTAATCAAACGTAATTTTGGAAACTAATTATCTGTAACAGGCAGAATGACAGATTTGGGTTCATAATGTTTATTGGTCTTTGCTTCTAAATGGGACGTATAATTTCCGTTTCTGCTCATACGGCCGTTTTCATTTAAAACAAGTAATTATCATATACTCTGCGATCCAGTAGAGTGAAATTATTTGAACTCTTCAATCAGCGCATGTGGCATTGCGGCACTATGAAAGCCAAATAAAATATTATCAAAAATAGTTAATGTTACTTTAAATGAGCAGTCTAGATCTAATCAACTAGTATGTAAGTTTCAGCAACACCAATACATGTCTGATCACTGCACTGTCATGTAATGGATGACTGTATCTGTCAGTTTAGATTATATCCAGCCTTTGGAAGCTAAATAAAAGTTATTCTGTGGTTGCCATATACAACAAATAACTGGTCTTAGCACTCTGGTCCACATTAGAGAAATGATGAAAATATAATGTGTCTTTTTCTTAAGATGGTTTCTATAGATATTGTGACGCATTTATGTCACTTTAAATGAGCAGGTAAGTTACTGAAAATAACATTTATAAACAGTTTTCATAACGGTATCATACTTGAAAAGACCGATATACTGGTCGAAATGAGCTCATCGTATTGTATTAAAGAAGATTGTTCCAGTCACAACCATCTGATGTTTACTCATTCTATATATATATATATATATATATATATATATATATATATATATATATATATATATATATATATATATATATATATATATATATTGATGGCGTATATAATATGATATATTATACATTTACTCCATCAATCACATTTCTCTAGTGTGCTAGGTTAACATAATGACATAACCGCCACTGCTAAATTCTAACCATTGAACAGTTACAGAACGTTTCTCTGTCTAAAATCTGTCAATGGTGATATTTGATTTTTATATTGAAGCACTTGACACAATAAGATACAACACATCCGTCAAGTGCAGATAAGTTATATCAATCATATCATCCGGTATTTATAGTTCACCTCATCTCATGTGCCACTTTGAGATTTGATAACTAACGTACATGTCAGTATTTACTTTTCAAAGCAAATTATGTTTTTCATGTTGTTCTTTGCATTTACATGTACTTGTATACATACAGACGGAAGATGTAATTAAACCTCTTTCGCTGTTTCAATCTTCATCTAATGAGCAACCTTAGATCATTTTCATTGGCATGACCATGCAGATTGTGCCAAATGTAATATATATATATATATATATATATATATATATATATATATATATATATATATATATATATATATATATATATATTAACATTACAAATATACCTTTTATTATTAATAGTACATAAACATAAACTTTCTTCTGTGCAAGATTCACAAACAACTACGACATCATTTGCGTTAAAGAGTTGCCTAATGTTTTCATCTCAAAATGAATCATATCCACCGATACCTTTGCACCGTGAATCAGTAAACCCATATCTATGTATCGTCTCAAAAATAGTTTTAAATACTCGTGATACACTATGCACAATTTTCTATTTTGAAATTTGAATCCTAACAGTTTGACAGAGCTCAAAGAACGTACATGGCATGTTTAATTCATCCCAAATCAGTTACGTTAGTAGTTTGAAATAGCGATACATGCAAGGACATCTTTATGTTGAAATTCAAACTGCACCACATATAAGAGAACTGTGCTAAGGAGTTTTCCACAAGACAAACGAAAAATGGGTATTTAAATAAGAGATTGGTAAATATCCCATGTTACCTATCCCCGTTTCCGTTGCATTACCAACAACCCTACTATTACACTGGGCAGGGCTATTCAACAATGTTAAAAAGTAGGCTAAGTTGATTGATTACTCCGAGTATAATTGAGTTACTTAAAAGCTAGTAGAGATAAGTAAATGTATTGAATTTTATATACAGAAAATAAGGTTAATGCATATTTTAGAATATGCAATATTAGCAACAGGTGATACGTACTATTATTAGTTAACTATGGCATGTATACGGCATTTACGGCCTAGACCATATGCTTCGACAACTGGGCCAATACGGGGAAAATGGGCCAATACGGGAAAAACTGGGCCAATACGAGACAAACTGGGCCAATATGAGTCTGAGCATGCGCAGTTGCACATTTGGTGAAAGCCCGAAGCTGTCGCTTATCAACTTTGACACGTGCTATTTGTTCACCAATCTTAAATAATAATTAAAATACTGCGTACTTATATTGCGCCTTTTCCACACCCTAAGGTATGCTCAAAGCGCTACAATTATTACCCTGAAGGAATTGTACTTTCTGAGCTGCTACTAAGCGCCTCATCAGTACCTCCCATATTCAGGTACCCATATGTACAGCTGGGTAGACTGACTGCAATGTGGATTAAGTGCCTTGCCCAAGGACACAACACAGTATTCGACCCAAGTCACAAATCTTTGGTGTCTCCACTGGGATTCGAACCCGGGTCGTCGGCGTGAGAGGCCAGCGTGCTAACCACTACACCACCGTGCTGTTTATAATTATTGTTTAATATATATGAGATGTCTAGTGCTGTGAAAATAGAATGAAAAGAAGTTAATTAATAAAATTGTCATTAATTAAGTATTTCCGTATCGGCCCAGTTACAGGTCCTTGGTCCTTGGTCCTTGGTCCGACTGCGTCTCCGGCCAATACGCAGACCTGGGACCTGTAACTGGGCCAATACGGAAATACTTAATTGATAACATTATAGTATAACAATAGCGACTAATATAACCCCGTGGCGTAACATAACACATGACACATAACACATGACACACCTCGAGTTGTCAACATGTTTACCACACGCCAGCTAATCGGCAGTTGAGAGTATCTTGATACCCTGATTAGTGACCTGGCCTGATTAACTGATACAGTGAGTTACAGTTACCAGCCTCTTGCAGCACGAGTCATGTGTATCACAGGCAGATTGGTCAACACATCCCAACTGGCAGGATGTTTGTAATACAGAAGAATTGTGGCTCGTCAATCAAACACTTGAGTTCAAAGGTCATATATGTCTTATAGCTAGCTCAAGTGACACCATTTCTGTCTGGGCCAGTGCAACTGACAGAGGGGGTCGTGAAGTTATTGTGTCCCCCAAACTGAAGCATGTGTAACTCGAAGGAATTTAGATCGACTCGTCATTCCTCAGAAGGACACTGTGGATAAGTGGGTCAATGTATGTGGTGATTACTCGTTACTGTACATGTGAACTGAGTGTACACACAAGAAGACTTGTCACGTGGGACAGTCAATATACAGCACAGTGCAGCTGTATTGGTGGTAAACTGCCACATTGTCTTGAAGCACATGCATGATACAAATAACATAGTATACAGGCAAAGCTATGAAGTGACCATTGTACAACAGAAGTGATCTTATTTTCTAACAGTTTGTTCATAACCATCTTATGTTACAAGCATTCGTACCACTGAGATTTAAAGGAAGTGATTTGTTGTGATTCTATTTTAAACGTTCACCGGACGAACTTGAATGAAACTATTGTATAACTCTTTATAAACGCTGAACCTATGTATCGTAAAGTGTTGACCTATGTGAAACAACCTCCACCTCACACTAAGGTGAAGGAAGTCTTTTAACGTGTTCCTTATAGTGAAAAGTAGTGAGTTTAATATGCTCTTTCAAGTTGGACGGCACAGTGCCCAAATGATAGCGATCTCAATTTATAATATTATAAATGGTGTAATTCACATGAGGGTTACTACACCATACACACAGACAACACGCGAGTAAAACGTACAAGCGTATTTGAGTCACCATGGAGAAGGACACAGCGCCCCTGCACCCCAGAGAGAAGACCAAGGTCCCGATGCTGAGGGCGATGCTGACCTGTACAGCTATCATGATGCTGTACATGACGGGTCTCATCGCCTTCTCCCCTCTCATGAGTCAGCTGACGAGGCAGAGGATAGCCCAGATGTATTACAACAACACCAACGTCACCAGCAACAGCGCGGACTTCTGTAAGAAGAATAAAAGTGATTCTAGTAGAAAGATCAGTGACGAGATTCAAGCCAAATCTGCCGACCTACTTCTGTACCTTAACCTCTCTGGAAGCATATTATCAATCTTTGTCAATCTTGTTCTTGGATCTTACTCCGATTTCCTCGGCAGAAAGATGCTCTTTACCTTTCCCACCGTAGGTGCTATAATCAAAGTGACCGTCCTCTGTTTTGTTGAAGGACTTCAGCTCCCACTAGAATGGTTTTACCTCGGGTATGTTCTTGAAGGTCTCACTGGGGGCTTCACTGCCTACTTCCTGGCCGTGTTCTCGTATACTGCGGACGTTACGGTTCCAGGAAGATCAAGAACCATCATGATAGCAACCATGGAAGGTGCTATGGCTGTGTCCGGCGCCGTCGGCCAACTTGGACTTGGCTACCTCGTTCAAGACTTAGGATTTTTGTACGCAGGTATTGCAAGTACCGCCTCCTTTACAGCTGGGTTGATTTGTATCATATTATTTCTACCAGAAACTATGGACTCGTATGCAGAGAAGAGGTGGTCACCTATTCCACACGTGAATAAGGTTCTGGGCTTCTTCCTGACAAGAGGAACCTGTCGTCAGCGAGTGTTGTATGTGATTGCCCTGCTGGTGTTCTACACAGGGGTCATCGTCTTACTCGGACGGTCTTCTGTTGAGACTCTCTATCAGCTGGATCGACCCTTCTGCTGGAGTCCAGTCAAGATAGGCTACTACGGCGCCCTCAGACTCTCGTGCAATGTCTGCTTCAGCATTCTCTTTCTGAAGATCTTCCAACCATGCTTGAGGGACATGACCATAGCGCTGATAGGGATGGCGTTTAGTGTTGGGTCCTTCACTGTTGAGGGGCTAGCCGTTAATGATTGGATGTTATATCTAGGTGAGAGTACATTGATGCAATTCGGAACTTTGTTTTACATTCAAAAATAAAATTGATAGTCAGTTCGTGTACTATGATTTTAATGTCTATATGTCAAATATAAATGTTTTTAAATATTTGGATTTACATTTTGTTTTGTTTAGACCAAAGCAATGTGTTAGTAAATTGTAATTATTTCCCACCACAGCTCCTGTTATTGCTTTGCCGTCCTTCAACGTTGTCCCGGTGGCAAGGGCGACCATGTCTAAGATGACATCGCCGCAAGAACAAGGTATAGTGAGGAGGAGTTAATCAAGATTGCCTTTGTATACGTAGTACCTAACAATATCACTGAATCAGTAGTACTTTTATTGCATTTAAGAAAATATATTCTGTTATGCTATATTTTCCTAACCTCTTTCCGAAGGTAATCCAATCAGCGATATACAATGAACTCCATCTCAGCTCTAGCTTAAAAAATATTGTTTTGTTTATTTTATAACCATAACATTTGTACATCCCTAGCTTCATCATAGTCAATTACATTGAACATATCTGTACTATAGTAAAAAAAATGAGACAAATTTCAAAAGTAGTTTTTGCGTTGCCGCTCAGTGTTTTCGAACATGATTTGTTAATACTCTAAATTTCTGACATTGGTATGATGTTCTCGGCATTACCTCCCCTGTTGTTTGGTAGGGTCACGTGACGACGATGAAGCAGACGACGTCCTAGTTACCTACGTGATGTTGAAAACGGGGGCAAAATATGGACTCCATTCTTTTTATGAAAAAGGGTTGAAATCAGTTAGAAAGTTACAGAAAACATCGGGGTTATCTCAGAGAATCATCATATAGACTTATTGTCACATTTCAAGTTGCAGTGAGTTTCCAGCGCAAGCCGGAATTAAAGTTTTCGCTGTCTCAGATGGCGTGGATGAGATTAGAAAATTAGGTTTAATGCCGTTCTTTAAAATACAGGTCGCATTGATTAGAGGAAGTACTATCAACTTTTACAAATGGGTGTGCCGGATACAAATACTGAAGAAAGTGGACATTTGTTTGTTATACAACAAGACTATGACTGTGTTTGCACTTACGCGCACACCAAAACATGAATTTCGTGAAATGACATGCAGAGTATAATTTTCTTGCTGTTTCACCACATCTGAATCACATTGAAAATGTTTGACAAATCTTCAAGGACACGCTTGATTAGTTAGAAGCAAAATATATTGCAGATTCAAAACGAATCAGTCTTGTAAAGTTGACCAAGCTATCTGAGGAACTCAAAGACGATCTGGTTTATTCCATGTCTCGACAGATAGAATAGTGTTTGGAGCGAAACAGCGGCCTGACTGGCTATTGTCCTATTTTAATCAATTTGTCAATAGATTATCTACATATGTGCCAATTTTCATAAACCTATGTCAAAAATTAAATTAAGGAGTTGAATTCAAAGTTGTCTCATTTTTTTTTGCCCGATACTATATTTGTATTGTGTGTGTTTTTATTCTTTAAAGATTTCATTATATGTAATCTCATATCAATTGAGAAAACAGCCATGCTAAATTAGCATACGTTTAGGAAATTAAAGTTGTATCCGTACAATAATCCATAGATTAAAATGCGTCGGAGAAGTCGTATCCCTCACCATTCAGAATGAGAACGATATTGAAGGAATGTTTGCCCCTTGTCTATATTGTCTTGTCTATGTGCAGGTGCACTCTTCTCGAGCCTGGCGACTATGGAGACGATATGCAGTCTGATGTCGACCACCATCTACAACTCTGTGTACCAGAGCACGGTGTCCGTCTTCAGGGGCGCCGTCTTCCTCGTGATGGCGGGCTTCGGGGTGGTCACAGCTGCGCTTATAGTGTGAGTGGATCATTTGGCTCTGAGGAAACATCTATTTATGTTGCAATTACTTACTTTCAGTAAAGGATCTAAACTAGTGTCCAAAAGATGCCACGTCTTTGAGCGGCCATTAACGGAAAACACAGAAATTTAGAATTGGTACTATTCTTTTGAGATTTAGTTCATTTATCATGTGTACAAATTCATTTCAATCGGTATTTTGCATTCATTGGTACAGGTCTGTATTGACGTGAGGGGTCTGAAAAAAATTCATTCTAACAAATGACTGAGACAAATGTTGAAAACGTCAAAATAGGCGTCACTAAGTCACAATTGTTTTCGGTATGTCCATTCCGAGCGTCAGTACGGGCAAGTACACGTCTACGGGTTAATGACGTCAGAAGATAAGCTGTGTCATTCATCAAGGAGGCAATGGGCGCAATTCAGAGCAAAAAAGGTCACTAATTCTTCGGTACACACGCTGTCTACCATTGTTCTTGAAGATGCAAAATCTGCTCCCATATGAGAGCATGACCAGTGCTCAGTCTCGCTGTTGCCAACGGTGAATTCGTCTGTCTGTTTACTCGTTGTTGAGGCCTAGGAAACGTTTGTGGTATGGACGACGTGTTCAGATATCATGAGTCTTCAATCTCTTTTACCAAGTTTGTCTGCTAATCACGTGTCTCAGAGACGTCTTTGACGTTAACGTCGTAATGATGAATGGGTTTCGGAGATGAAATACCCAGATGTGGTGGTCTTCAATAAGCGTAATCACCTTCTTCTCGACCTGCATGTTGTCCGTTCTCTTTCGCGTAATCATTTCGTTAACTTGGTGATTGCTATGCGCGCGCAACCAAACCAAACCGTCGGCGTGTGAGACTCGCTATGTGACAATTCCAACGGCTCTCTCACTCTCGATGGCTGTCAAACCCGGCTGTGATACCAACGTGTATGGTCACCTGTTTTATACACTTAATCTGCAGTTGCAAACTATGCTACCTAAAATAATGTCATTTTCACAAAGTGCACCATTTCTCCGGATGTGATAACATTTTCTCGGTATTTTCGTTTGAATACACTGCTTTTGGGATGTGGGATACGCAAAACCATGTGTTCATACGTAGAAAATCACTTCGTAAAAAGACATTTAAAAAATAGATGGTGTCGTTTCTTTTGGACACTTATTTATTGCATTTGCAAATGGACTGATCCAATGCTGTCGTAGGCCGTGGACGAACCAGTAAGCCGAACTAACTGATACTTTGAGGACGAACCAGTAAGCCGAACTAACTGATACTTTGAGGACGAACCAGTAAGCCGAACTAACTGATACTTTGAGGACGAACCAGTAAGCCGAACTAACTGATACTTTGAGGACGAACCAGTAAGCCGAACTAACTGATACTTTGAGGACGAACCAGTAAGCCGAACTAACTGATACTTTGAGGTCGAACCAGTAAGCCGAACTAACTGATACTTTGAGGACGAACCAGTAAGCCGAACTAACTGATACTTTGAGGACGAACCAGTAAGCCGAACTAACTGATACTTTGAGGACGAACCAGTAAGCCGAACTAACTGATACTTTGAGGACGAACCAGTAAGCCTAACTAACTGATACTTTGAGGACGAACCAGTAAGCCGAACTAACTGATACTTTGAGGACGAACCAGTAAGCCTAACTAACTGATACTTTGAGGACGAACCAGTAAGCCGAACTAACTGATACTTTGAGGGCGAACCAGTAAGCCGAACTAACTGATACTTTGAGGACGAACCAGTAAGCCGAACTAACTGATACTTTGAGGACGAACCAGTAAGCCGAACTAACTGATACTTTGAGGACGAACCAGAAAGCCGAACTAACTGATACTTTGAGGACGAACCAGTAAGCCGAACTAACTGATACTTTGAGGACGAACCAGAAAGCCGAACTAACTGATACTTTGAGGACGAACCAGTAAGCCGAACTAACTGATACTTTGAGGACGAACCAGTAAGCCGAACTAACTGATACTTTGAGGACGAACCAGTAAGCCGAACTAACTGATACTTTGAGGACGAACCAGTAAGCCGAACTAACTGATACTTTGAGGACGAACCAGTAAGCCGAACTAACTGGTACTTTGAGGACGAACCAGTAAGCCGAACTAACTGGTACTTTGAGGACGAACCAGTGAGCCGAACTAACTGATACTTTGAGGACGAACCAGTAAGCCGAACTAACTGATACTTTGAGGACGAACCAGTAAGCCGAACTAACTGATACTTTGAGGACGAACCAGTAAGCCGAACTAACTGATACTTTGAGGACGAACCAGTAAGCCGAACTAACTGATACTTTGAGGACGAACCAGTAAGCCGAACTAACTGATACTTTGAGGACGAACCAGTAAGCCTAACTAACTGATACTTTGAGGACGAACCAGTAAGCCGAACTAACTGATACTTTGAGGACGAACCAGTAAGCCTAACTAACTGATACTTTGAGGACGAACCAGTAAGCCGAACTAACTGATACTTTGAGGGCGAACCAGTAAGCCGAACTAACTGATACTTTGAGGACGAACCAGTAAGCCGAACTAACTGATACTTTGAGGACGAACCAGTAAGCCGAACTAACTGATACTTTGAGGACGAACCAGAAAGCCGAACTAACTGATACTTTGAGGACGAACCAGTAAGCCGAACTAACTGATACTTTGAGGACGAACCAGAAAGCCGAACTAACTGATACTTTGAGGACGAACCAGTAAGCCGAACTAACTGATACTTTGAGGACGAACCAGTAAGCCGAACTAACTGATACTTTGAGGACGAACCAGTAAGCCGAACTAACTGATACTTTGAGGACGAACCAGTAAGCCGAACTAACTGATACTTTGAGGACGAACCAGTAAGCCGAACTAACTGATACTTTGAGGACGAACCAGTAAGCCGAACTAACTGGTACTTTGAGGACGAACCAGTAAGCCGAACTAACTGGTACTTTGAGGACGAACCAGTGAGCCGAACTAACTGATACTTTGAGGACGAACCAGTCAGCCGAACTAACTGATACTTTGAGTCGAACCAGTAAGCCGAACTAACTGATACTTTGAGGACGAACCAGTAAGCCGAACTAACTGATACTTTGAGGACGAACCAGTTAGCCGAACTAACTGATACTTTGAGGACGAACCAGTTAGCCGAACTAACTGATACTTTGAGGACGAACCAGTAAGCCGAACTAACTGATACTTTGAGGACGGAGCAGTAAGCCGAACTAACTGATACTTTGAGGACGGAGCAGTAAGCCGAACTAACTGATACTTTGAGGACGGAGCAGTAAGCCGAACTAACTGATACTTTGAGGACGGAGCAGTAAGCCGAACTAACTGATACTTTGAGGACGAACCAGTAAGCCGAACTAACTGATACTTTGAGGACGAACCAGTAAGCCGAACTAACTGATACTTTGAGGACGAACCAGTAAGCCGAACTAACTGATACTTTGAGGACGAACCAGTAAGCCTAACTAACTGATACTTTGAGGACGAACCAGTAAGCCGAACTAACTGATACTTTGAGGACGAACCAGTAAGCCTAACTAACTGATACTTTGAGGACGAACCAGTAAGCCGAACTAACTGATACTTTGAGGGCGAACCAGTAAGCCGAACTAACTGATACTTTGAGGACGAACCAGTAAGCCGAACTAACTGATACTTTGAGGACGAACCAGTAAGCCGAACTAACTGATACTTTGAGGACGAACCAGAAAGCCGAACTAACTGATACTTTGAGGACGAACCAGTAAGCCGAACTAACTGATACTTTGAGGACGAACCAGAAAGCCGAACTAACTGATACTTTGAGGACGAACCAGTAAGCCGAACTAACTGATACTTTGAGGACGAACCAGTAAGCCGAACTAACTGATACTTTGAGGACGAACCAGTAAGCCGAACTAACTGATACTTTGAGGACGAACCAGTAAGCCGAAATAAATGATACTTTGAGGACGAACCAGTAAGCCGAACTAACTGGTACTTTGAGGACGAACCAGTAAGCCGAACTAACTGGTACTTTGAGGACGAACCAGTGAGCCGAACTAACTGATACTTTGAGGACGAACCAGTAAGCCGAACTAACTGATACTTTGAGGGCGAACCAGTGAGCCGAACTAACTGATACTTTGAGGACGAACCAGTAAGCCTAACTAACTGATACTTTGAGGGCGAACCAGTAAGCCGAACTAACTGATACTTTGAGGACGAACCAGTAAGCCGAACTAACTGATACTTTGAGGTCGAACCAGTAAGCCGAACTAACTGATACTTTGAGGACGAACCAGTAAGCCGAACTAACTGATACTTTGAGGACGAACCAGTAAGCCGAACTAACTGATACTTTGAGGACGAACCAGTGAGCCGAACTAACTGATACTTTGAGGACGAACCAGTGAGCCGAACTAACTGATACTTTGAGTACGAACCAGTAAGCCGAACTAACTGATACTTTGAGGGCGAACCAGTAAGCCTAACTAACTGATACTTTGAGGACGAACCAGTAAGCCGAACTAACTGATACTTTGAGGACGAACCAGTAAGCCGAACTAACTGATACTTTGAGGACGAACCAGTAAGCCGAACTAACTGATACTTTGAGGACGAACCAGTAAGCCGAACTAACTGATACTTTGAGGACGAACCAGTGAGCCGAACTAACTGATACTTTGAGGACGAACCAGTAAGCCTAACTAACTGATACTTTGAGGGCGAACCAGTAAGCCGAACTAACTGATACTTTGAGGACCATATCCAACTTTAAATTTTCAACTGGTGGTGAGGTTATATTCATCACTTCAGTGCAAATTTATATCGTGTAGTTTTTCACTTTCTCATCACTGTAATTTTCACATGATATTTGTTTTAAACACGACACGCAGGTAACATTTTGATATACTATAAAAGGTTGTATATTAGTTGAAATCTATTGGATTGAACAGGTAAACTAATGTATAGACTATACAGGGCAAGATTGAACACATTTAAGTGTCAGATCACATAGTAGATAACGTGAAGTAAGACACAGGGCCAGCATCAACGTCAAATAGTGAACACTACTTTTAGACATACCAGTGTATACTTAACACTTGGTACATATACAAATGTGCTATAATTGCTTGGTGCTTTGTTTCAGATCGTTTCTATGTCTGACTAAGGAAGGAGTCCCTATGTATGAAGCTTCCTTAGATGTGCCCAGCATCCAAAAATCATCGAACAAAAAGACAGACATAGGTGATGATTCAAGATATAGTTAATCCCAAATGCCACCATTTACCGTACTTTTGGATTTTGACTTTAGACTTAGAGCTTTTGTGCTTTTTGCGTTTAAGCTTTTGAGCTTTTGGCGTTTGAGCTGTTGACATTTGAGCTTTAAATTGCTTTCGGCGTTTGAGCTTTTGAGCTTTTGAGCTTTTGGCTTTTGGCTATTGGACTTTTGGTCTATATGGACGTTTGGCAGTGACAGAGAATGAAAATTGTATAAATTAACTGAAAAGTTTTTAAATTAGTGTGTTATTCCAAATTCAGCCTCAATAACAAACAAAGTCTGAAGTGCCTTTATGGTACAACAACAATTATTATTTAATAAAGCGTGAATCAATAAAAGGCTTTAATGAATAACTGGTTTGTTTTTCCTTATATAGAATTATAATGAGCAAAGTATAAAATATATTGCATCAGCAAAATATGTATATAAAAACAGTCACATCTAAATCTGTATATGATGACGTCGTAGCTTTCAGCGGGCTGTTGTCCCTCATGTATGTGTTGTAATATTATGATACCTGACACACGTTACATCTATGATGTGTAGATGTGTAGACGTGTAGACGTGTAGACGTGTAGACGTGTAGATGTGTAGATGTGTAGACTTGTAGACGTGTAGACGAGTAAGCGTGTAGACGTGTAGACGTGTAGATGTGTAGACGTGTAGACGTGTAGACGTGTAGATGTGTAGACGTGTAGACGTGTAGACGTGTAGACGTGTAGATGTGTAGACGTGTAGACGTGTAGATGTGTAGACGTGTAGATGTGTAGATGTGTAGATGTGTAGATGTGCATTTTGTATGTGGTGTCATGTACCGTCATGCATAATTCATTCAAACTTTCTTAGTTTTTCAACTTTTGGTGTTGAATGAAACATTCATAAAACCTAACATAAATCAGTTAATATGTAAAAAGTTAATTGCTGTTAGATGTTTTTGATGACTGAAATTAGATGTTGTTCCCAAATGTATACTATAAGCATCAAGTTTGAATCAAAAAGGTCATAAAGATGTGTCTAATGATGATGCAAGATGCATATGTCATTATATAAGTCATTAGACATCATACGGGAGGGTATACAGCGAGTCCGTCGGGCGGTCAGTCACGTTTTCCTCCGCTCTAAATTCCGACAGATATTGTTCAAACGTTACATATTACATTACTATTATGTGTAGATGTGACACATGTAATTACTTTTGGCTATTTATTTACATCAACAATGTTTTGACAGTATTTCAATATTTTAGCCTGACATATATGTTGTATGTTGAACAAAAAACGTTGCACCACTAATTTTTTAAACGTTGTCTGATAAAAACAAAGGTAAAAACAATTGTGTGATATGACAGAATCATTATCTACCAATTTAACAAGGCAAATTTCATTCATAAACCTATGTTTTTTTTGTGTCAAGGAACAAATATTGTTGTACTGAAAAATTGAAGTCCATAGTTGTTGGGATTTGAGTAATTCCATTCTTTCAAGTGTACTGATGAACCTTTAGTAGATGCCTTTTTAACAAAGAGGCACTAGTTACAACAGTATGAATGTTCAAAATCAGAATTTTGGGGAAAAGGTAAATTTGAAAAAAGTTGCTTATTGACGAAATCAGGTGTGTATTACTGTAATTACACCTCTAAATTATAGAGAAGTGTTTGATTAAGGAATTGAAAACCAAAATATCTAAGATTAATTAAAATATCGTATGATTATAACCTTCTTGTCAGTGACTGTCAATAATTTGATGAAATTTCAAGAACAAATTTGTTTTCGTCCTCTGAAACCTTATGTTTATCCCATAGTTTCGGCACATGAACAGCAGTTCTTTTGAGTAAAAACAGTACCATTGCAACTTCAGTCGTAATTTCTTAAAATGTCAACATGAATAACTTTTCTCTGAAGAGATAGATCATACAATATTTAATATTTATGTCGTTAGTGTTTAATTCAATCAATTTACACAGCATCACATTTTAGGTATAAATGTAGGGAGTACAACACTTTTTTGCGATGTATATGAGTGAGCCGAATCCACTTCTCATCTTCTATCATGAGTCGTAAACAGATAACGAAGACATAATATCAGGCAAGCACGAAGGAAATTTCAGAGTAAATTCGTGAAAGTTGATTGTTTCAAATCGAACACATCACATCGTGTAATATTGCCTTGAATGAATGAAAGGTAGAGTTTATTGTCAAAAATATGTACCAGTTTCCATTTCGGGTAGGGAACACTTGTCACAAAGGTCGGCGTTCTCTTGGACGTTGATACTCTCATTAGGTTCCCAGCCTGGTCGTAGTAGAGAGTTCTATTGACGGTATCATAGACACAGGTCGTGAATTTCTCAGGTGTTATCAGTCTTGCGTGTCGTAATTCTACACCGTGATCTCCTCTTCCTCCTTCCCCATATGCCTTGTCCAATCTAAACAGTTCTTTAAAACCAATACTTAATATCCTGTCCTTTTGCGAGAAGAAGAGAATGTCATGGAAGGTATCGATGGTCAGATATGACGATTTAACGACAGGCAGGATAACTCTACCATCTTCTCCATTTGTTTTAATGCATCTAAGCTTATTGTCCTCAACGTAGAACAACATCCCTTTCATGGAGTCGATGGCCATAGCATGCACAGTTTCACTAATAGAAATTAATTCATTGGTCTCAATACTGCTATTTACTTTTTTCGAAATGTAAATAAATGAAGAATGCTTCACATATATTTTTGTTTTTTGATATCCAAAAGTTCGCGAATTGTACAGGTTTCTAATGTAGGGATGCATTATAGATCCGACCCAGAAAAGGCGACTTGAAAGTGAATCGTACAGAGATTGTCCAGCGCTTGAATATTTTCTATCTTTTGCGTTGCTGGTCGGATTGTAGGTAATGTTCATTGTAATTTGATTATTGTTTCGTAAGTCCACCACGGTGAAGACTGTACTGGAGGTGGTTTCATTGGAAGTGTGTAAAACAAATACACCACTTTGTCTTGAATCCTTCTCCTCATCCACACTGCAATCCCCTTCACCCTCTTCAGACGCTTTACTGCTACATGTGTCCACGCTTTGAAATACAGACGGCGGTATTGGACGTTGAAGTGTTTTGATGGCTTCTCGTCTCAGATTGTCCACAGTAGTCCGAATACTCTTGTTAACATGCACATACAGTTCTTCCATTTTCTGATTCAGCTCCGTTGATATGTGTCTTTGAACTTCAGTATTCATATAGACGGCTTCGTCCAGCTTTGCCAGTAAAGATTTCAGTGTGTTGGCAGATCCTGAGATATTAAGCAAACGATCCTGGTCAGAGAAGCTCGTCAGGTTCAAGTTTACATGAGTTAGATTTGAGACATCGCCTTCCACGTCGCCCTGTACCTTGTCACTCTGATTCGAAAACCTCTTCTCCAAAATTTCTATCTTTTGTTGCATGAGTTCATTTGCTGTTTCTGCCTCTTCCAGCTTAACTCTAACGACATTCACCTCTGTGTTGAGCTGGTGGAAGGCTTCTTTCAAGACAGTGAACTCTTGTCTGAGATCGGTCTCATCCTCCCGGTCCTCCAGTAGCTTCTTGTCTCGGCATAGAGTCTGTCTTAACTCCGCTAGGACCTCGTCTTTAAGTTGCTCGCTCTGATGTGTCATCCTCCGAGAAAGTTTTCTCAAACGTTTTCCAAATCTGTTCAAACGTTCATCGCTCTCAGTCTCTTTCTGAGAGTGTAACATCGTTACAGACATTAAAAGAAGTGAGAAAATGAAAATCAACTTCAGAATTAGCATGGTGTCGTCTCTGTCAACTAAAGCAAGCTATGAATACGTATCACCAAGTGTTTGTAACAATGTGAGTTGGTCTTACTCACAGAGATAATGTTTGGCAGAGTAACTGATAAAACAATGTCAATGTGCAGGTCCGTACATGTAGTTTTAGTTATCCTACAGCGGATGGTGTTCTCGGGTATAGCCAACGGATAATTTATATATCAGTGGGGCTCATATGCGTAACAAATTACAGAGGTCAAGTGACAGACAAGTACTAAGTCACCATTAAAGTCACACGAATTAATATTTCGAACGCCTGTAATAACAGAACATTCATAAACAATAATTCAAGAATAATTTAAGAAATTACCAAACATAAATGTGCAGTTATGTTACAAACTTCATAACGATCAAGACATGGTGCCACCCCAAAAGGCGACAGAACGCGAATTCATATTCACTGTCGAAACCTTAATTAGCTTTCCGTTGAAATACATACTAGTATTTTGATACGTGTTCAAAATTTGAAAACTGTAGGTCATGCCAAAATACAAATTATGTAATACATCAGTAAAATAATATCAAATCAACCTAATTATCTCTGAACATACAAGGGTACTGAAACATCCCTGAAGTTACTGTGGCCGGGGTCTACCTCCTCTTTGGTCGTGTGTGCTCTATTGAGTTCCGGAAACTGTGTGTTTAAATAATTATGATGTTTGGCATTCTTGCGTTTAAGAGTATTCAAGAACAATTTACAATTGCAGAACTGTCTGGATGTGAGTATAAGTAATGACAGTTCATCTTCATTCCCGTCGTATAGACCTGGATTAAATCATTGGGTCCACACTCAGCTCATCATAAGTATTCAAGTTGCTAGTGTAACAATCTACATGACAATTTGTGTATTTATAGATACCACTATCTATAGAAGCCTGCTTACAATGACAAGGAACGTAATGTCGTATTAAATATAACTATATTGCTGAACCAACTATGTGCCTTCTACATTTCTATAGAGCATACAGAGGAAACATCTAACATTCAGGTTCTTATAGGTTAATATAAGATAACCCATGATACCGAGGATATGGTAAGGTTGTGGACCCTGATAGGAAGGAAAAACCCGAGTATGCGAGGTAGAATGGGTTATCTATATTATCAACCGTTTTTAAGTGTAAAACAGGCTTTTTACTTGTTATCGCGTTATATTGAGGATCCCTGGCGTTATATTGAGGATCCCTCGGTGATGTCAGCCTGTTAACAGCCGCGCTATATGAGTTTCTTTTGTACCGTGACATCTTGTCTGCCCCCTTAGCGCAGTAGTCTGAGGCGTTGACTCAGTAACTAAAGGTGATAGTGGATACGGGTTCGAGACGCATTTTCTGCAAAACTGTCGTAAATTTAAGATTTTTTTCAAAATTAGTCTAAGTTAGTTTTTTTTTCAGATCTTTACTTTCAAGCCGTCATCTTAACAAATATATCAGGGTTTACGATCATTATCATTCCTTATAACAGGGTTTATAACGGTATGTGTAAACCCTCCTGGAGGGAATTACAATGTTGGAAGTCCCTCGTACCGGGTGATACGGTTTAGAAAGGTCGTTTCAAGTATCACGTTATATGGCTGGTAGGTTGATAACTGCTGATGATTTCTAATTCACTTGTTGAGATATCGAGGTATTCGATGAGAAATGTCAAATGTTCTATTTGTTAGATTTAACCAACTGTGCATATTTCGCAAATGACATTTTATAAGAGCATCTAAAATCATAATAGTGTTACATAATGGCGTCATAAGATAATATGCTATTTTATTCAGTGATTTTCTTCTAACTGATAAATGTCGTATTTGATCACAGAAAATATAATAAAGATATGTAAATTAAATTATCTTCTTTTTTACCTCGCTCGATGAGATAAACAAGGTATTTATCAAGGAAAAATAGATATAATTTATCAAATCACTTATTTGTGGAAATGGAGTGATTTCAACGATAAATTTACAGCCTTCGCAAGGTGACACTATGACGTCATAATATTGCCCTAATGATGTCACGTGAGTAGCGATATAGAGTTTATCCTCACACACTGCAACTTGATATTATTTAACCGATAGCAGCAATTCTCACTCCAAATTATATAATAAATCTAAATGTGAAGGGTGTTCTTTAATAATTTCTAGAGAAAATAGACTTCTTGGAACCGTTACGAAGGACATACAACACATGTTGGCTTTCGTGTCTCATTTATCTAAACTGACGGGCAAAAGAAAGTATAACACTCACTTGTTCTCGATTAATTCAATATTTTAAAGAAATGGTATGCATTTGATTAAGGAACGATGCAATAACACCTTTCGGTAGTTGTTTGAATGACTTAATTGGTGACTGTTTTATTTTTTAACTAAAATATCATTATTTAAAGTAGACAGGGGTAAGAAATCAAATTTACACCAACATAACCCCTACCATGTTCAAACCGTTGTAAAATGTGTGCAGGACGAAGCACATTTATTGATTTTCACACAGAGAATGTGTTATATGTCGATGAACAGTTGTGTTTTATGATAATTAATTTGGGGGAATTTCAAAATTTAAAATGTAAATTTTAATAACAAAAAAATTCAAACCGTGTAGAGGTATTCTTTGACTGATTTTATGTTTTGGACTAATTTCACAAACTAGTCCGTTTCTGAATACGACGTGGAAAACTCGAGATATTCACTTTGAAAATTATACATATGATAAATACAACTGAGCCATATACTTTATTTTGCCCATCAGTGTAGCTATAGTAGCATTTGTGACCGTTTTGTATTCTATAAGACATCTGAATTTATATTCTTGGTAACTTAATGCTAAATAAATACATCGCATCATATTGCAGAAGATATGTTTGTTTTATTATATTTGAGTAATATGTAAAATGGTAATTAGAAATGATAATATTTATTGAGTTTAAGATTTTCCATTCGACATTCCGAGTTATATAAGTTTTCTATTTTTAATGTTAAAAGGTTTAGATAATTATATATGGCCTACATTTGATAACTTTTTAGTTCTTTTTAAGAAAGAAGAGGATATAGAATTCTGAAACATTTCGTCTAAATATATGCAGAAGTCCCTTTAGCATCTGTTTGCGACTTAACAAAACAAAAAGGTAAATTAAATCTAGAGCTGAACGTACGTCATTATAAGTATGTTCACAGATACCAGTTTATGTGCAGAACTTTATGTCATTGATATGAAACTAACGTAAAAGGATATTTCCTATTTTCTTTAATTTGTCTATTATTCATGTTGTTATCAAGAGAGCGACTATTTCATTCAAGATTCGACAAATGTTTCTTGAACATTTTAATGATGGTGATTGTACTTCATTGGTTCTCTTTTAACATTCTTCAATCTTTACGTTCTCACTAAATTTTCAATTATAATGCCCATCCCCTGCCGAGTTGTACAAAAGTGTTCTGCTTTCACGTATATTTTAGTTTTCGAGAAGGAGACACATATTGTTCTTTAGATTTCGACTTTCTCTGACTTTTACTTCTGAAGAGGAATATTAACATAGGTTTCAGGTCGTGGAGTGTGACCCTTATTGTGGGCCACAGATCGAGCCACCAAATCCACTATGTTGATCCCTATACCCCTACAACCCCTAAAACCAAGTGTCAGTTGTATGACGCATTTGTGTCATCTACAATGAACTATGGATGTGAAATTTGGGGTTATATCCAAGCCAAGGATATCAAAAAATCTGAAACGCAGCTGTGTATGGAGAACTGGGCAGATATCCCCTCTACATCAACAGATGCGTCCGCGTAGTATCCTACTGGTTAAAAGTACTGGATTCTCCTAACTGTATCCAGAATATACTATAAAATCTATCAATCACAGAGAGTACAAGTAATTGTAATACGTGGGCGACAAATGTCAAAAAAGTGCCGAGTGAAAATGGTTTCTTGTATGTCTGGGAAAACCCTCACTGTATCAATCATAATACCTTTTAACTTTATTTAAACACAGACTAATTTATGCCTTCACTCAAAACTGGTGACATCCAGAACAACAGCAAGATGACTCTCTACAAATCTATCAAAACTGATCTGCAAAATTAGCTATATAAGGATATCGTTTGTTCAAAACCCTACAAGGCAGTTCTCTGTAAATTAAGAACATTGAGTCATCAGTTACACGCAGAAATAGGCAGATATTAGAATACACCAAGGTGCGAACGATCCTGTGATTATTGTCTAAATGCCCATAAAGTGTCAACTTCCAAACGCAAGGCATAACTCTTGCCAGTCTGCATTACTGGCTGATTTAACCCTTGCGGTATTTCCCTAGCTTTCTTGTGTCGAGGCAGTGAATCGCTGCACTGGAAATGCATAGCGGGCCTGGATTTCTAAACACAGATTTCTTAAGGAAATACTGCAAGGCCTAAATCAGCCAGTAATGGAGACTGGCAAGAGTTATGCCTTGCATTGGGAAGTTGATAAAGTGTATGAAATCGAAGACTAGTTCCACTTTTTGTTGCAGCGTCCCGAGTACCACAGTAAACGTATTCATCAAAAGTGTATACAAGGTTATTGAACTACTCACAAATAATTAAAACATCTCATGTTGTTAAAATTAGTAAGTAAATCAACTCCTATAATGAAAAACGTAGTAAGCATTTATATTAGCCTGTTCTTCCCACTTGCCGTTTACCCGCAACCTAAATGGAATTTGTAACTGCCGATGAGGGATCTAAAAGGCCCAAGTAGGATCTTCTGTCTGTATGTCCTATACACCGATCCAAAACTTCGCGCATGCGTAATTTCAGCCAATCAGAGCGGCGAGATTATCACGCGGCTTTGTCAATTTTACTTCCGGGGACAAACAAACCGCTTTGGCGATAGCTCGGTGGTTCCACAGATTTCAAAACATCTTGACGTTCCTTTTAACTTTAATGTATTAATTTCACGACATGGTGTTTACTTATTATGTGAGGATGAAATTGTTGCCGTTTTGATTCGCTGACAACGTGGAAAACACTCATCATCCGATAAAAAAAACACTAGCGTGTCTGACCTCTGCTCTTCGGTGAGAATTTGCACGAATTATACAGTTTTCAAATCTCCGATACATGAATTTAACAAGATGACAGTTCAAACAATGTTTTGATTATAGATATCTAGGACCTCAAGATTTAAAAACAATCTTGTTTCGAAGTTTGCTTAGATTCTTACATAAAATATAACACTTTACATTTGGGCATTGTTTTAAAATCTACCACCAAGTAAACAAACCTTGTCAAACGTACGTTGTGTTGTACGTGTACTCTGCAATGTAAATTAGATCTATACGTGTATGTACGAGCTAGAAAGGGTAATTGTATGTCTTATTTTTTATAATTGATGTAATCACACAACTGACAAGTTTGCAGTATTAAATATTAAATTCCATGTAAGTTTATTTTAAAAAACAATTGGGACAATAAATATCCATGCATGCAGGATGTTTTTTTTTAAATATTGGTACATAATAGATAAATACCAAGAGATTATGTTCATCTTTCAGTGGAAAACGTTTATATTAATTTTGCTGATTTTGCTGAAGTTGTATAATTAACACATGCTTCAAACTATATAGCTTTCATTTCTTCATCAGCAAGTTCATATCTGGTCAATAAATATACCCATATAACTCATATTAAAGGCTATGATTTTTTTTACAATTGTTTGAGACATTGCCTTAACAAAATTCTGCCATTTAAAAACAAAATAACAAACTTTTATAAATAAATAGGAGGTAATGAGATATTAAATGTTTTAAAGGGCAGGATAAAGAATTACCTTTCAATTCACATTATACTTACTTAACATATTGAATGTCAAATACAAGCTTAGCATTTTATAATTAAACATAGTTCAAACCTATTTTTTCAGTTTTCATGGTCAGGATGTAGCAGATCAGAGGATACAATCAGACACTTTCTAAATGATAAATAAACATATATGGGTGACTGTTTTCTTTTCAAACTGTCAGTCTCCAGGGGGATAAGTTGTAGTGAAAACCTTATCAATGATTTATAAAGTGTATCCAAAAATCTGTTTATCAGGAGAAAAAAATAATGAATCAAACTTTCATTTACCCAATGTATTCAACTGAAATTAAACTATGTTATTTGTTTTCAGAAATATTATTCTATCAAAATAACCACTATTAATTTCTATACAGGACTCTAATGTGCACATATAACATTACTCTTTTCTCAAAACTTATTCATGATTAATGACATATTTAGAACATTTTACAGACAGATATACCAAAATCCAGGTTCAATAAATGTGACACTCATTTATAATATGTTGGCCCAGCAGTGATATAGACAGAAAATTGCTTTCATATCTTAAAAATGTATGATAATTCTTAGTTTTTAAAAAAAAAAAAACTATATTTCATTTATATTAGTATCAGTTCAGACCAGCATATTTTGTGAATGCATCATCTGCCTTGCAATTGACATTGTGTAAATATATTGAAGAAGACAAATATTTTATGGATGATCAACTTCTTTATTTACATCCATAAAATATTTTTCTTCTTCATCACATCCCACATTCTAGAATGCCTCTCAAACAGTTGTAAATGTACTGTTAATCAATTGTATTTAAAAACAAATTATGTGTCTAATATTTTAAAAAGATTTCTTAGATTATTAACTAATGAAGGCACGAACAGATAAATGCGTATTTGAACAAAGAAAATCATGTGTATCTGAAGACCTGTAGACATAGGTTTAATATTATTTTCCCAGAAAAGCTAGGCTTACAATGGCCTAATACACAAACATTTTTTTAAAATACATAATTGCAGTCATAAATCTAAGATCAGTAGTTGAATTCAAAATTTTGAATACAATTTATGTTATTGAAACCAATTCTATCTTTATTCTCCAAATAAATATCGAGAGGCTGCTTTTCTGAGTTTTCAAGTAGTGAAACTGTCAACAAGTGAAAGCGACCTTGACCTCTGCTGATTTCACCCCTTCGCTTCCGAGTAGGGTTGCACTAGATGATTATTTCGTGAAATCATTTAAACTCATGTTAATATTAAGCTGGAAATATCATGGATAATAATCATTTATAAGCGAAGGATGTGTATCTCAAAAACTGTTTGTTTACAAAATGATCGAGCTTGAATGGACATCGATCGCTCTGTTCGTGGCTGATTAAATAGTCCAAACACAACATGAGTTTTGATAAAATGCAAGTTTATGGATTCAAAATGTATATCTTATTTATAATATTTACATAATTTAAATCTACAAACAGTTTCCACCTCAACGAAAGCCGAAATCATATGGTGTGTCGTGTTGAGATTCGAGGCCCGGCTCGCTCTGAGCCTGTAACTTGTCCCCCCCCCGCCCCCCCCCCTAATATTTCAGCCAATCGCGTTGAAGGGGCGGGGCTTATACTGGATCGGAGTCTTGAAGCCAATGGTTCTTGAGAACAAGTCGAACAAGCGAAAAGTTTACTGACAGATGGACGAAGGGACGTACGGACGCCATGCTAAGTCATAAGCCCATCCGACCTTTCAGCCCTTGTGAGCTAATACGACAGATATAATTATTACAATACAAAATGTTCACTAAAGAAACCAAATGTCACAGAGTTGTATGCGCTATAGATAAACACCAATGGTATAAAAACAAAGGCTGAACCTCGATGAAAGGAAGACAGGAAACGTATGTGCTTGTCGTCATTTAATACAAAATTGTATAAGCCTACATTGTATAAACAACACATTCGAGGGATCCATTCATGTTTATAAATCATTATGAGAAACATACAATACTAGCATTTTAATACAAAATGCAAAACAGTCTATGGTCTTCATTTCCCCATAAAGAAATAGTGTGATTAAATGTTACATTTACTGTGGTATATGAAAACATATTACATTAAAACGACCCAATTAATGAACGTGAATTATTTGTCTAACCATGGAAAGACGGTGGTGTTGGTGACATCGTATCAATCTACGCTGATATGACAATAGCATAACTCATCATAAACAGAAACATAATCGTCAGAAAAGATTCTTACAAATCATCCTTAGATAGCCACTATCAATATACATGCCTGTCTGACAGAAAGTGCAGTAAAAAAATCACTGCTTGGTTCAATAACTAAATTTGAGTGTTCAGTTCAAATGGCATATGTATGTGATTAGCATAACAAATGTGCATGTAAATTGAAAACAAAGTCTAAAATAAGGATAGAGATCATGGCAATACTTTGAGATATCTCGCATAAAGGTTCCGACTCCGTCACGTTGTGTACGGTTTCCGGTCACTTTTACCCGAATCTTGGACACTCCCGTTCGAACTGAGGATATCACGTTGTGTACGGTTTCCGGTCACTTTTACCCGAATCTTGGACACTCCCGTTAGAACTGAGGATATCATGTTCAGGAACATAAAGCTCGTAGGCGACTCGAGACCCCCGTGATATCAGCATGAACACTCTGCAACAGAATCATGGGAGAAGTGGTAGTCAGTTCAAGTCACTAGAAGACATCCACCTGCATTGATCCATCATATCATAGGATTACGATTCATTGTGTTCATTTTGGGAAATTGGCTTTGACTTTCAGTTTTAAAGTGTTCATATCATTTTGTTGAAATTTATTCACTGTGTCAAACTCATTTCCAGCACACGTTTGGAGAACCTTACGTGAAATTACGATGATACTGTTGTACTTAATAGGAAGGAAAGAATTAACAGACTTACTTACTTAACAGACGCAAGTCTCTAGACACAATTATTCTACTAACATGGGAAAAGTAGCTGTAATAGTAGTAGCAGAGGTAGTAGTAGTAGTAGTAGTAGTAGTAAAAGTAGTAGTAGTAGTAGTAGTAGTAGTAGTAGTAGTAGTAGTAGTAGTAGTAGTTGTTGTAGAAATGTTGAGAGTAGTATTAGTAATAACAGAAGTATTATCAAAAGAAAAGTAGTAGTATTATTAGAAGAAGAATAATGGCAGTAGTAATAGTAGTAGAGGTAAGAGTAGTAGTAGGAGGAGGAGGAGGAGGAGGAGGGATAATAATAATAGTAGCAGCAGCAGAAGTTGTAGGAGTAATAGTAGTATAGTAGTAATAGTAATAGTAATAGTAGTAGTTGTTGTAGTTGTAACACTGTCCCTGTAACGTACATGACCAGGAGAACCGTGAGCACACAGCAGCCCGACATCACGAGGAACACGGCCCCCTGCATAGTTCCCACCGTCGACTCGTACACCGTATTGTACAGGGTGATGGACACAGTCGCGCACACCGTCTCCATAGCCGCTATACTCGAGAACAAGGCACCTGGGAGAAAATATACACGTGTTAGTAAAGTATAATGCTACGGTCACACTTACACGATGTCATCCACGATGTATCACGTGCAACTTCATCTTGATATGCACCTATATGTTCTGGATACACACGCCATTCACACTTACAACGAACTTGATGTGCACGTGGCTTTTCGGCGAAGGTCGTATTGAGCTACGATTGGGTAAAATGTTTTGAACATGCTCAAAACTTTCGCGATCATCGGGAAACATCGTGAAATACACGCACTATGCACGTGGTCCATAAGTGTTACATCGTACTTTACTCTTGTTTATCGTAGCATTATCGTGAGTAAATTGGTATTACGATGCTCCCGTCAACTGTACGAATGGGAAGTGCTAATTGCGAATGTGTTACGTTCACTAAAAGAGTTGATTCCGAGCATAAGGCGTCTTTAACAAGACACCATTAAGTGTTTACCACGATATTCAAGTGCTCTTTACAAACAATGTATTTTTTTGCATGTTTGGTATGTAATCAATCTTTATTTCATACTGAAAAGGCAACAGGTCTATAGCACATACATGATGGATAAATGCACACATAAATACGGGTTATACATCGATAATACGTTGTTTCTATACATCATTGCGTGAGTGAGTGAGTGAGTGAGTTGGGGTTTAACGCCGCTTTCAAGATTATTTCACTTATATCGCGGCTGCTAGTATTATGGCAGGGAGAAAGCCCGCAACGCCATGTGGCTATGCACTGCGGTGAAACCTGCGAGCAGCGGCTGGAACTAGCGAACCATGGGTGGTACTACGCTGAAATTCAGTGTAGCATTGCACCCAAACCTGACTGCGTGTAGAACAGTTCTCTACTGCAGACAAAGTTGCCGTGCCCCTGGCGGGATTCGAAGCCGAACGCGTTTTCGGATCAAGAGGTCCGGGGTTCGAACATTGTAAGATTTTGTAAGAGTTGATAATTTAATTGTATTTGGATGGACATAGTAATAGTTTTAAATATATTTACAACGTAATGTATAATACGACGGGCAAATGAGAAGGAATCTAATCTAAATCGTGCTAATGAACGTCTAAATTTCTTTATGTTAACACATGATAAATATATATAATTCATCGATTAGATCATTTTTGAACATTGAATAATACAAACATTTGCTTGATGAAATGGTTTTACTCTATGTTTGAAGATAGATATCTTTAAGTCTTGTAGTTAATGACTGAATGAACGGTGTGTGAAATTCTTCATATTGTGCATTCGGTGTCGACCCGGGAAGAATAAAATATAAATTTCAGAAGTCCCGCAAAAAGTGCGGTTTAGTATAATAATAGCTGGAAAAAGGGTATATCTTTAAGAAAACATTTTCTCCATAAACATCTCTTGTTGAAAATATTATATAGTGCCTTTAAAGATTTGCAAAAAACCTTTGATAATATATGGCGGGTGGGACTTTGGCAAAAACTTATCAATGATGTGATTTCAGGGAAGATCTTAAAGGTTATTTGTAATATGTATGATGATATTAAGTCTTGTGTTTCATTAGGGGGAAATGATTCTGCTTGTTTTAATTGTTGTAAAGGAGTACGCCGGATGAGTTACAGCATAAATGTATTTAGAAAATATTGTGCAATCTGGAGGTTGAAAGAGAATATTGAAAAGACTAAAGTAGTTGTGTTTGGATCCGGAACTGCAAGGGTGAATTTTCGACAATATTTTGTTGGTGACGTTATTTTAAAAAAATCCGATAGTTATACCTGGGAATAGAATTTCATAAGAATAGGAAATTTAATACTGCCATAAAATCCATAAGAGATCAAGGCCTGATAGCAATGTATTGGTTGTTATTAAAATCACGAAATCTACATTTACCACTTTGTAATAATGTAAAATATCATTAACCCGTGGATTGATGGTTGAGACAAATGAGTGCATATATGAGAATATGTTCTCTGAAAAGCAGAACTAAAAGCTCAGTTGAATCACATGAGAAGAGACGAAGTAAACACAAGTGTTATCTTTCTATCTGGTGAAAATCAGTTAATCCCCAAATTTCTGCTCCATAAGTCAAAATTGGATTTATTTTTGCATCAAATATTTTGAAGAAGGTTTTATAATTCATATAGTGTATTGATTGTTTTCAGTATACGGATTAGTGATTTATGCGCCTGAAGCGCAGAACATTTAACATGCATGGTCCAGGAAAGCCCATTGGTGAACAACAATCCCAAATTCTTTTAACAGCTAACACAGGCGTATATCCTTAAATGTCCATTTTAATATTTTAGAGATTCTACCCCCTTATTCAAAGACTACGATTTTTGTTATCTCCCTGTTAATTGTTAATTTCCATGTATCACAGTATTGTTCAAGTTCATTTAATTGATTTTGAGGGCCACGTATGGGGCTTGAAAATAAAACAACGTCGTCTGCAAACAAGAGAAGGAATATTTGGACAATTTCTGGATGGAGTTGGATGCCGTTTGAGCATTGAGTTTCCATGTGGGTTCATTTATGATGAATGAAAATGGAAATGGACTAAGAATACATCCCTGTCTGACATCAAGTTGGAGTTCGAACGTTTCCGAAAATCTTTGGTTACTTTTTTTTCGAGCGACCTGCGCCATCTTGGAGGAGGATCCGGATCAGTTTGTACCGAAACCGGTTCGTCCCAGTGTCGGTTGGTATTGGTCGGTTCTCCCCGTTTTGAGTGGAACCGGTTTTGGTACGGACTGATCCGGAACCTTTGATGAAATGACCTACATTTGCCTGTATTTACTATAAAGTTGCAATAAAGTTGTAACGGTAAGATACCCGAACTATTCAAGTATGACAAATGTATCAGGGATGTAAAGTGATAGTGGAAAACTCTTTTCGAGATTGATTGCTTTTGCTAGGAATCAAATATCGACTTTTTCCTCGATTTTTGTCGATGTATTGCTGAGACACCATTTTGGCCCACTCGAGTTTGACAAGCAAAAAATCGTGTTTGAAGTTTCATAACTTTAGAAATAATGGACCGATTATGTTGTTGTTTGTTTTAATCGTAATCACTGTGCTTTAATTCTACAATGTGCTTTAGGTATACAAAGTGTGTTAACATTTTGAAATTTGGACTTGATTGGACAGGGGGTAACATTGGCGTTGCATCCCTTTATTTATAAGTATAGGTATATCGCATCGTAGTATTGAACCTAGGAACTGTTTGTTTTCAAACAATACAAGCCCCTGTGATGTTATCATCATTGCAGCTGTATAGCCCGAGCCGAAGGCGAGGTCTTACACTGCAACGAAAATGCGTACATTAGACCGTATTACCTGAGGGACAAGCTTACAACGTATTAATCTTTATGACATGTCAACTTTTACAGATTTGAAAAAGATCTGCAACAAACTGTTATGAATAGAAAGAAATTTAAATTTAGCGTTGGTCCGCATAGGAGTTTCATAATTTCTATTCTTAGTCGTTTTTGATTTTGCTTCCTTCGGAAATGCTTGGTGGCGAACTGCTACTAGCTTAACTAGAGATGAAACGTCGACATCCATGATGGACTTGTACTGGTATTGTATCATGTAGTCAAGAGAAGTACACTACTGTGCATAGTATCGCGACATTTCGCGAACACTTCGCGCACATTTCGCGAACACTTCGCGCACATTTCGCAAAATCCGGTGTACTTAATTCTGCACAGTAGTGTAACGTGTCTGAAACCAAAATTGATAAGGAGATATTACATGTATGTCGTATAAAACACGGATACATCGTAATATCAACGTTTAAAGCACGTAGCAGCTCTTACATCACGCGTTGTGAACACGCCCCTTTCTTGACAAACACGCACGCAAATCTGAGTAATAACGTAGGTCTCACTTGATGTGAACGTAATGTGTTAGTGATACACTCGCGGTACATCGTATCTTGTTCTTGTAAACAGTATAAAACACCTTTTACTACGATAATCCTCACCTCGTAATAAGCACGTCTATGACATCGTGTAAGTGTGACCGTAGCATTAGATATAATAGCAACCGTCGACTCTTACCCCGTGTTAAAAGTTTAAAAACGTAACGTTTTCACAAGTGTACACTTCGTGCTCGTAGCGACTAAACTAGAGATGAGGGAACATGTTGAGAAACACTTTCTTTAGGCGCAGTTGATGTCAAAAACATTGACTTAACATTTTCAGAATGTACACAATGCACTCTTTCTAACGTATATCAATAGTTCTGAATAAGAATATCTATTTATCTTTTCACGGTACACCGTATTGAATTAAATACAAAAATAGTATATATATATAAGTATATATTTAATGAAATGTTTAACCCGTCAAGTGTAAGAAGCTGGTGATGCTGTTAAGCTAAGAAGAGTTGCGTACCTTGTTCCTTTGGTGACGTCATACGAGACATGAATGAACGAAAAATAGGCGTGGTTGTGTAGGCTATAATACCAACAGCTGGCACTGGAAAAGATGCGTAAATAAGATTAGCTGGTCGTGATTAAGATGACTTACATACGAATTAGTTTTAATTGATTAAATTGATACATATTGAAGTGAAATACGATATAAATATTACTTACTTCTGTATGATATGATACTGACTCTATACAACAGTTTTACTTACCAATATACAGCATCCAGTCAGTGGTTGAGAACGCCTCCAGTGCTAGAGACGCAGCCCCAGACAACATCCCAATTATTGCTATAATCTCGTCACTTAAACACGGCTGAAGAAGTTTAATAGCTACAACGCTACAGCTTGACTGAATGAGAATTCGAAGAGCACCAAAATAACCAATCTTGATAGAATCCCAACAGAAGGGAAGTCCGAGTTGAAAGAGCGTCTCGATGGATGTCCTCCCGATGAGGCTGATGACGCTGAAGAACATGATGACCATGCAGATATTGTACTGGACGCGCTTCAGTCCCGACCCTCGCACCGTGAAGAAGCCGAAACATTTCTTGAGGTGGACCAACGGGGAGAGAACAACGTGTTCTTGTTTCTTCAATGTCTCCGGCAGTAACACAAGCACGATGAGTATATCACAGGCCATGATGATTGTCAGTAGCAGGGCGGGGTAGAAGTAGTCGAGGAGCGCGATCAGGTACCCCGTCACCAGACTTCCGGCAGATGCTGCTATAGCAAGTATAGCTTCTATTAGTGCAATAGCGACAGTCCGGGACTTTTCTGGCGGGGTCACGTCCGCAGTGAAGACAAAACAAGCCAGAAGCATGGTGGTGAAGGAGCCACATAACCCACTGACGCCATTCCCGAGGTAAAAGAAGCCCAGGCTCCAGTTGTATTTTATTATCAAGCAATACAGAAGGTTCTTAAAGAAGTCTCCACACAGAGGCAACAGAAACAGGATCTTCCTGCCCAGGAAGTCAGAGTAGGAGCCGAACACCAGGTTGACGACAATGGCCGGAATGGCTCCCGAGAGACTGTAGTAGAGCAGGCGACTGGCAGTGTCCTCCTGGACCTCCTCCAGAACGTCGATGTCGGCGATGGTGGCGTTGTTACATGGAGACTGGGGGATGATAGTAATGTTGCTGCTGTTGAAGCGTTCTTTCAATAGCCGTGCGTGGACGTACTGACTCTGAAGTGGTATGGTGGACATGTATGACGTTGTGTACAAGGTCAGGATAACCGAGAGCACCAGTCCAGCTCTTACTGAGTTTATAGTCTTCTTCTCTCCTGGTTCTACCAGAGGAGACTTCTCGTCTGGGCTCGCCATGTCTGGAAATGAAACCTGTGTCGTAACTTTATACGTGTAACAATATTTAGATACTTATAATTACACCATTGCATCTCGTGCATATCTTGGGAGACTTTGAACGGGGGTAGATGGGGTTTGGCAGAATTGAAAATGTTATATTACAGTTGCCAATCTTTCAAACCAGTCAGCATTCAATCAATATCAGGAAAAACAAGGGAACAATTTGTGGGAAAGCCAAAAATAACAAATAAACTTGCTATATATGAAACAAATTGATTTATGTAGTAGAACTCACTTCGACTTGTCATCTTTGAGACGAGCTTTTCTTTAATAAAAAAAATAACATAAGATAGCAATATGATGAAGGACAATTAAAATCCCAAGATGAAATATAATCCAAGTGTTTATATCATCTAATTGAAAGTTGACCAGCTCTTGTGACGCCCATGTGCTATACTATACTGAAGACTACCAGACTACCAGACCTCACGGTGACCGCCTCCCTTACCGTTAGTGCCCTGCAGTTGTTATATGGACATCAGGCGACACGCGCTTACGAGAAGGAACACAGTCGATAATACTAGCTATATGTCCTGTCTACATTCAGTGACGAGGAGATCAGCACTCTCCTTGTACAGGACACATCCGTCACAGCGGAGTTCAGGTCAACAGAACTATAGTACTAACAAACTCAAAATTTACAGGATAACAACTTCTTTATTGAGAACAGACACGACGGTTCGGAATATATAATTACTTCTTCATGTGGAATGTGACCTACTTGTATACGAAGTCAGTATTAACGAAAATAGATTGAAAACACTTGAAGATCCATAATTGTAACAATGTATCGCAGTGCGAATAGAATTAGGTTCAACAGACATTAAAGTTCAACCACAGCAACCAAATATGACACACAATACTATGAAAGCAAAAGCTCATACCGCTAGAGTCGCCTACCCGTCGAGAATCAGCCAGTTGAATTTACACTTCCTGAACGTAACGTAACACCCGTGAACGGCTAACCGGGGTCAAGCGGTCACTGAACGGTCAGCTGTGCGTACAATCTGGTTCAAAGTTTGAATGGCTATTGTTCACTGTCCAGTATAAGAAATAAAAATCACGATAATAGTTTCCAAATAATAACAAGGCAATTGTATAAAGGGAGCTTTCTAGATTTGTTAAAATGTGGTCGACTTGCTTTTGTTGTAACAGTTTTATATGGATGACAGATTCCCGCTCCATGGGTGTATTAGGTATCTTAATTACAAATCATTCCCCCATATAGGTTACTCAACTCCTAGCTTCCCATGTAACTGGGACAGGTCTATTGAGTTGAGTTATAACCTCTGTTGAGATAGACTGGGATAATTCATATATATTATATATTATATATAATTCATATATATATTATATCCAGCCAAATTAAGATGGCCGTATGAAAAGACAAGCATAAATCTCCACAATTGCAAGGTCTATATGTTGACATGTTTAAGGCCTATATATAGTCACTATTATATATCAAAAATATCAAGAACATCATACTTCCTGTGTATGCGATCAAGTTCGGTCAATTTTTATACAGTACTGAAAAAGTGACATGTCTGAAATATATTTAAAGTACATGTATAGATATGCAGTTAGTCATTTACAAATTAAAGTACAAATATATGCAGTAAGTAATTTTCAAATTATTTTCTATAGCGAAATTTATATTACATTTTCCAAATTGTGTTACAACAATGTGTACAGTACCCATTGTCTGTTACTAGTAGTGAGGTCATTGAAACTCTCCGTCGCCCTTTGCTCAAAAGTCTTCAAAACGTGTAACCATGAGAGTGAATACATACATTGAATCTTCAATTAAAATTACGTCAGATAGTCATTGGTGAGATATAGTCATTGTCAAATAAGGTATAATGCACAGTAGGTTAATATGAGATTGATTATTTACCTTTATATGTGATAAAGCATGTGTGGAAAATAACTAACATTTACCTGGAGATATGCATGACATAACACACACTAAAAATGAAATCTTATGTTATGGTCATTATCCCAAATGCTCCAAACTTAAACGATAAGGTATCATGATAATCTCTTATCAAAATCAGATAGTAATTATATTGCACCAACTTCAATGTAACGCAGTGCAACATATTGTGGTCTGGTTGGACTAGAACAGGGCCATGTTCAAGTGAGGTTTCATTGAGCAATTACGTTTAAACCTCTCTTTAACGAGATTGCTCATTGTAGCACTATGAAGCAAAGCGAGAAAACCTCTAGGAATCGTACCGTGTCGTTCAGGAGAGAGTGTGCTACATTGAGCGCTACATTGAGCTATCAATGAGCGATTATAATTGTTCGCTGTTATGGAACGGAGCCCAGGGCCGTGTTCAAGATAGGTTTCAAAGTAATCGCTCAATGAGCGATTACTTTTAAACCTCTCTTGAACGCGATTGCTCAATGTAGCGCTACGTAGCAAGGCGAGCAAACTTCGAGGAATTTGCACTGTGTCGATCAATGAGCGCTACCAAGCGCTTCATTTTGTTGAACCGCCGGCAGCTTTCAGATGAAATCCTTTCATTTGTTTAGAGTAACCTCCCCTGTCCTGTCAATCAACAAAGCCGACAAAGAGATGAGTGACCTGCCACCGATAAGATTAGACCGAAACCTCTGTCGTCCGAATGCTCTCCAGCGAGCCGCAAACTAATGCTATCCAGTGGGGTTGCAGGTAGAGCCTCTCGACCTACGATAAGATATGCGAGGGTGTAATGTATAATCAAGGGAAGATTACCTGTAGGTGTCAATGTGCTGGTGAAGGCGGTTTATAATAAATCTTCACTGCGGACGACTTCACTTTCACTTTGCATTTGTGCAATAGATGTTCAGTCATCCAAGACAGTGACCGGAATGCGTTGATGAATTGAAGGATCGGGAAATATCGAAGCACACATCATTTCCTTGAAAATCTGTCAATCGACTGACCAGGGTTGTATTGCTATATAAGGTATACAGGGTCACAGTGACACATATGTTCACCTGGTCTGTCTCTCAGTTACAACAGATAGACTGCTTTATTTAACGATATCCGACATCCTTAAATTGTCACGTGGGTTAATGCTGATCACGTGTTGTCTATCTTTCGTCAGCTGCCTTTAATTTTATTGGCTGAAGAACAGCGGATTAACCCATATGAATTAAGTTGCTGCCGAATGTGGCAATATGTGGCAATATTAACACTAGGAGGGCACCTGCACAAGTTGTCAGGTGGGTGGTAGACCGACTATAACTAGCCACTTAGTAATTCTCTACTTATATATATAAGTAAGTCGTGGTTATATACTCATGGTAAAAATGGTTGACACCCCTAAATAGAAGATGGATTTTAGCAAATTAAATGTATGGATCATTAATATTGTTCGATATTATGGTATTTTCGAAATTAAATGTCACAAACACTTTGTGTAAACTATATAATACTTGCCATGTATGTACTGTATGTGAATGAGACTCCATGAATGATTTTGTGTATATTTGGGTTCAGTAGAATGTTTTTTAAAATGCAATTTTTCATTATTTATTAGAACAAATTGAGAACACTCAAACACTGTAACAAAATACCAATGCCAAGATGTCAAGACACAAGGAATGAACTCTCTTGATAAATTTAATTTTTCTTATATTCCTCTTTCTTTGGTATTTTGAAGTACAAGTGGAGACATAGAAATACTCAAGGACACTATTCACAAAAATACATCCAGTAGTAACATGTTTTACCAAAGAAATAATCGAAACTGTCATCTTACCGTAATACGTTGTCTATATAACATTTCATTCCTATAGCTATAAGGGGGTGTCAACCATTATTACCAAGAGTATATAAGGTAACTGTACACTAATTAAAGGGAGGATTCTGTCGCCATCTTGGATTTGTTTGCAGTACGTGAAATGAAAACACGCTAAATTGTACCTTATTTTACAACTTTTAAAAGACATACACTGATAGAGTATTCACATAGTAACACATCACATGTCATAAAACTAAAAAACAATTTGATGCTGTAGCGAAGTTTTCCCCACTCGCAGCGCCGATGAATGGCTTCAGTTCTCATTGTTTTTTTTTTTTCAACAAATGTACGCTTGTGTTTATCAAGTTGTGAAATATAAATTCATCAAGATATTACATTCATTAAAATCTTTCAATTTGACTGTGTTTTAATCATGTATTAGTAGCATATTTGTGATATCCTCTCGAATTTCGTTTCCACAAAAAATACCTCGAGAGAACCCTCCCGTGAAGCTGCATTCTACTTGCATTTTGCTTACATGACATTTTGAATGTGTGTCTAGTTTCACGTAGATTAATTGGTAGTGCTCTGTGTGAACGCGTCCTTGTTGTTAACCTTTACAAAACAATAGAACCTTGTGTTTTGACTGTACTATGTTCATTCCACAGAAATCTTGTTCGACGCTAAATGGTTATATGATGGATACACGGGAAACATGCACCTAACTGTCTATGTGGGTTAATGGCCGCTTAATTTTCCTTTCCTATAAAGACCCGGATAACTGACAGTAGGTGAGCGCTTAGGAGGATATTAACCTATTACATTTACAGACAAACTATTGTTAATTTTTAGATATTAAAATTTCAGCAAAACAACTCCAACTTAAAATGGCAAAGTGAATGTTATGTGCAGTGCTCCATCACTGAACATATATAACATATATGTACGAGAGAACAATAGGATGACGTCACAATTCAATAGGGCATTGTTATATTTGTTTATTATCTGTGTGGTAGATTAAGACTTAACTGTGCTGTGTTCATGATATACATTTTAGTTTTTGTTTAACTCCATTATATTATTACAGTACAATTTAAATGTTATATAATAATATGATAATGGGCATATATAAAGCGATAAATCCACACATAAGGTGCATGCTCAAAGCGCGTCAAATATAAGAAATTAAAGTGGTACGAATATATATGAACAGTATAAATTAGGGCATATAATAATAACGGACAATATTGATGTTGAATGAGGTTATGGCAGAAAAATAATGAAAGCTTGAAAATAGATGAGTTTTGAGTTTTGTCTTAAAGGCACTAGTACTGTAACACGATCTGCTTTCTGAAATAAAATGATTTCACGAAAAGGTAAATACGTGTTACCAATGACTAGTAATATTCCTCAATTAATAAAGAGAGTTCTAAAACGAATGTACATGGTTCGTTTAAGCTATGCGAGTCAATTTGTCTTCGAGTGGGCATTTTAATGTGTTCACATTTAAATGGCCGCTCGAAGGTAGTTCAAGTGATCTGACTGATGTAGCGATACCTAAACACAATTCTAATTATGGCAAAATGATGGAATGGTCATTCATCTTGCTGTATGGACTGCAATTCGCACCAGACCTATACATCTATTCCTCTCAGACTGAACAGCTCCACACCAATGTCGTTTTATACGTCGTACAATTTTCTTCCGGATAACGATTTTCTATAGATACGGTTTATCGGGTCGTAAAATATATTGTACAGACTTTATAAACAATGGAAAATTTGAGACAACAAAATTTGCAAAAAAACGTGCTACAGCGCCTTTAACACAGTTAGAGATGATGGGAGTTTGATGTATTGAGGGAGGACGCTTGTTCCACAGTCTAGGGGCGGCATTACATAATCATTTATACTTTGGTACCCGGAGCAGGTTCAGAGGCAGAGTTTTTGCAGGGTTATAAACCTAGGTCGGATTATGTCTGTTGTTTTGTAGGTATCTTCTTTTCTTGGAATAACCTCTAATGAGGTCTTACTTCCGAGAATAACCCGGTATGAGGTTTTACATTTGAAAGTAAGACCTGAACCTAAGGTTTTTTTTAAAGTAAGACCTGGAAATGCACTTAAAATAATTTTTCAGACTTGCGACGCAATAGCCAACAAGCAGCAATTATTATCGAAAATTATACAAAGTTAAAAATTTCCATGTTGAATTAGCTGGATTCGAACCTGGCACCCTTCGCTCTCTAAACTGGCGCCTAAGACCGCTCGGCAATGCAGACCGAGATGATGAGTGGAGTTGAATTACTCCATTTATAGTCATACCTTCTTTGCCTCGATATAACGCAACCGAGGGCGACATACCCTTTATAAAAACACGATTTGGGAATCAAAAATTATAAAATGTAAATTTTTACATTTGACGTTTATAAATAGGAAGAAAACATTCCTCCTTCGTCTTCTGCTTTTAAAATGGTCTAAGCGGAGGAATTAGGCCCTTTGAGCGTCCGAAACTATAACTCGTAAATGTTGATAGTTGACGGTTTATAAGCTGGAGAAAACACTCCTCCTCGGTCTTCTGCTCTGAGAATAACCTCAAGGTCGGGATAGCCCCTCGGGCTAACGCCCTCGGGGCTTTATCCCTCCCTTCAGGTTATTCTCAGAGCAGAAGACCTCGGAATCATGTTTTCTCCTTAACATAACGTCCTCTAACAACTGTGATAGGTATGACGGTGGCCTATTATTTTGACATTTGTAAGTGATACACAACACTTTAAAATTGAGTTTTGCCTCAATGAGAAACCAGTGCAATTCTTTCAGAACAGGTGATATGCGCGCCGATTAGACAGGTATATGATGTTGTATCAAGGTTGATAGCAATGTTTATCGTGATAGATTTATATTGGATTAAATATATATACAAATAACTCAGAGCTTCAGAGTTTTACCGAGGCGATATTTTACTACAAACACAAGACAAACTCTAGAAGGCTGTAATGTTGTTTACAGAGTCTTTTGTTACAGGGGATTCTAATTATAAATTGTAGATTTGATGACCGTGTGATCCTAAATATTGGTTCCAGGGTCACAACTTTAAAATTTAAAAAAATCATATTCTCCAGTAAGAAAATTCCTAGAAAGCTGAAATGTTTTTTTGAAACTTTTTTAGCAAGTGACCACAAATATGGGTAATAGAATATGAGTGAGAGGGTAATTAGCTCAGCTAACTTGAGGGCTTGATGGGCAGAGTAAGGCCAGGCCTGGTCAGAGACTGGAGGAGACTTAGAGAAGATTTGTTTAGGGAAGGAGGGAATATGGTTAACGCTTTGTGTTCAAGTTCTCTGTAGTTTGGCAAAACACCTTTTCGACAAGTAAATATAGAAGAAGCGAACAATTATAATCCTTTTTTTAAAAAAATTTATGATACGGATATTTTGTCAGCATTATTTGAATTGGAAGAGTCACCTTCCCTTCAAGATCGATGCAGAAATTGTGTAGAAGTTATGCATTTACATTGGGAAATGTTGGTGACCATGGACATTACAAGGTCATGTCAAGTGATTGTGCTTTATCTATAGAAACATGTCGGTCATCAACATGAAACAATATATACCCTGATGAGCTACAGAGCCCATAACTCTTTTCATTGTCATGCGAATTCGAGAGATGAGACAGCAAGATGGTTGACCACTCCATCATAGCGTCATAATTAAAACTATACTCTGAGTGTTTAGGTATCGCTACATCTTTCGATCATTTTAACTACTTTGAGTGACCTTTTTAACTTGAATATATTAGAATGGCCGCTCGAAGGAAAATGGCCTAGCATGGATTAACCGAACCATGTACATTTCGTTTCTTTTAACTCTTTTTATTGATTGAGGAGTATGATTCAGCCATTTTGTGAGATCAGTTTATTTCAGTAACAACGGCGTGCTACAGCGCCTTTAAACCACGGTGTCTAGTAATATTGCAGAACCACCACTGTGGCTATGAATTACGGTTAAACCTGAGAGCTTTAGCTGGAACTAGCAATTGCGAACCATTTGTGGTAGATTGAGGAATCTAGACTTGTTATAATTTCTAGACTCGCTGGGCAGAGGAGCATTACACTGCAAATAAACTGAATTAAAGTTATGAAGAATAACCGAGACTTAATTGTTAAATTAAACGGTACCTACACGTTCATAGAGTGAGGTTTTCATTCTATTTGAAAGGAAGGTGTGAACTGTATCAATGATATAAAAGGTATACCACAGTATTTTTAAATTGAAGTTTCAAGGTTACTTACTGTATAACCTTAATGATCTGATGGGTATAAAGGCATTGTATAACGGCATAAGGATCTATACCGAAACGTCATCATTGCTAAATAAAGAAGTTGATCATCCATATATATCATTGTCTTCTTCATCACAACATCTTCTAGAATAAGAACAGGAAGATATAGGTTTATTTTTAAATAACTGTATCTGCTATTGACCTTAAAACCATACCACGTATAAGTTATAAGTGCCCTTGAGTATATGTACATTGACTATTTTTCTAATCGAGTTGTCCTCATTTTGGTAAGGAGGGGGGAGGTGATGTGAATTATGATAATATGGTCAAATTATGTGTATTCTTTTAACGATGGTGTAAGGGAGACAACTCCACTTTACTTGGCGGTAAACTTTGTGAGGGGGATAACTCTGATTCTGTTCGGTTCCAAGATGGCGTCTGTGCCGCATTTGTTTTGATGTACGTACCATAATGGAGATTAAAGCAACATTCAACAAAGTTAATAAAAAAGCATATTCTCCTTTGCCATAAACCATTACTAAAGTAATGTGAAGACGTATAGTGTTTTATCATTATGGACAGCTCAGAATATCTGATGGTACAGCAAAACGTAAGCTCAATGTAACGAAGACGCCTTCTTTTTAAGTCAGGTTTATTACACAGGAGGAGACAACTGATGCGTCGACTGTCATCTACACGGTTGCAGGTGTAGCTGTTGGCTTGCTGTGAAGGGTTTTGATAAGATGCTGGATTCTGCAAAGGGAGACAACATATAATGTACCGGGATCTCCAAATTATTCATCGAGGGATAGAGCATGATAATACCTAATGGATGGAACTCGGAGGTGAAAACTTTCCCTTTTGGAGGTACGTGTATGATACAGCGTGCTCCATCCCTGAGCCCAATAACTCTCCATCGGTGTATTTATATGCAACACTGATGGAGTCAACACTGGTGAGGTCAACAACGGTGAAGTCAACACTGGTGAAGTCAACACTGGTGAGGTCAACAACGGTGAAGTCAACACTGGTGAAGTCAACACTGGTGAGGTCAACAACGGTGAAGTCAACACTGGTGAAGTCAACACTGGTGAGGTCATCACTGGTAAAATCAACACTGGTGAAGTCAACACTGTTGAAGTCAACGCTGGTGAAGTCAACACTGTTAAAGGTACATCCATTGTGTTGTTGGGGGTCAAATATGCCAAACGTTATAAATGGTCTTATTTTATCGAGAAGTACCAACTGTTACCGAAAACTACAATTTTTGTGATAATCGGCTTAGTATATTGACGATATGAAGGTAAAAGTATCGATTTCTGATCGAAAACCGGACAATGCACCGCGTGTGGCGCGCGCCAATGAGTCAAACGTAATTTTGGAATCTTATTTAAACCAGACAAACTAACAGATTTGGGTTGATAATGTTCAATAGGTCATATAAGTACTGTGCATGTAAATAGGACGTGCACTTTCGGTTTCTGCACATGCATAATGATGTTACTCGATTTTAATTGGAAACTAGTAATTATGATATTTTTGGCGATTGGGGATGAATATGCAAGCTGAGTGAATTTGTTTGTATTGTAAACACCACATATGGTGTGTTGGAACGTATTAAAGCCAAATGAAATTTTATGAAACACAATGGTTGCATCTTTAAAATCAACACTGGTGAAGTCAACACTGTTAAAATTAACACTGGTGAAGTCAACACTGTTGAAGTCAACACTGGTGAAGTCAACACTGTTGAAATCAACACTGATGAAGTCAACACTGGTAAAATCAACACTGGTGAAGTCAACACTGGCGAAATCCCCCTAGTATGATATGTTAACTATAATAAATCCAATTTCGTTCAAATATCTTTCAAAGTTTGGAAATCTTCTCTGTGTAAAAGCATGCATGTTAATTAAATTCAGTATTCCGAAGATCATAATTATTTTTCGTTTAGTAAAACAGATACATATTGTAATAAGGTAAAAATTCGATGGGACAATTTCTTAAACATGTATCTGAGATGCTTTTCATACTCTTTTCAAAATGTTTTAACGAAAGGATTTCAATTATATGTGTTTCCACCTTGAGCAGCACCAATAAAAAAACGCCACCAACACACCTCACACATCATAAAACACCAGCACCTATAGATGTGTTGTGCTACTCACTCGCTACAGTCCCATGGACACGATAACCGAATGATGTCGTTGGTGAACAAATGCATACATTCGTTCTCACATTGTTGTCTCGTGGCGTCCGTTCCAAACTTCTCAACCAACGCGTCCATTAAGTGCGTTATCTCACCACGGTCCAAAACTAGACACAAATAAAAAAATAAATTTTAAAGTAATTTAATTATAATAATAGAATAAAATGATTAAGCCGCATCTATGATTCATTAATGTTTATTTACTTTTTTCAGAATTCATCATTTTTGCAAGTTTTGGCTTCAATGGTCATTATTTTGTTTCAAGTGTCTTGGTGCATTGTAAAATAAATTCCCCATGTTAACAGTCTGATTAAAATCGACCTTGTTCCGAGGAATAAAATATGCAAAATAATATATCTACCGGGATACGAACAGGTTCTGTAGATTCCTCGCCACAAGGTCTGAGAACACCCCGTATAGGCGTGTGTTCCGAACCAGTTTAGCGCATCCAAAGCCCAGTCAAATAGCTGACCAATCACATCATAGTTTTTAAACGGTCGCTGTTTTGAAAGCATTTGGAACAGACAAAAGGATAGCTGTTTGGAGTTATCTGCCCCTAACTTCTCACACCGAAAGCATTTGTTGGGCATCTTTTGATTGGCTACCTGAATTGCGCTCGAACACGCTAGTCTATGGACTGTTTCCAGACGGTTGGGCGTGGAAATCTCCGAACGATATGAGTTCGTATCCCGGTAGATGCACTATTTTGAACCTTTTTTTCCGCGGAATACCGTCGGTTTTAATCAGACTGCCATGTTAAAATTGGAAACCTTATTTTCGGTCATTTTTACCCTTTCTCATGACCGGAAATGCCAGATCCATTTTTATTAATAAAGACCATATTCTTCCCTTACCCTCCTGCAAAAGTCGCTAAATTCGATGATTAGGATGTTTAGTTATCTCCCCTGGAATTACTCTTTTTGAAAAATCACAAGATTCGCGTACTCACTGTAAAACAGTCTTACGAATTTGAATCTAGAATCTAGATTCACCGAATTAGGCAATGCTTTTGCTACATTATATATGCAAATAGGCGTCCCCAAATGCAAGTCTTCGGTGGACATACATACACAAAATGGCGCAGAAACCACGTGACTTACAAATTCGCCGTGATTGAATTGTTTGCTAGTAATTCTAATGCGCATTTTTTATCTTATCTTGAATCACCGAAGTAAGCAATGCTTCAGCTACATTATGTATAAATACATTTTCTTATGCAGGTGTCTTCGGAGGGGATACATTTTAAAGGAGCATAGGGTATGTAAAGTGAAAAACATGTTGATAAAAATGGCGCCGAAAGCACATGACCTACGCATTTGACATGTTCCATTACTTGTTAGTGCATTGTGTTCCTTTTTAAAACAAAATTGAAAAGTTTTTAGGTGCAATTTGAATTTTTCCCCATGTTGAAATGTTGATTCAAATTGGTCCCAAAAGCTTCGTTTAGCGGTTTCATGGTAAGGACTACCAGAATTCAAACTTTGGTTGAATTTAAAACAGCCAAATTTGCTGAATCTTGTACACAAGAGATGTGGAATAATGCAAAGTAACACGCTAAAAACAATAACTCTAATTAATAATAATCATATGTTTGGATAACGTTTGTTCTCTGTCATGGTGGCGTATTTCCTTTGTCCATCGCCCTACTAAACCCACGGAGGGTCAAGTTACGCGGATTGTAAGAAAAACGCTACTAGCTAAATTAACCTATTTCATTAATAACAAAATAGAATTCCATTTAGTAAATTGTTTTCTCTGATTATTTTCCAAGTGTTGGCTAATGTAGACTGAAAACTGTTTGTAAAACTGTATAAATACATGTACTCACAACTGTCGAGGATATTGGCAGTGCACAGGGGCACGAGGCACAGACACAAGGCGATGGCAATCTTCATTCTGAAATGTCTGTAGAAAATAGTTTATTGATGCGGAACGAGCTCATATGACGGGACTACGTCTAAACTATTTGTTCAAGTAAGCATACCCCTATACTGCAACATATTATTTAATTACTAACCTCCGACAAGTGACCTTAGCCTTATAGCCATATAACATGTAATCGACTCATTCCCACAGAAGTAATGAAACATCATTACACAGATCAATCGGAGTTACCCGCCCCTCACTAGTCCACTGGGTGGCGTGACCTGTCATTCACATTACAGAGTCGGTAGTGTGCAGACGTGTTTTCTGTATCTCTCCCGATTGTTTGAGCTATATAATTAACGTGTTTTGATTGTTTTCTAGACTCTTTTACTTACCTTAGTTAAGTTCCCCGCTGTCCCGTATCGTATTCATTCCTCGCGAGTGAATTCGGTGCTTCAGTCAGGGGTGTTGGTTAACACAGTGTGTTGACCTGGATTAGTGGTGCGCGGGTTGTCGATTGCTCGTGCAGCTCGTGCAGCCCGGGGGCCGGACGGTTGCTCTACCCCCTTGCGTAACAGCTTTGATTGTGCCTTCTTAGTGGCGCGTGTCGCCTGCCGTCTGCTAGACGATAGGTTTCCTTAGGCCGCTTGGACGGGTGGTCTACCCCCTCGCGTGACAGCTTGACTGTCTTGTGCGTTAGGCCTTCTGGACGGTCGCTTGCCGCCTGCCGTCTGCCGTCTGCCGCCTACCGTCTGCTAGGCGATAGCTTTCCGTAGGCCGCTTGAACGGGTGGTCTACCCCCTCGCGTGACAGCTTGACTGCCTTGTGCGTTAGGCCGTCTGGACGGTCGCTTGCCGCCTGCCGTCTGCCGTCTGCTAGGCGTTAGCTTTCCGTAGGCCGCTTGGACGGGTGGTCTACCCCCTCGCGTGACAGCTTTGACTGCCTTGCGCGTTAGGCCGTGCCGCCTGCCGCGTGGATCATTGGACAGGCGCTTGCCGCCTGCCGCCTGCCGCCTGCCGTCTGCTTGGCGCTAGGTTCTCGTGGGTTGGACAGACGCTTGCCGTCTGCCGTCTGCCGTCTGCTGTCGGCCGTCGGCCGCCTGCCGCCTGCCGTCTTCCGACGCTTGGGCTTGGACTGTAGGCCGCGCTTGCTGCCTCTCAGGTGATGGACTTAGTTCGCTGCGACTCAGCGGCCCCGTACCGGGCGTACTGCGGACTGTGCGGGTCACGCAAGTCGGCGAGCTACGACCCTCATGTCGTCTGTCGCCTGTGCAGGAACACTTGCCCGGTGGATAACCGGTGTGTGGAGTGCGAGGATCTCTCCCCGGAGCAGCACAGGCGTTACCGCTCTTCTATCCGGAAGAGCGAGTCGCAAAGCCGCTGCAAGGGCAACAGACGTCCGACCCCGGGGTCGTCTGCCGCCGCAGGCAGGCGAGAGTCGCCGGACAGGACATGGTGCGTACTTGCATGTCCCAATCCACCCAGCGGATTGCAAGTACCTCCGATTCGTCCTGGCGGGCCGTCACTTCCAGTGGAATGTGTTACCCTTCGGGATTTCGACAGCCCCTTGGCTATTCACTCGGGTGACCCAACCCATCGTCAAGTTCCTTCACAGGCACGATATCCAGTTCGCGATGTACCTGGACGATGGGTTCGGGAGCCACTGCTCCCCGTCAGTTCTGGCCGGACAAAGGGACTTTGTGATTGCTCTGTTCAGACGCCTGGGTTGGCTTGTCAATCTGGACAAGTCGGACCTAGTGCCGACGACGTCGCTCGTCTTCCTGGGCGTCCGTCTGGACACGACGCAGGACAAGGCCTTTGTCACGGAGGAACGGATGGGCCGTTACAGGGAACTCCTAGCAGACGCGTGTCGCGGGCCTCTCTCGCTCCGACAATGGCAACGTCTGCTAGGGTTCTTGACTTCAGCTCAGGACTTCACGAGGAGGGGGAGGCTTCACCTCCGGCCCCTCCAGATAGTACTGAACGGACACATTCGGGAGGTGTCTTGCGGCCATCACATCAGGATGCCGCAGGATCTCATTCACCACCTTCGATGGTGGCAGGACGAAAGCAACGTCTTGGCGGGGGTTCCCCTCCGGCAACCCCCCGCCGGGAGCCAGTTGTACGTGGACGCCTCTACCCAGGGGTGGGGCGCCCACCTGGGGACCGATCAGGCGTCGGGCGTGTGGTCGCTGGCGCAAGCCGGCCTTCACATCAACTTCTTGGAGTTGAACGCCATACGTCTGGCAATCGAGCACTGGTCGGGTCACCTGCAGAACGAGGTGCTGTGTGTTCACACAGACAGCTCGACGGCAGCCTGGTCGATCAACAAGCAAGGATCGACCAAGGCGGGATCATTATTACAGCTGGTGATGAAGCTGTTTCGACTGGTAGACCAACTCAACATCTCGATAAGAGCGGTGCACATCCCGGGAGCAAAGAACGTCCTTGCGGACGCTCTCTCTCGCCCGGACAAACCTCCTTCCACGGAGTGGATGTTGCACCCTCGAGTGTTCGAGGCGATCTGTCTCCAGTTCGGCAGGCCGCATGTCGACCTCTTCGCGACACGGCTCAATCACCAGCTGCCGGTATACGTATCTCCAGTACCAGACCCCCTGGCATGGGGATTAGACGCGCTCGCGTTAGGATGGGAGGGGATGGACGCTTACGCTTTTCCCCCCCTGCCATTCTGACCCAAGTGGTGGCAAAAGCCCAGGAGACGAGACGCTTGCGTCTGCTCCTGGTCGCACCGAAGTGGCCGGCAAGGCCGTGGTATGTCCCCCTCCGGAGACTCTGCGCTCAGGAACCAGTCCCCCTGCCAATCAGGTGGGATCTTCTCAGGAGCAACCAAAGCAGACGGGTGCACGAGAACCCTCATGTTCTCCATCTGCACGTCTGGGTTGTCTCCAAGACGGAATGAGGAGCGCAGGATTTTCGGAGGCGGTAGCCAGCGCAGTGGCAACCTCACAGCGGTCTTCCACGCGCAAGCTGTACGATTTCCAATGGGCTTCCTTCATGACCTTTTGCGAAGGGAAGGGGTTCGATGTGCGGTCGGTAACGGTGCCCCAGGTCGCGGATTATCTGGTACAGCTACGCACAGTGAGGAAGCTTAAGGCTTCCTCCATCAACACGAACCTCGCGGCCATTATGTCCGTCCTTCGCAAAAAGGATCCCGGGTTGGATATCTCGGTCCTTAAGGAGCTCATCAGGACGTACAGGAACGTGGATGGCCGCCACAAACTGAGGCCGCCAGAGTGGGATCTGGCGATAGTTTTGAATCACCTCAAGTCTGAGCACTATGAGCCACTGACGGACACGACGCTGCTGCGTCTCACCATTAAAACTTCCTTCTTAGTGGCGATGGGGTCAGCGGCCAGAATATCAGAGTTGCACGCGCTGCAAGCTGATTTGCTCAGGTTTGAGGTGAGAGATGGAGGGTCAGCGACCTTGGGTCTGGCACCGGAGTTCCTGTGTAAGAACCAGGGCGCTGACGAGCGTGGACGGACCTTCACACTGCCATCAATCTCCTCGGCTATCGAGCCGACGGACGAACAAGAACGTCTCCTTTGTCCGGTACGCGCTCTGCGCATCTACGTTGAGAAGACGCGCTCGCTGAGACAAGGGAGACGCAGGCTATTCTTGCCCCACTCCCAGACGAGCTCGAAGGAGTTGGACAAGAGGCAGCTGGGAGTTTATCTCAGGTCGGCAGTGGTGGACGCCTACAAGGCGGCCGGACTGCCGGCTCCGGCGCGGACCAATCCGCATGAGATCAGGGCCATATCGGCGACTATGGCCCTACACAGCAACCTGTCAGTGGCGGACATCATGGCCGGCTGCTTTTGGAAGTCGGGCTTGGTGTTCGCCAACCATTACCTGCGCGATGTCTCCACGGAGGACCTGGAGGGCGTAGCCCGTCTAGGGGCACAGGTCTTTGCCCAGCAGCGAACCACGGGTGCCCCCCCTGGCAGGGGACGCAACCATCCACCCTAACGAGCACTCACGAGTTGAGAGCGGCTCATATTTAACCATTGAATAAATTATATTGAATGGTTATACAGGGTTTTTGTGGTGTTTTAATTAGGGATCGTCGACTGCGAGAGGTCTGACAATTATCCTCATTAGAACGATCGCTCGCTAGGTCACCGATCACCAGATCAATCTTGAGAGTTACCGCTATGCGACGAACTCTACCCACCACCTACAGTGGTATCAGGCTAAGGTCACTTGTCGGAGGTTAGTAATTAAATAATAGTACGTTTTTGATTAAACGTCATTATTTTTACTTACCGTAGACAAGTGACCGTCGTCATGCCCGTCCCGCCTCCCCTCTTACGCATTCGTCGTTAAATTGCGACTCCTAGGTAATGTGAATGACAGGTCACGCCACCCAGTGGACTAGTGAGGGGCGGGTAACTCTGATTGATCTGTGTAATGATGTTTCATTACTTCTGTGGGAATGAGTCGATTACATGTTATATGGCTATAAGGCTAAGGTCACTTGTCTACGGTAAGTAAAAATAATGACGTTTAATCAAAAACGTACTATTTTAGTCCGTGAGTGATATTTCCTACTGAAATATTAACTAAGTGACAAATATTTATCAGTTATCGGTTACAATTAAAACCGTCAAATGTCAAATATTCTCTATATATTTGTATCAAACATAATGCTCCCCCCCAACCATTCAACATCCGACATGAAACATTCTCTTCCCACAGAGGTTACCCCCTTCAGATTTGTTTCTAATCTCTGTTTTATTAGGCCATGTAACTCGATTCCATCACAATCCCCCGGCGGGGAAAAGGGGTACCTCATACTGTATCCCTGCTTCTTATCCAATGAAAACACAGCTTTCATCGACCGAGTGACTTCAAAGAGCTTAGCATTTGGCTGTTAAGTGTCATGCTAATTAGCATATATCCTTCAAATATGTCTGATGTAAATAACACAAATAAACTATTTTCGGTTTTGGTCTCTGATTTGGTCTTCTTTATTTTTCAGCATGTTTTTGATCAACTGTTTTCACAAAATCAAATTGCTTATTTCGGGGAAAACACATAAAACGTGTCTGTTTCCAAAATAGCATCATGACATGTCATTGGCAAATGTCACTTTTACAATGGCGTCGCTGATTGCACAACTAGATTCAAATGTAACCAATCAGGACACTCCCTTTCAAGACGAGAAAGCCCTTATAGGAAAACAGACGTTGGGATCGAAAATCTGAAGGGAGCAATCTCTGTGGGTAGGGAATGGCGTGGAAAATAAAGAACCACAAAAATCATCTACGAAATTACATTTCGATTGATGGATCAATAAACAATGAGAAAAGTAGCAATTACATATCTTCCAAAATGGTCTCAATGAAAAAGAGATTTTATCACCTCTCATGTATATTTCAACATATGTGACATTGACAAGTATCATGCCCTGGTGTATACTACAAATCGCCCTGTTAGGAATTCAGGGCTAGGTAACTAGTTTCGTTTACAGATCTACAGTTGTCATAAAAGATCAAGTTTGTTTATTTTAGATCATTGTTAATTATGTGTAACATTGTAATACCGATGAAAAATTCTACATGTAGTCCACTAAATAGGTTCAGTAAATGATGTTGAATATAACGAAACAACAAAACATTGCCTTTCATTCCATTGGTCGTATCAATAAAAAGTGAGAGAAAAAAAAGTTAAAAATTATTCTTTTAAAAATAGTCGGAATACCAAGTACTGTACCTGTCCACTGGAGTTCACAACGGTAAATGGTTTTCTGTGAAGGGTTCACCTGGTTTTGTCTCAGTTGATCTTATCAATGAGTGGCGCCACGCCTCTTTTCAGGATTGGTGGTGTCGTGACCGCATGTTACAACTTTGGCATATATTTAGATTGTGCTAATTGTATTGCATGCTGAACACATATCCAAGTGTGTCACGTGACCTTCTCGAATTAGGGTGATTGTGTTATTACCCGAGAGACAGTTTATATCAATTCTATTCAACTGTTTCGAGTTTTTTTATTTTTTTTATTAGATAGTCATTTTATGCATAATATAATTTCCGTTCGAAATACACATTGGCAAAAGTGACGACAAAAACTTTATGACGCGACAGTCGACGGTTTGATATGTAACGTGAAGGCTAATTTAACACTCTTTGATCTTACTAATAGTCTTTTTTTCCGGGAGAACATCCCTGAGAAAGGGAGCAGGGCCTTACACTTGATATTACGATGCTGGGAGGGCCTTGTACAGTAAAATGCCCAGATGGGTATCAGTAATGGATAATACCTGAATACGAGGCTTTCTAGCAAAGAGAAGACCTAGAACGCCAGAGAATGAGGGTGTTATCTATTTTATATACCGAAGAAAAGACTAATGTGTGGGTGAAATTGTCTAAATGTTTTAACTGCAGTGCAGGTGATCCAAGTTAAATAAAGCGCACATATCATCGAAGTTTCGGACAGCAAAGTAGGGACCAACAATCAACCCTTCCTAGTCACCAATCCCTGTAGTCTAGTGGTAAGGTCTTGGACTACATAGCGAAGGGTTGCGGGTACGATTCCCGCATTGTCTGCTTTGAAAAATTTAAACTTGGCAATGTTTGTAGCCCAAGACAGTCTTTTATGGTTAGTATTGTTACGACATGTAACTTGTAAATCCCTCGAGTGTAAATTCTAAACCCTGGAATAACCTTAAGCTTATTTGAGGTTTTAATGTTTTGAAGACCGATTTATACCCAAGGGACCAATTTCAATCACAACTCTTATCAGAACAAATCTAAAATAATGCTGAGGTAAAATTTCACACTATATGCATGATGAAATTCGAACCTTTCTTAAAGCGACCATTCTACCACGGGATCACGCGGGGACCTGACGGTGAATAGTTTATAACTCTATTTAAACTGCCAGGTAAATAAAGTAATCACCTCAGTTGGTTTCGATTAATTTAATATTCACACACAATCATTTGCATTTGATTATGGCACGATACAATAATACTTATCTGCAGTAGTTTGATTGAATCAATTGGTGACTGTGGTTACATTTTAGTTAAATATCTTTGTTTAATGAAGACAGGGGTAAGAAATGAAATTTACACCAACATGACCCCTACTATGTTTAAAATGTTGTAAATGTGTGCAGAATCAGGCATATTTATTATTTTTTTATATGTCGCCGAGCAGTTTTGTATCAACAAAAATAACTTTTGTAATAATTTAAGAATTAAAATTTGTTAGAACTTAAACACAATGTAGAAGTATTCTCACATCTTAACACGATCAAGTACATGATCAGCAATTCGACGTCAAAAGCTCGATGACATCACAATATATACACTACAAGCATAATGGCACTTGACATTAGATACACATGTATGTCTCCTAGCAATGTAAAATAACACCACACTGAAACTACACTGTAGATGATGCCGTGGAGCAATATCTGGATACACCCTTCTCAGTTATAGAGGCTAACTAGACATTCAAATCGTCTTTATACATGCGCATTTTGTTTGGAATATGTCCAAACATTAGGTATCGTTATTTTTTCCCCCGGTAATGTAGTACGTAATGTTGAATATAAGACGACAAACTCATTCATGAAATTACACTTCCATTGATCGTTTCAATAAATAACGAGAAAAACGCATTTCCAAAGTCCAAACTCGTTCTTTTAAGAATAGGAATTGGACGAATATAATATACCTATCGACTTAGCTTACGACTGTTAAAGGCTTTTTGTGAGTCAACCGCATGGTTATTTCTCACGCTATCTTATCAAGGAGTGCCGAAGATTAAGAAGAGTCGACGTTACCATTCTATATTTTATACAAAACATGCTATTATTTTCTTTATAAATATAAAATACATATTTGAGATAAATTCAGTTTAGTAGAGTTTATCAGTTGATCTGAAAGATTGGAAATTGATGAAAGCTTCCCACAAATGATATATTCGCATTTTTTATAATAAATGGGTTAGTTTGTTTATAATAAATGTAACCAGAACGAAAAGGATGCTTCCTCAAGAGTTGAAAAAGACAGATGTGCTAACCGCAAAAATAATTAAAGCTAAACGTGAGTTGGGTGATGGAATGGACTAGAGACAGTGACCATCGTGCTACTGTTTGCTTGATACATATAATGTACATATTTGAGATAGCTTACTAGACGTGTGTCGTTAATCTAACAGATATTGGATTGGGGAATTGCAACTTCTTCTAAGTATACCTTTTAAATATTTGGTCCAACCATCATAATTATTCATTCTCTCTATTCCATTTGATAAGTTCTAATAGTAATCATTTTGTGTAGTTCAAACCTAATGTGATTTATACCAGAAGCTATCGAGGCTAATAGAGGCAAACATAGTTAATAATGATCTTCCTTGCTTAGTTTAATTTGTTGTTGCACCATGATATGTGTGACCATCATTAATTTCAATTAATATATTTCCATAAAATAACTTAAGCTGAGAGGGTTTTTGCTGAGCTTCTCCCGAATAAAACTACTTTCGTTTCTCAAGAGTTACCAGGAGTGCCACGTGCTGCAACATGTATAGAAAGCATTAAAGGTACATCCATTGTGTTGTTTGAGGTCACTTATGCTAAACGTTATAAATTGTGTTATGTTATCGAGAAGTACTGACTGTTGTCGAAAATTGCCATTTTGAGCTTTATCGACTTAGTATATTGACGATATGAAGGTAAAAGTAGTGATTTCTGATCGAAAACCGGACAATGTACCGCGTGTGGCGCGCGCCGATGAGCATTATTTATAACAGACAAACTGATACATTTGTGTTGAACATGTTTAACAGGTCATATAAATACTGTGCATGTAAATGGGACGTGTAGTTTCGGTTTCTGCACATGCATAATGATGTTACTCTATTTTAATTGGAAACTAGTAATTATGATATATCTGGTGATTGGGGATGTACATACAAGCTGAGTGAATTTATTTGCACTGTAAACATATGGTGAGTCGGAACGTATTATAGCCTAATAACATTTTATGAAACACAATGGATGCACCTTTAAGTGTACGCTGAGGTTCAAGAAATGAATTATCAAATATAGAGCTGTATATTATGCATAAAGTTCATGTAAATAACATGTCAGGGAAATTACAAAGACTGAACCATCTGCACACACGTGATCCAATGTGTATGCTTGAGACACGTAATCCCACGTTATGCGTGAAGACAATGTGTCGACATTAGCTTTGAGTTCGCTCTGCAACAATGCTATCCACGGTTCAAGTAGGTATTCGTCTGCCATACACTATTCTTATATATGTGGTTCGGGAGATCGGCTACTACTGCGTATGGAATTGTATGCATAACCTACGAATTGCATATCGTCGTACACAGTGTAAAGAGCTTAATAATCATTCATAATCATTAAAAATCATTCGGAATATTGAGGGGAGGTTCAAAAGCGCTTCTATATGTTATTGTTTCGCTTGAGAAGAGAACGTGTTTACTTTATGTGCATCTCCCTGTTCCTATGTATACCACTTCTAAGTGCTCCTCAAAGACCTGAAATATACATAGTACACATAGTGTTTGGTCTCGTGAAGATGAGATTGCACTAACTAAATAATTTCACATTTTGACGAAATTGCCTGTCTACATTTCCCTATTAAACAAGTTTGAGATTTAATGAAACATTTGTTGAGTTAAGTACGAGCTTTATTGATAGAATGAGTTTCTCCCTCTGATTGTGATACATTGAACATTCAAAAAAGAAGTGACAAGTATTAACAACGCAACCACTTTAGCGTTTCGGATCACTTTTCATTCCAATTTTACACAAATCAAAGTTTACTGAGCTGACTTTATATCGTAACTTTGTATGTCAGATTTATGTTACCACATGAAACATGGCGAGGTGCACTGGCACATTATCGATTGTTTTAAAAGTCGAGATATGTTGTGATATACGTTGTTTATTTTTCTTGGGTTGACAATGTATATACAGGGACCCCATTTGCTTTAAATAAGAATTAATACCAAACGGTCGATATAAAGATCATCATCCTTCATGTTTGTCTCTTTGTATACGCTAATTTCTGGATTACAACCAAAAGCGTGGGTTAATGAACCAGGAAATGTCACTATAGCTTCCATCCACGCTCAATGATTTTACTGTGGTCATCGTACTTTGTGGCAGCAGTGTGACAACTGGATTAACAGAAACACTTGATGTGGTGGTTCATTTAGTGAAATTTTCGAAACATAAAGTAGTAACTCACAGAATGTCTTCTGTTAATCTGGTTTGTGCAATACGTGACATAAAGCACACTGCAGTGAAGGTTCCAGAGCAAGTAGCTATGCCTCTGACATACAATAATGGGACATGGAAACAGAGATCTGACACCGGGGGTGTTAACATCACACAGCAGCCAATGCACAACAGATCTCCGAAGTATTTATGTAATTGACATAATCAAACGTGACATGGAAAAGACCCGCTTCCGCTGTACATCAATATGTGGGCCCTTCCACATTTTGTGAAGAGTGACAGCATTCTGGTGAGGTAATGATGCCAGCAAGTTGAACATTGCCTCGGCTCCATCTGGGACGAACACCTCTAGGTCCTCCGTTGGTTCACATTTCTCCAACAAGGTCTTCATAATGGAAGTTGCTATGTGAACGGAGTCGGCATATAACGGGGAGATCTGGGGTCCTCTCCCAGTACGTCTAAGGCATCCATACCCGGTTATCTCCCCTTCATCGCCCCGGGCCACTGTAACAGCCTCCGCTCTACCCAGAATCCATTTCCGGACGTACTGGGATCTCTCGTGTTGAGTGACTGTGGAGTCGTACTTCATCAAATAAACTAACATGGAATCAGAATACGGGCTTAATTTCATGTTGTTTGTGATTTGAGGTATTACATCTTGAAGAAGACCCACATTCACGCGTTTCAGGTGGATACTATAGTCGAAAACGAACCCTTGCTTCTTGTAAAGGTTGACGTCAATAGCTGAAATTATGACCGTCCCGTCTCCCGCAGCCCTCAGCGCTGGTGTGTTGACAGCTCGACCAACCCCCAGACCGCGAAGGTGTGGTTTCACGATGAACACGCCCCCACATGTCACCGGGGTAGTCGGATGAGGCTGGTAGTGAAGGGCGCGGATTGCTACAACATCAAAACATGCACCAAACATTAGCAAGTCATGTCATTTAGATAGTGAAGAAGGGAACAAGTGTAGCAATGTCATATATTGGGTCATAATATCTGCAGTTGTAGAGACGAGTGCCGAGTGGGATTCGAACCCAAACCCTCAGAATCAGGCACCACTGACTTTAATTTTAACTGATTTCCCGTGTGGTCTCCTTCTGGGTTTGTCGTTGGGCGATGACAATCAGAACATGCTGTAAATGGCTCTAGTTGCTTCTTTTGTTGATGTACATGTAGGTCTTCTGGGAGGACTTATCTGCTGTCTCATTAATGCATCATACAACCCGTTTGTCTGTTGATAAAAGCTCATTAATAATCACTTAGCAAAGTAGGTTACAGGTGATCTTTGATAACTCTTTGTCATAAATAGCGGAACAGCTTTATATGCACGAGGCCAATAAAAATGAAGCGTACTAAATATAAATTCACATAAACATGCCTTTGTTTAAGGAATCATTGGATAATTACAACAGAGAGATAGATAATAATAAGCTGCACTTAAAAGCAACGCCGATCAGCACCTATTACTTCGCCCCTGTCGTTTTCAGCAATGAACCATGTCCTCGAGTCTAAGTCGAAAACGGTGAGCAAGTAATCGAGCCCCATCTCCCAGCCTTCCTCCACACACATGATGTTAATTGTCTGCACGTCCTGGCGGGTAGCTCGCCTCACTGTGTACTTCACATCATCCCTAGTAGAGACAGCCTGGTCACACATCGTCACGTCTGGTCTATCCTTACACTGTATCTGGTCTGGTCAGAACTGGTTAAAACTTATAACACGACACAAATCTAAGTTTAACAATTTCAACACGACTCAAAGCTCATTTTAGAATTATAACAAATGAATGACAATCTAAAAATGTTTACACTTAACCGAGTTGAAAAACCAACACTGCTTCCTCTGAAGATTTCCTCTACAGAGATCAAATAAAACAGATAAAAAAAACGACTTTAGTCGGTATAAGTGGTGCTTGGGCCACGTGGAGGCTGTGATTTCATCATTCTCTATTTTGTAGAGCGAGCATACGGACACGTGTTTGCTAAATAGTCGGCTTATGGTCGGGGTTTGATGTGGGTATTGGGTATTTTTGCCTAGCCAGACTGTCTGACCGGGCTCGATTTGCACGTACAAGACAAGGGAAAGTTGTACTTGACTTCCTTGTCAGGTGAATTGCTTGTCTGATCGCTACGCAGTCCATTTGGTGGGTTGATCGCGGACTGTGTACACACGCGGGTGGGTGTACACCTCCTGGGGGTGGCTTGCTCGCATTGGCTCTCACAGCAGTCCGCTTGGTGGGTTCATCGTTAGTTGTGTTAGCTCTCATTATCCTTCATCTTCTTTGTCTTTTTTTTGGCTTAGCGTCTCGCTATGCAACCTATTTGGATGATTCATTGCGAGTTGCATCAAGGGTGGGCGTACGTCTGCACCCCCATCTTCCATGTGGATTTGGTTATCCAGGAAGATGTGGAGGAGTTCAGCGATGACTCAGAAGAGTAGCATGAGCAAGGATTTTTGCCTAGCAGGTGGCGTTTGCCAGCTCGATCTAGGGACTACAGTTGCTCCTGTTCTCCCTGGAGGAAGAAGGCAAAAAACGACCAAATAGCATCACACCCTGGGGAGCAGATTGTCTCAGCACGGTTTCCCTCGTCTATGGAAAGGTCCAATATAGATCCCATAGCAGATCTTGTTCACCAGTCAGTTCCGATCTCCCCTTTACCTTAAAGTCTAAGGGCCGCAGCTCCTCTTAGCCGAACCTGCGGAAGAGGGCAAAATGCCAAGAAGCATCGACGCTCAGCTGGGGAGCAGACTGTCACAGCGCAGCTTCTCTCATCTATAAGAGACACAGTGTCTGCCCTTGTAGACGCCAAGCTTGGTTCTCAAGACTCAATTGACTGTCATGTACCCTCCGCCCTCGTTTCTTCAAAATCCCCTTGCAGTGGCATGCCGGCTGAAGTACCCTCTGCTTCTTCACCAATCCTCTTGAGTTCATCAACCTGGATAATATGTCTATTATTAGGGTGTTGCCAGGGGAGGAGGAGTATGACACGTATAACATTCTATGTTAGGCATGAAGAATTAGCTGGCACATGTCTTTCACGTGGCCAAGGTTCAGCAGCTCTTTTGTGAGGGTTTTGGCGGTGGCCAGTGGTATGGCTGATGTCTCCTTGTCTGTTGACCGTATCTTCATTGGGCTGACCCGCATGGCTTCCTCACGGGGACCAACCTGTCGCTGGACATCCAAAATCCACTACATTCCTGTTCGTGGCGGTACAGGCCAGCAGCAAGAGATTAGCGACATAATGCTTGGTGAAGACCCACGCCTGGTACCCTCAGGAAACACCCACGGGAAGTAGAAGGAGGTCAATCGGAGCAAGAGGTGACATGTGGTCATCGCCGTGTCTTCCGCCTTCAATAGTTCAGCCCTCCAACACTCCATTTAACGGTCGTCTGGCGGGGTTATATTCCACTGTATTCGTCAGGCCCAAATAGCGTGACACCGGGCAATCGACTACTGGTAAGCGCAACTGCAGGATGACACGGGCAGTCGACCACTGGTAAGCGCAGCTGCAGGATGACAAGGGAAATCGACCACTGGTAAGCACAACTGCAGGATGATGCGGGCAGTCGACCACTGGTAAGCGCAACTGCAGGATGATACCGGGCAATCGACCACTGGTAAGCACAACTGCAGGATGACACGGGCAGTCGACCACTGGTAAGCGCAACTGCAGGATGATACCGGGCAATCGACCACTGGTAAGCACAACTGCAGGATGACACGGGCAGTCGACCACTGGTAAGCGCAACTGCAGGATGATACCGGGCAGTCGACCACTGGTAAGCGCAACTGCAGGATGATACCGGGCAATCGACCACTGGTAAGCCGACTGCAGGATGATACCGGGCAGTCGACCACTGGTAAGCGCAACTGCAGGATGATACCGGGCAGTCGACCACTGGTAAGCGCAACTGCAGGATGACACGGGCAGTCGACCACTGGTAAGCGCAACTGCAGGATGACACGGGCAATCGACCACTGGTAAGCACAACTGCAGGATGACACGGGCAATTGACCACTGGTAAGCACAACTGCAGGATGACACGGGCAATCGACCACTGGTAAGCACAACTGCAGGATGACACGGGCAATCGACCACTGGTAAGCGCAACTGCAGGATGATACCGGGCAATCGACCACTGGTAAGCACAACTGCAGGATGACACGGGCAGTCGACCACTGGTAAGCGCAACTGCAGCATGATACCGGGCAATCGACCACTGGTAAGCACAACTGCAGGATGACACGGGCAATCGACCACTGGTAAGCGCAACTGCAGGATGACACGGGCAATCGACCACTGGTAAGCACAACTGCAGGATGACACGGGCAATCGACCACTGGTAAGCACAACTGCAGGATGACACGGGCAATTGACCACTGGTAAGCACAACTGCAGGATGACACGGACAATCGACCACTGGTAAGCACAACTGCAGGATGACACGGGCAATCGACCACTGGTAAGCGCAACTGCAGGATGATACCGGGCAATCGACCACTGGTAAGCACAACTGCAGGATGACACGGGCAGTCGACCACTGGTAAGCGCAACTGCAGCATGATACCGGGCAATCGACCACTGGTAAGCACAACTGCAGGATGACACGGGCAATCGACCACTGGTAAGCGCAACTGCAGGGTGATACCTGGGCCGTGTTCAAGATAGGTTTCAAAGTAATCTCTCAATTAGCGATAACTTTTAAACCTCTCTTGAACGCGATTGCTCAATGTAGCACTAGGTAGCAAGGGGAGCAAACTTCGAGGAATTTGCACTATGTCGTTCAAGAGAGAAGAAGCGCTCATTGAGCGCTACATTGAGCGATCAAATCAGTTGAACCACTGGCGGGCAATCGACCACTGGTAAGCGCAACTGCAGGTTGACTGCCTGCTAGTGGAAATGAACAGTTCAGTCACAGCCTGGACAATTAAGGGTCAAACAGGGCCAACCCGTTCTCCAGTTCACACTCTGTCTGTTTGAGCTGACAGACAGTTTCCGGCTGACAATCCGGTCGGTGCACATTTTAGTGACAAAGACAATCCTGCACCCACAGCTGGTTCTTCAGTGTCACCAATTTGGTCAGCAATTTGGCAGGCCTCTGATAGATCTGTTCCCAACAAAGCTCTACCGCCGGTTGCCGACATATATTTTACCAGGCCCCAGTCCAGGAACCTTAGCTCTGGACGCGCTTTTGTTAGAGTAAAAGGGGATGGACGCCTAATGCTACTCCGCCGCAGCCCATATCTCTCTTCACAAACCAACCCCGTCATTAGACTCCTCCCCAGTGGGCAGCTCAGCCTTGGTTAGTTCCGCTGCCCAAACTGGCTCTGCTGAAGCCGACCTTGGATCTGCACATGAGCAGAGCTTTGAGGCAGAGGCGACCACTCTGCTTAAAATTGTCGAGTTTTTGGTGTTTATTTGGAACGAGAGTGGACTCAAAGCTGCTCACTCGACATCAACTTGGCCGCAATCATGCCAGTCATCCGCAAATGCTCTCCCGGACTTAAGTTTTGTTCTCAGTTTTGAAAGGGCTTAGTTCAGTAACACCTTCCGCTCGGTCAATGGTCGACGTAAGCCTAGACCTCAAGGATGGGATCTGGCTGTGGACATGAGTCATCTCCGTTCAGACTTTCAATGCGAACCTTTGTCTTTGACTACCCTCTATCGTCTCACTGTAAGACGGCTTCTGGCCCGAGAATCTCGCTTTTCGCGTTCTTAGAGGATCTCATACGTTTTCAGCGTCGAGACGGAGGGTCCGCAACGTAGGGTATGACTCCAGACCTTGTCTGTTAGAACCAGAATACGGACGAGAGATGACTGAAATTCCGATTCCACCATAGTTACCATCATATGGGGCCTCATACAATGGAGGTATCGGCTTTTCCAAACGCATTCTCTACGCAGCGCTAAGGAGCTTGACAGAAAGGCATGGGTCTATCTACAGTCGGCAGTCAATCCCTTCTCCTTCTCACTCCAACCACATAAGATTATAGCAGTGTCAGCCTCGATGGCTTTCCATTGTAATATCGCCAGGGCAGACATCCTGATTTCACTGACCACTACTTACGGGCATCCCGAGGCAGGGTGGCGTGCTATGCGCTTGTGTGTTCATAGTTCCGTTGATTACCCTTGCTTGTACAATCAACATTCGTTTATTTCTTCCCCGTGTTTGTTTCTTTGTACATGGGTGTAGAGTAGTTGATCCAAGACACCAGAAGCTCGGGCATGTGAAGCTTAGGGTTAAAATCGACTCATCTCGGTGGCGCACGTGACTCTGTTCAGCTAATCTCTTTGCTGTAGTAATGGGCAATGCTGGATTTTCAAACCTAATAAGTCTGTAAGAAAATTAACATACTAACATGGTTGAAAAAGCATCGCACGCTAGTACCCGCCCTTCCCGCTCGCTCCGGTTTGGATTTGATGCTCGCTTGCACTAGGGAATGATTACTTTTAATCCGGTATGTGGCTGTACATCTTGCACTAGGGAATGATTACTTTTAATCCGGTATGTGGCTGTACATCTTGCACTAGGGAATGATTACTTTTAATCCGGTATGTGGCTGTACATCTTGCACTAGGGAATGATTACTTTTAATCCGGTATGTGGCTGTACATCTTGCACTAGGGAATGATTACTTTTAATCCGGTATGTGGCTGTACATCTTGCACTAGGGAATGATTACTTTTAATCCGGTATGTGACTGTACATCTTGCACTAGGGACTGATGACTTTTAATCCGGTATGTGGCTGTACCGCGTAGCTTCCTTTTTATATCTGGCTGAAGCATTAGGCACTGTTGGTTTTTCAAACAAGTAAGTGTAAAAAATGACATTTACTCAAAACTGTTAAATTATAAAACGAGAGAAAATTCAGTTTAAAATGTATTACATTACACATGTTTAAAACCTTTAACACGAGTTCAATGTTATTTTAACTATAAGAACACGGTATAACTGTCCCTTTAATGCACGACACATGTGTCAGTTTTACCAGTATAGCTAGACACAAATGTGAGTGAACTGTTGGAACAATACACAAGTTCAGTTTGAAAATGATAACACAACACAGATCTCCGTTTAATTATTATAACAAGGCACCAGTGTCGGTTTAACAATTATAACACAAATGCTTTACCTCAGGGACACAATCCAATACATTCAGTATACGTATGCACTGACACACTGACATACTTACACAGCGTCAAAAACAAATCTTTGAACTTTGAACAAACCCATAAACAAACTTCGTGCTCTTTCCTTCACATGATCTGTCAGGTCACCATTACGTGAGCAGCCATTTTATTGTATACAGTTTTAATTATGTATCAACGGGTTTTTTCTTTAAATGAAAAATCAATTTGTCATTTTCAACTAAATCGTTATATTATGGACACTGGAAAAGTGAAGCATGCCTTGATAACTAACTTTCAAAAAATAGTGTTTAAAATTTTCGTTTTGTTTTATCTCGTTTTCGTTGTTCATCGCATGAAGTATTTGTTGAAACTGACAGGTATGCTGGTATTGCAAAAGAATATGTTTCTTATATGAATGTTATTGAAGATGAGCTACATTTTTTGTTAACCTGTCCTATTTATACAAGTCTACTGACGAAATACCTTAACCATCATTATAATTAACAAAATGTAAAAAGAAATAGAGTAAGTGTTAACATATACCATCAACCAATTATTAAAGAATCTTGCGATGTTTATTTATTATGTAATATTTATAAGAAAAAATAATACAACAATAAATAACAACATATAATGTTACCTGCCCATGAATAGCCTTTGACTTCATAAGTACCGAAGAAAGATTGTTTGATTGATTGAAACAAAAATTCTTATTACGATGACTTAATAACGATTCTGTACTAAAGTGTAACAGGAGCCTGAAACATTATTTCACACATTATAAATAAAACATAAAATAAATAAATACATTTGTCATGCGTCAGGAGAGAGAATGCAATTTTACCTGTCAATGAAACCTTTTATTAAATAGTCTAGCTTCAAATTGGAAACTAATATAATATCAAATGTCAAATTAACTGCTAAACGTAATGTTAATATATGTCATTGAGACATGGTCAAATATTTATTTGTATACAGAGCCAAAAAGGTTAAAGACCATTTGATGTTTTGGTTTATTCTGACATTATTTTTCGAATTTTGCAATTCTAGTGTCATTCTACCCTGCGTCACCAAAAACCCTAAATGAGCTCGCTAACGCCCTTGTTGATACCATATCAAGACGTTCTTAAGGTGTAATTAATGAACGAATTGGGCATACACGCCAATGCAGTTTATTTCAGTCCAAGTCCAATTTCAGATGATTTTTTAATCAATTGCAATTTCGAGAGAACGTACATGTAACTCCAAAAATGTCTGTATATTTCTGATTAAAAACTAATTTTTGGTTCATTATTTTTCATCGCAATGACGTTCACATCACACACATTTTCAAGATATGGGGAAAATACAATGGTCCTTAACGGAAGTATATATAAACTGTATAAGGAAGGGAAAATTCCAGTCACAACAATTTCTCATACACCTATGAATACATCTTCGTCCTGAAAGTTTGTACATTTTAGATACCTTGATACCTTGATAGTAGCATTTCGTCAAGACGTCAATGTCATAGCTTTAACTGCGCTGGTAAAGATTCATCCTTTTGTCAATGTGCACAATAATTGTTCGCAAATGTATCAGATCAGTAGAGTAAATGCACTATATCCTACCTCATGTAAGAATGTCGATCCCTGATTGGTCCAAGTGACCATTAACAAATATCAATAAACACCGTCATACGGCTTGATAAATCTTCCCGGGAGTGATAAATGTTTTATATCCCGCAACATGAATAAAGCATGCATCAACGTCAATCATTCCATGTCACGTGACACAAGTTAAAGGTCATAGTTTGTCGATCGATAAGCTGTTTTCTGTCAACTTGAAATTTTCTTTGTATTTTTTAAATAATATTTATTTTGAGACATGCGGTAAGATAAATACGTTATAACATTCAGTTTGTTCGGGTGACATCGTAATTTATCAGACCTACGGCTCGTTGGATAAAACACGGTTCTGGTAAAGTACGATGTCACCCTCCACTGAATGTTTATAATAAATAAGTACAGGATTTGCGAGAGTGCTGCTTCTGTGGTCGCTGACTGACATGTTTCGGTATATCATATATATAACGGGAAATGATATATGCAGAAAACTACCAATCAGTGACCAAAACATTTGCAGTTTATCAATACTCTTTGATATTAATAACGTGTTTAATTAAGTGTCATTGTTGTTCCTGGATTGTTGTCATCTTAACATTTCATCGACTTATTTGAGCGACGCAAACTGCTACAGCCTCTTTGAAATGATATTGTCTTCACCCTGCTTTGTGTTTAAGTGTAAAGCAGGAAAAGCACCTCACTACAAATGTAACTAAGTGAAACCATCCTCTCCTGCCGCATGCTGTCATGTAAAAATCGTCCAATTCCCACCTTCCACCTTCCCCCTTCCACCTTCCACCTTCCACCTTCCACGCAATACATAACTCTTGCCAGTCTCCATATTGGCTATTTCAAGCCATGCAATATTTCCTTAAGGTTTCCATACTAGGAAATCGGAGCCCACTATGAATTTCTGGTGCAGCGATCCAATATTTTAGCACGGAAAAGCGAGGGAAATATAGCAAGGCTTAAATCAGCCAGTTGGTTCACCTCCGACAAACTGAAATCCTTCCCATCTACAGACCCCTGCATGTCTCTCTGAAAGGTCCTATGTACATTGATCTTCTAGACTTTCATGTGCGCTATTCTTCATGAATAATGTATTCATTGTTTCAGTAAATTAATATTTTTAATGAAGTCTATAATCATTGTCTCAGAAAATTAATATTCTTGGTGAAGTCTGTATTTATTGTTTCAGTAAATTAATATTCTTGATGAAGTCTATAATCATTGTCTCAGAAAATTAATATCCTTGGTGAAGTCTGTATTTATTGTTTTAGTAAATTAATATTCTTGATGAATTCTGTATTCATTTTCTCATGCAGTTGATTAATATTATTAATGAAGTCTGCATGTACTGTCTCCGTTAATCATTATTCTTGATAAATTATGTTTTCATTCCCTCGTAAACTAATATTCTTCATGAATTTTGTATTCACCGTTTCAGTTACTTGATATTCAAAATGAAGTCTGCATTTATTGTTTCCGTTAATCATATAATTCTTGATAAATTCTGTATTCATTGTTCCAGTAAATTAACATTTTTTATGAAGTCTTAATCATTGTTTCAGTAAATTAATATTCTTCATGAGTTCTGTATTTACTGTCTCCGTAAATTCTGCTGTATCCATTGTCTCAATTAATGTATGAACTGATGCATGATGTTCCTAAAATATCTTGATTCAGCATCGATGGGTTGGAACTGATTATACGTTTATACTTATGTGATACATATATAACATGTTCATTCATTTTATACGCTCTATATAATTTAATCAACTTGAGTTGGTTCACATGAATATATAATTCATATGAATTCAGTTTAGGATATTGCAATAACATGTACATTTTGTCACAAGTATTTTCTTATCGCTTTTTAATATACAGGTGTCACATCTACAACAATTCGATTTATCAAAAATTACAATTCTCATAATGTATTTACAATGGAAAACCAGTACTACACAGTCAGATATGGGACCTGTTTATATCACTCGTTGTGAAAGGATACATTAACAATCAATTGATTTACATTATATCAATTACTAAATTGACACGAACAAATTTCCCGAAAGGATGTACAATGCATTTATAACTTTTAGATTATTAAGCACATCGTTGGTAAAGAACAAACGATTTCTACGAGTATGTCTAATTAACTGTAATATGTCTATTAACACGTTAGTTGAATGCAGAAGAGTCGTGGGCAGGCAATGGGTCAAACAGACTTAAAAGAGACATTCAGTTTGTTTCATAACTATGATAAAATACCAATTGTGCTGGTTTTAGTTTAAATAATTTTACTCGACTTGCCTATCCATCCGTCCCGAATCGTCAAATTAACAAGTACTTGTTTCCAATGAAAAGCAAATAACAATAGTATATCTGCAGAAAAAATATACGCACCATTCATACGTACAGTTGTTAGATTATCTATTAAACATTTCAAACCTGAATGTTTCGTTTTGTGTGTTGTAGATAAGTTTACAAACTAATTAAAGTGTGGAAGCCGCTGTGCGGCACTACGTCCACCTTTATATCACCATTATACTCAATCGAGTAGCATTTAAGGCAATTTTGGAAATAATAAGTTCTTCTTGATAAAATAACACAATTTACAACGTTTGACAAATGCGGCTCCACACTGAATGTCCCTTTAGCACGTGAATAATACAGAAGAGTTGTGTTCAGACAACGTGTCAGACAGACATTGCTGGCTCTCCATAGATCATTTCCATGGATTGGCACACTTATTATTATAACTAGAAGACATAATTCATTTTTAAAACAGTTCAATATATTTTTAATTTATAAGTATAATATCTATTTTGATTTTAAAACACCCGCTTCTTCTCGCCGTCTCCTTGTGTTATATATAGTTCGTTTTTGATTAAACGTAATTATTTATACTTACCTGTTGACTAGACCTACTATGCCTACCTCCTCTCAAGGTATGCTATTTCAACGTTAACACAGACGAAACTGAAACAGTGGAGTAGGGGATGCGTAAAATCCCTCTCTCAAGGGCGGTAAGTCTGCATGGTCTCGTGACGTCACCACCGGAACCTCACTCTCCTCTCCGTTGCAGAGCAAGGCAGTCGTGTGTGTTTTCGCTCTGAGACTGGGTATTTTTAGCGCCTTTTTTCGCTAACTTGCTAGCTACTTCTTAATTAATTTAAGAGGTAGTATTAACTTCAAAAGCGGAAGGTTACACGATAACCCTCAGGTGTTCTGCCTCCACGCTTGGCTTGTATTAAGAGAGGGTTAAGGAGCAGTGGTTATTCAAGGTGTGTCGCCCATGCCATAGCTACGTGTTAACGTTGAAATAGCATACCTTGCGAGGAGGTAGGCATAGTAGGTCTCGTCAACAGATAGGTATTTACATAATATCTATTTTGATTTGAAAACACCCGCTTCTTCTCGCCGTCTCCTTGTATTACATACATAAATATACATAGAGTTCAGATGGTAACGACGACCCTATCAGAATCTTCCCCGTCTCGGTCCTCGTCTTGTACACCAGGTATCGACACAAGAACATCGTATTGGACTCTGCTTTCCAGTTTACATACAGTCATCCTGAAAGAGAGGAGAGTGAACTCTATCATTACACCGATAAGTGCAAATGTGACAAAGTATACAAGCAGCAAAGTATGACCATGTAAATTAAACATGAATGTAATAAACTCGGGTCTAATTGTCTAAGTGAAAAATTCAAATGAATGTGATGAAATAAAGAAATGTGTAAACTGTGTCCATGTTAAAGGGATGCGATCAAACAAAGATGAGCCCTTACACGTTAGTGAGGGCAGCAATGAGAAAGATCCCCGCCAGGATCAGGAAGGTCATCCCTGGGAGTACCTCTAAGGTGGCGCTGTAGACGGCGGTGAAGGTGGCGCCCCCTATAGCTGTACACAGGGCTTCCACAGTGGCTAGACTCGAGAACAGGGCACCTGTCACACGGAGGGAGTTCTTACAATCATTGAGAGCAGAGGAACCAAGAACATTACCAAGAACAATGCTAGATATTAATCCACGAGTTTTACATACGACTGAAAGGTAGTGTGAGATCACGTCTCCAGAAGCCAACATAACTAATCTTCTTAATCATGATCTACATGTTTCACAAACAAACGCCTTTTAAAGATCGCTGTTTTGGACTCTCTTTAACTATTTGAAGTAAATGAAAATCAGTCTAAAATTACTTTTTAAATTGTTTTATGGCGTTCTATGGAATTAATGGGTTAACAAATAAACGTCTAAAAAGGTATGTATATTGTGTCGACAACATCTTTTATTAACGTAATTTCCATATTTTATCAATTTTAAATTTAAAGAGAAGGTTATGTCGGAGTGTTCGCCCTTTGCATTTAATGAAATGAACAAAAATGTCAATTTTGTATTATTAGTTAATTGACATCTTTGTTGATATCCACAATATATCCACAAAGTAACAACATTATACATAGACTCGTTATCAATGTATTGCCCACACTCGTAGCGGCTTCTCACTGTACTCGGTTTTATAATGGATGTTCGCTATTTTTTGTCAAATTGTAAAATCTAAAGAAAACAAAATATTACTCTCACTAAGACGTTTCAATTGGATTGTGTTATAATCATATACTAACTACCTATATAAGCATGAATTTCGAATCGAATAGTTCCGACATGGGGGCGTGGCTAAATATGAGGTGACGTCATGAAATTAAGTTTATATAGGTATGAACTGACTTACTATGTCAGTATTCAGCGAATCGGGTCAACGCAAATCAATGGTATCCAACATCAAGAAGCAGAGAACAATTTACAACTCATCTCAATCTCATTAAAATGAGATGGAACTTTACACCCGCTGTGAACGGATGATTTTGATGAGATTGGAATTCACAATTCAAAATGTTTACCTAGATATGTTGGTTAACGTTGAGGATAAAATCGATTTACATTAAACCTTTAAACTATGTGATGCGACATGTTTACCTTGTTGAGTTGGGCCGGCCATCCTCGACATGACGGAGCGGATCACTGGATTGGACATGGAAGAGAACCCTCCCACCAGCGGAACTACAAGGAGGATTCACATGCAGGTTGGTAACACAAAAATGTGTTTTATCTTTAAATTATTATCTTTTTAATTTTGTTATAAGAAGAGAATACCAGGAAAATGAACTGAGAAGTTACAGTTAACCAACGTTGAATATATCAACTATAATCGTACATACATACAGACAGACAGACAGACAGACAGACAGACAGACAGACAGACTCTGCGTACGTAGTGTGTACAAAGTTCGATCAGCTGTTTTCGGGTCTATTAATAACAAACGTACTTTCGCCTTATTCGCTGTATGGTTTGTTAAAAAATCATATTACATTGCATGCACACTCAATTAAACTAAGATTAAATCTCTTTTAGACATTTAAAATTTTGTAGTTATACTTTACACGACTTTTAACATTTCAGTCGAGGCGGATGTAGCCATTTTGTTTACGTTCAAGGTCAAGGTCCTCCAAGCGATAGCAGTTGATTAGTCATCGACAATCAAAACGCAATAAATTATGCTATTGACAAGACGGATAGATAAATAGAGAATACTACACGAGGTCTCATTAGATACGAATTATACGAAACAAGTGTCCTTCCGACGGTAACTTTGATATGTATATATTATATTTGACTGTTGTTATAATAAGATTTAGAATCATATTTCGTGTTTCCGGATATCCTAGGCATATGTTTCGTTTTGAGAGGTTTAATATTGAATCTGTTTTCTGCTCTATCCATGTCTTTAGTCTATCCCAGATGTTATTCACTTTCGGGCAATTATAGAAAATGTGCACTATAGTTTCTACAGATACTTTACAGAAAGTACATTTGTTTGTGTCTTTCAATTTCATTTTAAATAGAAGGTCGTTCAATGGAAGAATTCTGTGTAAGATCGAATATTGAAACCAAATAGAATAAAATATGACCTGTTTTATAATGATCTTATAGTAAACTCGTTCGCCTCGCCTCGCCTCGCCTCGCCTCGCAGTCGGTCGGCTCGCCGCTGAAGTGTCGAGGCTGTTGGCCTAGTTACTAGCGACAGCTGACGTTGGTTTTTTTGTGACGGAATGTCATTAGATATAGATATAGATATATAATCTACTGAAAGAATGAAGCAACAGTGCCAAGGTTTTAAGTTTGGATGAACTGCAACAACCGACGCATTATGACTGTACAATCTTTGCCTACGTACTGCAGTAGAGAACAGTCAGACAGCGACGTTGACGACTCGTGATCGGCATGATGTCAACATCGAAGGGCAAGGTCAACGCAGAGTGAATATGCTTGACTTAGACTAGTATCATTGCAAGTACCATTGCAAGCTGTTCATTACGTTCTTGGTGATGACTAGGCTAAATGATGTTCGCATTTGACATTCGCCGCATTGGACACCTTTTGACGCCGACAATGAATGTGAGATGTGTCCGGATTTCCACACAACCCTTGAACTGTAAGTAAATACGGTGCGTTTGTCGATAGTTACAGCTATATTCGCGATATTAATGATGCATACTGTACAAATGTTGAAGGTTCTAAAAGCATTGACAAACTATATATGTTGACCCGTAATGAAAATGAAATGTTACGTGTTTGTTTTTAATTCAAAAGTAGTTCCGTTTCAACTTGACCCTAACTAAGAGGTCATTGGTTATCCAATCAGATCGTTGGAATGCTGGGTCAAGTCGTTACGACACACGTGTGACGTACGAGATTAGTATGTCACTAGTTGTACGTTCACCAAGTGTGTAATAAATACGTTGTATGCTTCTCCCTCGGGTAATGCGGTCTCATGTTGCATATTTGTACCAGTGTCATCCCTCGCCTGAAGGTTCGGGAGGCAGTGGTACACAGATGGTACATGAGACCGTATAACCCTCGGGGGAAACTTAGAAACTACACACGTGCACATTAATACTCTATTTATTTTCTCCTAGTTTTCAAAAGCCTAGTTACCATTAATATCATTGTTTTATTACCTAGAAAACACCTTCATATAGACTGGGTGTAAATATATCGAGACATGGTTCAAAACCTATTCTTCAAATCAACTCAGCACACCACATGTATAATGTGCACTGAATGATAACCCTTCTAATCAAGAGGAGACAACGAGGACAGAGTAACCTACCTCCATACAGCATGAAGTTGTTTGTGGCCAGACCTTCCAGGACCTGAGACCCAGCAGCTAGAAGGAGGCCTATAACACCTAATAGTTCCACCTTCACACACAGAGACAACCATTTTGCTGCTACTAGTCCACAGACCAGTTGAAAGAGAGTGGCCAGGGCTCCCCAATAGCCAATGGTCAGAGCGTCCCAGCAGAAAGGGGAGCTCAGCTGGTACAGTGTCTCTATGGAGTACCTCCCGTTTGATGCGATGGTGGCTAGGGAGAATGTCAGCATACATAGTAGGAACACGCACCTTGTGTTGTCTATAGTCTTCCTGGTGTAAAACGCAAATACCTTCTTCAAGTGACTCCACGGCGAGAGGTCATGCTCCTTCTTCACTGTGACTGTCTCTGTGAGACCAACTATCACCATCAGTAGGGCCAGCACGAGACACGCCAGACTGGAGACTGCTGGGTAGAAGAATCCGAAGTCGTTGATGAGGAACCCGTTTAATATTTGACCACCGGCTATCGCGGCGGACACAGTGCTGTCTGTGATGACCATGGCAAGAGTTCTTTCAGAACTTGTCGGGGTCACATCGGCGGCGTAGGCGAGATTGGCCAAAGCAAAGGTACCGAAGCTTCCTGTCAAGCCATCCAGTAGAACACCGATGAGGAGGTAGTGAAGGGATATACCTAACTTCACTACAAGAGCGATAACACTATATTTACAGATCGATCCTAGGATCGGGAGGATGAAGAGCAGCTTCCTGCCGACATTGTCCGAGTAGGACCCCAGTACCATATTAACAACAACAGGGGGTAAAGATAAAGCAAGCGAGAGTTTCAAAATCTCGAACGATGTCTTCTGTTGAATTTCTACTTCGATGTCGTCTTCTAAGGTTTCGTTGCCTTGGTTACAAGTTCCTCCACTTTTTGAAATATTGGAAACATTGCGCCCGAGTTCTTCTTCAAATCTTGCGTGTATATACTGACTCAGCAGTGACGTTGTTCCAATATTAGCTATCACATAAAGCATCAGAATAATACAAGAAATTACACGTTCTTTTAGAAATGATTTTGGTTCTCTTGGAGCAAAGGGATGACCTGAATGAACATCTTCAAATCTCCTTTCCCTGACTGAACTGTCCATCTCGGCCGCTCTGATTGCTACCTCATTGTAAATACATTCAGTAACTCTGATAGAAAATGGTTAACTTACTCAAGCAGAGATATTATACATTCGTAGTTTCATTAAAAACAGTTGTCATCACGATCACGAGACACAATTATTGACTGCGGCAACAGGTGCGTGCTGTCTGTGAAGCCATGTGGAGTACACATGTCATTTGAATATTAAATTAACCAGGTGTGATGATAATTGATAGCTTTCAGTAGCTTGTAGCTAGTTTCATTGTCACTACCAGGGTCAGTTATTGGTGAATTGTTGTCGCTAATGAGTAATACTAACATCGAATATCGAATATCATTCATTCATAACACCTTATCACGTGTTTCTCGTATCAGATGAAATCAAAATATTGTTATTAAAGAAACATTAATCACAGGCTTGTTCTCAATCGTCATATTGAAAGATTCAATGTGCGAAATCACAGAGCAAGCAATATGAACTCTCTGGCGCTGTTGGCGGTTTTTCACTGTTAACATATATGAACTCTCTGAATTGAACTGAATCTCGTATGAAATCAAAATATTGTTATTAAAGAAACATTAATAACAGGCTTGTTCTCAATCGTCATATTGAAATATTCAATGTGCGAAATCACATATATATGCTTGTTAAGCATACCTGTGTACATCATCAAGACCGATTTATACATCCATGTTAAATTTAACTGTTTCCTGTAATAAGTTTGTCATGTATGGAGTTCCAAAAATAAAATAAAAATATTTAAAAAATATGAACTCTCTGAATTGAACTGAATTCGAGTATTTCTCGGGTAAGCAATCCAGTGATAGAAGGTGATTTAAGGTGATTTGGGATAAATGTCAATATTGAAACTCTTTGAAAATAATTTACTTTAAACAAATCCATGAAAATAGCAGAAAAAACGATAATACGTGAATGAATCACTGTTATGATTTTTAAATGATGAAAACAGGTGTTGGTAATATGGTGACATATTCCATTTACCGCTTGTAGGAGTACATGTATTTCTCTTTCAGGAGTATTTCATTTTCAGGAGTATTTCATTTTCAGGAGTATTTCATTTTCAGGAGGATTTAATTTTCAGGAGGATTTAATTTTCAGGAGTATTTCACATTCAGGAATATTTCATTTTCAGGAATATTTCATTTTCAGGAGTATTTCACTTTCAAACTTATATCACCGACTTCAAGAATATCATTTATATACAGTTTTTTTTGCTGGAACAATCATTGCGCTTTAAGATTGTATTACGTTGTACCTGTAAACCAACTTGTTTTTAACCATCAACATACAAGTTTTCATCTAACAGAACAACCTGGAGTTGTCACAGTTTGGTTGCAGGAGGATACTATCATGATATCACGAATATTGGAACTTACCGTGTCCTTTATTTCAGTATTTACAGTTACAGAAATCTTCTTAGCGATCGCTATCGTGCCCTGTTTTCGATCATGTCAAGTATCATGTTGCTGTCATTTCTAAAGCTATAGATAGAAAATATGGACTCAACTTTTTAAATTTGAAATTTTCTACCACAATACATGTCTTGGTAGGTACTTTTGACAAATTTTGTAAAAATTATGCCTTAATTTCCATATTTGTTAATAATGTGGCCCCAAGATGAATTCGAATTGTTGTAAAATCTCATCACAATTCTCATTGGCTGTGACAGATATATTTGATTGCAAAATTATGTTGACAGGAAATAAACAGTTTCTATCTGGAAGGGCCAAGGTAGGAATACTGATGAATAATTTCTGTAATTATATAAAGAAGTAGGTTGCTGTAAAGAAGTTGGTTGCAGATCCGGGACACAATTGGCTAAATACGATGTTACAGGTACATGTGTGTCCTGCAGACACATGTTTAGACGTCATGTTATAGACAATCATCTCTCTTATTTTGATCATTTTCTATGATCAGTTTCTCTTTCTTCAGTTAAATTTAAAAGTCATTATGGAGCCAGCGGCATTTTGGATCCCCAAACATACATGTCTACTGCGTATAAAGTAGCTTAATTAGCCCCTCTGCTGGATTCGAACCTCATGCCCCTGACCACAGCGCCACCACGCTTGTTAAATAACGGGTTTGAGTAGCCAGATTGAAAATGTTGATGGATGACCGCGGTGTTTATTGTACTGAATTTCATAAAGAAGATAGATACTCATAAAGAAGATAGATACTCATAAAGAAGATAGATACTCATAAAGAAGATAGATACTCATAAAGAAGATAGATACTCATAAAGAAGATAGACATTCATAAAGAAGATAGATACTCAGAAAGAAGATAGTTCTCATAAAGAAGATAGATACTCATAAAGAAGATAGATACTCATAAAGAAGATAGATACTCATAAAGAAGATAGATACTCATAGATAATAATACACTATAGTTCAAGGACAGGCATCGGTAAACTTTGAACAGATCCGCTTTCAATACCCAGTACTGAAATATCTAATGATAGTCGAAAATTAGCCTACAAAGAATACCATTATATAACAAAATACTCTCTAAAAATATTTATTCTTGAATTAGATACAAACACATGGCACATATGGAATTGCGGATGAAATTTACACAATAAGAATATAACATTGGTATTCCGGGTAATCAGGTCACAATTTTTATATATATATAGTTAAACCTTTTCTAAAATGTTGCATCCATAACTTCGACATTATATCTAGAGAGGTTATCACTGGTGTAGTGGCTAATTGACCTACGAAATAACTGTAACCGGCTAAATTTTATCCCAAAGAGTAAGCCAGCTAAGTTTTCATTGGTTGGTTTCCGCACATGCTCGTCACAGCTGATAACCCTAGATGTGTGGTACGTTCAAAATGTGATTGCTGAATAAGTCGATTTCATCGCCTCCATTTTGAGCAGATCCAGTGGCAGCTGAATTCAGCAATTTACTTCTCAACTCTGCCTATTAAACGCATTACAATTGTGTCGGCACCATTCCTAATGAGTTTTCAGTTGAAATTGACCCCAGTAAACCATTTTCAAATTATCTATTTACCACCAATGTCTAATTATTTGGTCATATTATCACGAGAATACTTAGAACGTCTTTGAAACATTTAAGTCACACAAGTTTTCAATGAGAAACAAATTCCATTTTTTAACCAGGTTTGTGGTCCTGCAATTTCAAATATCGGATTGGAGTATAAGCACAACGTTGTAGAACAAGTAGATCGCCAAGAGGCTGCAGCCATATCATGTACGTTCACTTAAATATCAGATACCAACAGTCTAACGTGGTTACCCTATATCTAAGAAGCTTATGTTGACAATTATTATGATTAAAAAATATATAATGACCTGACATCCATTTCGCTTACAAAACAAAGCAAACGTCATTTACGCATTCACACATTATATACATATAAACTAATGGGCAAAAGAAAGTATAACACTCCCTTGTTTTCGATTAATTCAATATTTTAAAGAAATGAGATGCATTTGATTATGACACGATACAATAACACCTTTCGGCAGTAGTTTGAATGACTTAATTGGTGACTGTTTTATTTTTTAACTAAAATATCATTATTTAAAGTAGACAGGGGTAAGAAATCTCTATCAATCTTCGGATGAAATACATTAAATCATACTATTACATGTACCCTAGTGTAACAAAACTATTATCACTGTTAGCAAATACTAATACTCGAGTACTACAGAACCTCGCAATGTTTATTTATTATGCAATGTTATATAGGAAAACCATTGTACCAGAACAAAATATGTAATGTGATCTACTCTTGAATGTACTACAAGCCTGTGGCCGTATAAGTACGGAAATAAAGATTGATTGGGTAAGAAATCCAATTTACACCAACATGACCCCTACCATGTTCAAAATGTTGTAAATGTGTATAACATAATGTATAAATATAATAACAGATGTGTATAAATACAATAACAGATGAGAAAAACATGTGTAATTGGATAAAATATATATCATTTTCTGTGTTATTTTGCTTGAATGATAGTAATGACACCAAAAATTTAAAAAGAAAAGTATATACATAATATATATGTCCACATTTTATTGATAAAACTTATAAAATAATGACAGATCTCTGATGCAAAAAATGCAAAACAATCTAGATAAAAGCTTTTGATTAAAATAATTAAATGTGTACCCTTTAAAGATTCTCAGAGATTCACATCAAAGTGTATAAAGCAAACGAAAGAGAAGCAAGCATCAGACCTTAATAAACGTATACTGGTATTTCTTTCACACTCAGTATCAAAGTATTCATCAAATCAACCGTCTTCAAAATACAAAAATGTACAAGCCTATTTTATTTATGAAAGATTAACAAGAACAATTTTCTCCACAGTAAAATATCGGGTTGGGTGATGCTGTACATAGAAACATCTTAAAAACGTCTTCAAATTACTTTGTGTCATCAAATGTGTAGTATTTTATATTTGTCATCCGTGCAGCGAAATAATGTTGTATACTTGAAGTCATACTTCATTGAAGCAGCCATCTTTCTGACATCTCAATGCGAATGCCAGACATATAATGTATCAATGTAACACTCACGAGTACTGCGTGACGAGTCGGGTCAAGGAAAACATCGCTAACCAAATACTTCTGGTTATCTTCATGGGGTTTTTCCAGTGTATTAGATACATGTATTACCAATCCAACAAAAGACGTGTAGATTTGAAAAATACATTCCAGCTTCTTTAATTTCAAGCTAACTTTCCCGAACCTGCAGGGTTCACTCGATTTGCATTTTCATAGCCAATCGTCAAATATGTCTTTCAATACAAATCGAGCATAAGCCTTATAAGGTGCAAAAATAGAAATAACAGAAGCTATGTGACCTATTAAACATTACCAACCCAAATCTGTAGTGGTGCATGTTACAGATAAGTTTCCCATATTATGTTTAATACTCTAGGACTAATTGGCGCGCGCCAGTCGCGGTACATTGTCAGGTTCTCGATAATAATAAAAAAAAATCTCGAGTTTCACTTTTATATCGTCATTACACTGATTGAAGTCTAGCTTTAAATGTTAATTTTCATCAACCGTCACTGCTTCTCGATTAAATACCAATTTGTATAAAGGTTGACATAATGTGACTACAACAGTATACTTAATGTCCCTTTAAAACATTTTATATTGGAATCAACTTCTAGAGACATCTGGTTGTTTACTCCCTCAAAGTGAAGTTCCTCATGGACTAGACGTGACAAGGTGACTGGCTAGTTGACTGGCTAGTTGACCGGCTAGTTGACTGGCTGGTTGACCGGCTAGTTGACCGGCTAGTTGAATGGCTAGTTGACTGCCCTGCGGTCACTCTCTCGTCCATCCAGACGCGTGTAGCCCGGCAGACTCGGACCTCTTCTCACAATCAGGATGTTCAGTGCTCTGAAACAGGTTCATAAATGTAAACAGTTGAAGGTCATGTTTCAGTAAACGTGTGTATTCTTTCAGATAACCGACATCAAATCTAAAAGATAACTAAAGGTTTGTATGGATTTTCCTTCAAGTCGTTATTAGCTCATTATTTCCGTATTTTCAAGTAAAGCAAAATAAAGTTCTTTCGATTTCCTCTTTTCTCAGTAATAAACTTGAGAATTTACATGAATCCGATATTACGGATAAAATAACAATGTATTTCTCATAAATTAGTTAAAGTACAAAAGTAAAATGTTAATTGCATGCATATGCCATTGTTTTTTTACATTTTTATGAAGACATGTTGATGTATTGAAGATCTAATTAGCCTTTAAAGGGACAGTAGCACCTTTTTTGCAAAATTTGATTTCCCATTTGTTATGATAGTTTATGTCATTTATATTTACTTTAGAGGGTAAAACATCTTATTACACGAACAAAGTAGTGGTAATAACGGTGTTGCGTATAAAACCAAAATTGCATGGCAGCCATGTGAACACTTTTATCATTTCGAATTACAAAAAAAAACGATTCCCATGGCTTTACCGGATCATGTACACTCATTTTTTAACTTGATTTTCCGAAGAGAGAAGGGTCTTTTACTGTTGGTGATATTATTTTCAAATACATTTCATATTTGAGCGAAAAGGGTGCTAATGTCTCTTTGAAAGCTATTTTTATCTCGGGCCAGTTACAACAAGTACTTACAAGAAAACTCCGAGAACGAGGATCATTATGACGGCCATGACGACGAAGACGTCTGAAGGGAAGGAGTTGAGCGTGCTGTGGTAGAGGAAGACGGAGAGGGTTCCCATCACAGCAGCACAGATCATCTCCACACAACCCATACCCGCATACAGGGCGCCTGACACACAGGGGGTTCATATGTTAACACAATTCACAATTCTTAACTAACACAACCTATCCGTTACAACATTATTAAATGAAATATCCAGAATGTCTGTAAAATAAAAGTCTGTGGATGTGAACTGGTAAAAACAAGACAATACTGTGGATGTGAACTGGTAAAAACAAGACAATACTGTGGATGTGAACTGGGAAAAACAAGACAATACTGTGGATGAATTACTGACCATCTATAGTTACTGATTGCCCCATACCTACAAAGATTTTCCTCGGATAAAGAAAGACGTGTTAACAACCGAAAATATCTACATTGACACATAATTATCAAATGAATACGTTTTTTTTAATAACTTGAAATTGTCTGTGGAGAACAAATAAAAATAACAACAAAAGTGATAATAAAAAGTTGAGAAATCTCAACAATCTATTCTCAAAATCATAGATTATTAATTATTAACTAATTATTAATGAATTATCTGCAATGTCTGTTAAGTTTGTTACTAATTCGATTTAGAAAGCTATAATTAGAACTGACCCTGTTCATCCTGTTTGACGCTCCGGGACATGATGGATCTGATCATAGGGATCGTGACTCTCATGATCACGCTGCTGACAACCACTGGAACACACACACAGGACATGGTTACACTTCATTATAGTTAGATGTTCCAGTAAGATTGAAGACAATAGTTAAGTGGTAAAGCTTGATACTACAGCAAAGAGAACCTTTTATACCTGAGTTACATTCACAAGTTCAATGGGTACAATATTAATTCATATTGGAACATGTGTCCACTGTCTCACAGAAAGGGTTTGAAGGTTATACAGGGACACCACACGATTATGATTGGATAAGACCATACAACGTAGCTATAGGTCACTCAGTGAAGGTGCGCGAAATAGAGACAGTGTACGTTGATATGGTTCATTCACTGGTTGAAACTTACTGACAAATTATTTGATCTATGATAAGCATTCATCGCGTAAGAGCTGAACTAAACCGAAAAAAAAGTGAAACATGGTCAATTGAAGGGTTAAAATAAACATAATCCAAAGCTGTAATTAGTAATGTTTGTTAGCTCAATATAATTATTATTTAACACAAAAATGTGAGCATATATAGTTTTCGGATCAATGAATACATAAACATGGTTAATTTCAATCAACTGTAGAAAGCTGTTCGAGTTCTCACTACAAATTATCACCAACGAAATGACTTCATATAAACTCCACTCACCGAGATACACCATGAGATCTGTTCTAGAATACGCCATGATGAAACACGCTGTGATAGAGGAGACACACCCAACAAGGCCGATAACTCTGTCTTCCAGCTGGAGGAACGTCTGCACGACCTTCATGAAGATGAGGATTACGATCCAGTTGCCGATTATCTGTGCTGAAGTCACGATGTTGATCTTCACTTCACCCCAGCACAGGGGAGCTTTGACAAGGTAGATGCTCATCACTCCAGGCTTGGAGAAGTTAACTGCAACTGTCAGGATGAAAGCGATTATTCCCAGAATAAGCTTCGAGCGTCTTTTCTCCTCGTTATCCTTGAAGTAGAAGATGAAGCACTTGGATATGTTCTTCAGAGTTGTCACCACAGGTCTGTCTGAGTGCACTCGCACCTGAAGTGTCTCTGGGACTACTGTTACAGTATACAGGATGTTGATGATGTTGAGGAGGAGAGCCACGGACACACAGTGAACGTATCCTATATACAGGATACCATACCCAACTGCGAATATTGCAACTGAAGAAGCTACAGCCTGTGTAGCCTCCACGATGGAAATCCTCATAGTTCTGTGTTTCCCTGGAAGAGTGAGATCTGCAACCATACCAAACCCCGCCATCAGCATCGCCGCAAATCCGCCTGTAACACCTTCAATACCATTCCCAATGAAGAGGACCCACAAGGGGTACCTCCCTAGAATCACGATCAGGTATATCACTTGTTTGATCAGCGTTCCTGTCATGGGCAGCAGGAGTCCGATCTTCCTCCCAAGACGATCTATAAGTGGACCTAGGAACAATGTTGGAATCAAACCCGGGAAGAACCAAATGAAGGACAGGGGTGTGAACAACTGGCTCAGTTCCTGATTGAGTTTCTCTTCGTCCTTGCTTGTATTGGAGCAGGGTCTATTGGAGGTGATGTTGTAACCGCGGTCCTCGCTGATGACGTCAAGGGCGTATGATGTCAGTAAGGGGATGAGAATGGCATAGCTGAAGAAGTGTAGGGTGAATGAGAGGAGGATCTTGAGGAAGGGCTTGGTGGTATCACTGCGGTATAGGAGACTGTCGGCCCGACGGATCTGCAGCAAGCGTCTGGAGATGTCATCGTCTGACGAGGCCATGGCTGATTCCACACTCACCAGGTCTTGATGATCTGTAAAAATGGTTCTGTGTTATAATAGGATTTGCGAAAACGTTTGTGAGTGGGAATGTATTAACTTGTCTTTCGTTGGTGAACACCTCTCAATTCTAGATGCTACCCATTCGTTCATCCGCCATCTGTTAGTATGTTGTCTGAACATGTTGTACATGGCTGAAGTTGACCTGATATATGAACATGTAAGTACATTGAATAAATTGTCATTCAACTACCTCTACCGGCTCCCACGTCACATATCGCCTGTGAGAACCGCATATATGTGTTACTCTAATCAACTCGTGTTGATAATTTGATTGAAATCTTAATATTTCTATATAGATATGGAAATAGAACCATTAGTAGCAGGAAGTTGTAGAGATGTTCACTACAGGACTGATAGATAGCTCTCTCCTTCCGTTACGATGTCACATAATCATCATTCCATTACACATGTCTATATTTGTGTTACCGCTCAGTGTTAACTTTGTAGCGAAGTAATGAATGTTATTAATGATTCACATGGATGTGTTATTATTCTCATATTACAATGTAATACTTTTCAATAAATATGTGATTGATACAATATGAGTTTGATGTGCTCTGCTCTGCTTTCCCCTACAATGCCAAGTCATGCTATGCCGTGCCGTGTTGCTGTTGTTGTTGCAGGGTGAGTTGTACTGTGCCGTGTTGTTGTTGTTGTTGTTGTTGTTGTAGGGTGAGTTGTACTGTGGCGTGTTGGCGGTGTGGTGTGGTGCAGAATGGTCTGTCTGGGTGTGATTTACCGTGTCATGCTATACTATACTATGATTTGTAATGATTTTCGATGTGATATATTTACATGCTAAGGCATAATGTACTCTGCTCTGCTCTGCTATGACACTTTACACTATGCTATGCTATACAATGCTTTGTTATCGACACTAAAGCCATCGGAATTGAGCCGATGCAGTCAGATCGCAATTTAAGAAATTATATAACACGTCCATCCACCCAATAACTGACAACACAAGGCCACTTTGAAATTAGAATACTTAATAGGAAACACCCTCTCTCCCTCTTCGTGCTCCACTAGTGTACGTCATTTGTCTCTATTTAATTTCCTGTCTCGACTAGAGCCATGTGATTAACAAGGAAGAAGCAAATACAGCTGTTCACTACACGTTAGTCTCTAGTACAGACATAGCAAACATAGCTAAACACTACACGTTAGTCTCTGGTACAGACATAGCAATTAAAAAGATAATGCATTTTATGAAATCAGATAATTATAAAGAGTACTTCTTACTGTTGTTTATATATATTTTTTTTAAACTGAGCTTTTATACATCCGGGAGTAGTTAAGCTTCGAGGAATGCTCGATAGCTATCGCAGCTAAATGTTGTACAATATAGGAGATATTGTCACGTATTACTAATTATTCTATATTAAATCAAAATCAGCTTTAGTTCTTTCGAAATATTGCGATATCTAAATAACGCTTTTGACAATATGTTGTGATCTTTAAAATAATATGGGTAATATGATCGATACACTTTCAATAGTTTCACGACATATATATCTGTTTTTTTCACTGGCGAGTAAACGGTAAGAAGAACATGATTTATAAACGACAATCCCCCAAATATTAGCAGTAAATATATTGCTATAGTGAAAATAAAGAATGAGCGTTCGCATGACTCGATTCAAAGAAATACTCGGTAAACTGTGAAACGTAATAAACACTCCTTTGGTCAATAAATTGATTAGTTTCTCCACCTGTAGTATTGACAACACATCAATGTAAACCTACCGTACTGGCGAGATTCTGGCCCTGCTGTGTATCAGGAAATTCTGCTTTCCTTGAACACGAGTAGGCCCTATACTGAACCTGACGTAATAAAAGCTTCCTGGTCGCTGTGGAAATCCCCATTGGGGCAATATACAGAGTAGCCTCCCTTTACAATGAAAAGAGGAAGTCTGTAGAAGTTCGTTTTGTGTGGTTTCTTTGAAATCCATTGAAAGAAGCGTCCTTAAAATATACTGTAATGCGTCACATTGGATGTCAAGACTGTATAAAAGCACAGGTGAAGTTAAGCGCAAATATGTTGCGCAACAGAGATGAACGACCAGTTTTCCCTATGCGCGAACGAAGTGAGCAGAGGTTGGCAACGTCTTTCTCTCGACTCAAATCGAAATAATTTTCAACTGTCAAAATTCAATGTCCTAAAAATTCAAACTCGACACCCATTTGAACACAAGGTCGTGCTCTCTTAATTCCAACCACATATGTTACATTTACTCACGTAAAACATATACAATTAATTATTTTAATTTTTTATAAGCGCCCAGATAGGCTTCTCAAATCGTTCTTCGGGTCCATTCTCACTCACAAACTTCAGCTATACAAGGAGTTTCCACGAGGCTTCCATGCAGACAGACAGATACATGTTAAACTGAACATAGATAGAAGATAATTATACGAACCTATTTTTTTTATGCAATGAGGAACTCTTTAGATTACGAGATGCCCAGTAAGAAATATCTATAAAACGAAAGCTAATATGTTAGTTAAAAAGCATGACATAAATAATTTTTAAACATAAGAACAAATCGTGATGCACCCCATTGTCACGGGTGGATGATTATGAAAAGGATCACAAACGTGACGGAGAAAACATGCATGTTACCTATATATGTATTTACCTATATATGTATTTAGTACTAGAACCATGCAGAGATCAGTGCTTGAATATAAGCAACCGCAAAAGAAACGTCACTTTACAAAATCGCGGTAATTCAAATAGCAGTGATAAACACGACTCAACGAGAGATACATCATGTCTTAAGAAGCCAACTGAACTAAATTTGAAATTTCAAAACAGTATCTGTTCTTATTTGTGAGAAACACATGTTTTAAGAAATGGTCGTTTCGAATCTCTTTAACTAGACGAGACAAATTATGGGTATAACAATTATGTATTTCATTCACTACGACATACACATGTAAACATGTATAGATTCTTATATTTGCCATAAAGGTTTCATGAAACAACTTATATAACTATTCAATTCTATATCTCATTTCATATCCGTATAAATGTGTTTTAATAGAAGGTAAAAGTTCTGAAACGAAAACGGTATTAGCCGGAGTACCCCAGGGATCCGTCTTTGGGCCACTATCTTTTCCTAATATATATAAATGACCTAGTTGATGATATATAGACTGTAATATCAGACTGTTTGCTGATGACACGTCATTATATATTGTAATTGATGATCCTAACATCACAGCATTAACATAAATAACGATTTACAAAGAATTTCACAATGGGCTGTGCTGTGGCAAATAGACTTTAATCCAAATAAAACTGTATCTGTGCAGTCCGCCATCCAAGCCACAAGCCTGACCTAAAATTAAATAATGTGCTTATTAAAGATGTATCTTCCCATAAACATTTAGGACTTGTTCTTCAACATGATTGTCAGTGGTCCTCTCACATCGATGACATAATCCGAAAAGTGGGACCAATGATAAATTGTTTAAGAAGTCTAAAATACCGATTGAATAGTAAAAGCCTTGACATATTTTATAAATCGTTCATTCTTCCTATTTTGTATTACTGTTCAAATGTATGGGACAATTGTACTATGCATTAAGGAAAACTCTTGGAAAATATTCACCTATAAATGCATTAAGATCGATATGCGGAGCTGTAAGAGGCACAAGTCATAATAAGATATATACAGAAACAACTTTCACTTCACTTAGCGATATGCGTAGAAGGCACAAATTGTAGATGTTCTATAGAATGTAAAATGAATTATCTCCATGATATCTTTCAGATTTGGTTCCAAATAGTATTTCCGTAAATAATCCTTACAATCTAAGAAACTTAAATTCTCTACAAACTATTTCGTGTAAGACTGCTAGACACTCGGCATCTTTCTTACCCTCTGTTGTTAGAGAATGGAATTCGTTATCGGAGGAACAAAAACTAAGCGTTTCAGTCAGCAACTTTAAAAAAGCAATAAATACTACTGTCCGTAACAAATACGACTTCGATCAAAATTTTGGAGAGGTTCATGGTGTTACCTTGGGCAAGGGACTTGATTCGAAATGTGCCTCTGTTCACTCAGCAGTATAATTGAGTACCTGGTTTGGAAGTGAAGGTAATGTGACTGATAACCTTCGAGCGCATTAATTGGTAGCCCAGGTTGCATACTCCAAGGAGAGTTGAGAATGAAAAGGGAACGATGTTGGTCCTCATACCAGGGTAATAATGTGCGTAGCCCTTTGTGTTGTGGATTCAGCACCATATAAGTGTCCTCATTATTATTATTATGTTCACGTTGTCATTTTCCTGAAGATGGTATCCATTTAGTTTGTATATGCCCATTATATAATCATGTTCGACAAAATAAATACTTCTATGTAAAAGGATATAACTTGAAATAAATCCTTTATGGCAAAAGTGAACGATCACAAACCATCAACCAATGTATAATACAATCTGTACATGAATTCATGATTGAAACTTATAGATTTAAATAGAAATTCATACAACGTGCCTTGCTTTTACGTTTGGGTGATATGTCATGATGCTGGTAGAAATTAAAACTATGTTGCATATTTATACTTACTTTGTTCTGTTTTGTATGTATTAAACGTGTATTGATATTATGTTCAAGGGAGCGGCCTTAGCTTGTTGGCCAATCCCTTTCACAATATGTACACTATTGTGAAATACATATGTTTAAAAGATATCCGTGTAAATATCTAAATCGAAATATACTTCCCAACGCAAGGCATAACTCTTGCCAGTCTCCATCACTGGCTGATTTAAGCCTTGCAGTATTTCCTTAAGGTTTCCGTGCTAGGAATATGGATCCCAATGTGCATTTCACGATATAATTATCTTAGCATCGAAAAGCTTGTAGCACGTTTTTTGCATACAATGTTTTCACAAATTTGCTAATTATTGTTTAAGTCTATACAAAATAGTGCAACGTTCGAGGGTAAAACATTACACGACCCGATAAGCCGTATCAATTAATAAAAACGTTTTTTTTCAGTATTCGAACACTCACTGAGACGAAATATATAACAGAATCAGATACAATGTTTATTTGTGATAGACTTCCATCACTCATCCCTCATCCCTCATCCCATGTACATCACTTCATTTAGAAAATTAGAACAACCATGATTTCGGAATTCATTCATTCTAAAGCAGCGATACTGTAAAACTGTTTATTAATTAACTATCAATATGTGGTACTTATATGGCATTTACGGCCTACCATATATGATTCGACAACTGGGCCAATACGGGGAAACTGGGCCAATACGGTGAAAACCGGGCACATACGAGACAAACTGGGCCAATATGAGTCTGAGCATGCGCAGTTGCACATTTGGTGAAAGTGCGAAGCTGTCGACCCGTGCTATTTGTTCATCAATCTTGTTTATAATTATTATTTCAATATAAATGAGATGTTTAGTGTTGTGCAAATGTAATGAAAAGAAGTTAATTAATAAAATTTTCATTAATTAAGTATTTCCGTATTGGCCGAGTTGCGGGTCCTCGGTCCGTTGTGTTGGCCCTCGACTTCGAAAGAGTTTTATAAATGTCTTATGAATACATTAAATCTTGACATTCAACACACCTTATAAGTTTTACAAGAAGAACTTAGATATTGAAAATAATTAAAGTAGTTTTGTTTTATTTGAACTTAAATAATGCATAAATACAGCAAAACTCCGGACGAGCACTACTCAAAATATATTCTGATTTCATGTAGTTTATTTGGGGGAGGTATTATACTCCGAAATGTTTTCTTGTTATCCAGAAAGTTTACTTTGTTGTGTATAGTTTGTATAGACGGTGGATGGGATACGCTTTGTCTGGCAGTCCGTAGTCTGCTCACTGTTCAGTTCAGGTTGGAGGTGCTCACTGTTTGCGATACTGTCGATACTTGTGTTGGCGTACCATACGTGTTAAAGACAACATTGAAAATACGTTTTAAATTAATAATTCTGGGTTGTTCATGAGGCGTTTTCGAAGGATATTTTTTATTTTCTTTATTTTGCTTCTTCACATTATTGTCAGTATCAGCTGTTTATTACATATCAGTCTATTAGTCAAGTGATGTTTTAGCAGATAGATGACAAAATGTCATGTTCATTATCGAATGGTAAGTATGTTATGTAGATGTCCTTTACTTTAAGACATGGAATACTAGGGACTATGAATACTTGTATTTGACATCCTTAAAAGCTTCTGTTTTGTAAGTTGCCAGTAGGTTACCAGTATATATTTCCAATTTGTTGAACAGAGATTCCCTGGGTCCACTTGACACATATTTCACTGACCGACTTTAGTAACAACCTGCGCGAAACTGTCCTCCTCTCAAGAGGGAGTTCTATTACACCACTTACGGGATATAGATCACAAAGCGTAACTTCCTTTACGTGAGAGTGAAAAGACTGGTAAAAATCGGTTTCTTGGTCCAGAGGTCCTTCAGCGATGCCACACTTAACGTTTTTTCAATTGACACTGGAACATTGTGCATATGAAGTAAGCCCTGGACATCGATTGAAGTCAATGTTTTGAGTGAAATGTCCCTGTACAACCAGAGTAGCAGCAATGTTGACTGACTGTTGAATTTTCCTCCAAACTGGTTCCCATCGTTTATATACATTCTAAACGTTATTTGCTCGCCATGTTGTTGAACTGATCATTACGTATCGTTGTCACGGAGACGACGCGGATATACTGACGTGAGGTGACAAAGGGGATAACTTTAATTCTTGTGTTAGAATAATAATGTATTTCTGAAATTACATTAAACATGCTTAACTGATAAATACTATGTTTACGCCCTTGTCTCGTTATTTTAAATATATCAAATCTCGGAAATGAACTACATGTACTGTTATCACCTCGTATAAAGGACTCGACATCCATATTTGGTTATCTGAGAAAACTTTGTCTTGGAATGGAACATGTTTAGAGCCATGTACCTTCAGTGTGACTAATTCACTAAAAGAGTTAGATTGCAACAAACTATATCCAGCAGTCGTATACTGGGTACCCGGGTATGATACCTTATCTCTTCAAGTGTATACAGTCAGGCCTCGATAATCCGAACGCTTCCGTTTTTCATCAGTGAAATGTATTTCGCAGGCAGAGAGTTTAATAAACAACAGATCAAGGATAAGTAAATATCAGGAAATAGGATAATTAAGATAAAGTATTTCATAAAGTTTAATATTGCTAGAACTACACTTTTTCTTTCTTTTTTGCCGTGCCCAAACTTATAATGCCCGATTTGAAATGTTTATATAAAATGTTTACGGATTTTATGTACACACAAATGGATATTACACAAAACAATATTTATGTCTCATATATTAAACACAATGGCGATTTGTTTTAGGCCATAAAGTATACGACCATATCCGTTAATGAATGACTTATCTGTACCCAACTTAAACCACACAGAAACATAACTTTGAAGGACTTATTCATAATATTCCATAACAATATTTTTGCAAAAAATGACTGTCCATTCTTTATCGAATATCCTCTATTTCAACGGAGTGGCACTCAACATTCCTCCGTGCAGCTCTACCATTCATTCATTGCAGGTTTTGAAATTTTCCTTTCATTCTAAACGTGTGTGTTGTATATGTTTGTTTAACTCGAGTAGGAATGAAGGGTCAGCGTTTACAATGTGTACACTGTTCAATGAGGCACGTCTCACATAAGTGAACACCAGAACGCTTAATGTAGGTACATCCCAGCAGCCCAGCAGTAGAGAGGGTAGATATCTCCATTGTACCTGTGTTTACTCTCCGGCTTATAGTTATGAGCCTGCATAGATGTCCAGAGCGCTCTCTTTCCTTTATACATGATAGTCAGGGGGATTTCGTCTTTGCTCACTTATTTGTTTGAAGATTTGTTTTTTTAAATAATTATTTAATAATGCAGGATGTTCGCGACAAAGTGATTATTTCTAAACAGTACAGTAGCTGTTTTGAAAATCAGGAGGACGAGTGTGGAAAAAAAACGTATAATAATTGAAAATTTATAAGGAAGTGCTTTTTCAAATCAACAATATTTTCTTTTCATACGTGAACAAATTTGAGAGTTTTTTTTACAAATGATGTTTTATTGTTTGGGTAAGCGAGTTCGAAAAGGAAGTAACTGTTTTTTTTCAAAAGAAAATTTCGTTTGCAACGTGATTTGCATTCGGAATGTTCTGAGGATTGTGTATAGCATTTGTGTTAAAGGTGAGAAATTAAAGCTTATGACATTGCTGAAGCTACCAAATAGCAAATGAACTATCTATGTCGTATATTTCATTTACATAGACACCCCTTTACGAGTATTCCACAAAAACAAGCACTTTGTTTACAAGCATAGCAACAACACGATGTAAGGCTACACCACGTTTAATTAGCCACGGAAAGAAACCATCATATGCAAACTTGAATTACATTTGACATGCGTCTCAAAACGCAAACAGACTCCGTCGAGCGTGACCTAATACCTCTTTCGACTGAGAGAAATATTTTGTGGAAGGGGGAGCAAAAAGGGGGACCGAATACAATCGCCAGACAGAGATCATCTTTCCAAGCCTTCTCGCATGGCGTCCGCTAAATACACGGGTATTGTCAGGGTAGATGGGGTATAGCAGAGGAACAATGGGCGCTTGTTTAGGGCGCTGTGGGGGAGAGGAGCACAATGGGGGCCCACTGAGTTATGGGAGAGAGAGGGGGAGGGGGAGGGGGTGGACCTCGCTCGGCTGACCGTACCGTGAAGGATGGGCAAGCTGGTACTGTATGAGAGAGAGTCGTCCTGTGGGACACCAACATTCCTCTCGAGTCTCGTGCTATCTCGGGCACGACGAGACCAGGGCGGTGTCTGTACATAACAAGATAAACCAGACGCTCCATCACTACACAGGTAGAAGGGCCTCCATCATATACACTGTAACCAGCGGCACCGTCACACTACTCAAACATCCAGGGCAGTTGGATACACCAGAGATCTACATACAGGCCATAGGTGAGCTGAGGATTTTTTTGTTTTATAGTGAATTGCTATGGGATATTTTTATGCAAAAATAATAAAAAATATTTAATAATAGTTATGCACATATATAAAGGTGTTAACAATATTTTATAATTCTATGCATAAGAGATGAGTGATGCTGTATTACGAGTTTGATCTAGATTGACATAGACCAGTCATGTAGCATGGGCGAGATTAGCTTAACGTCTATCTGCTTTATAAGTGTTTATTTTATTATTTAGCCATTACAAATTAATTATACATTTAACTACGTTAATACGTTCATATTTTATTGTTAATTACAGCATGTGACAAATTCAGAAAATATATTTCTTTTGATTTTTATTATTCGTTATTCTTTTATATAACCTATGCCTGAGATGTAAATGAGTAAGTAAAAACGACAATATTTTATCATAAGTTGTTTAATATGAAACTTGTCTTAAATATTCAATATTGGCATATGGATCATAAAATGAAATGATACAAACTTCAGTATTGATTGTTTTGGCCAATTGTATTTTGCTTTGGGTATACGTAATGTAGAATTACTTACTCAGCAAATCTTCAGAATAAATTGTCATTCAAGGGAATTTAAATGAAATAGATCATCCCAGTATTGTAACCAGTATTGTGTAGATGACATGATTGATGAGGTTACTAAGTGTCCATAGTATCACTATATGTACACGTACAGGTTATTGACGATGTAGCAACTTGCCAGGTCAAAGTGTTAATCGCACAAATAATCCAAATTACAATCTACATTGTATATCGAAATATACATTTGTGGATATAAGTATATAAGTGGAATGTTCCTCTTTTACACAAATCAAATTTTAGTTTTAGACCAACGGTTAAGTTTGACGTTTTTTATGACAGTGTTACCAAAACCAATTAATGGATCAACACGATATACTGACTTCTAACTTCCTGAATTCATTGACGAGTTGTTGTCACAGGAATTCAAAAGGGCGCATGAACAGAAACGTATTCCATGTTCCTAGTGGGTATCTGTTGACAAAGAGTCCACGTAATTCAAATAAGACTTGAATCAGACTAGCTATAGTCCCTACAATTCATTTTATTTAGGATCAAACACTATTTCAAATCTTCTTTAGCTATTATTCTTTAGCTACAGTTTTGTTCAGTATAGTTCAGGTGATAAAACTTATTACATGTTCTGTGCATACCAGACAGTCTTCTGACATTATAATAGACATGACCAGTAGAGATACAATGTATGTGACACATCCTACAACATTTACAACAGTTTATACACTCAAAGACTTCAACGTACCCCTTGCATAGCATACCAACACGAGACGTTAGTTATGAAGGATTCAGCTGCCATGGGATTCAGTTTAGATAACTCATCGTTGAATCAGTTCTATCTATATCACCATCACCACGTAAAGACATGGTCGCAGCTTGTGGGGACCCCATCCATCACTCACAGTGCTTCACGCTGCGGCTGGAACTATTACACTTATATGCTTCTGTATTCTTTCACCAACTGGTCAATACAATGAATCAAGTTTACATGACCAATATTTAATATTGGACGATCTTAAACTGAATATTTTAAGGAGGTAGACGAAGCATGTTTACATCTTGTGTGTTAAATATTTGCTAAAACGTCAATCTGGTTTTACAATAGTTTGGGATGGACCGAAAATACTCATTACGAAGAGGAAAATATCTTTGACATATAAAGAAAACATGGTATTCATTTCCTACAGCATTAGTGTCACAATGTCAACAAATCGAATTTTTATCAAATATATCATTGATGGTAAATACACATGTGTTATGAAACCAACGGACGTCGACCACGTGTATATGTATATGCTGTTTCGACTGTCGCCGTTTACGATTGGTAAACTGTTGTAAATTTCCTTCCTACAATTCTACTATATGCGCAGTTGGTGACCAATGTCTGCAGTGGAATCTGTTATCTCTCTATCTTCATATCTTGTTATCTCCTCGTAAGTTATGCAGGTTTTTAAGATTTACCAACATCAGTTTCTCCTTGTATGTTTGATTATAAAGGATCGTTAACCTTGTTTCACGGCGATAATGGTACTCGGTATCATGACTTGGTACCAATAAGTAGGATACCTCCCTGTCAGATACAAGACGGTCATGTTTAAGCAGTTGTCGTTCTTCCCACCATGCTCTGTATAGTTTCATTGTTTGAGTTTAGTTAAGGATTTATGAATCTACATTTTAATTATATAAACTATTTTAAAAGAAATGATTATACACCGTTCTTGTATCTCTGGTCGAAATAAGTAAATCATCTGTAATATTTCAGTTTATAGCATATACAGAAATGAAGAAAATGTGTATGTTCTTCTTAAAAGAAGTTAACCATCTTTGAACAGAAGAAATAGTCCCAATGAAAGTCAATGTCAGTTAAGTCAACGCTGCTATTATGTCTATTCAAAAGCTCACTGCCCTTGCCACAAACTCTCCAAGCTGTAGATGATTGGACTAAAATTTAGTCTATAGAATTTTTTAAGTCAGTCATGGGACAGGAGTAGTAGATGATATACACTGCAAATCAATACATATCATCACTTAGGTGGTCAATAGGTTTACGTGTAATATGCATTTCAGAATCAATACACCAATTACAGATTTTCAAAATAAAATGCGCTTATCAAACTAATTTACGTCCATATTTACTTTATTTAGACAAAGTTTGAGATCAAGTATACATGTAAGCTATTCCTTTACCGTATTCGCATCCAGCAGTAAGTGGGTACCTGGTGTAAGATGTGGAGGAGGTGACCTTTAAGCGCTTTGCGGCAGCTCAGGTTAGACCAGGGTAATAATGTGACAACCATGCGCTTTGAGCATACATTTATGGCGTGGTTACTGCGCAATATAAATGCCACTATTCTTCTTCTTCTTATTATTATTATTATTAAACGCTACCATGACGAGATCAGACAATCATTTTAGGCCCTTGGATTTTCGTTCTTACATACACATCAATAGAACATCAGTTTTCAAAACTGTCTAAACGCATATACAATTAATCCAACTGCCTATAGAATACTGCAGACAAGGCTGTGTGACCTCTGCTGTATATAATCTGACCCAGGATGAATTTCCCGACATTCACCAGATTCAGGAAAGTGTGACAAGTAACCAATATAATCCCGTCCCCCGCCTCCTTCCAGCCCCTTGTATAAAACATCATTCAGCCTCTGATAGCAATCTTTTAACTGTCACCCGGCCATATCAAAACTGCATTTTCCTTGCCTGAAAAACCGTACAATTGCTCTAAAACGACGTACTTTTAATCCGGAATTCATTGAAAAACGACTTCGCGTTTTGTGATTGCTTAATCCCTTAATAACATGGTAAATAAGCATTTTGTCTGACAGAATGGTTCTCTGAAGCTGACATTGCTTGCATGTGTCCCCCTCCTCCCCGGGGTAATGTTGTCGGTTAATATCGACTCACTGGACCGTGTGACCATTACAGATCTCAATATAGCAGACCCAGTAATCGCCATTTGATTGGACAGGTTACGACGTGACAGCTATTGTACCATTTCTCGTTAATCTTGTTATCTTTAGACGGACGTCATTTCATTTGACTATTATACAGTAATCCGTTATTAATAACGAAACTTCTTTATATTTCAAAATCCTCGATGTTGACCAATAACCGAGTTTCTATTTAGTGCTGAGACTCCATGCAAGTAAAAGAAAATTTACGAAACTGTCACGCAAATAAAATGTTTTATGGGAAGTTCTTTTATTCGTTTGTAATTTTGGTAACCAATGAGAGATATACCCATACTTTTTTAAATGTATCGTATGTTACCCTACAGTTTTCCTCGTGGGGCCCTTCCGAGGCGTATGATGGCCAAATGACAGTATTGTGAACGCAGACACGTTCATTGAGCCGTCAGCTCGCTTTTAAATGCATGGGCCGATCGTGCTGCATGTGCATCTCGCTGAAATGTACAAGCTAACGCCATGGACTGCATGGGTAATGTCAATATGAGAAAACGGAAGCAAGTTTCAATATGTTTAGCCAGTTTGCACCCACGATAGAATAACATTAGTATATATAAAGTTATTAGTATATATTTATAGTTATTAGTATATATATATATATATATATATATATATATATATATATATATATATATATATATATATATATATATATATATATATATATATATATATAGTTATTAGTATATATATAGTTATTAGTATATAAACAGAAATACAGAAAATTGTGATATATTATCACGCATTATAAGAACCTTATTAATTTGGTCATGAAAAAGATACAAAGTTTGAACTGGTCTCGTGGTCTAATGGTTAGTTCGTTCGGCGAGAAAGCAACAGGACACACGTTCGATCCGAGGTTTCAAATAAAACATTGTAAATGTCTTATATGTTCATATATAATCAGACTTATTAAAAAGTATCATTACTTATATTTAGAAATTCTAAAAAAAAGGTGTATGAGAGAAAGTGTAAGTGTAAGAAAAAAGTGTTGGTTATCGACTAATACACCTACACTTGTAACACAACAACCATAGCAACGGAACCGGAAGTGGGTATCCTGAGTAGGTATCCCTTGGTGTGCTGGATGTACTGCACGATCAACTATAATGTTCTTGATACCGAAACCGTTCAACAATCAGATCTTAGCTAATATGAAAATACCGGCTTACAAATATATCATAAGGCTGATATCGCTGAGTCAACACGACATCATTGTCAAGTATATTTATAGTGTTGACGCTATCAATGATTTAAATCTCCAATTAGTCTCAGTATATGAATGTCATGTTGACTATAAGCAAGACGTTAATGACACTAAATGTTGAGTACTTGTAGAAATAGGTGGATTGATATGTAATGTCATCATGACCTCAACACTGCTGCGACACGTGGCGTTCACGAGAATGGTGAGGATGTCTTACCTGACCGGTGGCGCCTGAACTGCTCATCAGTTCAACTCTTAACGTCTTGTAGATGGCAAAAGTCCTGTAGTACTTATCCTGAGTGTTCAATTAAGCTTTGGCGTTGAAATGGGAAACATGATACATTAATTCGAATAAAGAGAAATATGAATAATTGCCGTTATCAAAAGTATACTTAACGAAAAGATACAATATTGTTAATCGTACTTGAACTTTTCTATATTACTAAATTCTATGTTTAAAATATACCTAATGTAGAAGTTCAAATACAAATTGAACATAAAGAAATAACAATACTTTAAGATGTTGATGTGTATGATAACATTACTGATGATTAAATCAATATTCCGTGTCACATTGTTATATATTGAATCATTAATCATGGTATCCAGAGCTTTTAATGCACATGTACATATATGCACGATCTAAATCGTCCATCCATGGGCAAGCCTTTCAATTCTGAAAGACTCTTTTGTTTAAATACGAAGGTGAAACAAATATTCAAAGTATCACCCGAATTGTTTTTCTCTATAGGAGAATCACACTCCGAGACGTTAATCAATATGTTAATAACTCCTATGATACTGACTGTGAAACATAAGTGTTAGTATACGATTTAAGCATTAAAAGCGCTGTAGCACGTTTTTTGCAAATTTTATTTTTTCAAATTTCTCATTTATAATGATTTTTTATGTCATTTATATTTACTTTAGAGGGTAAAATATCTTATAACACAAACCAATGATCCGTAGTGGTAATAACGGTGTTGCGTATAAAGCCAAAATTGCATGGCGGCCATTTTATTGTGAACACATTTTATTATATTCGAATGACAAAAAAAATTCCCATGGCTTTACGGAACCATGTACACTCATTTGCAACTTGATTTTCCGAACAGAGAAGGGTGTTTTACTATTGTTGACATTATTTTTCAAATACATTTCATCGACTTATTTCAGCAAAAAAACGTGCTACAGCGCCTTTAATGACAAAATGCTTTAATCACTCTTATGACAGTATTGTTTGGATATACATACGGATATATTTAATACATCTTGCTCTAGAATTAATACCAAAACATGCTATAAGTGATGATGTTTTAGTATTACAAAGATAACGAAACTAGGAATTAATATCCATTAACGAAGTTTTATCTAACATTTCCGAACATACATGGTACACCAACACTATTTAAACAGCAATCGCCTCATCACACTAAAATGCTTGTAGATAAAGGTTAAACCTGAATAAAGTACCCATATTAAGTTATTATATCCCATATATGTAAACAAGCCATAAGCTCCCAATTAGGCTGTATACACATTTCCTCCCGATTAAAGGTATACATATTTCTGTATCTGTATACACTAGTCGAGTAAAGTATCACGTTCCCAAGATAGCTGTTACCGACACGCCTATATCGTTATAAAGTCATTCCACAGCATGTAGACTGTCTTGATATCTACTTCCAAAACACTGTATACTGACTGTAAAAGTGCACCCCAAGCTGCTTCCCGAAGGTTTGTTCACCTCGTGTATTTAGTGCAAATATCATGTAATATGTCTTTGAAGCATCGTATCAAAAAACTGGATAGACCATTATGTATTTTAGTTAAACGAGAAGGCAGTTGAATGTCCCATAACGTAATCTAATTGTATGCGTCATAGTAAAGAGTAACAGTTTTGGCAGCTCTTGACAGTTACGAAAGGTCATTTTTTTAAACTGCAGTTTTTATTTTCTTCTGTATAATACCCTGTACGTAATCAGGTGGGTCAAACATTCATCGTGTAGATCCTCTTATACTTGGTCAATGTATTTGTCGTGAATTTAGTAAACAGTAACAGTTTTGGAAGCTCTTGACAGTTACGAAAGGTCATTTTTTTAAACTGCAGTTTTTATTTTCTTCTGTATAATACCCTGTACGTAATCAGGTGGGTCAAACATTCATCGTGTAGATCCTCTTATACTTGGTCAATGTATTTGTCGTGAATTTAGTAAACAGTAACAGTTTTGGAAGCTCTTGACAGTTACGAAAGGTCATTTTTTTAAACTGCAGTTTTTATTTTCTTCTGTATAATACCCTGTACGTAATCAGGTGGGTCAAACATTCATCGTGTAGATCCTCTTATACTTGGTCAATGTATTTGTCGTGAATTTAGTAAACAGTAACAGTTTTGGAAGCTCTTGACAGTTACGAAAGGTCATTTTTTTAAACTGCAGTTTTTATTTTCTTCTGTATAATACCCTGTACGTAATCAGGTGGGTCAAACATTCATCGTGTAGATCCTCTTATACTTGGTCAATGTATTTGTCGTGAATTTAGTAAACAGTAACAGTTTTGGAAGCTCTTGACAGTTACGAAAGGTCATTTTTTTAAACTGCAGTTTTTATTTTCTTCTGTATAATACCCTGTACGTAATCAGGTGGGTCAAACATTCATCGTGTAGATCCTCTTATACTTGGTCAATGTATTTGTCGTGAATTTAGTAAACAGTAACAGTTTTGGAAGCTCTTGACAGTTACGAAAGGTCATTTTTTTAAACTGCAGTTTTTATTTTCTTCTGTATAATACCCTGTACGTAATCAGGTGGGTCAAACATTCATCGTGTAGATCCTCTTATACTTGGTCAATGTATTTGTCGTGAATTTAGTAAACAGTAACAGTTTTGGAAGCTCTTGACAGTTACGAAAGGTCATTTTTTTAAACTGCAGTTTTTATTTTCTTCTGTATAATACCCTGTACGTAATCAGGTGGGTCAAACATTCATCGTGTAGATCCTCTTATACTTGGTCAATGTATTTGTCGTGAATTTAGTAAACAGTAACAGTTTTGGAAGCTCTTGACAGTTACGAAAGGTCATTTTTTTAAACTGCAGTTTTTATTTTCTTCTGTATAATACCCTGTACGTAATCAGGTGGGTCAAACATTCATCGTGTAGATCCTCTTATACTTGGTCAATGTATTTGTCGTGAATTTAGTAAATAGTTACAGTTTAATCAGCTCATGACAGGGACTAGGGGTCGACTTTTTAAATTACAGTTTTGTATTTTTCTTCTGTATAATACCCTGTACGTAATCAGGTGGGTCAAACATTCATCGTGTACATCCTCTTATACTTGGTCAATGTATTTGTCGTGAATTTAGTCTCATTTAATCGATATGAAAACTTTTATTCGAAACATGAAATATGAATTTTTTTCTGTTTTTTTTTATTATGCCAAATTTCATAACATGTACCATTGATGTTATGATCAAAGGATACATTTTAGATTGATTACTGTACACATGGATATAGGTGACTAATTTCAATGTATGTCATGTTATTGTGGTTACAATGAAAGCCAATCTACATTATGTTAGCCCTAAGAAACGTCCCCAGGTGACCAGACTCTCGGGATGCAGCCGCTGTCTATGTCGTGTTAACTCTACTTGATCGATATTGAGTTTGATCGGTATTGAGTTTGATCGGTATTGAGTTGGTCATGAAGAGACAACTTTTTAAAATCAGAGAGAGAGAGAGAGAAAAACACTATTTTAGTAAAATAGAACAAATATGTACAAAATGAATATTTTAATACCAGTTAGCTAAAAAACACACTCTCAATCTTCTTTAAAAACCGTAGTACCTCCCTTATCATGATAACATCAACACTTGAACAATGCTTCCTGTCGTTATAACGAGAGATAGATATAATAGTTTCAAACCATGTAGGCTTTCCAAAGTATCCTTTATTTCTGTTGTCATTACTCGTTCAAATACATTTGATATTAAAGAGAAATATTTATGAAAGCATTCAATAAATGTAGCGCGTAGACTTTCTCTAAACCTGCTAGACGATATTCAGTAACACTTCCAATTCATATTCCACTAAAGCCTTGATTAAATACAATTTACTGACAATTTTAACAGAACTGTCTGTCTTAAATAAATTTCTTCATCATTTTTATCGAAACTTTGAAAGTGCACTCGCAAAAGTATAAATAAGTGTTACCAATGGCTAAATAATACCCCTAAATCAATAAAAACAAAATGTTCTAAAACGAATGTTATTGGTTCGGTTAAGCCATGCCAGTCTATTTCCAACGAGCGGCTATTTTAATGTGCTGTTCAAAGGTAGTTCAAGTGATCTGACTAATGAACAGCGATACCGAAGCACTCAGAGTAGAGTTTTAAATATGGTACAATGATGGAATGGTCAATTACCTTGCTATCTGAACTTTCAAATCCACATGACACATACAAATCTACCTCTCACACTGACGAGTTCCACACCACTGTCGCTTTATACGCCGAACCAATATACATGTATAAACTTTAATAATAAATGGCAAATGCAAAAAACGTGCTACAGCGCCTTTAACATTATTTCTTCCAATGAATTAGAATATGTGAAAAAGGATCAACATAATATATATTTAGTTTATTTAAAGTTAATTTAATTGTCATATACTAATTCGTTATAAAGACGCTGCTTCATTTAGACTTTATTAATATTTTTATAAGCGATTGAGCAGCAGTATCTGCGATTAGATTACACACAGCTAACTGTTTATCAGCCGTTATTGTTTACTTTATGAGACATAACAATGACCAACTTTGCGTTAGATGAATTAAATTCCCTTTTCAAGCCCGGAGGACAGTCTTCTCTGTAAACAGCTACCTATTTATCAATCGTTTTCCTCCACGCTGTTTTATCGTGGCGAGGAACGAGACCAATTTATCAACACAATAGTAATTATGTGTGATATAAATCCATATACATCACAGCTGGGTTTAATATTGCTTTGATGTTATCATGTCGTGCCAACATTATGAAGGTGCTCCATTTCTGTGGAATGAAATTTTGTACGGTTCTTTAGTTTGAAACCATGCGATTAGAAATAGTTTATTTAAGTAAGTAACATTTTAATCATTAATGTTAATATTATTTGGGTTTGTTTTAAAATGACATAGAAGCACGAAATTGTGACGTAAATTAAATAAGATGAACTTCTTTTTAGTAACATTTTAGAAGTTTGATTTCAAATAAGGACACGTGAATGGATGGCAACTTCAAACTGTGCACCCTCCTTAAATACGGTGTTACAGGTATAGATATTCAATTTAACTAAAACAACTACTTTTAATGATGTGACGATAATTTGTCTGAAATTTGTCTGACATTGTGTGACTGCACAGGTAAATGTAGTAATTAAATATACTAATTATAATGTATACTAATTATCGTCATTATTCGTTCCCTTTCTTATTCATCATTTCTGAATAGTTGGGCCCAGAGAAGAATTATTTTATTTTAGGTATTGTCCCTATTCTGACTGTTTTCATCGAAACTAGGGAAACTCGGTGTATAGTCTACGTGACATAATTACTATATTAACATATTTCAGGCACTCCTTCTCATTTTCTGTACAACAACTTTATTCAGCTAGTTTGATGAACATTATAAGTTTATTAAGAGTGTGCTGTTGCCGAGATGAGTGCAGAGTTCCTACAGCTCAAGAATGTGGTAGCGATACGGCGACAGGGAGTGTCTGTCTACACCAGGGACATATTCGGGAGATTCCAATTGAAAAGGATGTTCTATTTAACATCCCTCTCCGATAATGACGCGCAAATAACAAGCATCATATCCCGATTGAATAACATGACACTAAAGGGGGGTATTATTCCAAGGATTATATTTCAGATCACATAGCATGGAACACGATCCGCCCAGTCAGCCCGGTATGTTCACATTGACAGTACCACGCGCTGTATCATTAGACAGCAGGCACGCTTACACTGCACTGCAAACCTATCATTAACAGGCCCAGTCATAGGACGGCGCCCTGGCTTACAGATAGGTAGGTTTAGTTGTTCAGTCCTTACTGGACGGAGTGAGGGAGGGGTGGCCAAGGGGGTTGGGGTGGTTATGATACGGAGAGGGTGGGGTGGCTAAGGGAGTTGGGGTGGTTATGATACGGAGAGGGAGGGGTGGCTAAGGGGGTTGGGGTGGTTATGATACGGAGAGGGAGGGGTGGCTAAGGGAATTGGGTTGGTTATGATAGGGAGAGGGAGGGGTGGCTAAGGGAGTTGGGTTGGTTATGATAGGGAGAGGGAGGGATGGCTAAGGGAGTTGGGTTGGTTATGATAGGGAGAGGGAGGGGTGGCTAAGGGAGTTGGGGTGGTTATGATAGGGAGAGGGAGGGGTGGCTAAGGGAGTTGGGGTGGTTATGATAGGGAGAGGGAGGGGTGGCTAAGGGAGTTGGGGTGGTTATGATAGGGAGAGGGAGGGGTGGCTAAGGGAGTTGGGGTGGTTATGATAGGGAGAGGGAGGGATGGCTAAGGGAGTTGGGGTGGTTATGATAGGGAGAGGGAGGGGTGGCTAAGGGAGTTGGGGTGGTTATGATAGGGAGAGGGAGGGGTGGCTAAGGGAGTTGGGGTGGTTATGATAGCGAGAGGGAGGGGTGGCTAAGGGAGTTGGAGTGGTTATGATAGGGAGAGGGAGGGGAGGTTAGGATGGGTTGGGTGGTGTTGAGGTAGGAGGTAGGTGTTAATTGGTAGTGAACGTCGTGTTCTTCGTCTTACATCGTATCATAGAGTGTACGATTCAAAGTTTAAATGTAATTGAACTAGGTCGGTGGTTTCACATTCAGAAGGTGTAACTGTAGTCCACCATGTACAGCCTACATTTAAACTTGGTGCATGAAGCGTGTTGCACCAAGTACAACTATTTAACTAAATACGTGTATGATGTAAATGACATGTTTTACGTCCATCTGAAAAAAACAATATAATGGTCTGACTACAGTGTGAAAGTTTAATTTTAATATGATGTGATAGAGCGTTTGACTCAATTCAGTTTATGAATTAATTTAAAAGTTAAATTCTGTTCAAAGAAAGTGTGCTTAAATAATGCAAATAGTATCCATTATTTTAAATATGTCTCTGGTTCTACGCTTAATGAGTTGTTTTATATAATGTTGGACAGTTGGACAGTTGGACATATCATTTCATGAACTACTCGTCAGTCTGCAGGTAGGTCAAGGTTAAAGGTCAATGAAAGCTGCCCAAAGAATTGAGTGAACTGAAGGTCGAGTTACGGCCTGTCAAACCTGTCCTCTACTGGTGTTTCACAAGGACTGGTTCCTTTCACTTCTAAGATGACTTTTTGACAACTTTATTCCAATTTTTCAATTACCTAGACTTGATAACTAAAACCTGACTTGAAAACAACAGTTCATTGTGTAATTATCATCTTCTCCGCTTTCAGAAACAGGCACGACTCCGGAAGTTGCCAGCATCCAAACACGTTCCCGTGATGCCAAAACCTCTTGGAATGAAAAGAACAATATCCTAATGAAGATGACAACCAACGATGGCAAAACCAAAGTAAAAGTAGCTTGACTTTAATATGTCACACAATTTACACTCATACATCTATTGTCCCTAGTTCTGCTATAAATAGCAAAAATGGCGAGTAAAGACACATCTGAAACACTGGATGAAACAAAGAATACAACTTCAAAAGGTGCGAAGTCGAAATCGGGAAAGTACAATCTACGCCGCAAGACTCTTGTTGTTCGAAAGGAGACTGAGAAGAGACTAGTGTCCCCCAGGGCCCCAAAACCTAAGTCTCGCCCCCCTCCCCTGAGTAAGTACAGAAGACGAGCAGCTAACTCCCGAGAACGAGGTCGGATGCAGGAGATCAACATCGCCTTTCAGGAACTGCAGACAGTTCTACCCGTCCACTGTCTGCCCGAGATAGACCCTAAGACGGGCATCACTAAGATCACGACTCTACGCCTTGCTGTGAACTATATTGCAGCCCTGCGGGGGGTCCTAGGGGAAGACTCCTCCACTCCTTCTAACACGGACAAACCGTGTACATCAGCACAGGGGGAGGACACTGTTCAGTCTGTGAGTGTGGCTGGAACTCCTGAACACGTTTTGGGCAACGAACAGTTGAACATCAACCCATCCCAGTTATCTGACAGTCCTAACGACTGCCACAGGTCTGATGTCTCAGAACAGAGCTGCAACACGTTGGATACCCTCCCAGTTGTGTCTCATGTTCCAGAAGATCAGTGTAAACATGTGAAGCTCGCGATCGCTGAAGAACCAACTATTCATCAGGACGATACTGAGGATGTTCCGCAGGTTTTAGAACCAGTGGTTGTCCCATGTCACCGTGAGTTGTCCGCTTGCAGTGATCAACTATGCAAGCAGAGTGCGGAACTCTACCAAACTGACGTCCGGTACGAAAAGATATTCCAGGGAACCAATACAGTGGACATTGAGTTGAGAGATCAACTGCTTGTGAATAATTCAGATGTGGATTTACTTCAGCAGAGTGATTTGCATATTGTCCATAGCGAAGAGGAAACGTTAATCATGACAGGTCACACCGAAAAGGTTGATGTCAACTTGAACATCGATGCAAATAACAATGAGAGAAACTTTGACACGAGTTCTCTCCCTCTAACCGGAAGTGCTCCGTTCAAAGATGTCGACCACCACGTGGATAGTAACTTCGTTCCAGCATGTATCTCGTGGATGGATACTGAAGCGTGCAGTATGGACGCTGACAGTATCGTGGATACACATGATACTGATATGGACATCGACACGGAGCTGTTGGAGTATCCAGACATCATAAGGGCAGTTATTAATGATCAATTTGACTGACATGTTTGGGGATATTCAGCATTGTGTACACGTTGGTTGTTCTGTGATAACCATCTGTTTCCTGTGTCGTCCTGTGTGTATATACTCAGACTAACATAGAGTCCTTGAGATATACAACTTCTGTTGGAGCCGAGCAGTTGTAGAATTCACCCTGGATATACCAATACCTGATTAGAGGACATACATTTAAGAAGTTTATAAATTGTGTAGACTTTTCGGATCCTTAGCATTTTGTATTTCTCTGTATTGTACAATGTATCAGTAACGTGTTAAGATCACGTTTATGTTGAACATCAACAATCTAGGAATGTCTGCAGGTTGAACACGTGGTTCTGTCTGTTCCTCAACCACATATACATAGGACGATGACCTTTCTGCATTCTGAATGTATTCAGAACGTCGCTTAGTGTTCAGAGAAATCATGAAGAAGGCTTACTAGTTTTGTAGATCCTACGAAAGTTTAAACAGAGATTGTCATGAACGTCGACACGTGTCTGGTTTCCCTTTGTAATTTTTCTGTCCTCTATCTGTTCCGGTGATGACCATTATGTTCGTTCACTGCCTCTGCCTTCTCAATGACCTCAAACTGTGTGCTTCCAGGAGTCAAGGAATGGAATTGATCGTTCAAGGAACCTACAGGATTAACATAATCCTGTATCTGAAATTTGGTCATCGTTGAACGACCTTAACGTTATTCACACATATACACCAGTCGCAGTAAATGTCCTGTAGGTGTAGGAAGAAGTAGAATCATTTCCAAATATAAACTATGTCTGTTTCACAACACGGGTTAAGCAAGGCTCATCTGGCAGCTGTAAGATGTCATCCACACGCTTCTTGTCCATCCTGATATCTTAGCTTAGTTTACCATGTATTGTCGGGGCTGTAACCAGTTCATTAAGCCCGACAAAACACGACGGTATCAGTTTTCCAAAACAAATAAAACACAAAGACAACATTTCCTGGAGTATCATGTTAGATCCAATAGCATAGAGGACACATACGTCAAAATTGTTCAAACTGTGACCATGAACGTTAATTATTCTAAAGTTTCGTTCAACTGGGTGAGATGAATGTTTGCATTGGACACAAGGAAAGTTTGAGAAATCAGTTGTAATGTAATCGAATAGCTACATACGATTACAAAGAAGTCGTCACGAAGGTCACAGAAATATCTTGTTACATCAATGTAAAGTAATCACAAATTCCTCAATAGGCTCAAAAGGCAGTCAACCCGGTAAGTAGGCAACTTCCAAACGCAAGGCATAACGCTTGCCAGTCTGCATTACTGGCTGATTAAAGCCTTGCGGTATTTCCCTCGCGTTGTTGTGCCTAGATAGTGAATCGCTGCACCAGAAATGCATAGTGGGCCTGGATTTCTAAGCACAGATTTCTTACGGAAATACTGCAAGGCCTAAATCAGCCAGTAATGGAGACTGGCAAGAGTTATGCCTTGCATTGGGAAGTTGGTAAGTGGGTTACTAGCGGGTATGTGTTAGTTCCATATCGGTATGTTAATGACCTATATTACTGTTATTCAATGTTATCTTATATACGTAATCTTAGTTGTTATGCAAATATCATTACATATCAATTTATAAATGTTTCACACTATTGTGTGGTTTATTAAAATCGTTTACGTGTTTTATATTCCTAAACGTTTGACATCTTGTGCATTACCTACCTGTATTTACCTATTGTGTAGGTGTAACTAACATGTTATAGAGACTGTGCTACATACAAATATATACAAATATATACAAATAAACTGTTATCGTTAATCAAATTTAGTATTGTTGTATGTGATGTTTGCTTACGAAATCAGAGCAACTCGTGTTTATAATTCTTGCGCTGGTTGAACATATTTTATGAGTGCTTCACTGACTTTGTAATATTCTTTTGCATCGTTAAAAGTCTTGAAGATTCCTAAAGATACGCAGGTCGGTTGAAAACACTTCAAGTAAATATTGAAGTTAAAGGATATTATATTTAATTGAAAATGATTACATAAGTTTACATAAGTTTACATAAGTTAACACCCTTAAAAGGTAAGTTCTATCACATGAAGTTGAACTGATGTGTCTCTAGTTACGTATATCTACACTGTCATGCTTAGATTAATGTAACGCACAAAGTTATACTGTGACATGCATCATGACAACTGAGAATAATGTTCATATCATGAAAATCCGATGAAATAAGAACACCTATCATTTCCAATTTCCTACAGATCATTACAAAATAAGTTCGACGGGGTCACCAAATCTACAATTTAGAATCCCCATTGGTCAAGGAGTCTGCACATAAATTTCAGTTCTTTTGAGTCAACAGTTCTGGAGAAGAAATGGGAAAAGTTTACAGACGGGCGGATGCCTGGACGCCATGCCATGCCATGCGGCCATCGAGCCTTTCATGCCTGATGAGCTAAAAACAGAATTCTCAAAACCGCCTGTATGTTATGTGGCACAGCCCTCTCCTAGTGGTGTAACACGTTTATACAAAGTTTGAAATTACGCGGATGAACAGTATTTCTGCTATCGATCAGACAAATTTAGTAAAAAAATTCGTATAATACATAAATTCGTAAAAATACATAAATTCGTATAATACATAAATTCGTAAAAATACATAAATTCTCTTCTGGTAGTGTAGAATAATAGTGAGGTTTGAAATAGGTTTGAAAGGAATCAGATGAATGGTTTTTCTGTAATCGTTCGGACAAAAAAGTGCTCGGACGGACGGGCGAAATCGTTGATCGGGGGTATAAAACGGTTATTTCACTAAATGTATCTAAAAACTACATTCCTGAATCAAGTGATAAATTCTCTAGCTTATTTGGAGGTGAAACAATCTACGAAAAAGGATGTGTATATCTTTCAATGAGATTCATGTTGCACAATTCTGCTGTATTTCGACAACATACACAGGGTCACTATAAAGCAACCCGTCATAGTCCAGCAATACTGGAGTGAGTGAATTATTGTTTAATGCCGATTGGTGGCGAATATACAGCAATACTGGAGTGAGTGAATTATTGTTTAATGCCGATTGGTGGCGAATATACAGCAATACTGGAGTGAGTGAATTATTGTTTAATGCCGATTGGTGGCGAATATACAGCAATACTGGAGTGAGTGAATTATTGTTTAATGCCGATTGGTGGCGAATATACAGCAATACTGGAGTGAGTGAATTATTGTTTAATGCCGATTGGTGGCGAATATACAGCAATACTGGAGTGAGTGAATTATTGTTTAATGCCGATTGGTGGCGAATATACAGCAATACTGGAGTGAGTGAATTATTGTTTAATGCCGATTGGTGGCGAATACACAGCAATACTGGAGTGAGTGAATTATTGTTTAATGCCGATTGGTGGCGAATACACAGCAATACTGGAGTGAGTGAATTATTGTTTAATGCCGATTGGTGGCGAATACACAGCAATACTGGAGTGAGTGAATTATTGTTTAATGCCGATTGGTGGCGAATACACAGCAATACTGGAGTGAGTGAATTATTGTTTAATGCCGATTGGTGGCGAATATACAGCAATACTGGAGTGAGTGAATTATTGTTTAATGCCGATTGGTGGCGAATATACAGCAATACTGGAGTGAGTGAATTATTGTTTAATGCCGATTGGTGGCGAATATACAGCAATACTGGAGTGAGTGAATTATTGTTTAATGCCGATTGGTGGCGAATATACAGCAATACTGGAGTGAGTGAATTATTGTTTAATGCCGATTGGTGGCGAATACACAGCAATACTGGAGTGAGTGAATTATTGTTTAATGCCGATTGGTGGCGAATACACAGCAATACTGGAGTGAGTGAATTATTGTTTAATGCCGATTGGTGGCGAATACACAGCAATACTGGAGTGAGTGAATTATTGTTTAATGCCGATTGGTGGCGAATACACAGCAATACTGGAGTGAGTGAATTATTGTTTAATGCCGATTGGTGGCGAATACACAGCAATACTGGAGTGAGTGAATTATTGTTTAATGCCGATTGGTGGCGAATACACAGCAATACTGGAGTGAGTGAATTATTGTTTAATGCCGATTGGTGGCGAATACACAGCAATACTGGAGTGAGTGAATTATTGTTTAATGCCGATTGGTGGCGAATACACAGCAATACTGGAGTGAGTGAATTATTGTTTAATGCCGATTGGTGGCGAATACACAGCAATACTGGAGTGAGTGAATTATTGTTTAATGCCGATTGGTGGCGAATACACAGCAATACTGGAGTGAGTGAATTATTGTTTAATGCCGATTGGTGGCGAATACACAGCAATACTGGAGTGAGTGAATTATTGTTTAATGCCGATTGGTGGCGAATACACAGCAATACTGGAGTGAGTGAATTATTGTTTAATGCCGATTGGTGGCGAATACACAGCATTACTGGAGTGAGTGAATTATTGTTTAATGCCGATTGGTGGCGAATACACAGCAATACTGGAGTGAGTGAATTATTGTTTAATGCCGATTGGTGGCGAATACACAGCAATACTGGAGTGAGTGAATTATTGTTTAATGCCGATTGGTGGCGAATACACAGCAATACTGGAGTGAGTGAATTATTGTTTAATGCCGATTGGTGGCGAATACACAGCAATACTGGAGTGAGTGAATTATTGTTTAATGCCGATTGGTGGCGAATATACAGCAATACTGGAGTGAGTGAATTATTGTTTAATGCCGATTGGTGGCGAATATACAGCAATACTGGAGTGAGTGAATTATTGTTTAATGCCGATTGGTGGCGAATACACAGCAATACTGGAGTGAGTGAATTATTGTTTAATGCCGATTGGTGGCGAATACACAGCAATACTGGAGTGAGTGAATTATTGTTTAATGCCGATTGGTGGCGAATATACAGCAATACTGGAGTGAGTGAATTATTGTTTAATGCCGATTGGTGGCGAATATACAGCAATACTGGAGTGAGTGAATTATTGTTTAATGCCGATTGGTGGCGAATACACAGCAATACTGGAGTGAGTGAATTATTGTTTAATGCCGATTGGTGGCGAATACACAGCAATACTGGAGTGAGTGAATTATTGTTTAATGCCGATTGGTGGCGAATACACAGGAAGACTGGAAGGTTCAGTGTTACGACAACAAAGATGTACACCACAAGCTTCTTTGGTTTATGATGGCATTTATTGAGAAATTAAACAGTCATCTGACAGGTCCCTTGATGTGCATGTTATAAGATGGCTAAACCATGCATCATAGATCTGCACACATAGAGTAGACTCTTTTTATAATAATTGTGTCTTCTCATATTCTTTACCCATGACAACGAGCATCTCTACAGTAATACTATACACATAGAGACATAGACACGGATCATCGGTAACATGCGGAATGTTTGCTGGTACATGAGATTGTGGAATGTTATGGTGATGCCGCACATGAAAGAAAAGTACAGTTGATTTTGTCGACGTTAATTAGTCAATTAGTCGTATTTCATATGCGAATTGAAAAACATAACACAATAAATACCCGTTTCAATTTCAATTTCAGTTTCAATTTATATTGTATATATACCCTTTGTTCTGTCGATATATCATTTGTAAAATATTGCAATTAATAAATTTGTAAAGCAAAATATCCACAAAGGTATATTATGTGTACATTTCAAGTTGTTCTGATTGTCAACTCTAAATCACTATTGAAGAGACATTTCAAAGGCATACACACATATTCAACATTTAACATTCAACATGAGTACCGTCACTCTGCAACAAAACAAAGTTCTGTCCAGTCTTCAATGCGGAATGAATGGTTTATTACATGATCCAACACACAATACTGGACAGTGTGTCGTTTCACCATAAGGTAACTTTGCACCATGAAATTATTCTAACTTTCATAAGTTCACCGAGTAGGTAGCTTCCAAATTCACCATTTTTTTACTATTAGTGCATGCTTTCTGTTTATCATATAATGTAGACATATTTTATTCATGAATATTAATAACTGAATATGGTTTGGCACAATAATCCATCGGCTAATACATGCTTATACATCGGCTTATACATGCATAAGTGCCGTTCAATCAAATATGACAAAATACAGCCAATAATCAACTTCAAAAGAAGTAATGAGTCCAGTAATCAAAATAAGAACACATAAACAAACAGGAACGATAAAATGTCGAAAAAATTACGTTCAATAAAAGGATTTAAGATAATTTACACCTAATGTTTACCACGTGAAATTGGAATTAACGCAATGCTCAATATAAAACAAATATCAAAACCAATCACTTTGTTGTAAACAAGACGGCGCACATAGGAGTCACTACAGTTCGTCTCTACTCAATGACATGTGTGTAATAGTTGTGAAAGACTTGATAGTCAGGGTTGTGAAAGCTTTCAGTTTGGAAATCCTTTACAGTTGAACTGCCCGGCGTGGTGGTTCTCTTGCACTATCCAGACCTTATCGATCACAGCGCCACCCTGTAACAGAAATACGCATTATAGGTAATCTTTAGTTAGCTGCACGTCATACTATACTGAATGTGTCTTGGGGTAAGGTACGAACTTGTGCACTAGAATCTATGTAGAAACGATCAGGTAAGCTTATAAGGTGTTGGGGTCGCTTTAAGGAATATTACAATGGAATTTCAAATTATTTCCTGTAAAAGATTAAGTAATCAGGCATGTTCTCACAAAATATTTGGTGAATAGGTTAAGCAATTACATCAAATATAAAAATATAAAAAAATCGCCAATATGGTTTAAATTTCGCACTGCACCTCTCTTAGTGGTGAAGAAGACATGTGCCAAATTTGAAAAGGATGAGATGGATAGTTTTTCTGTAATCGATCGGACAAAAAATGTCTTCGGGCGGACGGCCGGATGGACGGACGGACGAACGGACGGACTAGATAACAATAATTTTTACCGCCTGAAGCGGTGCTGATCAAGCGTACATAAAATACTAATCTAAGGTCCGGCATTCGAACAAGAAACTCGCCATGTTATTGAGCTGGACGGGCGTGGACTGTCACCTGTCAGACTTGTTAAAGGGGCAGTAGCACGTTTTTCGCACAAATAAGTCGATGAAATGTATTTGAAAAATAATGTCACCAACAGTAAAACACCCTTCCCTCTTCGGAATATCAAGTTAAAAATGAGTGTACATTCTTTGGTAAACCATGGAAATCGTTTTTGTTATTCGAAATAATAAAATGTGTTCACGTTAAAATGGCCGCCATGCAATTTTTGGTTTATACACCGTTAACACCGTTATTACTACTACAGATAATTGGTTTGTGTTATAAGATGTTTTACACTCTAAAGTAAATGTAAATGACATAAACAATCATTATAAGTAGAAGCATTTTTTTTTTAATAAGATTTGCAAGAACTTGCTACAGCCCCTTTAAGAGTATTCAATGGTCGGCTGATCAGGATAAAAAAGGCTAATCTGAGAGACGGGAATGACAGTAAATTATGTCACGCCCGATATACCTTGTCAGGCTAGTTTTCCTGCATATACCATTCAAAACATTTCCTTGTGTTGTTTTTTTTCAAAATGTTTCCTGGTTGTATAGTTCAGCTAAGCGTAAAAGGGAATCTCATCTAATACAACACTAAACACTAACTCGTACATGTGAGATTCATAATACGGCCATGACATCATTGTTATTGCAGGCAGGTTATTTATGTGAGTCAGTATATGTTATATCGTATATAAGATGCACGTCAGACGTTCAACTAAGGGTAGCTATATAAAATATTCCTCTAAATTATTCAGCTAACTTTCTTGAGTCGACCAGTCTTCTTAACTCTCTCATGTTCGGTTAATCAAACTTTTTTTTCTTAATACATATTTCCTTATTCGTTCTTACTTAAAATGGATGTGATTGAGTTGGACATCGAGTTCAGCTAAGGATAGCTAGACAAAACAATCCTCAGTTATTCAGCTAGCCTAAGTTTAGAAACGTGATGTTGAATCGACCAGTCCTGTTAACTCACTTCCGGTACGTACTTTATTGTTTGATAACGTTATTTTCTAAATACATATTTCCTTGCGTTCTTGCTTAAAACGATCGCTTAGTTTTGAATGTTGTGAACACAACGTTAAAGGGAGGTTACTCCACATACAATAGTCATGCTAATGAGCTGCACTTACTCCACATACAATAGTCATGCTAATGAGCTGCACTTACTCCACATGCAATAGTCATGCTAATGAGCTGCACTTACTTTATCGACTGACATTTCCTCGAGGTATAAATGCGTTGCGTTCTGTATGTTGATCCTCGTATACCCGTAGTCGTCAGTTTGGTATGCGCTCCAGGGGAACACCTTCTTCTTGAATGGAGTCTGGCCCTCCACGTCGCCCTGAGAAAACATGATATTGCATAAGACATATATCTGTCATTTTGTTTGAGCGAATTTTACATTTTCATTTTCCCTTTTGCAATGTCAATGCAATATATAGAGCAAAAGACGTTTATAATTAAGAAATAGAAGACGAGTTGGCGTGCTTTATCGTTGAATAAAACATAGCAGGGAGCATAAAACACGAAGGGCGCAGCCCTGAGTGTTTTATGCTCTCTGCTATGTTTTACTCTACGATAAAGCACAACAACGAGTCTTCTATTTCTTATATGAGATGCCCTTAAACAGTTACTCGCTTTTATATAAAAGCTGTGCAGATATTATTATGTCTGTATATATCATTTTTTTGAAAATATTAATGTCTCCCGTCGTAGAACACGTTCACTAGCATTGAACAATCAAAGTGACGTAACATGTGACGTCATTTGCTAAGCGACGCTCAAACTGACGTCTAAAATCACGAGCATGTTTTACTGTCTCATAAAGCACGCTGTCGATCCCATTGACCGCCTGTGTTTTATTGTCGTGGGTATCTTATATTTATACATAATCTTAATTTGTTTATGATATTCAACAACTCATAGCACTAAATAATGTAAACCGCCTCACACTAATTTCAACAGTACTTTCATGAATAAATGATTTAACATTTATTTGTGCCTCAATAAGCTCTCCGCCTCAAAAAAAAGAAGAGACAGAATAACATAGTTCGTATCTTACCGCGGAGCCCTGTACGATGTGGACAGGTGCCTGTGGGTTTACGTAGGGCTGGCTGTAGCTTCCGTTACACACCTGCAACAAACGAATGAATGAATGAATGAATGAATGGATGGATGATGGATGGATGGATGGTGGATGGATGGATGGATGGATGATGGATGGATGAATGAATGAATGAATGAATGAATGAATGAATGGATGGTGGATGAATGAATGGATGGTGGATGAATGAATGAATGAATGAATGAATGAATGGATGGTGGGTGGATGGATGGATGGTGGATGAATGAATGGATGGTGGATGGATGGATGGATGGTGGATGGATGGATGGTGGATGGATGGATGAATGAATGAATGAATGAATGAATGAATGAATGAATGAATGGGTCTCTTCATTTCCTCAACATTTCAATCCGAAGATCATTTTACATAAAACATTTACATCAGATAATTGAAATGATAAATACAGAGCCTAGTTAAGACAAAGATCTATATATATATATCTATATATATTTATATATATATATACCCTTGAGTAAGGAGAGCATGGAATACTGAAGTGGACTTTCATAATTTCCATGATATTTCCTCTAAATGGACTCGTAATAGTTACATGTATGCATCTCCAGAAAAGACATACAGACAACATTAACTTCAGTAGGCAATTCCCTTTGTACATTGACATAAAATATATCTATGAGTTTATAAAAAGAAGGAAGCTGTATTATATTGCATCTGGGGAAGTTGTCCCACATCGAGTCTAGCAGTATTCGGTCAGAAAGGCCAGCTGGACAAAAGAGGGACAGTGGTTAACTTCTTAGATGTAATATGGAATTTACGGAAAATAACATAAAATGTTAGGTGTAAGTATATCGATTTCAAGATTCAACATTGGAAATATGCACCAATGCATCTGGGAAAGTTGTCTGACCCGAGTTGACCATTATTCGGTCGTCCTTAAGGCCAGCTGGACAACAAGTCCCTGTAGATGTCGTATGTAACGTACTCAAACCAACATAGTATTAAAGGGTTCGATGTTCGACTAATTTCAAGATTCAGCATTAGAAATAAGGCGAATGCCAATATGTAATTTATATTTTATATATATCATTCCAACAATGTATGTAACACCACAAAAGATGATAAAAAATAGAGCCATGGGCTCTGTAGCTCATCAGGGTTTCATATCTAAAGTTGAATATTTAATAGTTATTTAAGTTATTGTTTACAAGCAAAATATAGGTTCTTAGATCATGACCACTGTGACCCCATTTGGGGTCACGGGGTCACACAATCTACAAGTTAAATCCCCATTGGCCAAGGAGTCTGCACACAACTTTTCAGCTCTCTAGACCTTTTGGAACTGGAGAAGAAGATGAAAATAGGTTTTTAAGGATGTGACCCCTGTGACCCCATGTGGGGTCACGGGGTCACGAAATCTACAATTTAGAATCCCCATTGGCCAAGGAGTCTGCACACAACTTTTCAGCTCCCTAGACCTTTTGGAACTGGAGAAGAAGATGAAAATAGGTTTTTAAGGATGTGACCCCTGTGACCCCATTTGGGGTCATGGGGTCACGAAATCTACAATTTAGAATCCCCATTGGCCAAGGAGTTTGAACACAACTTTTCAGCTCTCTAGACCTTTTGGAACTGGAGAAGAAGATGAAAATAGGTTTTTAAGGATGTGATCCCTGTTACCCCATTTGGGGTCACGGGGTCACGAAATCTACAATTTAGAATCCCCATTGGCCAAGGAGTTTGCACATAAAATTTCAGCTCTGTGGAGTCATTGGTTCTGGAGAAGAAGTCGAAAAAGCGAAAAGTTTACGGATGGACGGACGGACGGATGGACGGATGGACGGACGCCGGACACCATGCCATGCCATAAGCCCATCGGGCCTTTCAGGCCTGATGAGCTAAAAAAATCAATGTAAACATCACTTAATATCGCTTTCCACTTCACGAAAATACCAACAGATTGTTTATCTCGGTACCTACCTGAGATTGGTAGACAGGCCAGAGCCGCTCATACGAGTGTTCGTGAGCGTATATCTCGAGATCCACCCCGTACTTGTAGAACAGGTCCTCCAGACTCGCAGGGTAGTACTTGTTCCCGTTCCGGATCTGTCACCCAATAGAAACGGCACACATTTAGTTTACTCGTTTCTCATTGGTTGCCAAATTTTACTTAACAGACAAAACACGATTTGGTTTCCATTCCTGATCTGTCAACAAATAGAACGTCAAACATTAAGTTTATTTTTTTCTCATTGGTTACAGAATGAGGCAAGTCTGAAAGTACTTGTTACAGTCACGGATCTGTCAGCCAATAAAACGTCATAAATTAAGTTTACTCATTTCTGATTGGTTGCAGAATTTAGTTAACATACAAAACAAGTCTTAGTTTCTGTTACCGATTTGTCAACCAATCATCACATACTGATTTTACTGATTTCTCATTGGTTGCAAAATGTGACAAGTCGGATAGTACTTGTTTCCGTTACCGATATGTCAACCAATAGAACGTCATAAATTAAGTTTACCCATTTCTGATTGGTTGCATAATTTGACTTACAGACAAAACAAGTCCGGTATTATTTGTTTCCGTTTCTTATCTGTCGGTCAATGAAACGCTACAATTTAAGTTTTCCTGATTCTGGTTGGCTGCAAAATGTGAAGACAAGACAAGACATGATGGGTTCTGTTATATAAACAAATAAAACGTGATGAATAAATTGTATATTGAAAAAAATATACAATGTGGTTTGAACTTATTTCTTGATAAGTAGTGATAATAAGTATAAAACACTTATACACCATTCCATCATAGACCTGAGCATATTTTCCCTGCCTTAACAAACAAGTACAATGCTATATCGATATGTAGGACTAGAAAGATAGAGACATTCAGGTGGAAGATAAGATCAGAGATGGTGGATTAGATGATTTGACTGTTACTATCAATAGCAACATTGAGTATGGTGGTCGTATGTGGGTCAATTTCAATAAATCTGTAAATTTCGTGTCTAGGCACGTTTTAAAAAAAATAAATAATTGTTCATATATATTTTGGTTAATTATAATTCCGACTTATCAACTCTACCCCATTCACACATTTGTTTCATTAAAATTACATTAGAATATTTTTTGTGGCACTTTGAAGTGTTAAAATTCATTAAAAATGACTGTCCCGTAGACAGGATTGACATTTTTCATGATCAATTTGGATATGAAATAAACAAAAATGTCCGACTTAATAATGTTATGCGACCATATAATAGCAGTAACAAGGATAATACATAAACAAAATTAAAAAGAAATTGTAAAATTTGCATTTTAAGCAAATTTCCTCTTTATTTTTGCCTGTCCCAAGGATTTGTGTCAGTTCTGTTACCATGAACAATTATTTGAAAAAAGGAATGCTCCCTTATTGGTCAAGATAATTCCACTTCCTGTTATGGACCTCCTCCTACCTGTCTTGCAAAGAGACGTCAGCATGGCTTTCCAGTGACAAATTTCACAAAGAACATCACCTTCAAGTAAGTGGTTCACCATATCTATGAATTTTTTAGTCAAATCTGTTACCAAGGTTCTTGATTTTATCAACTGCAAATTCACATATACTGGGGTTCCATAGAAAAGCTAATTGAAGTATCAGACCAGTGCAGCATGGTTTTGCAAAGGATAGGGGGCAGGCATTGTTTAGCAAGTGATAAAGTGGAAAATGTCAACTATGTTACTGTCAGTTCTGTTACTATCTCTACCAGTAACAGAATGGACAAAAGTGGTAACAGTTTTGACATTTTTGGACATTTTATCACTGATTTTTCTTGAAGTAAAGTGAGTCGGGTACTTTTATTAAAAATATGGAAGACATTCAGATTACTTATGAAATTATGTTATGAAAAGTCTTAAATTGTTGATGCATTATAATTTTTCATCGTTTTATTGAAATTTTGTAACAGATTTGAAAAATTTTGTAACAGATTTGACATTTGTTTAGATTTTGTGTCTGTATTTTTTCAAAATTTAAATTATCTACTGAGCTTTTCAATTTAAAGCTTGTCCTTTTTTACACAAACTTTTATGATATGACAAATTTTTAAAATATTGATGGATTATCATTGTGCAAATGTTTTTTGAATTTTGGTAACAGATCGGACATATCTGGTAACAGTTATGACATTTTGGTAACTTTTATCACTGAATATTTCTGAATTGAATTATTTAAAAACATTTTCTCTTTGAACATTTTAGATTGTTTAGTTTGGTATCTGATTTTCTGCTTAATAACATCAAAATGATAACATCTTAATGTTTATGGAAATTAGGTAACAGTTTTGACATACTTGGTAACAGATTTGACCTTTTTAAAGTTTATTCGCAAGGTTGTTACTAATTTGACAGTTTTAAAACATCTTCAGTTTGAATTTATAAAAAAAGGTTTCGTTGTCATCTGATTTTGCTGGGACAATTCGGATTGCAAAATCATTTTCATTGTGCATAGTTTAACTGAAAACTGGTAACAGACATATTTAGTAACAGTGTTGACTTTTTGAGAGATTTCATACCTCAAGTTTGTACATTCTAGTTCATGTGATGTGGACAACTGCACGGCAAGATATGGTCAATAAGCACTTGGTTCCAAACAACTTTGTACCTGCAATCCAAGTGTATCAACCGGCTGTAAGCGAGACTAGTACTGATGCACAGGCACCTCAACTCCTGATGATACTCACCCACCAACTGAAGTGACACCAGGCACCTCAACTCCTGATGATACTCACCCACCAACTGAAGTGACACCAGGCACCTCAACTCCTGATGATACTCACCCACCAACTGAAGTGACACCAGGCACCTCAACTCCTGATGATACTCACCCACCAACTGAAGTGACACCAGGCACCTCAACTCCTGATGATACTCACCCACCAACTGAAGTGACACCAGGCACCTCAACTCCTGATGATACTCACCCACCAACTGAAGTGACACCAGGCACCTCAACTCCTGATGATACTCACCCACCAACTGAAGTGACACTAGGCACCTCAACTCCTGATGATACTCACCCACCAACTGAAGTGACACCAGGCACCTCAACTCCTGATGATACTCACCCACCGCTTACAGTTAAAACTTGTAAAAACATAGTTAATGGTGAAGTATTTTCACATAATATAGTCCCAAGGTACCAATAATCATGTCAGATATTATATATGCAGTAGTCAAGTGATTACAATTAAGATTGTCTATTCTGTTACCATCACTGTCAACTATGTTACCATCAATGGCTTTCACTGTTTTCTGAATAAGACTCGAAAAAACAAAGAAAAATATTTCAATTTGAATTTTTTTCTCAAATAATTGTAGAAATACTATGTTCATTTAGATACTTATAGGTAGCTTTTTTATTATAATGCAGATTATAATCAGATATAAAAAGGAATTTATCTCTGTTTATGTACTTTTTTGCCGTTCAGATGAACTCAAATGTTGAATGACATTTTGTTTTAAAAAATAAACTTGTTTGGGTCAATTTTCTAATTCATTATATACATGTCTTTCCATAAAGCTGAAATTTTCCAAAAAATATCTTCATTTAAAAAAGAAATATGTCATATAATGTTGGTAACAGAACTGACACGATCACTGCCAATTATCACTTCAACTGTTAATTAAACATTAATTAAGCTAGATTAAGCTTGCATATTTCGCATTTGTGAGCCTGAAGATAAAATCGTTTGAATGTTGCAAATAAAATTCAGAATAAACAACTTCCTTAGTGTTGATTTTATCTCCTCGAAATTTACAGATTTATTGAAATTGACCCATGTATTATACTGGGGAAAATAAGTTAGGGATGTTAGCTGTTTTATGGTTAATATTTCCTTAGTGTGTCAAGTAATGAATAATTTCAAAATTTCAAAATATTCCTAATTGCTTTGTCTAGTATAACTGTTTTTATGACGTATGAGTTACAGTGATAATCAGAGGAACAAAGAAGATAAATTTGACATTCCAAATATTTCAGAGTACCATCGTAATCAACACGAAACAATAACGATGAAGCTGAAGTTGTAGACAGATGACAGATCATAAGGGGATCAGTATGACACCACATAGTACGATGAGAGTTTAATAATAACTGTACCGTGTGTCATTGCGTTGTATAAGCACTACGTGATGTACAGATACACTGATAGGAGAACAGTGCCCACTGTGTTAGCAGTGACCTTACAACTGGACATCATGTTATCGTGTGAAGTCATCGCCGCTCACCAACACGTGGTGTAGACATAAGTGACGAACTGCTCACCGTGTAATTAAGATAAGGGATCAACTCGGTGTATACCTCTTCAACATCCACTAAGTACTAAGTAGTGACGCAATAAAACAATATTCATTATCAACTATTAGTAATCAATTTTCACTCGTTATCTCTCAACTTTCCTTGCAAGCCATAACTCGCGACAGTCTTAATCACTGGCTAATTTAAGACTTGCCGCATTTCGGGATTTGTTCTGTGTTAGCGCATCAGCGTATACTAGAAGTTATGTTGCCATTCGCTGCTACCCCAGGTCAGAGACGTTTCAGAAATATCTAACATGCTTAATAAAAATCATCAACGCCATCGTCACAACGATTACATTGGACAGTAATATTTTGAAATTTGCAAACCTTTTAACAAATTGTATACATTTGTGTGTTAAAATCCTTAGACAAAGAATTATTCGAATAAAGGTTGTCCTCAAAGCGACGGGACATTCACATACATAACGCATATAACATGATAAGATAATTAATCTCATTAACATACACATTGTGTCAACATAAACCCACATCCATTAAACATGACTGTCAAGCATTTTTACATATTTGCTATAATGTTATATTTATGCACATGTTGTTATGTATATGTGTATTCATTTGTAAATATTGGAGGAAATAAAGACTCTCTCTCAATGTATACATTCGTCTACTTAATAACAACATAAATCAACAAGCTATAAGACACTCCTTGTGTGCACTGAAATGTAAATATCAGCTGATTATGTCTATATGACACCTATAACGTACATCACAACCCTGTCCTAACTGTAATGATAATCAGGGTGAGAAGGTGTGACGTGTGTCAGATTTGTAACACTACCAGGACCCGTATTCTCGAAGGTCGCTTAACGATACGGTAGTCATAGGCCGATGATATATGGTATACTCACGCGCAAAAGAAGCGCTGGCTTTTAATTTTCTCTTTTAACACAAAATATCTCAAAGGATATGATTTTAAAATAAAGAAACAACAATTTAAATCAGGTGGGAAAAGACTCTGACAGCCACATGACGATAAGTTGAGAAATTATGAGATTTTTTTTATAAGAGATGTTTGACTGACTATATTTCGATCATGTTCCTTTTCTTGTTGTCAACAATAACGCTGTTTAAAGGGGCAGTAGCACGTTTTTTTGCAAAAAATTTTTTTTTTTAAATTTCTTATTTATAATGATAGTTTGTGCCATTTACATTTACTTTAGAGGGTATAACATCTTATTACTCAAAGCAATTATCCGTAGTTGTAATAACGGTGCTGCGTATAAAGCAAAAATTACATGGCGGCCATTTTATTGTGAACACATTTTATTATTTCGAATGACAAAAACGATTCCAATGGCTTTTCTTAGCCAAGTACACTCATTTATAAATTGGTTTTGGGAAAAGAGAAGGGTGTTTTACGATTGGTGAAATTATTTTTCAAATACATTTCATCGACTTATTTGAGCGAAAAAACGTGCTACTGCCCCTTTAATGCCGCATTTAATCTTCAATATGGCGTGTGCCCACCTCAAACATTTATGCACTCCCTGACACGAGGTCGTACAGACAGGACCAGTCTCGTCACGATAGGTGATGTGATTTGACGACCCTTGTAAACGCCCGTATGTCGTTTGGAGGGTTGACGTTGCTGAATGTGTCTCTCAAGATGGTCGCAGAAATGTTTTAATGGATTCAGGCCATGTGATCGAGGAACACATTGAACCTACTGTCATTGGTAAACAGCACGCTGTCCCAGTATCGTGTTTGGGTTTACACGTGAGTGGACGTATGGGCAATATCGAGGGTGACACCAGTACCACGTATACTATGATACCAGACATGCACGGTCGGGTTGTTTTCGAGGTAATACGGTAGTTGAGAGCTTACAAGGATGTGTTGGTTATCACGGTAGTGTTTTCTGTGACGTATATACCGCCATGTATTTTAAAGACAATGTGATTTCAATTGTGTAAATGTTGGTGTCTGCTAATGAATAGAGAAATCACCATATAGGTATATACGTTAATCCATAGCTTACCGGGTTGTCCGGGTTGTCACAGTACCTCTCCTCGTGGATGTTGGAGCAGTACATGGGTCGGTGTCCAACCACGATAATCCACGGTCTCAGAGCTCGGTTGCGCTCGGTGTTTGCCTCCTGTAGATCCCGGGTGATCCATTCGAACTGGGCTCGCAGACTCTCGGAAGTCACCCCGTAGTAGTACAGTTCCGTCGAGATGCTGATGATGTGGGCTGGGCCGATATTCCAGCTGAGGTCATTCGAAATGGATATTGTTAGAAATGACAAGGAGATTGCCTGTACACATGTGAATCTTCTTTGTTGAAAGAATTATCGAGCGCTTTCCAGCCGAGCTGATTTCAAACTCGGCAAAGATGTGTATTTGGTTTATACGTATGAAGAAGAGGCAGATGCTTACCTAAAGTACATGCCCTCGCCGTCACCACCAGGCATTGTGAAACGGTTTCTGTAGTTGGAGAAATTACTGTGAAACAGAATTAAATGCAATTAAAACATATGACAAACGATGTTTGACAATAACTAACTGCTGTTAAGAGTTCCATACAACGTGTCGGGTATGTTCTCGTACCTTCATTATGGGAGAGAAAAACAGTCCTTTAAAATACGGTGTGTTGTTTTGTTCATTTGTTGTTAAAACAACCACATTTTACTGAGATTCAGTACACTGAGTATTCATCAAAACTGTCCCAAAAAATAGTGTAGCATCTCAAATGTATGTTGGACACCTTTATTTTGGCTCGACAATACTTGGTGGCGCAAGGACAAGGCCAAGCCTTATTGGACAAGCCATGAGTTGGTAAAGTTGATAGCCCACCCCGTCCCGGTGTTAAATGATTACTATGACTTACTATGCAGACTCGTGGTTGCCGACACACACCATATATGGGACCATAGACGCAACCGGTTCCAACTGGCGCATGAACTCGTCACCAACACGTGCATCGTCCTGGAGAAATAACAATGTACACATGCTTAGTGTATGTCATATTTAAATAATGTAGTGTCGATAACATTTTATTCACTGGAAAACCTTTGGAGGTTCATAAATATGTTGTAGAAAAATTCGAAATTTCGAACTCATGACAATTATCTCAATATCAACAATGATTGTAAAATGTACTTACTGTGTCCAAGTTATAAGCAAAGTCACCTGGAATAGACAAGAAATGACTCAAGAAACTGTTCATGATGATCATTTTCGCAAACAAAGTAGTTCGTAACTTTTAAAAATCGAAGCCTCCGACAGACAGACATAGGAGCATCACCGTGTCATCGATCCGTCGACTGAACCTTACAGAATACACCGTAACTCAAACAGTCTTCTCAATTCTCTGGTAGCTAAACGCATTTAACTCACAATATCAGCCCAAGAATACACCACTAACCAGCATGTATGACGGCGTCGAAGTGCCCCATCTCCGCCTCCTGCTGCAGGTAGGGTAGAGCCAGGGGGTTGTCGTTCCCCATGTCCCCCAGCACCGCTATCCGGGGACTCCAGTCCGACCCCGCCGGCATCGACCTGAACATGAAGACTGAGCTCCACCCCGCCGTACTTCCCACCTGGTAATCTGCGGGTCAACAGGGTTCATACAGATTTGAAAAGTGCTTCAATACGTCCATGTCCATGGAAAGTGCTTGAATTTAACCATTTTCACTGAAAGGGCTTGAATAGTGTTGGAATCTTATAGATTGTCATTGAAAAGTGCTTGAATATGGATCTAAGTCTGAGTAAGAATTAGTAAAAATAAGTAGATGAAGTAGATACATTTATCATCGGTACAAATCCAACGTGTCAGTTACTTATCAAAACTTAATAACAAACTACGATTCCCTAGGTGCTGGATACCTCCCCACAACATGACAGCTGTATGGCTTGTTAGGCTTGATAAGATAAAATTTAGGTCTCTGAAAACAATGGTCTAGCTAGATGTTCAATTCTCTTAATGAGAGCTGACATAATCGGACAACAATGCCAACGTATATGTTACTTACGACAATCTTAGATCTAAGAACTTTTCATGGTTGGACATGGTCTCTGGAATCGATTTGCAATGAGTAACATCATATCACAGTATTTTTATCACCAAGAGGACTGTAGCTAAATGCTCGTATATATACGTACTGTACTGGGTGCCGGTCTTCAGGTCCATCAGAAGGACCCGGTGAATGTACAGAACCCGCCTCTCCACCCCGCCATCTCTGAACACAGTCGTCGTTCCCGGCTTCGATTGGTTCATCGACTGCACGCCGTAGTTGACGGTGGCGATGTCGGGCAGGTCCTGTGTAACCCAGGTCACCATCATCTGGTCGGGGGACGCTGTGGGGGAGATCACCTTAATTTAATGAAATATATGTTCTGTGCACGTTGAAAATGCTCTGGGGCAAAGTATGAAAAATATGAAACCCGATACCATTACAGGGGTAGAAACTAACTTCAAACCTATGATAGCCTGCAGGGCTAGTCGTTTTGATTTCTACTAGCCCAATACAAGTATCACTAGCCCGTATCTTCTAGTAATCAAACAATAATAAAATGTTCTGTTTTAACTTCAATTATTCACATCTGATATCGTTGCTGAAAAGAACAAGAATCTCTAGTCATATTTTGAGTATTTCATAAGGATTCAGAAATTTTTAAAGGCCAACAGGGCTAGTAGAAGCTAACATTTACTAGCCTGGTGTCATTTTTACTAGCCTCGGGCCGAAGGACTAGTGTTAATTTCTAGCCCTGCATTACCCTCGTCTCTAATACACGTTTTAAAGACGTGATTCCGTGAAATGCCACAGGTAGAGGCAGTACGAACAAACTATATGGTAGTTTAACCTACAGGCAAATAGGACCACGGCGTTTCGATAAAGTGTATGTCTAGTTGCTTAAAGTCTTTCTTCCTAGTTCTTAATCCCCTCAAGCGGGTTTCGGTGTCTTACACGATAGGAACTTTTCATTGGGCATGTTCATGATCCTCATATAAGTACATTCTCTTCCACCAAATGGTTAAAACTAGGTCATGTTTCTCGATTGTAGGAAAATCCAGTAGCGGCAAAAGTTCTACGACGAATTCCTACCTACATTCCATCTCGTCTAAATCATGTCTATAATCTACTATACCAACCGAGTTACTCGAAATGTCTTAGCCTTTGGCTTAAAAGAGTATGTTTAATCAGCGTATGTACTTCGAATATCTGATATGACAAATAAAATATTTTCAGTTTTTGTCTCGATTTAGAAGTGAAAATACCAATGCGAATGTGTTTTGTTTCACTTGCAGCTCCATACTTCTCGGCATGTGAATGGTTAATAATTTTCAAAAATTCAAATAGCATACGTCACTGATCACACATTAACCGATGAAACATTCATACAAAGTTTTCAAAAATAGCATTATAACGTGTCCATGACAAATTGTGAATATTACAACGGCGTCGCTGATTGCACAACTAACGTTGAATGCAACCAATCAGCATTCTCTATTCCGAGCCAAGATAACGCTTCCTCAATGTGCAACAGCGAGTATCAAGCGTGCTTTGCTGATAACGGAAAAACTCAAACCGACATTAGGAGTTTATTATTATTAAAGCGACCTTTGTAACTTTAGACCTATTGTTTAGGCAGTAGTCACTTCCGACTGGATTCAGAATGGATATAAACATTTATCCTACCTCATGTAAGAATGTCGATCTATGATTGGTCCACGTGACCCTGAACAAATAACCATATTCACCCTCACCCAGGTGGATAAATGTCACCGAGGGTGATAAAAGCCTTATACCCCGCTACCGAAATAAAGCGTGCGTCCACGTCAGTCAGTCCATGTCACGTGATACAGTTTATTTTGACTCTAACCCAGATTTGTTGCTTCTTTGAGTAAACGATGTTCGAACATTTCTGTTTGTTTTTAATAATATTTTGAGACATTCGGTAGGATAAAAACGTTATAACATTCAGTGGAGGTTTACATCGTGAATTATAAGACCCTTATTATTTTTTATTCTACTCGCCTCCGGCTCGTAGAATAAAAAATAATGCGGGTCTTATAATTCACGATGTAAACCTCCACTGAATGTTATAACTTATAATGTCGACATGTCCAACAGTGTGTAGATCTAATTCTGGTTTATCTGTGTGGTAGGCCTATATAGGCCTATCTGTCATGTCGATCATACGGTTAAGCCCATATAAATGTGTCGTTTTATTGACCGAGGCTAACATACGTTCCAATTTAAGTTTTAAGAACGCATAGTTTATTTATACTTTCTAGATCTCACTGTAAATAGTGATAGGCTACTTCATTTAGCATTTATTATCACTCATTTTATATAGATATAAAGTTGTAATAACATCATGATGAATTGTATAATTTAATCAATAAATATATTATTGAACACATAAACAAATACTTAATTTGATATTATCATAGTTCATAAATAATGAATGATTAAGATCTCTCACCGCCATAAGATAAGTGAATTTGTTCAGGTTGAGTGTAAACAGTCGAGTGAGACAAAGCGAATCCTCCCACAAGCAGAGACGATATGGAAGCTAGCAGAAAAGCGACGTGCAGAGTTCCTCTGTCCATGGTTATTTATCTCCTGTGCAGTAGGCTATATGTGAATTGTGATGATCTCGTGTCACTGGCTAAGTCTGTATACAATCTCGACGTCACGTGACTGAAGTCGCAGCGATATCAACAATAAGCAACACAGGATGTCACATGCAGAATATAGAAAGTGACGTGTGCTTGATTAGCAAGCAATTCTTCGCACGCCGTTATCGATTGTCACGTGATGGACCCTCAATAGTTACATGCAGTGAATGAATGAGAGCAATAGAGATTTTAACGGAGGGTTTGGGGATATGACGGGTAGCAAAGCTTGTAGAGATAGTACAGAGGTTAGCGTGTTGAACTTCAGATCAAAACATTCTGCCCGAGGTTCGAATTTCGCAATACACGTACTTTGCAGAAAAGAACAACCTTTCTCTTCCCACAGAGGTTACTCCTTTCAGATTTAGAATCGGAAATATGAAGGCCTTTTTGGGAAGAGAATGCAGGACAACATGTGTGTATGCGCTGCTACCTTGGGAATCAAAGCCATCTCACTCATTGTTCACTATATCCAGCCAATACTCGCGGGTTTCACAAACCAACAATGGCGTTGTAGAGTCTCCCGACGAAGTCACACATTTCTAATGATATATATATCAAAATATATAACAAAATAGATTTGAGAACAATAATTTAAAGTATTATGGGTGTAACTGAATATTTGAAGCCTCGACATTACATTTGCAGGATCATTAGAAGAGTTGTAATACTTTATGCATCACGTGTAGGCCTACACATACGGAACCGGAGTTACAATCCACTTTAGTTGTTGCCATGGGTTACCCTTGTTCTTTCAGTAGATGTGTCAGACCATACACTCATACATTTTTCGTAATTTACTAATACACTTAACTTTACCCAATGGACATATTTTCTCAATCCACCTACACTGTCTAAATACACCTACACTTTTCGCAATTATACGATAAATAGTTGCTTTTGTAAAATTTCCGGGATTAAGTGTTATTCAACACCCGCAAATTTAGTTTAAAACCGACGGCGTTAGCCGGAGGTTTTAAACGCTGAAATTTGCGGGTTTATCGAAGCTAGTTTGCATGATGCTGACGTGTTCTTGTCTGTACGCCGACATGTTCCAACATAAGCCTGGACCGACGTCCGCCGGCAACTGTCGCTGAATACGCCGCTTAAACGAAGCAAGCATATTGCCACTAGCGGATCCAGGGGGATCCCAACTTGCTCTGCCACTGAGTGTGAAATCCTGGATCCGCCCTTGATATTGCCATTTAGAACCCTTCGAAAATCGAAAAACGTTTTTTTCCCCCTCCAGGCAGATTTCCTTTGGAGTCTACGGGCTGTTATCAGACGGTTTTGCGAGGAAACCTCGGAACGATATGAGTTTGTATCCCGGAGATGCATTATTTTGCAATGTTTATTCCTCGGAGAACCGTCGATTTTGATCAGACTGGACTTACAATGTCAAGCATAGCCACTGCGCATGCGCCATGGTCAGATATAAATATAAAGTGACCAGCGTCTTAGTTGTGGTTGACTTTGTATCGTCTTCCTGCAGTTTCATTACCGATTGAACGTGGTCATAAAATGAATCCAAGCTTTGTCAATGGTATCACATCGTTTCTGTCCTGACCGACAAACACCTTAAAGGCGCTGTAGCACGCTGTCCCTTCTGAAATAAAGTGATCTCACTGATAGTGTGTTACAAATGGTTAAATAACGCTAATGGATCGATACAGAGAGATTTAAAACGATTGTTTATGGTTCGGTTAAGCCACGGGGGTTGTATTGTCGAAAAACTAGCGATAAGAAAGCATATAAAGTCGACTATCAAGACCAATATACTATAATAAATTTTAAAAAGTGAAGGGGTGAAACGAGGTCAACACCCCATGTCCGTTTGAAATTATATATCAGAATGTTGTCATCATATTACCATTCAATATTATATACCACGTCAAAGCCGATACACTTTTCTTTAAAATAAGCCATCAAACATAAAAATCGATTGGAGTATAAGAAAGATATGATTTTTCAAATCCTTAAATATTACCACACTCTAAGACACACTAGGCGCACAGGTCACGTCTATCATATTGTCGAGGCCCCGTGGTCGTGTGGGAATCTGTTGGTATGGTCAGTGCTGGTGATAAATTGCCTTACGCTGAAGGTGTGGGTTCGAGTCCCATTAGGCCCGAAAAGTACAACAATGTGTACTATTGAAGGCAGTGTTATCCCAAATATAACCATGGCATGTTAATATATAACATCCACTAAAGTAAACCTGCACTCTCCATTTCTAGAAATTCGCCAAAGTAGAACAGAGGTTACATTCGAAAAAAAGTATGTGGAAAGAGAATGTCATTATCTAAGAAGATGTGTATTCTGCAATTCCACATTGCCTACTCTATTTCTGTAGGAACCCGTTGGTTCGGTGCAAAGTACTTGCAGGGCGTCACCACTCCAGACGGTGAGTTTGTTTGTGCGTTGCAGTTGCCGAAATATGTTCTACGTGTTGTTTCCGTAATATATTTTATGTAGAATTACGCCGGTGGTCTGTGTTGTGTGTGGATGTGTAATTGTGATTTGTCAGTATAGCTTGTGTATGCGTATTGTGTGTAAACTTTGTGTATGGAATGTATGTTTGATGTGCGATAATTTCATGACGTGAAAATATTGTCCTAATTGCAATTTATGATTTAATTACGTATGGTGGTAGTGGTAATGAAAATGGCCTTGACAGCATCTTTAAATTGAGGTACAGGGCGCTGAAGTTAATTGTCTGGTTATATATACGCGCTGTGGTGTGTTACGTTTTAAGAGATCTGTCTGTTGGATGATTACGCTTCAATCGCAATAAACTGAGCTCTGCGCATGCAGACGAGTACTCAGTTGATTCGGGCTGGTTCGCAGGGCCCTCTAGCCTCGCGGACACGGGGGTGCAGGACAACCGTAAGTGAAGTCTTGTTCTATATGTTCTTTTCATACGTGCGATGTCAGCATTGCAGTTTTTAAGTTGTGTTGCTTCATACAAATTGTTGTATCGTAGTTACATGTATTGAAATGAAGTTTGCAAATATGTCATTAAGCATTACATGGATATTTGAATTTATTTCATCACGGTCAAATTAGTTTTAAAAGAAACTAACATCACAGCAGTGAGTTACGAATGAGTTTGATACGACTGTCGTGGAAGCGGAACACATCGAGTAAGGGTAACAAACAATGACCATGGTATAATGCCCCATTAGGACTCTCATCCAAATTAATCCACCATACAACTTCGCTGTTGAAGAAAACCAAGATATATGGATAGTCAACTTCTTTATTGCAATGAATGCAACGTTTCGGTGTAGATACTAACACCGTTATCAAGCAAGCTGTCCCAAGTGGATTCGAACCCGGGCCGTTGGCGTGAGAGGCAAGCATGCTTACCACTACACCACTGTGCTCCAAATAACTTCGTGGGAGAATTGGCATTTTGATATTTGGTAAAACAAAAAACAAAAAAGCATGGCGTTACTTTGACTAGAATTATTTCTACGAAATACTTGTTGGTATTTTTCAACTTTTCACTGGTCTACCAGTTTTTAACCCCGGGTGAAACCTAAGGCGGTTATTGTCGTAACGCACCCCGTCTGTCCGTCCGTTCCGAACATGGTACTTGTGTTCTGAAATCAACTCTTCCCATAATTGTTGACCAATCCTTCTGAAACTTAACACATGCTTTAGATTTACATCGGTGATACGCATGTGCTTTTTGGGTACCGATCGGGTTAATGTTTTCAGAGTTATGGCCCTTGACTTAGACCCCCGATTTCATGACAGTAGGCCTACCTGTGTTCTGAAATCAACTCCTCCCACAGTTTTTGATAAATATATCTGAAACTGTACATATGCTTTGGATATACATGGGTTATACGCATATGCTTTTTGGAGACCATTCAAATTCATATTAAGAGAGCTATGGCCCTTGACTTAGATTCGTCAGCTTTCCGAGTGCTCTTCTTTCTCACTATGGGTTAAACTTTAACTTAGTGTGGCTCAAACTTTGAATGTCTTTGGAACTTGACATATGTGTTTCCTTTTACATAAAACCATTTATTACCCTTACAATTAACTGCTTATTTGGAAGATAAGGAACCCGCGGGTTCTTGCGCTCTCAGAACACTCTTGTTCTCTTTCAGATGATGTCACTTGTCTGTCTCAGTTTGATTGCTTTCTCCACATATCTCCCCTCAACGCAATGTCACCTTCAAGCGTCGCTCACTGCGAACATCCGTTCCTACATCTACGGTTTCCAAAAGTACATCTGTGGGGGTCAGTTTTGTACACCAGATGATCGTGTTGAGGCACCAGCGTGTCCCCCTGACCACAATGGAAGAACTTACCGCCAACGAGTGCCTCCATGTCACATATGCTCCTGTTCGGAAGGTTGTGAAGTGTTCGGTACGTGTTGTGAAGTGTTCGGTACGTGTTGTGAAGTGTTCGGTACGTGTTGCGAAGTGTTCGGTACGTGTTGTGAAGTGTTCGGTGTTCGGTACGTGTTGCGAAGTGTTCGGTACGTGTTGTGAAGTGTTCGGTACGTGTTGTGAAGTGTTCGGTACGTGTTGTGAAGTGTTCGGTACGTGTTGTGAAGTGTTCGGTACGTGTTGTGCAGACAGACATATCGGTGGTGATTTCTTCTTCGAATGTGACATCATCACGACCCCAATGTCTGGAAATAACTATGAAGTGTTTGATGTGAAAGTATTGGCAGTAAAACAATGCCTTTTAGACGCACCCGGTTACTCCAAGGAACTTGCCGACAAATGTAGTGACGGAAGAATCGGTTTCGTTGAAGACGGTCGTTATGTCTCGGCAACAGTGCGTGGAGCCAGGGTGACCTTCAGAAACAAGTACTGTGTCATGTGCTACAATGTGACCAACCTCTCTCCCTGGCAAGTGATCGCTACGTGTCATTCCAAGCTGGATATGTCGAGCGTCACTGACACAAACACTTTTATAAGAACAGTATCAAAAACAGGATACTGTAAAGTCGCATATATCTCAACAGACTGGCGACTGGGAAATATCTGCTTTGATTTTCCCTGGACCATCCAAACCTGCAATGTCACAGGCAAGTGGATGAGATATAACAAAGAGCTAGAAATTGCCTGTCGTTCATACCTGAATCCAATTCTTAACTACAGAAACATGTTTTGTGCCCTCTGTAATGGTGAACCTGTGGGTAGTTTTTTATGTTTTCCACCACGTGTGGGTGAAATAGATTTTATACCATTTTTTGGATCATTCTTTACTTTTCTGAAATTAGAAGAACCTGCAAACAAGCTATACAACAGCGAAGCGCCTGCTCGTACCATACCCCGTACAGAGAACATGACTTGCACAGACGAGGAGCGCTATATCATGGTGAGCGGTGTATTGTTGTCATATTGTCATATTGTCACTATCATTGTCAATTCTGTTCTGAAATTATAATGGTATATGTATGTAGGAGAAACACATCACGTCGCGTATTTAGCCGTGGTTTCGGGTAGGTTATCACATTCAGACGTCATATCATTGTTTGGTAATTTTGACCTGCCCATTCTTCTGGATTGATTGTAAGCAATTAGTGAACATTTATATGGCTATTTACCATTTGTCCATGTAAATTATCAAACGAGAATGATATGTTACATGGTTTTGCATGATTCATCAACATTCTGCCGGGTAGGGAAATTAAGTTAATAATTACGAAAAATAGTGTCCCTCGTAAGTATATCTCCATGTTCATATATTTTCTCATTTTTGTTTTCAGTTAAAATGTCGCAAAATATACTGTCCCCTTAATGGACGCTGGGCGAGCAGCAACTGCACAGACTCGTCAATATCAGAGCGACCCGTCTTGACAGCTCTTGGTGTCACAGCATATGTTACAGCTAATTCTACTGTCGATTTCAATATAAAAGACTGGACGATCGACATGAATTCGAGGGTTTCGGAGTGTGGTATTTTGACTTATTTAAATTGTTATGATTATACTAGAAACGTTTCTTATCAGTACACATGTTCAATGCTCGTTGCATTGGTTGGTAATTCAACACTCGAGTTTTCTAGAAATTGTTTGGAATCTAAATGTAACACAAATCTCAGCATTATAATTTTGGGCAAACGAATGCATATGCTTTTAGTTCCAGAATCGTCATACAAATTCAAACTTGACGAAAATGTAACAATATTAACAATTGTTCCTTTTGGATTCAATATATCGTGTCCAATGGTTCGGTTTAATGCAACAGAAGTCAACATCACTGATAATTCAATCATAATGCACGGAACAGTTGAACTCGAAAGCTACAAGTATTTTATAAATGGAGAGTATTATTTCGTCTGTGTTGATGACCTTCACATTGAAGAGCAGGAGCCTCGTTCTGAAGACGAGCACTCAGAGCACTATGCAGCAGAGATCCTGACGGGAGTGTGTCTATCCTGCAGCCTGCTGGGTCTGCTCCTCACTCTGCTGGTCCACATCCTGCTGCCAGAACTCCACACAGTACCAGGCCTGAACCTCGCCCTACTGACGTCATCCCTCTTTGTGGCTCAAGCATTGTACCTGTTTGGAGCAGGGGCTGTAACAACTCCCACCATCTGTACCGTGGTGGCAGTCCTCATGCACGTCAAGCATTGTACCTGTTTGGAGCAGGGGCTGTAACAACTCCCACCATCTGCACCGTGGTGGCGGTCCTCATGCACGTCAAGCATTGTACCTGTTTGGAGCAGGGGCTGTAACAACTCCCACCATCTGCACCGTGGTGGCGGTCCTCATGCACGTCAAGCATTGTACCTGTTTGGAGCAGGGGCTGTAACAACTCCCACCATCTGCACCGTGGTGGCGGTCCTCATGCACGTCAAGCATTGTACCTGTTTGGAGCAGGGGCTGTAACAACTCCCACCATCTGCACCGTGGTGGCGGTCCTCATGCACTACTTCTGGCTTGTCTCCTTTGCCTGGATGAACGTCTGCTGTGTCCACATGTTCAGAGTCTTCAACAGTCTCTTTGAGTCCCGACATTTTGCAACCAATAAAACATCACTCATGCTTAGGTATTCAGCCTTTGCATACAGTGTTCCATTAATGATTGTAGGAGCTGCTGTGGTGTCGTCCTACATCATCTCGGGCTACAGAGACATCGGGTACGGAGGTGACTATGTTTGCCATGTGGCTCCAGGTTGGAGTTCGCTGTTTTCATTTGATATTCCAGCCTCTCTCTGATTCATAGTTAACACTGGCTTATTGGTCAGAACAATGGTGGCGATCAGAGAATCCCGAAACAAACAGAGAAAACAGGACAGATCTGTGATAGATGACATCAAGAAGTTCTTCAAATTGTCCTCGGTTACTGGCATGTCGTGGCTGTTCGGCTATCTGAGTCATGTCCTCCAGAGAGTCGAGCTGCTGTCCATCTTCATTGTCCTCGCAGGTGGACAAGGCGTCTTCATCTTCTTCTCGTTCGTTGCCAGCAAAAGAATCCTCACTATGATCAGACGCAAATGTGGGTGTGCTGGACATTAAGACATCCCTTTGCATACTGTAGCATGGAGAACTAACAAGTTCATTTGTTTCACTGTAACCAAAAACTGTCACAATTGCAATCCACGCTGAGAGTTTGAATAGAATCCAGTAGACTTATATTTAACCAAAGTCTTCCGTCATCTCTCATTGCGTCTATTGACGTCTGTTATTATACCCCCGCTACGACGTAGTCGGGTGTATGTAGCGCTCCGCGTGTCCGTCCGTCCGTGCGTCTGTCCGTCCGAAATCATGTCCGGAGCTTATCTCATGAATCGTTTTTACTTGGAAACTTCAAATTTGGAATGGAAGTAACCTATATGGTGTTATTGTGACTTTTAGGGGTCTCAACTCGAAGGTTCATTTTTTTTTTAATTTTGACCTAAAACGGTCCGATTTTGGGACACTGTGTCGTTTCCGGAGCATAACTAAAACCTGTTTGAATAAGAAAACTTAGATATTACCAATATGGCATTGTTATGTCTTTTATTGGTTCAAACTCCATGGTTCAAATAATATAATATAATATAATATAATATAATATAATATAATATAATATAATAGTACGTTTTTGATTAAACGTAATTATTTATACTTACCGGTTGACTAGACCTACTATGCCTACCTCCTCTCTAGGTATGCTATTTCAACCTTAACACAGACGAAACTTGAACAGTGGAGTAGGGGTAAGCGTAAAATCCCTATCCAAGGGCGGTAAGTCTGCATGGTCTCGTGACGTCACCACCGGAAACCTCACTCTCCGAACAGTCCCAACAAGGCAAGACAGACCAAGTGGGGAGGATGGGCGGGCCTAGCGCGTAGGTCTAGTCAACAGGTAAGTATAAATAATTACGTTTAATCAAAAACGTACTATTATTTAAATACCTATATGTTGACTAGACCTACTATGCCTAGAATCCCTCTTCATGGAGGCGGGTCAGTAGATATGTGGTAGAGACGAGACCAGCAACAAGCCCTGAGTGTAAGCTAACCTACGAGTCCTCCACCCTGTGGTGAGGACAAGACACAGCCCGGGAGATACAGTCTCTGCCGCTGAGCGGATCGAAGAGACAACCCAGCCACTCAATTTCTGATCAACACACTGCCCCCGACCCCAACGGGGAGGGGGTGTTAAAAAGCGAAGCTAAAGAACAAAACAACAGACAAGGAGCAAACAATGCAAACAAAGTGTATTACAATGAGCATCTAAGCTCCTGAGAGGACTGGCCTCTTCTTGGTCTGGTTGGGGGGACCACCTTCATCTGAGCGAACACTTGTTGACCCAGCCTAGAGATGCCTTCGAGATCTGCTATAGAGACATCTCGTAGGTAATGGTTAGCGAAAACCTCTGAGGAACGCCAAAAACACCCCGCCATGACGTCCGAAACCGCAATGTTACAGTGGTAAGCCATCGTGGCTGAAACTGCACGGATCTCATGCGGGTTGGAACGCGAAGGAGGAGGCAGGTCAGCGGCCTTGTACGCATCAATGACCGCCGACCTCAGGTACACCCCCAACGCTCGCTTATCTAGCTCCTTGGTGCTCCTCGGCGAGTGAGGCAAGAACAGACGACGCCTGCCATCTCTCAGCCTGCGGGTACGCTGCATGTACACCCTCAAGGCCCTCACCGGACACAGAGAGAGATCCACCTCTCCTGAGTCCGAACCTAGAGCCCGAATAGAGAAAGTACGGCCAGCCTCATCAGCTGCCTGGTTTTTGCAGACAAAGTCGGGAGCTAAACCAAGTAAGGCTGACCCCCCTCCCTGACCTCAAAGCGTAGAAGGTCCGCCTGCAAAGCATGGATCTCAGAGATCCGAGCTGCGGAGGCCATGGCCACCAGACAAATGACCTTGATGGTGAGAGGGAGGAGGGGTATGTCGAAGAGCGGTTCATACGTATCGGAGCGAAGATGGTTGAGCACAATTGCTAAGTCCCACTCAGGTGGACGAAGCTTCGTCCTGCCGTCCACAGAAAGGAAGGTCTTGACGAGGCCTTTGAGGACCGACACATCTAACCCGTGCGACCTCTTCCTGAGAACGGAGAGGATAGCAGACATGTTGGTATTAATTGATGACGCCTTAAGATGCCTGGTGTTGCGTAGGTACACTAAGTACTCCACCACCTGAGGAACTGAGGCCTCCACCGGGATGAAATCCCTCTGAGCACAGAAGGAGGCGAAGGCCTGCCACTGGAAATCATAGAGTTTCCTAGTGGTCTTCCTATGAGAGGTAGCTATGGCATTGGCGACGCACCTTGAGTAACCACTGCTCCTTAGCCCTCTCTTAATACAAGCCAAGCGCTAAGGCAGAACACCTGAGGGTTCTTGTGTAACCTTCCGCTTGGCCTGCTGAGGAGCAGATCTCTCCGTGGCTGAATCGGAACAATTTCCTGATGACAGAGCCGCCGGAGAGGAACGAACCACGGTCAGGCTGGCCACAAAGGGGCGACCAGAAGAAGACGAAGAACCCGAGTTGTCCCTATCTTGGCTACCACTTGGGAGAGGATGGCCGGCGGCGGAAAAACATATGCGTCCATCCCCTCCCACCCTAACGAGAGCGCGTCTTAGCCCATCGCTAGCAGGTCTGGTACTGGAGAGACATAGGTTGGCAATTGGTGATTGAGACATGTCGCGAACAGGTCTATCAGAGGGGTGCCGAACTGGAGACACAACCCCCTGAAGACTACCGGGTTCATTTGCCACTCCGTCGGGGGGAGGGGCATCTGGTCGCATCAGCGCGTCCGCCAAGAAGTTCTTGGCACCTGGAATGTGGACTTCTCGAATGTCCAGGTCCACCTCGTCCACCAGCTCGAAGAGCCGGAGCGACACGCGTAGCAGAGACTCTGCCCTGGTGGACCCCTGCTTGTTTATTGACCAAGCAGCTGCTGAACTGTCCGTGTGGACTAGTAGACACTGGCCTCGCAAGGTGGTCTGCCAGTGCTGAATGGCTAGACGTACTGCGTCCAACTCGAGGACGTTGATGTGTTGGTTCTGATCTGACAGAGACCAGACTCCCGCCACATGCTCGTGACCCATATGCGCCCCCCTTCCATGGGTGGAGGCGTCTACAAACAGGTGAGCTGAGGGGGGACGAGGGCGAAGTGGAACCGCGGAGAACACACTCTCGTCCACTCGCCACCAAGCTAGGAAACGATGGAGATCTTGGGTCAAAGATATGGCGTGACGGCAACGCGTCTCCCTGATGTGGGGATTCAGGAAGACCTGTAATGGGCGGAGGAACAACCTCCCCCTGCGGGTCAGGTCCTGAGCTGACGTTAGCAACCCCAACACTCTGACGAAGGGAGAGCAACGCGTCGAGCGCGCGATCCATTAGGTGATCGTAACGAGCCATCCGCTCCCTCGTGACGAACACGAGGAACTGCTGGGTGTCTAGGATAGCCCCTAAGAACTTCAGACGAGTCGCCGGAACCAAATCTGACTTCTCTAAGTTCACTAACCACCCTAGACGACGGAATTGGTTTATTGTGAACCTGAGCTGTGCCTCGAGAATGACAGGAGAACGGTCGTGAGCGAGCCCATCGTCTACATACATTAGAAAATTGGTGCAAGAATTGGACGATGGGCTGAATCACACGTGTGAACAGCCAGGGGGCGGACAAGATCCTGAACGGGAGGACGTTCCACTGAAAGTGTCTCCCGTCCAGAATGAAGCGGAGGTACCTGCGATCCCGACAGTGAATCGGAACATGCAGGTACGGATCCTGGAGATCGAAAGACACCATGCAGTCTGAGCGCTCCAGAGATCGCATCACAAAGGGAAGCGTCAAGAGTCGAAAATATGGCGGCCGAACTAGGTAGGAGGGGTTGAATACCTTCAAGTCGTGAATGTGTCGCCCCGGAGTTAGATGCGGGGTCAGGACCTCCTGCACCACCCCCTTGGAGATTAAGATCTCCACCTGTTCCAATGTTAGTTGGAGCCGGTCCCTTAACAAAGGACGCTCCCTTGGAGCACAGGTAAGAGGCGGAGGGGATGAGAGGGGAATGCAGAATCCCTGACCCAGAATCTGACAAACGAAAGGGTCTATCCCTAACTGCACCCAGTTGCTGACAAAGGTTTGAAGCCGACCCAGTAACGAGTGGAGGAGGAAGTAGAGGGGGTGACCAAGAGTCACTTCCTCCGCTTCCCCTTCTGAGGGGTACGACCCCTGGAGCCGGGACGGGGGGACTTGGGGGACTGACCCGTGGATCCGCGGCCACGTCCTCCCCGCCGAAAGTCCGTCTTGGATTTCTTGGGGGTCGGTTGGCCTCTGCCGTGACCTTGACCCTGATGGAAATTAGTCAGAGGACGCTTAGGCGTAGTCTGCCTCTGACTCACCAGACGATTGGTGAGGTCTTGCTGTTGAGCCTCCTGCTGCGCTCTCAGAACCTCGGGGATACGACACCCAAAAAGACATTCAGAGTGGGCAGGGCATGCCGGAGGAAGGATTTCTGATCGGGGTTGAAACCTGAACGATGTAGGAAGTTATCTCTACGCAATACTGTAATCCCCGATGAAATCCGCGAAGCTGATAGCATGATCTGCGCAAGGTCCGCGGCCACATTGCCGAATGCTTTGAAAAGCACCGGGTCGCCCGACTCCATGTCGGCCTGCTTGGCGCAGATGTATAAGCTGCGCATCAGTAACGCGATGGGGCATGCCAAAGGTTTTTTTATGAGATTTAAAATCTCGCATGTCAAGGAAATAGTTAGTGCATAAGAAAATATGACTGGACACTAAATTTTTATAAAACGGGGTATCCAAGTATCACAATTCCTGCAGAAAAACAAATCCCTTCTCCAGTGAGTATACTGTATTAATGAATCCTGCTTATAAGTGGAAATATTATTTACAAGGACCTGACCAAAACCCAATGAACATTTTATCATAGCCCTTTACACACTGAGACCTCCCTCCCCACCGGCCCAGCCCCTCCCCCACCAATGGTAACAAGATTGTCAGAGGTGGGGGGAGATAACGATAGATGGGATGCTGACCATTATATAACAAATAGCTCATATTACCCCCAGCCCCTACTAGCATAACATCTGCTCTGAGAGATACACAGAAAAGTTAGTGAAAGTCTATATTGCTTTATTTCTGTGATACAAATATGATGAAAGTTGCGTTAGATAGCCCTAGAAAACACCGTTCATCCAAATATAATTATTGCTAACATTTTAAGTTAGCATAATGTAAGCAAAATGGTAAACCAATATATTGTTTCCATTTATAACTTTTTTTACTTTTTATTCAAAAGACTTGAACTTTGGAACTATCGATATTCACTAAACATAGATGATATCCTCAAAGGTAGAGTGTTCTAGGGTCATTGGCTTCTGAGATCTCAATCTTTAAAAGAAAACACTGGCCAGGTTTCCTATTGCTGGTTCATGAGAAGAAGTCGTTTGAAGTTTTTCGGTGAACCCCCTGCAAAGTCCATATTTCATAATTTATCTCAGCCAAATCTACAAACTTGTATCTCCATCCCACAAAATTGTTAATGACAACATTTCACATTGCCATATCAAGCGCTTTCGGAGAAGAAGTCGCTTAAAGTCTCTGGCGGCCATATTTGTGGGCGTTGGAATTCATGATGAACAAACTTTGCCCCCCTAGGTGCCAGGTACACACTCACCAAATTACAGCTTTGGGGATGTAGTGGGTTTTGGAGAAGAATATGATAATGTGAAACGTTTAGGGACGGCGGGCGGCGGGCGGCGGGCGACGGCCCATGCCATAAGCACATCTGGTCTTTCAGGCCTAATGAGCTAAAAACAACTAGATTTCCGATCCTCTAAACTTATAATTTACAGGTTGTTTCTTGTTTAAATCAGAAACATCTATACTCAAATTACCCTCCTTTACCTTTGATCTTTGATTCGAGACGTTTCCTTATGCAATCCAAGTCTTAGCCAATCAGATCGTTAGCTCCGGTGTGATATTCTTATTCTTGCCCTAAATAATCTTTACTACGTCACGGGCGTAACGAAAAGATTTCCAAATCGTCTCTCGGGTAGAGTGGCCTTGTGACGTAAATTGTAATAACGACGTGAATTGTGATACTTGCAGCAAATTGTAATAAAACTGACGTAAATTGTAATACCAACATAAATTGTAATAAATTTTGATGTAAAATGTAAGACGCAAATTTAAAAAAATAGAGCCATGGACTCTGTAGCTCATCAGGGTTAAAATTGTTTGATGATGAAGACAGAAATATGTTGTCTCAATATATGAGGCCCTTATTTGGAGCCATAGGGTCACCAAATCTACAATTTAGAATCGCCATTGGCTAAAGACTCTTTACACAACGTGACAGCCTTCTGGGTCGTTTTGTTCTGGAGAAGAAGATGATATTATCATTTCATCAACAGTCATATGCAGTTCACATATATCTCATGTAAAATAAAAGAATTCTCATTTCACATTGATTACATCAATTTGACCAACATGTCCACAATGTAGATTGTTATCTCAAGTCGACATATATTTCAAATAAATAGTGATTGAAGTGTCATAAAATATCAGTTCAAAATTCATTTTCAAAGGTTTTTTAGGCTGTGGTCCATATTATGGGTCACAGGGTCACCAAATTTAGAAGTTAGAATCCCCATTAGCTAAAGAGTTTGCATACAATATTACAGCCTTATAGGTCTTTTTGTTCCGGAGAAAAAGATGAAAACAGGATTTTAGGTAATGGCCTGTGAGGCCCTTATTTGGGGTCACAGGGTCACCAAATCTACAATTTAGAATCTCCATTGGCTAAAGACTCTTTACACAACGTGACAGCCTGCTGGGTCGTTTTGTTCTGGAGAAGAAGATGATATTATCATTTCATCAACAGTCATATGCAGTTCACATATATCTCATGTAAAATAAAAGAATTCTCATTTCACATTGATTACATCAATTTGACCAACATGTCCACAATGTAGATTGTTATCTCAAGTCGACATATATTTCAAATAAATAGTGATTGAAGTGTCATAAAATATCAGTTCAAAATTCATTTTCAAAGGTTTTTTAGGCTGTGGTCCATATTTGGGGTCACAGGGTCACCAAATTTAGAAGTTAGAATCCCCATTAGCTAAAGAGTTTGCATACAATATTACAGCCTTATAGGTCTTTTTGTTCCGGAGAAAAAGATGAAAACAGGATTTTAGGAAATGGCCTGTGAGGCCCTTATTTGGGGTCACAGGGTCACCAAATCTACAATTTAGAATCTCCATTGGCTTAAGACTCTTTACACAACATGAGAGCCTTCTAGGTCTTTTTGTTCTGGAGAAGAAGATGAAAATAGGATTTTAGGTCATGGCCTGTGAGGCTCTTATTTGGGGCCACAGGGTCACCAAATCTACAATTTAGAATCTCTATTGGCTAAACAACAGAGTCTGTAAACAACATTTCAGTATTCTAGGTCTTTTTATTCTAGAGAAGAAGATGAAAATAGGTGTTTAGGTTATGGCCTTGGAGGCCCTTATTAGGGGTCACTGGATCATCAAATCTACAATTTAGAATCCCCATTGCCCAAGGAGTCTATATTCAAAATTTCAGCTCCCTAGACCAAGTCGTTCTGGAGGAGAAGTCGAAAAAGCGAAAAGTTTACGGACGGACGGACGGACGGACGCCATCAATGCCATAAGCCCATCGGGCCTTTCAGGCCTGATGAGCTAATCAAAATTGATGTAAATTGTAATAACCGCTGCACGCTGTAAATGTAATAAATACTTACGTAAATTGTACTAACCGTAATTTCCACGGGATAAGAGTTACAAATCATCTTTTCAGATAAGGTAATGTTTGCAAGTGAAAATATAGTATTTTAATCTCACTTTTAAAATACGAATTATTAGGTCCGGCGTCCGGCGTCCGGCGTCCGGCGTCCGTAAAGTTTTCACATTTACGACTTCACCTCTAGAACCGCTGCACGTGGCACTTTAGGGATCAATGTTTTAACATTTTTGCCCTGACCCCGCTCAAATATAGGCATAGCCGCCATTTTCCTGAAAACCGTAAAAACGACTTCTTCTCCGAAACCACTTGGCACAGGATGATCAAAGTTTCAGGTTAACTTTTTTGACAATGGAGATTAAACCTTTAAAGAGACATGAAGTGTTAACGACATCTTCTCCGAAACCAACTGACATTGACGTATAGACCATTTCAGTATAACAACTTTATTACATACATTTGGTCCTAATGGCCTTTCGAATATGAGTATGGCAGGGTTTTCAAACTCAAACCTTCAATTTATCTACAGAAACTAATTCAAACTATTAATACTAGGAAGCTCAATATCATCTTTGTTTGTTCAAGAGTAAGATTTCACAATAATAAACATTTTAAAGGGTTCGGTGCAGTTTGTAGTTACAAAATGATGTTTTGAGTAATTCCAACATTTTATTTGTTATTAGAAATCAAAGATGTACATGTTTGTGCCTTTAAATTACAATATGTGAGCCTGCCTTTAAAAGAAAATTAATTTCATTTAAATGAATTCAACTCCCCTCTGGCATTTGGTAAATTGGTACTATCGGAATTACAAGTTAATGGGTTTATATCATAAATTATCTTATATTATAAATGATGCAAAAGGCTGACCAGCTACAGAGCCAATGACTCTAGTTTCCACGCGAAAATATTAAAGGATGCTTTTTAGCGTTTTTACTTTGTTCATGGACGGGAAAGGTTTGTATTGAGTGCATTGTACATGATAACATACGCTTATTACTTGATACGATAGAGGGAGAGATTTCGTACAGAGTATAGTGCACATACGTCATACATCGTATGGCATTGATGCAAGATGGCAACATTGGGTTTTGGAATGGATTGACGTCGGGCGACTTTTCTCATTTTATTTTCCTTCGATTTGTGTACCTCAATGTTTTTCTTAGGAAGTATCATTCACCAAGATAATCAGATCTCAAACGTCATCCCTATTACCTTTAAGCGAAATTTTCTTAAATCAATTGACAAAGCCTAAATTTTCGAAATAATCTGTGTTACGTGGCAGGCCTGTTTTCTAAAAGATGAAAGAACGTGTCGATTGTACACCTCCAAAAGGATTACAGATGAACTTCATTATATGTTATCTAGGAGGGCAATTATATCGAGCTTCAATTTTTTCTAGGCAAAGATATCAATTTACAATAGTGGCATGATGTCATAAACAATGCTATGACGTCACGCTTCTTCTATAACGTTGCGTTCTAAATATAATGTACTTGAGTATCAGTATATCCCTAGCTGTTGCTCGGGAATTATAATATTAAAGCACTGGTGTCGTAAAAATAGTATGTCTTGGCAGACATAAAATAAACGATATACTTCAATGCAAGCACTATTTAGCATTATGTCTATCAACATATATTACACATCTTTCATTTCTTCTCATAAACGTTTTGTAACTTGGTTGTATTTCTGTCAGCTATTCTGGCTTTGTCAGTTTTATTCTATGAATATCTAGTATATATTTACTAGTATGTGAACTAATTAAATGGTAATTGGATTCACATCTTGTTCGCCACATATTGGTAGGGGAGAGATTCTCCCGGGGGTCCATCACATTAACATGCATCCCTCTGGATTGCCTCTTAACATTCAATCTTTGGAAACATTATTGGTTCTTGTTTCTAGAAAATACCTTTAATCGTCAAGATGATATAATATTATATATGTATATATATTTCATTTACATAACGTCAAAGCAACATGTGTGTTTGAACAGTCAATCAATGAAAAGTATCATACCCTGATGTATAACACTGAATACGTCTTAACGACATTACACATTACACATTACGAACATATTCAGAATGATGACTTTAACGTGTATATACATTGATCAATGTAGTAACTATCCAAAGCTCAACAGAGTCCATATAGGCAATTGTATATAGAGGCAATACCACTATTAATGAGGTTGTGTGACTTCTGTTTTCAACGTTTAACTGCCGATGAGTACGGGTTAAAACTCAAAGGGCTTCGGATCACTTCTTAAAAACTATTTTTTAAACGTAAATCAGGACTTTAGAAATTGTTTGTTCTGTTTATAAATCAAGAGAACACACGTAACTGTTCAAAAGACAAATCAAATTTCAAGGTGACAGTTCCAGTGGTATTTGTGTTCTAAACTAAAAAAAAAAGTTTATTCTCAAAAATGTAAAAGGCCTGAGATGTCGATTCTTCTATGCCGGGAGTATACATGTAGTGTATGCAATCATAAAAGTAGTCGCATTATAATGATTATATCGTTTGAATGAGTCTGCTTATTGGTTGGCAATTGAATGCATGGGCCGATACACTGCAGCTGTCACCTACGGTAATTCGTATACCAAAGCAGTAAGGAATGTATCTTAAAGGTGCGTCTATTGTGTTTCATAAAATGTTATTTGGCTTTAATGCGTCCCAATACACAATATGTGCTGTTTACAATACAAACAAATTCACTAAGCTTTCATATTCATCCCCAATCGCCAATTATATCATAATTACTAGTTTCCAATTAAAATCGAGTAACATCATTATGCACGTGCAGAAACCGAGAGTGCATGTCCTATTTACACGCACAGTAGTTATATGACCTATTTAACATTATCAACACAATGTTTTCATTTTATCTGGTTTAAATAAGATTCTAAAATTACGTTTGACTCATTGGCGCGCGCCACACGCGGTGCATTGTCCGATTTTCGATCAGAAATCGTCACTTTTACCTTCATATCGTCAATATAGTATAATCGAGTATCATCAAAAAGGTAGTTTTTGGTAACAGTTGGTACTTCTCGATAAAGTAAGACCATTTATAACGTTTGGCATATTTGACCCCCAACAACACAATGGATGGACCTTTAATTTTAGTTGATGCATTGAATATTTCCTATATATCACGTAATCAAAAGTGTTTATAGAAAGAGAAAACATATGTTACACGGAAAACATTTTTGGCATGAGTAATTTTGTCACACTAGACGAAGCAACTGTGTTTTATTTGGATTAGGTTAGATGAAATGACATATGGTCACTTTCGTATTCGTTGAAAAGGGGTTTCAATTTGACAATTGCTCGATTTTAAATTTCTGAAATCTACCCATAAATTACTTGTATACGGCTTTTTTTAAAAGTGCATAATAAAGCCCCGGCGACCAGAATGAAAGTGGGCGGATGGTGATCACTGAAGCGTATCGTGCTGTGACGAACGTGGAGGAGTCTCATTATGGCCGCTAATCTTAATTTAACGCGTTTTCCCAACTTTTAAACTGCTCATATCTGATAGAAAACTTCATCAAAACAACCTAAATTTTCGATAAACGGATTATTCAACAAGCGATTTCATATAGTTCCAATGACTGAGGCCTGTTAAGCGACATGTATCTATTAGATCCTGGTTTGACTAATAAGCGTCGGCCAAGAGGGGATCACACAAACGATCCGAATTTTAAGTTGAAAACATCCTGTCTGTCAACTGTAGATAAAGAGCTCAGACATCCAACTTGATGTCTTCAGATAAGTTTTAATTATAAATCGTCCAATACAAAGGGAAATTATGAATTATATTTTATTTATCATTGAATCATAAAAATATTTTAACCCCAAACCTGCCGTGAGCACTTTTGTTCGCCTTCCCTCCCTGGTACACAGACCTTTGAAGCAACAACAGGAAGACCGGAAACACAACCCTCCTATAAAGCTTTTCTCAAAGGTAAAACATATCCAATACATGATCTTCTAAAAATGTTTATCCTTGTATCTTCAAAAATTCAACTTGCCAGCTGGTATTATGGTGTTAATTTACATCGTCAAAACCTTCAGAGCTCAACAGCGCTTATTGCACAAAGTTATTTAGAGGATTCAAAGGTCATGACTCTGTTCAGAGTGATAGAATAATAAGAAGTGTTTGCCACTAACATGGCAATGTCCCCCGCCGTTAACATTGAGTTTAGTAGGACACATCATTTGGTCAAGTGTCATAGTCACCTTGAAAATAAGGTCAAGGTCACCAAAATCGACTGGTGTCTGTGTCATCCCCCAATGTAGACTGACAACTTTGGGTGCTTGGGTTCATGAGATATTGCGTTAACAAGAGTTCGAAAAGTAGTCAAAGCATTGTGGTGACCTTGAAAATAAGGTAAAGGTCATCAAAATCGACTGGTGTCTGCGTAAACCGCCAATAATGGTCGAAAGCATGCTTGTGAATCTGATTAAATCATCGTAATTTCTTCGAACATTTTATTTTTTCTATATGAGACCTGGGAGTTGGAAGATGTTTTAAACTGTTTTTCTATATATATATATATATATATATATATCGACGGTAATAGCATTTTTCAGATAATAAATAACAACCCTATTTCAGTTTGGATAAATCAAATAAATTAAAATGATCATTATAAAACTCATCGTAAAACACTTTTTTTTTAAAACGCAGACATTATGTTTATTATCGCATTACGTGTTGGTTTTATTTTGAATTTACACGTTTTATACATTCTTGTCGACGTGTCACTTTTTGACGAATTATTAATTTTGAATCGTTGTTGTTACCATATGAATAATCATATACATGTATATTAAACACTTTAAAGTATGCCATACGACTTCTGCCAAAGTGGCATATTGATCAGCTGCTTGAGTAATTATGTTGTGTATGTTATTTCTCTGAATGTGGATACTTTTGTTAAGAGTAGTTATTACGATGTGACTTTTTTTTAAAAGGCCTGAGATGTCGATTCTTCTATGCCGGGAGTATACATGTAGTGTATGCAACCATAAAAGAAGTCGCATTATAATGATTATATCGTTTGAATGAGTCTGCTTATTGGTTGGCAATTGAATGCATGGGCCGATACACTGCAGCTGTCACCTACGGTAATTCGTATACCAAAGCAGTAAGGAATGTATCTTAAAGGTGCGTCCATTGTGTTTCATAAAATGTTATTTGGCTTTAATGCGTCCCAATACACAATAAATACTGTTTACAATACAAACAAATTCACTAAGCTTTCATATTCATCCCCAATCGCCAATTATATCATAATTACTAGTTTCCAATTAAAATCGAGTAACATCATTATGCATGTGCAGAAACCGAGAGTGCATGTCCTATTTACACGCACAGTAGTTATATGACCTATTTAACATTATCAACACAATGTTTTCATTTTATCTGGTTTAAATAAGATTCTAAAATTACGTTGCATTGTCCGATTTTCGATCAGAAATCGTCACTTTTACCTTCATATCGTCAATATAGTATAATCGAGTATCATCAAAAAGGTAGTTTTTGGTAACAGTTGGTACTTCTTGATAAAGTAAGACCATTTATAACGTTTGGCATATTTGACCCCCAACAACACAATGGATGGACCTTTAATTTTAGTTGATGCATTGAATATTTCCTATATATCACGAAATCAAAAGTGTTTATAGAAAGAGAAAACATATGTTACACGGAAAACATTTTTGGCATGAGTAATTTAGTCACACTGGACGAAGCAACTGTGTTTTATTTGGATTAGGTTAGATGAAATGACATATGGTCACTTTCGTATTCGTTGAAAAGGGGTTTCAATTTGACAATTGCTCGATTTTAAATTTCTGAAATCTACCCATAAATTACTTGTATACGGCTTTTTAAAAAGTGCATAATTAAGCCCCGGCGACCAGAATGAAAGTGGGCGGATGGTGATCACTGAAGCGTATCGTGCTGTGATGAACGTGGAGGAGTCTCATTATCGCCGCTAATCTTAATTTTAACGCGTTTTCCCAACTTTTAAACTGCTCATATCTGACAGAAAACTTCATCAAAACAACCTAAATTTTCGATAAACGGATTACTTAACTATTCAACAAGCGATGTCATATAGTTACAATGACTGAGGCCTGTTAAGCGACATGTATCTATTAGATCCTGGTTTGACTAATAAGCGTCGGCCAAGAGGGGATCACACAAACGATACGGAGTTTAAGTTGAAAACATCCTGTCTGTCGACTGCAGATAAAGAGCTCAGACATCCAACTTGATGTCTTCAGATAAGTTTTAATTATAAATCGTCCAATACAAAGGGAAATTATGAATTATATTTTATTTATCATTGAATCATTAAAATATTTTAACCCCAAACCTGCCGTGAGCACTTCTCTCCCTGGTACACAGACCTTTGAAGCAACAACAGGAAGACCGGAAACACAGCCCTTCTATAAAGCTTTTCTCAAAGGTAAAACATATCCAATACATGATCTTCTAAACTTTAAAATGTTTATCCTTGTATCTTCAAAAATTCAACTTGTCAGCTGGTATTATGGTGTTAATTTACATCGTCAAAACCTTCAGAGCTCAACAGCGCTTATTGCACAAAGTTATTTAGAGGATTCAAAGGTCATGACTCTGTTCAGAGTAATAGAATAATAAGAAGTGTTTGCCAATAACAATGTCAAATAACAAATGGCAATGTCCCCCGCCGTTAACATTGAGTTTAGTAGGACACATCATTTGGTCAAGTGTCATAGTCACCTTGAAAATAAGGCCAAGGTCACCAAAATCGACTGGTGTCTGTGTCATCCCCCAATGTAGACTGACACCAAATTTGACAACTTTGGGTGCTTGGGTTCATGAGATATTGCGTTAACAAGAGTTTGAAAAGTGGTCAAAGCATTGTGGTGACCTTGAAAATAAGGTAAAGGTCGTCAAAATCGACTGGTGTCTGCATAAACCGCCAATATAGGCTGTCAGCAAATATTAAGACATTAAGTCTAACCGGTCATGAGATATCACGTTAACAAGAGACAATAAAGTGGTCGAAGTGTCGTGGTGATCTTGAAAATATGGTCAAGGTCACCAAAATGGACTGGTGTCTGCTTCATCCCCCAATGTAGCCTGGCACCAAATTTGAAGACTTTGGGTCCAAACAGTCATGATATATCGTGTTAATAACAGTTTGAAAAGTGGTGAAAGTGTCATGATGACCATGAAAATATGGTCATGGTCACCAAAATTGACTGGTGTCTGCTTCATCCCCCAATGTAGCCTGGCACCAAATTTGAAGACTTTGGGTTCATCCAGTCATGATATATCGCATTAACAAGAGTTTGAAAAGTGGTGAAAGTGTTGTGATGACCTTGAAAATAAGGTCACAGTGTCCAAAATCGACTGGTGTCTACGTCTTCCCCCAATGTAGGCTGACACGAAATTTGAAAACTCTTTATACAACGCTTCATGAGATATCGCGTTAACAAAAGTTTGAAAATTGGTCAAAGTGTCGTGGTGACCTTGAAAATAAGTTCAAGGTCACCAAAATCGACTGGTGTCTGCGGCAGGGGAAAATAATTCAGAACTGGATTTTAATCTCGATCAGAGTAATGACAGGAGTACCATTCAGTTCGTTTAAAGAAACTACTGAACACTATTTAAACACAGAGCCATTGGATCTGTAGCAAGCTGGTTTAGTTGATAACAAGGAGATAGGAAATCTACAATTTAGTATACACATTGGACAAAGTATCTGCTTTCAGCCTTGAAAGGCTTTAGTTCTTGAACATAAAACGACTAACTGTCAATGGTATAGCCTATATGGTCCTTACTAGAGGCCCTAGGGCCACCAAATCTATAATTTACAATTCCAGTTAGAACAAGAGAATAAGTGAGCACAGCTCACTCATATACCCCCGCTTTTAAGATTGGTCAAAGGAGAAAAGTTTCAAAATAGCAGATAGACATCAATGTTTAGTCTTCTGTACAAACAAACCACAGCAGTACTATGAAAACATATTTACAGTTTTTGTGTTTTCATAGTAAGTATGTCTTCATAGATACAATTGTAAGAGTGCTTTAGAAGTAAAAGTTTAAAAATTTAGAAAATTTGCATAAATTATGCAAATAAGGGTATGAAACATACAAAAGGCAGATGTACACATCATAGTGATTATATGTAGCAAGTTTCGAAACAACTGAACAAATAGTGTTTGAGTTATGAGTGGAATAAAGCGTGTGAAAGAAGAAGTAGAAATACTGAGAAAATTTGCATAAATTATGCAAATGAGGGTATGAAACATACAAAAGGCAGATAAACACATCATGGTGATTATATGTTTCAAGTTTTGTAACATTTGAACAACTAGTGTCAGAGTTATGAGCGGAACAAAAAGTGTAAATGGCGAAGTTGAAAAACAGAGAAAATTTGCATAAATTATGCAAATGAGAATATGAAACATGCAAAAGGCACATGTACACATCATGGTGATTGTACATATCAAGTTTCATGAAATTTGAACAACTAGTGTCAGAGTTATGAGCGGAACAAAAACATTCCGGACAGACACACGGACGGACGGACATGCTGACCGCTATATACCCCCGCTATGAAAGGGGGTATAAAAAGAAAAACTGTTGTGGACTGCTCCTCCTGGAGAAGAATCGAAAATATGTTTTTAGGTCATGGCCCTTATTAGAGGACACACAAACACCAAAACTACAATTATAATCATCATGGCTGAGGAGTCTGTTCACAACATTTCAGCTTTATATGATTGTTCATTCTGGTGAAGCAGATGAAAATAGGTTTGTAGCCTGTAGGTCTGTTAGATAAAAATTTTAAGCAACTGCAGGGTCGATTTTAATCAGACAGTGACTGTTACCACCTCAATGGACAAGAATGGTGTTGATATAGCACACGATTGATTTTAGAATCAATAAAATTATTACAGATAGTTCTTAAAATAAAATCTGCTGTAACAAAAAAATAAACTTTATTCATCACAATGAGAACTTTCATCCGGGAAAGTATTTCCACAGTCGGCGACAGCTCCACTCAACACGTCGGCCAACAGGTGCTTGGGAATCTCGGAACCTCGGACCTGGATTGTGTAACAAGCATTCTCAACTTTCTGCAAACTCTGTCGCAGTGTTGACATCTTCCTGTTCAGCTCTCGAGAGACATTTCCATAGGAAAGGAATGCATCATGGATGCGTCTAATAAAAGCACAAACTTTGAACGGCAGATTGAGATCACCCGCACCTACACTGTTAATTGTCAGTCTCATGAGTTCACCGGTGAGGTCAGCTACACCCAGCATGTACTCCAGGGGAGGAACATGGACCTCCACAGTTCTCTCCCCTTGGTCACCTTCACCTTGTAAGGTGAAGGTTAGCTGCTTCTGGATTTCTTCCAAACTGACAAGTGTCTCTTTCTTGAGGAAATGGTAGAATGTTACAGCTTCTATGTACTCTTGCAGACCTGAAATGTGATAGGAAGAGATCAGGTATAATCAGATATTCTCTTAGCGTAAGTGCAACAGGCAGCCACAATGCAACAAGCCAGTTATTGTGGTATTTAATCTTTATAATTCTGAGCATAACACAAGGGAGCAACAAAGCCTTCGCACGATGTTGCAGGGAATCAAACCCAAGCCTCCCGTGTGACGATTGTACGCTCTACCAGTCAACCACAAATAGACATACTGATACTTTCTCAATCCATTGCTGACATATTATGGAAATAGGACTTTAATGCAATTTATACATTAAGAAATAATTCACTAACATAGGATTGTGAAGTACTGTCCTGCCAAACCTCTTTTCAAATCATTATGACTGTTTACGAAATAAGCATTAAAAATAGAGAACCAACATTCTCCAGTTACATGGAAATATCAAAGAAAAGTCCTAAAAAGTTTCGACCCCAAAGCAGAAGTTTCAGTCTGTGGAATAGGCTTTATATCCTACAGCGACTCTGTGGAATAGGCTTTATATCCTACAGCGACTCTGTTGAATAGGCTTTATATCCTACAGCGACTCTGTGGAATAGGCTTTATATCCTACAGCGACTCTGTGGAACAGGCTTTATATCCTACAGCAACTCTGTTGAATAGGCTTTATATCCTACAGCGACTCTGTGGAACAGGCTTTATATCCTACAGTGACTGTGGAATAGGCTTTATATCCTACAGTGACTCTGTGGAACAGGCTTTATATCCTACAGCGACTCTGTGGAATAGGCTTTATATCCTACAGCGACTCTGTGGAACAGGCTTTATATCCTACAGCGACTCTGTGGAACAGGCTTTATATCCTACAGCGACTCTGTGGAATAGGCTTTATATCCTACAGCGACTCTGTGGAATAGGCTTTATATCCTACAGTGACTCTGTGGAACAGGCTTTATATCCTACAGTGACTGTGGAATAGGCTTTATATCCTACAGTGACTCTGTGGAACAGGCTTTATATCCTACAGCGACTCTGTGGAATAGGCTTTATATCCTACAGCGACTCTGTGGAACAGGCTTTATATCCTACAGCGACTCTGTGGAACAGGCTTTATATCCTACAGGGACTCTGTGGAACAGGCTTTATATCCTACAGCGACTCTGTGGAACAGGCTTTATATCCTACAGTGACTCTGTGGAATAGGCTTTATATCCTACAGCTACTCTAACAGATTAAAACTGACGACTGACTCACCAGGAGAGTACGCCCGAAGGAACTGGTATGGATCTTCACCCTCCAGCTCTGCCGCCATCTTCTCCAACTTCTGCTGTCTCAACCCGGTCAACTTCTCCTCCGTCTGTGACAGCACTGTGTCGGAGTTGTCTGATCTGAACATGCATACAGAATCATAAATGCTCATAATCGTTTAACATTCATTTTCCACAATAAAACACATACTAGTCTAACAATTGCTCAATATCTATATAAATCTCAGCGATGATAAATCTCCTCACAGGGTTGGATCCAGGAGTTTTGTCTCGAGGGGTGAAAATATAAAAAGGTTAAGAATAAGAGGTCAATGAATGAATGAATCATACTTGGACCTACTTTTGAGGGTGCATACTCACACTCACACCTCCAGTATCAGCTGTGTTGAAAGGAACATTAGAATAAGAATACAGTAGATAACAGTAAAGGAACATTAGAATAAGAATACAGTAGATAACAGTACAGGAACATTAGAATAAGAATACAGTAGATAAAAGTACAGGAACATTAGAATCAGAATACAGTAAATAACAGTACAGGAACATTAGAATAAGAATACAGTAAATAACAGTACAGGAACATTAGAACAGAATACAGTAGATAACAGTACAGGAACATTAGAATAAGAATACAGTAGATAACAGTACAGGAACATTAGAATAAGAATACAGTAGATAACAGTACAGGAACATTAGAATCAGAATACAGTAAATAACAGTACAGGAACATTAGAATAAGAATACAGTAAATAACAGTACAGGAACATTAGAACAAGAATACAGTAGATAACAGTACAGGAACATTAGAATAAGAATACAGTAGATAACAGTACAGGAACATTAGAATAAGAATACAGTAGATAACAGTACAGGAACATTAGAATAAGAATACAGTAGATAACAGTACAGGAACATTAGAATAAGAATACAGTAGATAACAGTACAGGAACATTAGAATAAGAATACAGTAGATAACAGTACAGCTAAATATCAACCAGAATTGCTTGCTGTTAGCTGTACTGTTGAAGCAATTTCAAAAGTTTCTCATTTAGAATCATTTATCCAGATGCTAGTTAATCCAACGAATATATCAGAACCATCATGGTAATGTTAGTGTTAATGTTTTGAATAGAAAATTTCATGCAAAGTGATTTAAACTCATAAACTAATAATATCAATGCTATGTTTCAGGAAGATTTTACAATACCTAAGTTGAAAATGCAAGTTTAAAAGAAGATTGTTAAGAATGATATGTATATAATTCATTTGCTGAAAGGTAACAGTTTTGAAATGCACTGGACATGGGGAAACAATTTAAATACAACAAGCAGACAGAGTCGGCCATATCCCCCGCCTTTGGGAAAATTTATTGAAGAATAGTTGTTGAATAATAGTGACTACGAACCTTTTTTCAACTAAACACAACACACAAAATTTCAGCTCCTTAGACAAAGTGGTTCTGGAGAAGAAGACAAAATGCGAAAAGTTTACAGACGGCTGGATACCGTGCAATGCCATAAGCCCTACGGGCCTTTCAGGCACATCTACACATGATGATTGTTCCACACACCAAGTTTCGTTGAGATATGTCTTATAGTTTTCGAGTTCTGTTCCGGAAACGAAATACTAAGATACATTTCCATGGAAACGGTCAAAAAAAATAACTCGAAGAAGTTGAAAACCCCAAAAGGCACATCTACACATGATGATTGTTCCACACACCAAGTTTCCTTGAGATATATCTTATAGTTTTCGAGTTCTGCTCCAGAAACGAAATTCTAAGTTACATTTCCATGGAAACGTTAAAAATAAATAACTTGAAGAAGTTGAAAACCCCAAAAGGCACATCTACACATGATGATTGTTCGACACACCAAGTTTCGTTGAGATATGTCTTATAGTTTTCGAGTTCTGTTCCGGAAACAAAATTCTAAGTTACATTTCCATGGAAACGGTAACAAATAATAACTTGAAGAAGTTGAAAAACCCAAAAGGCACATCTACACATGATGATTGTTCCATACACCAAGTTTCGTTGAAATATGTCTTATGGTTTTCGAGTTCTGCTCCGGAAACGATATTCTAAGTTACATTTCCATGGAAACGGTAAAAAAAAATAACTCGAAGAAGTTGAAAACCACAAAAGGCACATCTACACATGATGATTGTTCCACACACCAAGTTTCGTTGAGATATGTCTTATAGTTTTCAAGTTCTGTTCCGGAAACGAAATTCTAAGTTACATTTCCATGAAAATGGTCCAAAAAAATAACTCGAAGAAGTTGAAAACCCCAAAAGGCACATCTACACATGATGATTGTTCCACACTCCAAGTTTCGTTGAGATATGTCTTATAGTTTTCGAGTTCTGCTCCGGAAACAAAATCGGGACGGACGGACGGACGGACGGAGCCCATTTCAATATCCCCTCCCTAACTATGTTGGCGGGGGATAATAAATGTATTTGGTTGAACCCTTGTCTGCTGGACTAGAAAACAATGGTTGGCATCAAACACAAGTGGCTTTGTTACTGTAGTTGTTTTGCTTTAAATATAATTCTGTAATATCTTGTTTAGTATTGACAGAGTTACAGCCCTTGGCCAGTGTCAGGCATACAGGGATTGGGTTTTCATTCTGAAAGTGTGAGATTGTACTTACATATCTATAGTAATGATATTATTTCTTACTTAGGATATTATAACAATTAATATATCAGTTTTATTTTTATATTTTTTTAATCAGAAAACTACAGCGCACTAGCAGTCCTGTAGGGTCCACTTCTTCACTCAAGCCTATTTAAAATGTAAGAAAATTAACTATGTTAATAATTCCTTTGCAGTCGGATACTGACCCTGCCACTCTGTGCATGACAAAGATGGATCTCTTACTGTCGATGGTAACATCGCGACTTAGCTTGACCATTCTCTCATGTTTATCATGTCTTGTATCTAGCAGCATCTGAAACTGCATGAAGGCTGAAGTGATAGGACCCTCCACATCGGGTACCTTCGCTTTCTGTCCACCCCTTTTACCTACAAAATATTCAACAATATTCAAGTTAGTTTAAACATGCATGAATTACTCATCTCTTGCCTGAAAATTTCAGAAGAAAATTTTAACTTGAATTGTCAAATTGCATCATCAAAACTACATAATTTCTGGTAACTATTATTTGCAAAGACATCAGTTCACCACATTCTTTGTGCGTAAACCAAACTACATTGAGATATTTTAATCCAGTTTCAAATCACTTTCTGGAAACAGCTGGTATTTCAAGTTCAACTTTAATCATCAAAATATTGAAGAAAACTTCCTACATTTACTCCTTTATCACATTTTCTTCCCACACAGGTTAATCCTTTCAGATTTCTATCATAACCTCTGTCATATTTAGGCAAAATTTTACTTAATATATATTCTTGAATAGTCCACTGGCAGTGAAAGTTTGCAACACTAGTAATACGTTAACAACTTTATTGCAACTTTATAGTAAATGTAGGTCACTTCCTCCAAGATGGTATAGGTCGCTCGATGATTTGCCTGTAGTTACTATAACGTTGCAATATAGTTGTTACGGTAAGATACCCGTATGATTCAAGTATGTCACATGTATCAGGGATGTAAAGTGATAGTAGAAAACTCTTTTCGAGATTGATTGCTTTTGCTAGGAATGAAATATCGACTTTTTCCTTGATTTTTAATGATGTATTTCTGAGACACTATTTTGGCCCACTCAAGTTTGACGAGTAAAAAATGGTGTTTCAAGTTTCCTAACTTGAGAAATAATGCACCGATTTTGTTGATGTTTGTTTTAATTGAAAGAGAAATCACTGTGCTTTAATTCTGTAGTGTGTATTACGTATAAAATGTGTGGTAAAATTTTGAAATGTTGATTTGTTTGGGCAGGGGGTAAAAAGTATTGGACCTAGGAACTGTTTGTTTTCAGCAATACAAGCCCCTTGCAGGATACTTCATTTGGTAGAGAGAAAATTCATTAGCAGAGAAAGTAGCCTAAATATAACAGAAGTTACGATAGAAGATCTGAATGTAGTAAGCTCTGTCGGAATCACTGTATCATGGAAGTGCAACTCAAAACACTTCGAGTTGGACTTCAGCAGCCTACAGTACAGTGATAAAGCAGTGCAGTTGTTTGAGCTGTTGAGTGGAAAGTGGAAAATGTGAAAGGTGTAGGGATGCCAGACGACGGCAGATGCCAAAAGTGCATCTGGCCTTATATCCCTGATGAACTGAAAGGTGTAATTACTCGACAATACAAAGAACAAAAATAATCAAAGTCAATTTCATTCTACAATCTTACCATGTGACGCCATATTTGTTTACAATACCGCAGCGAGAAAACTCCTAACACCGCAGTCAAGCTAGGTTGCGTTGATGCGAATGAAATGTTCTCGTTTCCGCGCGCACAAGTTTTGTCAATGATTTCAGAAACTTGCCTGACGATTACAGGCTTTGGGGAAAACAAAATTCATTTTGTCACATTTTTTTTATGAAATGAAAAGGAGTTAAAAAATGACATTTTTTAGTCTCAAAATATTTAATCAGCTCCCTCTCCAAATTTACCTCTCTTCAAGCTTGTGATAAAATTGAGTACCTCTAACACTCTAAACATCTCTAAATTATATAATAAATAGAGGATATCTGTCTTTTCTTGACAAATACCATGTTTATCTCATCGAGTGAGGTAGAAAGGTAGATATTTCCGAGTGGTGCAGCCAGGAGTGAAATATATTAACTTTTATCTTAGATATACTTAACTTAAATATATTTAAATATATTTAACTTTTTTCTACCTCATATATAATAATATGACGTTATAACATTGTCCCGATGACGTCACGCGAGGGGTGATAAAGGTTATCGTCACTGACGTAGTTTATAGAGGGTTTATTTTAGCTGATAGAATCTCTAACACTCTAAACATTTCTAAATTATATAATTAAACTTGTATTCCTTGTAATCTGTATCATTTATGTTTGTATTTAATACAATGCTATTAAAGGGGCAGTAGCACGTTTTTCTGCTAAAATAAGTCGATGAAATGTAAAACTAATGTTACCAATAGTAAAAAAAAACCTTCTCTCTTCGGAAAATCAAGTTAAAAATTAGTGTGCATGGTTCCATAAAGCCATGGGCATCGTTTTTGTCATTCGAAATAAATAAAATGTGTTCACAATAAAATGGCCGCCATGCAATTTTTGCTTTATACGCAACACCGTTGTTGCCACTACGAATAATTGGTTTGTGTAATAAGATGTTTTACTCTCTAAAGTAAATATAAATGACATAAGCTATCATTATAAATGGGAAATTTGCAAAAAAAAAATTGCAAAAAACGTGCTACTGCCCCATTAAATTTATATTGCTGTTTTACTTTGTGTTGATATTGTAAAGGATGGGAAGCTAAATTCAATCTATAGAGTATAGATCGGAGAATACTGTTTTTCTGCTCACGTATTCAACATGTGCTGTGTGATATACATTTATAATAGTGCATGGAGAGTAATATCGCAGATATCGCAAAGGCCGCCGATTACTATTCATGTTTATCCAGATATATAGCTGTCGGATAGCACTTACACCCTGAACAGGTATTTTATTAAATATTTAAAAGGATGCTGTGAGAAATGGGATTTTCTGAATATCCCATTTCTCATCAACTTCCCAATGCAAGGCATAACTCTTGCCAGTCTCCATTACTGGCTGGTTTAGGCCTTGCAGTATTTCCTTAAGAAATCTGTGTTTAGAAATCCAGGCCCGCTATGCATTTCTGGTGCAGCGATTCACTATCTTGACACAACAAAACGAGGGAAATACCGCAAGGGTTAAATTAGCCAGTAATATAGACTGGCAAGAGTTATGCATTGCGTTTGGGGGTTGATTTCTCATAGGTTCCTTTTCAATATTTAAAATGGACAAATGGTATTATTTTACGAATAAATACTTTTTTCAGAGACAGAGTGTAAGACTACGCTGTGGGTTGATTCCCGAGTACCTTACATCAAATAACACTGTCTAGAATGTTAGTTGCTCTTAAAGGAGCTGTAACACGTTTTCGGCAAATTATTTTTTCTCAAATTTGCTACTTATTATTTAAGTTTATACAATATATTGGTAAGTTAAAAGGTAAAACATCTCATAACATGACCATATCCATAGCAAACGGTTATCCATTTTCGAAGAAAATGGTGCTACATATAAAGCGAAAGTGGTGTTGAATTAGTTCGTGTGAGAGGTAGATTTGTAGGTTTCATAAGAATTTGAGAGTTCAGACAGCTAGAAGGTTGACCATTCCATCACTGTACGATATTTAAAACTCTACCTTGAGTGTTTAGGTATCGTTACATCAGTCAGATCACTTAAACTACATTCGAGCAGCCATTTTAAATAATGTGAACACATTAAAATGGCCGCTCGATGGGAAATGGCCTCGCATGGCTTAACCGAACCATGTACATTCGTTTTAGAACTCTTTTATTGATTCAGGAGTATGATTTACTCATTGGTTACACTTATTTATATTTATGTGAGATTATTTTGCAGTAAGAAAATTGTGCTACAGCACCTTTGATAGTGTAAGAAAAACTCTTTCTCAGACATGTATATGTGCTCTTGATTTTAACCTTGGTACACCATCGAAGGTAACTGTGAATCTGTACATCCGGTTATATCCCGTCATTTTGTCACGTGGCATGAGTGGTGAGTGATGTAATAACAAACCGAGCCCATCAAATGTAAGCGTGGGGACAGAATCATCTCATGAAAAACATGTTCACCACAATTTAACTCTCTGGTAGATAACAGATTCATTGTAAGGACTAACTGAAACGAAGGACACGAAGAAACAATGGAAGTCGCTCCAGTCCTCATTGACCCGTGGATTGCATCAAACAACTAGACATGTTTACTAGACCTCTAGAGAGTAACCTACCTACACAATGCTGCTAAATAATACAACCGTGGTGCAACTTAAACTCCGCCTTCACATCATCAATACATTCACTACAGTCTTCTCTCACAGTCAACCGGCAACATTTCACGTGGACTAGTTTTGTGTACGAAGTACATTGCATTATACGCTGTTAGATTCCCAATTATTTCAAAATGTTGTGTGTGCGTGGTTTTGTTTATGAAGTAGGCCTTCATTGCATTATACGCTGTCAGATTCCCCATTATTTCAAAATGTTGTGTGTGCGTTGTTTTGTTTATGAAGTAGGTCTACCTTGCATTATACGCTGTCAGATTCCCAATTATTTCAAAATGTTGTGTGTGCGTGGTTTTGTTTATGAAGTAGGTCTACATTGCATTATACGCTGTCAGATTCCCAATTATTTCAAAATGTTGTGTGTGCGTGGTTTTGTTTATGAAGTAGGTCTACATTGCATTATACGCTGTCAGATTCCCAATTATTTCAAAATGTTGTGTGTGCGTGGTTTTGTTTATGAAGTAGGTCTACATTGCATTATACGCTGTCAGATTCCCAATTATTTCAAAATGTTGTGTGTGCGTGGTTTTGTTTATGAAGTAGGTCTACATTGCATTATACGCTGTTAGATTCCCAATCATTTCAAAATGTTGTGTGTGCGTGTTTTTTTCTGTCTTGTATAATGTACGAATAACAAATACAAGTATAATTGTATAAATTCTTGTACTTTTTTGGCTGGAGTCCCTTAATTGCGAGATTCGAACCAACAGCCTCATAGTCCGGCACCAATCGCCAGCAATGACTAACCCAACAGTTTCCCATTCAGCCACCGATACCTCGACAAAAACGTGATCCGACAACTTGCACTTAAGCTATTTTTAAAATCAATAAATGAAAGACAAACAAGAATATGTACCATTGTAAATACTGTGATCAAGTATTACATGTCAATGTTTGAATATTTGCCCTTATATTAGACTAAATCAGGTTCCGCTATGTCCACATCGTCGGTAGTTCCTGGTTCGGGAACAGTTTTATAGAAACAGAGCCTTGGTCAGATGTTTGACAAATATCTCTCTTCCTCGGATCATCAGCACATTATAGTCCAGGGTTCCGTTCCATAACAGCGAGCGCTTATAATCGCTCATTGATTGCTCAATGTAGCGCTTAAGTAGCGCTCAAGTAGCGCTCATTCTCTCTTGAACGACATGGTGCAAATTCCTCGAAGTTTGCTCGCCTTGCTACGTAGCGCTGCATTAAGCAATAGCGTTCAAGAGAGGTTTAAAAGTAATCGCTAATTGAGCGATTACTTTGAAACCTCTCTTGAACATGGCCCTGTATTTGTCTTTTATTTAACACAACTAGCTGACTGTACACGGGAAATGACAAGGCTGGAGTATTTTGGAGGAAATTATGATCATTTAAAAAGGTAAACTACATTTTAGTTTTAATTTGTACAAACCATGGTGATCGATTCTTTAGCTGACGGGAGAACGTATACATATATATGGTGTTCCTGTTCTATACCATAATGATTCTAGGTCTCTGAAAAACATTTATTTAAAATTATCCATTCATTCATTAGGAACACCTTTAAATAGCGTTACAAAGATAGGTACATGCATGTAGACTATAAATCAATATGTAATAGGGTATGCAGCGCTATTTCTAAGCGATAGGCCTACAAGCTCAAACGTGGGTGAGCGGGATCTCATTCATGTCAATCTATCTGAATACGTATGAAATTTGCAAGGCCATGTGGAAAATTGTTATAGTATATTGCAGTCATTGAAATTTAAAAAAAATAAAAATGCAGCCGGAGAGTCTTGTTACAGGATATGATAGCTTGACTGCCTTCTCGCTCAGTCTCGCTCAGTCTCGTGGGATATGAAGCTGCAACATCCGTACATGCTTGATTTAGTTACATCCTCGTAAACTATAGTCACAAACAACTGAAAACTTATTCCATAAAATGCCACTGGGAATCTAAACTACCGGGCAAAAGAAAGTATATCAGTCAGTTGTATTTATCCTATGTATAATTTTCAAAGTCAAATATCTCGAGTTTTCGACGTCGTATTAAAAAACGGACTAGTTTGTGAAATTAGTCCAAAACATTAAATCAGTCAAAGAATATCTCTACGCAGTTTGAATTTTTTTAAATTAAAATTTAAAATTTAAATTTTGAAATCCCCCCAAATTAATTTTGATAAAACACAACTGTTCATCGACATAAAACACATACTCTGTGTGAAAATCAATAAATATGTTTCGTCCTGCACACATTTACAACATGTTGAACATGGTAGGGGTCATGTTGGAGTAAATTTGATTTCTTACCCCTGTCTACTTTAAATAATGATATTTTAGTTAAAAAATAAAACAGTCACCAATTAAGTCATTCGAACTACTGCCGAAAGGTGTTATTGTATCGTGCCATAATCAAATGCATCTCATTTCTTTAAAATATTGAATTGATCGAAAACAAGTGAGTGTTATAATTTCTTTTGCCCGGTAGTTGGGATTAAATCGAGAATACACAATGACTAATAATATATGATATATACAGTATGGTAGATACATTAAGTTCTGATTATAAGTGTTATAAAATGTCCATGTCTACCTGAGTACAACGTCTACACTGTGACATACGGCGTAAATTTGATGACATTTCTTCATCTATTTGCAAGTGAACACCAAATCACGTGTACGTTCCACCATGGACTTTCCTCGCCTATATAGTGCACGTCATACAGTTTTAACGGTACGTGTAGTTGTAACACGAGAAAAACATAAGGTTACCAAGTATGTTTAATTGTGATGTTATCAATAATCGGAGTATGGATTTCAGATTCCATTAAAGGATTTCCTTCGATATACCGTTGATACCAGCGAGATAACAATTAGCTAACTTTCAATCAGTATGAAGACCGGGCGACAGTCTAGAAGTCTGTATCGAGTCAACATTGTCATAGTATTTCCGACTTCGTGTAAGACTCACATCATCTCGTGTAGGTACTTTCATCTAGTAAGAAACACTAAGTTCTTCAATCTCATTGAAATCAGATGGAACGTTACACTACGTCTGAATGAACATACGTTCGATCTGATTTTAATGAGATTGCTAATTTTCTTCAGATGAAACGTTAAAGTAGAGAGATAACGATATATAGTTACATGTTGATAGGAGCGAGGCGACTGTTACACAGTCTAGAGGCACTCTGACATTATCAACCGTTTGAGTAATAATCACCACATCCGCATTCTCACTGCTCAATTTCAGTTATCCTCTCTATATGAGATGTAATTTGAAACGGAAAGGATTGTCAGAAGAAAAAACACAGCGTAGAAACCAGTTTTGTAGATTTGAGACACGCTTAGAAAGACTATGGAAGGCCGGCTGGCTCTGAGAGGGCGGGAATTCCATTGACACCCACACGAAGACGACGAAGAGGAAAACAAATACAACGAGGAAAACACGTTGTACGCATAGATAATCAAAGTGCATGGAGTTCAATTTAATATTAGTTCGGAAAGCTAACCGAAGAATAAACACCGAGAGAGGGTTTTTTTCTAAAACAATCTACTTTTCACACACTGGTATATAAAACGAAGCACATGTTAAATGATACTTTCGAAATAAATGAGTTTTGCATAGAAGTGTTCACTTCAACATATGGACGGATGTGGGTTAATCATCCCAAGAGATACAAAGGACTTTTCATATGTGTACGAGTATACATCGGCCATTTCGTTTTCCAATATATATATATAAGTTTCAGAATTTCAATGTGTTTTCCCGATTATGATGTGTAAACGTATGTTAATATTAAGTCTGATAAGACTAAATAAAAAGACTCAGATAATTTGCCAAGATATAGTTAGATATTTGAAGTGAATGTTTGAATTCTAGAATGCCTCTTAAAGGCACTGTAGCACTTTCTTGCATTTTTGATATTTTCAGATTTGCCGAAAAAGTTTATGCAGTAGGCCTATATCTATACTGAAGACTTTGGTCGCTCGGATACGTTAACAAGCATCAACTGACTGCGAAGCAGGGAATGACCAGGATGAAGAACTGCGTCTACGGAATCAAATTTAGAGTTGGACATGACATATATCATATCTAAATGTGTATATACTTCTTCAGAAATGGTTGATGACGGTTCTCGCTGTAAACAAGAGGAAGTAAAGTGATTGATGATATTACTTATATCAGTGTCTGTGAAGTGCCGAGATTATTTGTATCATCGCTGAGAAGCCGACTAACTGCCGTGATGAGAGACGGAAAGCGACAATCAATAGATACGTAATGTTAGCGTGGGAGGCAGATCTATGCTTATGTAATGGGGACTGTCTGGAGAATTGGACACAATCTGCGGCGAGTGCATTGATGCTTCAAATATCTGCACCACCCACGCGGTGCTGGAGGTAGCAATGAGGCCGTACTGATCCCTTGGTGTGGAATAAATGATTCAAATGTTACTCTCATTACTCCAGCCTGACTCATATACCCCTGCAATGGTGGTAATAGACAGAGCAACTTCCGAATTCAAGGCGCAACTCCTGGCATTCATCATTAATCCTTGCAGCATTTCCTTCACTTTTCTGTGATAGTAAATCGGAACCGACTCTGCATTTCTGGTGCAGCGCTCTGCTTTCTTAGCACATAATAATGAAGGAAATACTGCAAGAATTTACATAGCCTGTGAACGTGACTGGCGCGAGTTATGCCTTGCGTTGGGAAGTTGGATCAACAGTCGTAAATGATGCTGATATCTTGATGTGCACCCCTTCACACGCACCTGACTGACAATAATTAGTCTTTAAACATCATCTGAACATAACCATCAGCTCAGCGTGTCTGGGTTCTACTGGTCGGTGAATCGACATGTCTCAGAGATTCCTTGTTCAGAGTTCATGTAGTGGTATTGCTTCCTGAGCGACCATGTCAAAGGTTAAGTGTTGGTAATACGTCTCTTACTTTATTTACTAGGAGAGCAACCATATCGGGGTTCATATTTTTCATCCTATGTTCTTTGGCAAAACATTATTTTCATGACAACTTCACGCCCAAAAAACAATGTTACTTCCCATGTGGTACGTTATAAAGACATTTTGTAAACATCTTTTATGTTATTGTTATTACCAAGGCTCAGGACAAAGACAAATTATTTCACTCAGGAGTCCAACTTGATATGAAGGGTATCTTCGTTAGATGGGTTCTTGTTTTATTGAAGTGAGTGTCGAAATTTTAGATTTGAAACCAAAGCGTAGGTTCCTGTTGATAGTTAATCAGTGTAGTGACCAACTGGGCTAGTAAAATAACTGAGCTTGGTAGTTTAGTGTAGTGACCAACTGGGCTAGTAAAAGTAACTGAGCTTGGTAGCTTAGTGTAGTGAAAAACTGAGCTAGTAAAATTACTGAGCTTGGTAGTTTAGTGAAGTGAGCAACTGGGCTAGTAAAACCAACTGAGCTTGGTAGTTTAGTGTAGTGAGCAACTGGGATAGTAAAACTAACTGAGCTTGGTAGCTTAGTGTAGTGAACAACTGGGCAAGTAAAACCAAAAGAGCTGGGTAGTTTAGTGTAGTGACCAACTGGGCTAGTAAAACTGAGCTTGGTAGCTGAGCGTAGTGACCAACTGGGCTAGTAAAGCCAACTGAGCTTGGTAGCTTTATGTAGTGACCAACTGGGCTAGAACAACTAACTGAGCTTGGTAGCTTAGTGTAGTGACCAACTGGGCTAGTAAAACTACCTGAGCTTGGTAGCTTAGTGTAGTTCCCAACTGGGCTAGTAAAACTAAATGAGCTGGGTAGCGTACCAAGACAGTGGCCAACTGGGCTAGTAAAACTAAATGAGCTGGGTAGCGTACCAGGGCAGTGACCAACTGGGCTAGTAAAACTAAATGAGCTGGGTAGCGTACCAGGGCAGTGACCAACTGGGCTAGTAAAACCAAATGAGCTGGGTAGCGTACCAGGGCAGTGACCAACTGGGCTAGTAAAACTAAATGAGCTGGGTAGCGTACCAGGGCAGTGACCAACTGGGCTAGTAAAACTAAATGAGCTGGGTAGCGTACCAGGGCAGTGACCAATGGACTAGTAAAACTAAATGAGCTGGGTAGCGTACCAGGGCAGTGACCAACTGGGCTAGTAAAACTAAATGAGCTGGGTAGCGTACCAGGGCAGTGACCAACTGGGCTAGTAAAACTAAATGAGCTGGGTAGCGTACCAGGGCAGTGACCAACTGGGCTAGTTAAATAACTGAGCTTGGTAGTTTAGTGTAGTGACCAACTGGGATAGTAAAAGTAACTGAGCTTGGTAGCTTAGTGTAGTGAAAAACTGAGCTAGTAAAATTACTGAGCTTAGTAGTTTAGTGAAGTGAGCAACTGGGCTAGTAAAACCAAATGAGCTTGGTAGTTTAGTGTAGTGAGCAACTGGGCTAGTAAAACTAACTGAGCTTGGTAACTTAGTGTAGTGAACAACTGGGCTAGTAAAACCAAAAGAGCTGGGTAGTTTAGTGTAGTGACCAACTGGGCTAGTAAAACTGAGCTTGGTAGCTGAGCGTAGTGACCAACTGGGCTAGAACAACTAACTGAGCTTGGTAGCTTAGTGTAGTGACCAACTGGGATAGTAAAAGTAACTGAGCTTGGTAGCTTAGTGTAGTGAAAAACTGAGCTAGTAAAATTACTGAGCTTAGTAGTTTAGTGAAGTGAGCAACTGGGCTAGTAAAACCAAATGAGCTTGGTAGTTTAGTGTAGTGAGCAACTGGGCTAGTAAAACTAACTGAGCTTGGTAACTTAGTGTAGTGAACAACTGGGCTAGTAAAACCAAAAGAGCTGGGTAGTTTAGTGTAGTGACCAACTGGGCTAGTAAAGCCAACTGAGCTTGGTAGCTTAATGTAGTGACCAACTGGGCTAGTAAAACTACCTGAGCTTGGTAGCTTAGTGTAGTTCCCAACTGGGCTAGTAAAACTAAATGAGCTGGGTAGCGTACCAGGGCAGTGACCAACTGGGCTAGTAAAACTAAATGAGCTGGGTAGCGTACCAGGGCAGTGACCAATGGACTAGTTTAACTAAATGAGCTTGGTAGCGTACCAGGGCAGTGACCAACTGGGCTAGTAAAACTAAATGAGCTTGGTAGCGTACCAGGGCAGTGACCAATGGACTAGTTTAACTAAATGAGCTGGGTAGCGTACCAGGGCAGTGACCAATGGACTAGTAAAACTAATGAGTTGGGTAGCGTACCAGGGCAGTGACCAACTGGGCTAGTAAAACTAAATGAGCTGGGTAGCGTACCAGGGCAGTGACCAACTGGGTTAGTAAAACTAAATGAGCTGAGTAGGGTACCAGGGCAGTGACCAACTGGGCTAGTAAAACTAAATGAGCTTGGTAGCGTACCAGGGCAGTGACCAATGGACTAGTTTAACTAAATGAGCTGGGTAGCGTACCAGGGCAGTGACCAATGGACTAGTAAAACTAAATGAGCTTTGTAGCGTACCAGGGCAGTGACCAACTGGGCTAGTAAAACTAAATGAGCTGAGTAGGGTACCAGGGCAGTGACCAACTGGGCTAGTAAAACTAAATGGGCTGGGTAGCGTACCAGGGCAGTGACCAACTGGGCTAGTAAAACTAAATGGGCTGGGTAGCGTACCAGGGCAGTGACCAACTGGGCTAGTAAAACTAAATGGGCTGGTTAGCGTACCAGGGCAGTGACCAACTGGGCTAGTAAAACTAAATGAGCTGAGTAGCGTACCAGGGCAGTGACCAACTGGGCTAGTAAAACTAACTGAGCTGGGTAGCGTACCAGGGCAGTGACCAACTGGGCTAGTAAAACTAAATGAGCTGAGTAGGGTACCAGGGCAGTGACCAACTGGGCTAGTAAAACTAACTGAGCTTGGTAGCGTACCAGGGCAGTGACCAACTGGGCTAGTAAAACTAACTGAGCTTGGTAGCGTACCAGGGCAGTGACCAACTTGGCTAGTAAAACTAACTGAGCTGGGTAGCGTACCAGGGCAGTGACCAACTGGGCTAGTAAAACTAAATGAGCTGAGTAGGGTACCAGGGCAGTGACCAACTGGGCTAGTAAAACTAACTGAGCTTGGTAGCGTACCAGGGCAGTGACCAACTGGGCTAGTAAAACTAAATGAGCTGGGTAGCGTACCAGGGCAGTGACCAACTGGGCTAGTAAAACTAACTGAGCTGGGTAGCGTACCAGGGCAGTGACCAACTGGGCTAGTAAAACTAAATGAGCTGAGTAGGGTACCAGGGCAGTGACCAACTGGGCTAGTAAAACTAAATGAGTTGGGTAGCGTACCAGGGCAGTGACCAACTGGACTAGTAAAACTAAATGAGCTGGGTAGCGTACCAGGGCAGTGACCAACTGGGCTAGTAAAACTAAATGAGCTGAGTAGGGTACCAGGGCAGTGACCAACTGGGCTAGTAAAACCAAATGAGCTGGGTAGCGTACCAGGGCAGTGACCAATGGACTAGTAAAACTAAATGAGCTTGGTAGCGTACCAGGGCAGTGACCAACTGGGCTAGTAAAACTAAATGGGCTGGGTAGCGTACCAGGGCAGTGACCAACTGGGCTAGTAAAACTAAATGGGCTTGGTAGCGTACCAGGGCAGTGACCAACTGGACTAGTAAAACTAAATGAGCTGGGTAGCGTACCAGGGCAGTGACCAACTGGGCTAGTAAAACTAAATGGGCTTGGTAGCGTACCAGGGCAGTGACCAATGGACTAGTAAAACTAAATGAGCTGGGTAGCGTACCAGGGCAGTGACCAACTGGGCTAGTAAAACTAAATGAGCTTGGTAGCGTACCAGGGCAGTGACCAACTGGGCTAGTAAAACTAAATGAGCTGGGTAGCGTACCAGGGCAGTGACCAACTGGGCTAGTAAAACTAAATGAGCTTGGTAGCGTACCAGGGCAGTGACCAATGGACTAGTAAAACTAAATGAGCTTGGTAGCGTACCAGGGCAGTGACCAACTGGGCTAGTAAAACTAAATGAGCTTGGTAGCGTACCAGGGCAGTGACCAACTGGGCTAGTAAAACTAAATGAGCTGGGTAGCGTACCAGGGCAGTGACAACTGGGCTAGTAAAACTAAATGAGCTGGGTAGCGTACCAGGGCAGTGACCAACTGGGCTAGTAAAATAACTGAGTTTGGTAGCGTACCAGGGCAGTGACCAACTGGGCTAGTAAAACTAAATGAGTTGGGTAGCGTACCAGGGCAGTGACCAACTGGGCTAGTAAAACTAAATGAGCTTGGTAGCGTACCAGGGCAGTGACCAACTGGGCTAGTAAAACTAAATGAGTTGGGTAGCGTACCAGGGCAGTGACCAACTGGGCTAGTAAAACTAAATGAGCTGGGTAGCGTACCAGGGCAGTGACCAACTGGGCTAGTAAAACTAAATGGGCTGGGTAGCGTACCAGGGCAGTGACCAACTGGGCTAGTAAAACTAAATGGGCTGGGTAGCGTACCAGGGCAGTGACCAACTGGGCTAGTAAAACTAAATGGGCTGGGTAGCGTACCAGAGCAGTGACCAACTGGGCTAGTAAAACTAAATGAGCTGGGTAGCGTACCAGGGCAGTGACCAATGGAGTGAGTGAGTGAGTGAGTTATTGTTTAACGCCGCTTCGGCAGTATTGCAGCCATTAGCGGCGAGTGAACAATGGACTAGTAAAACCAAATGAGCTGGGTAGCGTACCAGGGCAGTGACCAACTGGGCTAGTAAAACTAAATGAGCTGGGTAGCGTACCAGGGCAGTGACCAATGGAGTGAGTGAGTGAGTGAGTTATTGTTTAACGCCGCTTCGGCAGTATTGCAGCCATTAGCGGCGAGTGACCAATGGACTAGTAAAACTAAATGAGCTGAGTAGGGTACCAGGGCAGTGACCAACTGGGCTAGTAAAACTAACTGAGCTTGGTAGCGTACCAGGGCAGTGACCAACTGGGCTAGTAAAACTAACTGAGCTTGGTAGCGTACCAGGGCAGTGACCAACTTGGCTAGTAAAACTAACTGAGCTGGGTAGCGTACCAGGGCAGTGACCAACTGGGCTAGTAAAACTAAATGAGCTGAGTAGGGTACCAGGGCAGTGACCAACTGGGCTAGTAAAACTAACTGAGCTTGGTAGCGTACCAGGGCAGTGACCAACTGGGCTAGTAAAACTAAATGAGCTGGGTAGCGTACCAGGGCAGTGACCAACTGGGCTAGTAAAACTAACTGAGCTGGGTAGCGTACCAGGGCAGTGACCAACTGGGCTAGTAAAACTAAATGAGCTGAGTAGGGTACCAGGGCAGTGACCAACTGGGCTAGTAAAACTAAATGAGTTGGGTAGCGTACCAGGGCAGTGACCAACTGGACTAGTAAAACTAAATGAGCTGGGTAGCGTACCAGGGCAGTGACCAACTGGGCTAGTAAAACTAAATGAGCTGAGTAGGGTACCAGGGCAGTGACCAACTGGGCTAGTAAAACCAAATGAGCTGGGTAGCGTACCAGGGCAGTGACCAATGGACTAGTAAAACTAAATGAGCTTGGTAGCGTACCAGGGCAGTGACCAACTGGGCTAGTAAAACTAAATGGGCTGGGTAGCGTACCAGGGCAGTGACCAACTGGGCTAGTAAAACTAAATGGGCTTGGTAGCGTACCAGGGCAGTGACCAACTGGACTAGTAAAACTAAATGAGCTGGGTAGCGTACCAGGGCAGTGACCAACTGGGCTAGTAAAACTAAATGGGCTTGGTAGCGTACCAGGGCAGTGACCAATGGACTAGTAAAACTAAATGAGCTGGGTAGCGTACCAGGGCAGTGACCAACTGGGCTAGTAAAACTAAATGAGCTTGGTAGCGTACCAGGGCAGTGACCAACTGGGCTAGTAAAACTAAATGAGCTGGGTAGCGTACCAGGGCAGTGACCAACTGGGCTAGTAAAACTAAATGAGCTTGGTAGCGTACCAGGGCAGTGACCAATGGACTAGTAAAACTAAATGAGCTTGGTAGCGTACCAGGGCAGTGACCAACTGGGCTAGTAAAACTAAATGAGCTTGGTAGCGTACCAGGGCAGTGACCAACTGGGCTAGTAAAACTAAATGAGCTGGGTAGCGTACCAGGGCAGTGACAACTGGGCTAGTAAAACTAAATGAGCTGGGTAGCGTACCAGGGCAGTGACCAACTGGGCTAGTAAAATAACTGAGTTTGGTAGCGTACCAGGGCAGTGACCAACTGGGCTAGTAAAACTAAATGAGTTGGGTAGCGTACCAGGGCAGTGACCAACTGGGCTAGTAAAACTAAATGAGCTTGGTAGCGTACCAGGGCAGTGACCAACTGGGCTAGTAAAACTAAATGAGTTGGGTAGCGTACCAGGGCAGTGACCAACTGGGCTAGTAAAACTAAATGAGCTGGGTAGCGTACCAGGGCAGTGACCAACTGGGCTAGTAAAACTAAATGGGCTGGGTAGCGTACCAGGGCAGTGACCAACTGGGCTAGTAAAACTAAATGGGCTGGGTAGCGTACCAGGGCAGTGACCAACTGGGCTAGTAAAACTAAATGGGCTGGGTAGCGTACCAGAGCAGTGACCAACTGGGCTAGTAAAACTAAATGAGCTGGGTAGCGTACCAGGGCAGTGACCAATGGAGTGAGTGAGTGAGTGAGTTATTGTTTAACGCCGCTTCGGCAGTATTGCAGCCATTAGCGGCGAGTGAACAATGGACTAGTAAAACCAAATGAGCTGGGTAGCGTACCAGGGCAGTGACCAACTGGGCTAGTAAAACTAAATGAGCTGGGTAGCGTACCAGGGCAGTGACCAATGGAGTGAGTGAGTGAGTGAGTTATTGTTTAACGCCGCTTCGGCAGTATTGCAGCCATTAGCGGCGAGTGACCAATGGACTAGTAAAACCAAATGAGCTGGGTAGCGTACCAGGGCAGTGACCAACTGGGCTAGTAAAACTAAATGAGCTGGGTAGGGTACCAGGGCAGTGACCAACTGGACTAGTAAAACTAAATGAGCTGGGTAGCGTACCAGGGCAGTGACCAATGGAGTGAGTGAGTGAGTGAGTTATTGTTTAACGCCGCTTCGGCAGTATTGCAGCCATTAGCGGCGAGTGACCAATGGACTAGTAAAACCAAATGAGCTGGGTAGCGTACCAGGGCAGTGACCAACTGGGCTAGTAAAACTAAATGAGCTGGGTAGCGTACCAGGGCAGTGGCCAACTGGGCTAGTAAAACTAAATGAGCTGGGTAGCGTACCAGGGCAGTGACCAATGGACTAGTAAAACTAAATGAGCTGGGTAGCGTACCAGGGCAGTGACCAATGGACTAGTAAAACTAATGAGTTGGGTAGCGTACCAGGGCAGTGACCAACTGGGCTAGTAAAACCAAATGAGCTGGGTAGCGTACCAGGGCAGTGACCAACTGGGCTAGTAAAACTAAATGAGCTGGGTAGCGTACCAGGGCAGTGACCAATGGACTAGTAAAACTAAATGAGCTGGGTAGCGTACCAGGGCAGTGACCAACTGGGCTAGTAAAACTAAATGAGTTGGGTAGCGTACCAGGGCAGTGACCAACTGGGCTAGTAAAAGTAAATGAGCTGGGTAGCGTACCAGGGCAGTGACCAACTGGGCTAGTAAAACTAAATGAGCTTGGTAGCGTACCAGGGCAGTGACCAATGGTCTAGTAAAACCAAATGAGCTGGGTAGCGTACCAGGGCAGTGACCAACTGGGCTAGTAAAACTAAATGAGCTGGGTAGCGTACCAGGGCAGTGACCAATGGACTAGTAAAACTAAATGAGCTGGGTAGCGTACCAGGGCAGTGACCAACTGGGCTAGTAAAACTAAATGAGTTGGGTAGCGTACCAGGGCAGTGACCAACTGGGCTAGTAAAACTAAATGAGCTGGGTAGCGTACCAGGGCAGTGACCAATGGAGTGAGTGAGTGAGTGAGTTATTGTTTAACGCCGCTTCGGCAGTATTGCAGCCATTAGCGGCGAGTGACCAATGGACTAGTAAAACCAAATGAGCTGGGTAGCGTACCAGGGCAGTGACCAACTGGGCTAGTAAAACTAAATGAGCTGGGTAGCGTACAAGGGCAGTGGCCAACTGGGCTAGTAAAACTAAATGAGCTGGGTAGCGTACCAGGGCAGTGACCAATGGACTAGTAAAACTAAATGAGCTGGGTAGCGTACCAGGGCAGTGACCAATGGACTAGTAAAACTAATGAGTTGGGTAGCGTACCAGGGCAGTGACCAACTGGGCTAGTAAAACCAAATGAGCTGGGTAGCGTACCAGGGCAGTGACCAACTGGGCTAGTAAAACTAAATGGGCTGGGTAGCGTACCAGGGCAGTGACCAACTGGGCTAGTAAAACTAAATGAGCTGGGTAGCGTACCAGGGCAGTGACCAATGGACTAGTAAAACTAAATGAGCTGGGTAGCGTACCAGGGCAGTGACCAACTGGGCTAGTAAAACTAAATGAGCTGGGTAGCGTACCAGGGCAGTGACCAACTGGGCTAGTAAAATAACTGAGCTTGGTAGCGTACCAGGGCAGTGACCAACTGGGCTAGTAAAACTAAATGAGCTGGGTAGCGTACCAGGGCAGTGACCAATGGACTAGTAAAACTAAATGAGTTGGGTAGCGTACCAGGGCAGTGACCAACTGGGCTAGTAAAATAACTGAGCTGGGTAGCGTACCAGGGCAGTGACCAATGGACTAGTAAAACTAAATGGGCTGGGTAGCGTACCAGGGCAGTGACCAACTGGGCTAGTAAAACTAACTGAGCTGGGTAGCGTACCAGGGCAGTGACCAACTGGGCTAGTAAAACTAAATGAGTTGGGTAGCGTACCAGGGCAGTGACCAACTGGGCTAGTAAAACTAAATGAGCTTGGTAGCGTACCAGGGCAGTGACCAACTGGGCTAGTAAAACTAAATGAGTTGGGTAGCGTACCAGGGCAGTGACCAACTGGGCTAGTAAAACTAAATGAGCTGGGTAGCGTACCAGGGCAGTGACCAACTGGGCTAGTAAAACTAAATGGGCTGGGTAGCGTACCAGGGCAGTGACCAACTGGGCTAGTAAAACTAAATGGGCTGGGTAGCGTACCAGGGCAGTGACCAACTGGGCTAGTAAAACTAAATGGGCTGGGTAGCGTACCAGGGCAGTGACCAACAGGGCTAGTAAAACTAAATGAGCTGGGTAGCGTACCAGGGCAGTGACCAATGGAGTGAGTGAGTGAGTGAGTTATTGTTTAACGCCGCTTCGGCAGTATTGCAGCCATTAGCGGCGAGTGAACAATGGACTAGTAAAACCAAATGAGCTGGGTAGCGTACCAGGGCAGTGACCAACTGGGCTAGTAAAACTAAATGAGCTGGGTAGCGTACCAGGGCAGTGACCAATGGAGTGAGTGAGTGAGTGAGTTATTGTTTAACGCCGCTTCGGCAGTATTGCAGCCATTAGCGGCGAGTGACCAATGGACTAGTAAAACCAAATGAGCTGGGTAGCGTACCAGGGCAGTGACCAACTGGGCTAGTAAAACTAAATGAGCTGGGTAGGGTACCAGGGCAGTGACCAACTGGACTAGTAAAACTAAATGAGCTGGGTAGCGTACCAGGGCAGTGACCAATGGAGTGAGTGAGTGAGTGAGTTATTGTTTAACGCCGCTTCGGCAGTATTGCAGCCATTAGCGGCGAGTGACCAATGGACTAGTAAAACCAAATGAGCTGGGTAGCGTACCAGGGCAGTGACCAACTGGGCTAGTAAAACTAAATGAGCTGGGTAGCGTACCAGGGCAGTGACCAACTGGGCTAGTAAAACTAAATGAGCTGGGTAGCGTACCAGGGCAGTGACCAATGGACTAGTAAAACTAAATGAGCTGGGTAGCGTACCAGGGCAGTGACCAATGGACTAGTAAAACTAATGAGTTGGGTAGCGTACCAGGGCAGTGACCAACTGGGCTAGTAAAACCAAATGAGCTGGGTAGCGTACCAGGGCAGTGACCAACTGGGCTAGTAAAACTAAATGAGCTGGGTAGCGTACCAGGGCAGTGACCAATGGACTAGTAAAACTAAATGAGCTGGGTAGCGTACCAGGGCAGTGACCAACTGGGCTAGTAAAACTAAATGAGCTGGGTAGCGTACCAGGGCAGTGACCAACTGGGCTAGTAAAAGTAAATGAGCTGGGTAGCGTACCAGGGCAGTGACCAACTGGGCTAGTAAAACTAAATGAGCTTGGTAGCGTACCAGGGCAGTGACCAATGGACTAGTAAAACCAAATGAGCTGGGTAGCGTACCAGGGCAGTGACCAACTGGGCTAGTAAAACTAAATGAGCTGGGTAGCGTACCAGGGCAGTGACCAATGGACTAGTAAAACTAAATGAGCTGGGTAGCGTACCAGGGCAGTGACCAACTGGGCTAGTAAAACTAAATGAGTTGGGTAGCGTACCAGGGCAGTGACCAACTGGGCTAGTAAAACTAAATGAGCTGGGTAGCGTACCAGGGCAGTGACCAATGGAGTGAGTGAGTGAGTGAGTTATTGTTTAACGCCGCTTCGGCAGTATTGCAGCCATTAGCGGCGAGTGACCAATGGACTAGTAAAACCAAATGAGCTGGGTAGCGTACCAGGGCAGTGACCAACTGGGCTAGTAAAACTAAATGAGCTGGGTAGCGTACAAGGGCAGTGGCCAACTGGGCTAGTAAAACTAAATGAGCTGGGTAGCGTACCAGGGCAGTGACCAATGGACTAGTAAAACTAAATGAGCTGGGTAGCGTACCAGGGCAGTGACCAATGGACTAGTAAAACTAATGAGTTGGGTAGCGTACCAGGGCAGTGACCAACTGGGCTAGTAAAACCAAATGAGCTGGGTAGCGTACCAGGGCAGTGACCAACTGGGCTAGTAAAACTAAATGAGCGGGGTAGCGTACCAGGGCAGTGACCAATGGACTAGTAAAACTAAATGAGCTGGGTAGCGTACCAGGGCAGTGACCAACTGGGCTAGTAAAACTAAATGAGTTGGGTAGCGTACCAGGGCAGTGACCAACTGGACTAGTAAAAGTAAATGAGCTGGGTAGCGTACCAGGGCAGTGACCAACTGGGCTAGTAAAACTAAATGAGCTTGGTAGCGTACCAGGGCAGTGACCAATGGACTAGTAAAACCAAATGAGCTGGGTAGCGTACCAGGGCAGTGACCAACTGGGCTAGTAAAACTAAATGAGCTGGGTAGCGTACCAGGGCAGTGACCAATGGACTAGTAAAACTAAATGAGCTGGGTAGCGTACCAGGGCAGTGACCAACTGGGCTAGTAAAACTAAATGAGTTGGGTAGCGTACCAGGGCAGTGACCAACTGGGCTAGTAAAACTAAATGAGCTGGGTAGCGTACCAGGGCAGTGACCAATGGAGTGAGTGAGTGAGTGAGTTATTGTTTAACGCCGCTTCGGCAGTATTGCAGCCATTAGCGGCGAGTGACCAATGGACTAGTAAAACCAAATGAGCTGGGTAGCGTACCAGGGCAGTGACCAACTGGGCTAGTAAAACTAAATGAGCTGGGTAGGGTACCAGGGCAGTGACCAACTGGACTAGTAAAACTAAATGAGCTGGGTAGCGTACCAGGGCAGTGACCAATGGAGTGAGTGAGTGAGTGAGTTATTGTTTAACGCCGCTTCGGCAGTATTGCAGCCATTAGCGGCGAGTGACCAATGGACTAGTAAAACCAAATGAGCTGGGTAGCGTACCAGGGCAGTGACCAACTGGGCTAGTAAAACTAAATGAGCTGGGTAGCGTACCAGGGCAGTGGCCAACTGGGCTAGTAAAACTAAATGAGCTGGGTAGCGTACCAGGGCAGTGACCAACTGGGCTAGTAAAACTAAATGAGCTGGGTAGCGTACCAGGGCAGTGACCAATGGACTAGTAAAACTAAATGAGTTGGGTAGCGTACCAGGGCAGTGACCAACTGGGCTAGTAAAAGTAAATGAGCTGGGTAGCGTACCAGGGCAGTGACCAACTGGGCTAGTAAAAGTAAATGAGCTGGGTAGCGTACCAGGGCAGTGACCAACTGGGCTAGTAAAACTAAATGAGCTTGGTAGCGTACCAGGGCAGTGACCAATGGACTAGTAAAACCAAATGAGCTGGGTAGCGTACCAGGGCAGTGACCAACTGGGCTAGTAAAACTAAATGAGCTGGGTAGCGTACCAGGGCAGTGACCAATGGACTAGTAAAACTAAATGAGCTGGGTAGCGTACCAGGGCAGTGACCAACTGGGCTAGTAAAACTAAATGAGTTGGGTAGCGTACCAGGGCAGTGACCAACTGGGCTAGTAAAACTAAATGAGCTGGGTAGCGTACCAGGGCAGTGACCAATGGAGTGAGTGAGTGAGTGAGTTATTGTTTAACGCCGCTTCGGCAGTATTGCAGCCATTAGCGGCGAGTGACCAATGGACTAGTAAAACCAAATGAGCTGGGTAGCGTACCAGGGCAGTGACCAACTGGGCTAGTAAAACTAAATGAGCTGGGTAGCGTACAAGGGCAGTGACCAACTGGGCTAGTAAAACTAAATGAGCTGGGTAGCGTACCAGGGCAGTGACCAATGGACTAGTAAAACTAAATGAGCTGGGTAGCGTACCAGGGCAGTGACCAATGGACTAGTAAAACTAATGAGTTGGGTAGCGTACCAGGGCAGTGACCAACTGGGCTAGTAAAACCAAATGAGCTGGGTAGCGTACCAGGGCAGTGACCAACTGGGCTAGTAAAACTAAATGAGCGGGGTAGCGTACCAGGGCAGTGACCAATGGACTAGTAAAACTAAATGAGCTGGGTAGCGTACCAGGGCAGTGACCAACTGGGCTAGTAAAACTAAATGAGTTGGGTAGCGTACCAGGGCAGTGACCAACTGGGCTAGTAAAAGTAAATGAGCTGGGTAGCGTACCAGGGCAGTGACCAACTGGGCTAGTAAAACTAAATGAGCTTGGTAGCGTACCAGGGCAGTGACCAATGGACTAGTAAAACCAAATGAGCTGGGTAGCGTACCAGGGCAGTGACCAACTGGGCTAGTAAAACTAAATGAGCTGGGTAGCGTACCAGGGCAGTGACCAATGGACTAGTAAAACTAAATGAGCTGGGTAGCGTACCAGGGCAGTGACCAACTGGGCTAGTAAAACTAAATGAGTTGGGTAGCGTACCAGGGCAGTGACCAACTGGGCTAGTAAAACTAAATGAGCTGGGTAGCGTACCAGGGCAGTGACCAATGGAGTGAGTGAGTGAGTGAGTTATTGTTTAACGCCGCTTCGGCAGTATTGCAGCCATTAGCGGCGAGTGACCAATGGACTAGTAAAACCAAATGAGCTGGGTAGCGTACCAGGGCAGTGACCAACTGGGCTAGTAAAACTAAATGAGCTGGGTAGGGTACCAGGGCAGTGACCAACTGGACTAGTAAAACTAAATGAGCTGGGTAGCGTACCAGGGCAGTGACCAAAGGAGTGAGTGAGTGAGTGAGTTATTGTTTAACGCCGCTTCGGCAGTATTGCAGCCATTAGCGGCGAGTGACCAATGGACTAGTAAAACCAAATGAGCTGGGTAGCGTACCAGGGCAGTGACCAACTGGGCTAGTAAAACTAAATGAGCTGGGTAGCGTACCAGGGCAGTGGCCAACTGGGCTAGTAAAACTAAATGAGCTGGGTAGCGTACCAGGGCAGTGACCAACTGGGCTAGTAAAACTAAATGAGCTGGGTAGCGTACCAGGGCAGTGACCAATGGACTAGTAAAACTAAATGAGTTTGGTAGCGTACCAGGGCAGTGACCAACTGGGCTAGTAAAAGTAAATGAGCTGGGTAGCGTACCAGGGCAGTGACCAACTGGGCTAGTAAAAGTAAATGAGCTGGGTAGCGTACCAGGGCAGTGACCAACTGGGCTAGTAAAACTAAATGAGCTTGGTAGCGTACCAGGGCAGTGACCAATGGACTAGTAAAACCAAATGAGCTGGGTAGCGTACCAGGGCAGTGACCAACTGGGCTAGTAAAACTAAATGAGCTGTGTAGCGTACCAGGGCAGTGACCAACTGGGCTAGTAAAACTAAATGAGTTGGGTAGCGTACCAGGGCAGTGACCAACTGGGCTAGTAAAACTAAATGAGCTGGGTAGGGTACCAGGGCAGTGACCAACTGGGCTAGTAAAACTAAATGAGTTCGGTAGCGTACCAGGGCAGTGACCAATGGACTAGTAAAATAACTGAGCTGGGTAGCGTACCAGGGCAGTGACCAACTGGGCTAGTAAAACTAAATGAGCTGGGTAGCGTACCAGGGCAGTGACCAACTGGGCTAGTAAAACTAAATGAGCTTGGTAGCGTACCAGGGCAGTGACCAATGGACTAGTAAAACCAAATGAGCTGGGTAGCGTACCAGGGCAGTGACCAACTGGGCTAGTAAAACTAAATGAGCTGGGTAGCGTACCAGGGCAGTGACCAATGGACTAGTAAAACTAAATGAGCTGGGTAGCGTACCAGGGCAGTGACCAACTGGGCTAGTAAAACTAAATGAGTTGGGTAGCGTACCAGGGCAGTGACCAACTGGGCTAGTAAAACTAAATGAGCTTGGTAGCGTACCAGGGCAGTGACCAACTGGGCTAGTAAAACTAAATGAGTTGGGTAGCGTACCAGGGCAGTGACCAACTGGGCTAGTAAAACTAAATGAGTTGGGTAGCGTACCAGGGCAGTGACCAACTGGGCTAGTAAAACTAAATGAGCTGGGTAGCGTACCAGGGCAGTGACTAACTGGGCTAGTAAAATAACTGAGCTGGGTAGCGTACCAGGGCAGTGACCAACTGGGCTAGTAAAATAACTGAGCTTGGTAGCGTACCAGGGCAGTGACCAACTGGGCTAGTAAAACTAAATGAGCTGGGTAGCGTACCAGGGCAGTGACCAACTGGGCTAGTAAAATAACTGAGCTTGGTAGCGTACCAGGGCAGTGACCAACTGGGCTAGTAAAACTAAATGAGCTGGGTAGCGTACCAGGGCAGTGACCAATGGAGTGAGTGAGTGAGTGAGTTATTGTTTAACGCCGCTTCGGCAGTATTGCAGCCATTAGCGGCGAGTGACCAATGGACTAGTAAAACCAAATGAGCTGGGTAGCGTATCAGGGCAGTGACCAACTGGGCTAGTAAAACTAAATGAGCTGGGTAGCGTACCAGGGCAGTGACCAACTGGGCTAGTAAAACTAAATGAGTTGGGTAGCGTACCAGGGCAGTGACCAACTGGGCTAGTAAAACTAAATGGGCTGGGTAGCGTACCAGGGCAGTGACAAACTGGGCTAGTAAAACTAAATGGGCTGGGTAGCGTACCAGGGCAGTGACCAACTGGGCTAGTAAAACTAAATGGGCTGGGTAGCGTACCAGGGCAGTGACCAACTGGGCTAGTAAAACTAAATGAGCTGGGTAGCGTAACAGGGCAGTGACCAATGGACTAGTAAAACTAAATGAGCTGGGTAGCGTACCAGGGCAGTGACCAACTGGGCTAGTAAAACTAAATGAGCTGGGTAGCGTACCAGGGCAGTGACCAACTGGGCTAGTAAAATAAATGAGCTTGGTAGCGTACCAGGGCAGTGACCAACTGGGCTAGTAAAACTAAATGAGCTGGGTAGCGTACCAGGGCAGTGACCAATGGACTAGTAAAACTAAATGAGTTGGGTAGCGTACCAGGGCAGTGACCAACTGGGCTAGTAAAATAACTGAGCTGGGTAGCGTACCAGGGCAGTGACCAATGGACTAGTAAAACTAAATGGGCTGGGTAGCGTACCAGGGCAGTGACCAACTGGGCTAGTAAAACTAACTGAGCTGGGTAGCGTACCAGGGCAGTGACCAACTGGGCTAGTAAAACTAAATGAGTTGGGTAGCGTACCAGGGCAGTGACCAACTGGGCTAGTAAAATAACTGAGCTGGGTAGCGTACCAGGGCAGTGACCAACTGGGCTAGTAAAACTAAATGAGTTGGGTAGCGTACCAGGGCAGTGACCAATGGACTAGTAAAACTAAATGAGCTGGGTAGCGTACCAGGGCAGTGACCAATGGACTAGTAAAACTAAATGAGCTGAGTAGCGTACCAGGGCAGTGACCAACTGGGCTAGTAAAATAACTGAGCTGGGTAGCGTACCAGGGCAGTGACTAACTGGGCTAGTAAAATAACTGAGCTTGGTAGCGTACCAGGGCAGTGACCAACTGGGCTAGTAAAACTAAATGAGCTGGGTAGCGTACCAGGGCAGTGACCAACTGGGCTAGTAAAATAACTGAGCTTGGTAGCGTACCAGGGCAGTGACCAACTGGGCTAGTAAAACTAAATGAGCTGGGTAGCGTACCAGGGCAGTGACCAATGGAGTGAGTGAGTGAGTGAGTTATTGTTTAACGCCGCTTCGGCAGTATTGCAGCCATTAGCGGCGAGTGACCAATGGACTAGTAAAATCAAATGAGCTGGGTAGCGTACCAGGGCAGTGACCAACTGGGCTAGTAAAACTAAATGAGCTGGGTAGCGTACCAGGGCAGTGACCAACTGGGCTAGTAAAACTAAATGAGTGGGGTAGCGTACCAGGGCAGTGACCAACTGGGCTAGTAAAACTAAATGGGCTGGGTAGCGTACCAGGGCAGTGACAAACTGGGCTAGTAAAACTAAATGGGCTGGGTAGCGTACCAGGGCAGTGACCAACTGGGCTAGTAAAACTAAATGGGCTGGGTAGCGTACCAGGGCAGTGGCCAACTGGGCTAGTAAAACTAAATGAGCTGGGTAGCGTACCAGGGCAGTGACCAATGGACTAGTAAAACTAAATGAGCTGGGTAGCGTACCAGGGCAGTGACCAACTGGGCTAGTAAAACTAAATGAGTTGGGTAGCGTACCAGGGCAGTGACCAACTGGGCTAGTAAAACTAAATGAGTTGGGTAGCGTACCAGGGCAGTGACCAACTGGGCTAGTAAAACTAAATGAGCTGGGTAGCGTACCAGGGCAGTGACCAACTGGGCTAGTAAAACTAAATGAGCTGGGTAGCGTACCAGGGCAGTGACCAACTGGGCTAGTAAAACTAAATGAGCTGGGTAGCGTACCAGGGCAGTGACCAACTGGGCTAGTAAAATAACTGAGCTTGGTAGCGTACCAGGGCAGTGACCAACTGGGCTAGTAAAACTAAATGAGCTGGGTAGCGTACCAGGGCAGTGACCAATGGACTAGTAAAACTAAATGAGTTGGGTAGCGTACCAGGGCAGTGACCAACTGGGCTAGTAAAATAACTGAGCTGGGTAGCGTACCAGGGCAGTGACCAATGGACTAGTAAAACTAAATGGGCTGGGTAGCGTACCAGGGCAGTGACCAACTGGGCTAGTAAAACTAACTGAGCTGGGTAGCGTACCAGGGCAGTGACCAACTGGGCTAGTAAAACTAAATGAGTTGGGTAGCGTACCAGGGCAGTGACCAACTGGGCTAGTAAAATAACTGAGCTGAGTAGCGTACCAGGGCAGTGACCAACTGGGCTAGTAAAACTAAATGAGTTGGGTAGCGTACCAGGGCAGTGACCAATGGACTAGTAAAACTAAATGAGCTGGGTAGCGTACCAGGGCAGTGACCAATGGACTAGTAAAACTAAATGAGCTGAGTAGCGTACCAGGGCAGTGACCAACTGGGCTAGTAAAACTAAATGAGCTGGGTAGCGTGCCAGGGAAGTGACCAATGGGCTAGTAAAACTAACTGAGCTGGGTAGCGTACCAGGGCAGTGACCAACTGGGCTAGTAAAACTAAATGAGTTGGGTAGCGTACCAGGGCAGTGACCAACTGGGCTAGTAAAATAACTGAGCTGGGTAGCGTACCAGGGCAGTGACCAACTGGGCTAGTAAAACTAAATGAGTTGGGTAGCGTACCAGGGCAGTGACCAATGGACTAGTAAAACTAAATGAGTTGGGTAGCGTACCAGGGCAGTGACCAACTGGGCTAGTAAAACTAACTGAGCTGGGTAGCGTACCAGGGCAGTGACCAACTGGGCTAGTAAAACTAAATGAGCTGGGTAGCGTACCAGGGCAGTGACCAACTGGGCTAGTAAAATAACTGAGCTGGGTAGCGTACCAGGGCAGTGACCAACTGGGCTAGTAAAACTAAATGAGTTGGGTAGCGTACCAGGGCAGTGACCAATGGACTAGTAAAACTAAATGAGCTGGGTAGCGTACCAGGGCAGTGACCAACTGGGCTAGTAAAACTAAATGAGCTGAGTAGGGTACCAGGGCAGTGACCAATGGACTAGTAAAACTAAATGAGTTGAGTAGCGTACCAGGGCAGTGACCAACTGGGCTAGTAAAACTAAATGAGCTGAGTAGCGTACCAGGGCAGTGACCAACTGGGCTAGTAAAACCAAATGAGCTGGGTAGCGTACCAGGGCAGTGACCAACTGGGCTAGTAAAACTAAATGAGCTGGGTAGCGTACCAGGGCAGTGACCAACTGGGCTAGTAAAACTAAATGAGTTGGGTAGCGTACCAGGGCAGTGACCAACTGGGCTAGTAAAACTAAATGAGCTGGGTAGGGTACCAGGGCAGTGACCAACTGGGCTAGTAAAACTAAATGAGTTGGGTAGCGTACCAGGGCAGTGACCAACTGGGCTAGTAAAACTAAATGAGCTGGGTAGCGTACCAGGGCAGTGACCAACTGGGCTAGTAAAACTAACTGAGCTGGGTAGCGTACCAGGGCAGTGACCAACTGGGCTAGTAAAACTAAATGAGTTGGGTAGCGTACCAGGGCAGTGACCAACTGGGCTAGTAAAACTAAATGAGCTGGGTAGCGTACCAGGGCAGTGACCAACTGGGCTAGTAAAACTAAATGAGCTGGGTAGCGTACCAGGGCAGTGACCAACTGGGCTAGTAAAACTAAATGAGTTGGGTAGCGTACCAGGGCAGTGACCAACTGGGCTAGTAAAACTAAATGAGCTGGGTAGCGTACCAGGGCAGTGACCAACTGGGCTAGTAAAACTAAATGAGTTGGGTAGCGTACCAGGGCAGTGACCAACTGGGCTAGTAAAACTAAATGAGCTGGGTAGCGTACCAGGGCAGTGACCAACTGGGCTAGTAAAACTAACTGAGCTGGGTAGCGTACCAGGGCAGTGACCAACTGGGCTAGTAAAACTAAATGAGTTGGGTAGCGTACCAGGGCAGTGACCAACTGGGCTAGTAAAACTAAATGAGCTGGGTAGCGTACCAGGGCAGTGACCAACTGGGCTAGTAAAACTAAATGAGCTGGGTAGCGTACCAGGGCAGTGACCAACTGGGCTAGTAAAACTAAATGAGTTGGGTAGCGTACCAGGGCAGTGACCAATGGACTAGTAAAACTAAATGAGTTGGGTAGCGTACCAGGGCAGTGACCAACTGGGCTAGTAAAACTAACTGAGCTGGGTAGCGTACCAGGGCAGTGACCAACTGGGCTAGTAAAACTAAATGAGTTGGGTAGCGTACCAGGGCAGTGACCAACTGGGCTAGTAAAATAACTGAGCTGGGTAGCGTACCAGGGCAGTGACCAACTGGGCTAGTAAAACTAAATGAGTTGGGTAGCGTACCAGGGCAGTGACCAATGGACTAGTAAAACTAAATGAGCTGGGTAGCGTACCAGGGCAGTGACCAACTGGGCTAGTAAAACTAAATGAGCTGAGTAGGGTACCAGGGCAGTGACCAATGGACTAGTAAAACTAAATGAGTTGTGTAGCGTACCAGGGCAGTGACCAACTGGGCTAGTAAAACTAAATGAGCTGAGTAGCGTACCAGGGCAGTGACCAACTGGGCTAGTAAAACCAAATGAGCTGGGTAGCGTACCAGGGCAGTGACCAACTGGGCTAGTAAAACTAAATGAGCTGGGTAGCGTACCAGGGCAGTGACCAACTGGGCTAGTAAAACTAAATGAGTTGGGTAGCGTACCAGGGCAGTGACCAACTGGGCTAGTAAAACTAAATGAGCTGGGTAGGGTACCAGGGCAGTGACCAACTGGGCTAGTAAAACTAAATGAGTTGGGTAGCGTACCAGGGCAGTGACCAACTGGGCTAGTAAAACTAAATGAGCTGGGTAGCGTACCAGGGCAGTGACCAACTGGGCTAGTAAAACTAACTGAGCTGGGTAGCGTACCAGGGCAGTGACCAACTGGGCTAGTAAAACTAAATGAGATGGGTAGCGTACCAGGGCAGTGACCAACTGGGCTAGTAAAACTAACTGAGCTGGGTAGCGTACCAGGGCAGTGACCAACTGGGCTAGTAAAACTAAATGAGCTGGGTAGCGTACCAGGGCAGTGACCAATGGACTAGTAAAACTAAATGAGTTGGGTAGCGTACCAGGGCAGTGACCAACTGGTCTAGTAAAACTAAATGAGCTGAGTAGGGTACCAGGGCAGTGACCAATGGACTAGTAAAACTAAATGAGCTGGGTAGCGTACCAGGGCAGTGACCAACTGGACTAGTAAAACTTAATGAGCTGGGTAGCGTACCAGGGCAGTGACCAATGGACTAGTAAAACTAAATGAGCTGGGTAGCGTACCAGGGCAGTGACCAACTGGACTAGTAAAACTAAATGAGCTGAGTAGGGTACCAGGGCAGTGACCAATGGACTAGTAAAACGAAATGAGCTGGGTAGCGTACCAGGGCAGTGACCAACTGGACTAGTAAAACTAAATGAGCTGAGTAGGGTACCAGGGCAGTGACCAATGGACTAGTAAAACCAAATGAGCTGGGTAGCGTACCAGGGCAGTGACCAATGGACTAGTAAAACTAAATGAGCTGGGTAGCGTACCAGGGCAGTGACCAACTGGGCTAGTAAAACTAAATGAGTTGGGTAGCGTACCAGGGCAGTGACCAACTGGGCTAGTAAAACTAAATGAGCTGAGTAGGGTACCAGGGCAGTGACCAACTGGGCTAGTAAAACTAAATGAGCTGGGTAGCGTACCAGGGCAGTGACCAACTGGGCTAGTAAAACTAAATGAGCTGGGTAGCGTACCAGGGCAGTGACCAACTGGGCTAGTAAAACTAAATGAGCTGAGTAGCGTACCAGGGCAGTGACCAACTGGGCTAGTAAAACTAACTGAGCTGGGTAGCGTACCAGGGCAGTGACCAACTGGGCTAGTAAAACTAAATGAGTTGGGTAGCGTACCAGGGCAGTGACCAACTGGGCTAGTAAAACTAAATGAGCTGGGTAGCGTACCAGGGCAGTGACCAATGGACTAGTAAAACTAAATGAGCTGGGTAGCGTACCAGGGCAGTGACCAACTGGGCTAGTAAAACTAAATGAGCTGGGTAGCGTACCAGGGCAGTGACCAACTGGGCTAGTAAAACTAAATGAGCTGGGTAGCGTACCAGGGCAGTGACCAACTGGACTAGTAAAACTAAATGAGCTGGGTAGCGTACCAGGGCAGTGACCAACTGGACTAGTAAAACTAAATGAGCTGGGTAGCGTACCAGGGCAGTGACCAACTGGGCTAGTAAAACTAAATGAGCTGGGTAGCGTACCAGGGCAGTGACCAATGGACTAGTAAAACCAAATGAGCTGGGTAGCGTACCAGGGCAGTGACCAATGGACTAGTAAAACCAAATGAGCTGAGTAGGGTACCAGGGCAGTGACCAACTGGGCTAGTAAAACTAAATGAGCTGGGTAGCGTACCAGGGCAGTGACCAATGGACTAGTAAAACCAAATGAGCTGGGTAGCGTACCAGGGCAGTGACTAATGGACTAGTAAAACCAAATGAGCTGAGTAGCGTACCAGGGCAGTGACCAACTGGACTATAGAACTAAATGAGCTGAGTAGGGTACCAGGGCAGTGACCAATGGACTAGTAAAACCAAATGAGCTGGGTAGCGTACCAGGGCAGTGACCAATGGACTAGTAAAACTAAATGAGCTGGGTAGCGTACCAGGGCAGTGACCAACTGGGCTAGTAAAACTAAATGAGTTGGGTAGCGTACCAGGGCAGTGACCAACTGGGCTAGTAAAACTAAATGAGCTGAGTAGGGTACCAGGGCAGTGACCAACTGGGCTAGTAAAACTAAATGAGCTGGGTAGCGTACCAGGGCAGTGACCAACTGGGCTAGTAAAACTAAATGAGCTGGGTAGCGTACCAGGGCAGTGACCAACTGGGCTAGTAAAACTAAATGAGCTGAGTAGCGTACCAGGGCAGTGACCAACTGGGCTAGTAAAACTAACTGAGCTGGGTAGCGTACCAGGGCAGTGACCAACTGGGCTAGTAAAACTAAATGAGCTGAGTAGCGTACCAGGGCAGTGACCAACTGGGCTAGTAAAACTAACTGAGCTGGGTAGCGTACCAGGGCAGTGACCAACTGGGCTAGTAAAACTAAATGAGTTGGGTAGCGTACCAGGGCAGTGACCAACTGGGCTAGTAAAACTAAATGAGCTGGGTAGCGTACCAGGGCAGTGACCAATGGACTAGTAAAACTAAATGAGCTGGGTAGCGTACCAGGGCAGTGACCAACTGGGCTAGTAAAACTAAATGAGCTGGGTAGCGTACCAGGGCAGTGACCAACTGGGCTAGTAAAACTAAATGAGCTGGGTAGCGTACCAGGGCAGTGACCAACTGGACTAGTAAAACTAAATGAGCTGGGTAGCGTACCAGGGCAGTGACCAACTGGACTAGTAAAACTAAATGAGCTGGGTAGCGTACCAGGGCAGTGACCAACTGGGCTAGTAAAACTAAATGAGCTGGGTAGCGTACCAGGGCAGTGACCAATGGACTAGTAAAACCAAATGAGCTGGGTAGCGTACCAGGGCAGTGACCAATGGACTAGTAAAACCAAATGAGCTGAGTAGGGTACCAGGGCAGTGACCAACTGGGCTAGTAAAACTAAATGAGCTGGGTAGCGTACCAGGGCAGTGACCAATGGACTAGTAAAACCAAATGAGCTGGGTAGCGTACCAGGGCAGTGACTAATGGACTAGTAAAACCAAATGAGCTGAGTAGCGTACCAGGGCAGTGACCAACTGGACTATAGAACTAAATGAGCTGAGTAGGGTACCAGGGCAGTGACCAATGGACTAGTAAAACCAAATGAGCTGGGTAGAGTACCAGGGCAGTGACCAATGGACTAGTAAAACTAAATGAGCTGGGTAGCGTACCAGGGCAGTGACCAACTGGGCTAGTAAAACTAAATGAGTTGGGTAGCGTACCAGGGCAGTGACCAACTGGGCTAGTAAAACTAAATGAGCTGAGTAGGGTACCAGGGCAGTGACCAACTGGGCTAGTAAAACTAAATGAGCTGGGTAGCGTACCAGGGCAGTGACCAACTGGGCTAGTAAAACTAAATGAGCTGGGTAGCGTACCAGGGCAGTGACCAACTGGGCTAGTAAAACTAAATGAGCTGAGTAGCGTACCAGGGCAGTGACCAACTGGGCTAGTAAAACTAACTGAGCTGGGTAGCGTACCAGGGCAGTGACCAACTGGGCTGATAAAACTAAATGAGTTGGGTAGCGTACCAGGGCAGTGACCAACTGGGCTAGTAAAACTAAATGAGCTGGGTAGCGTACCAGGGCAGTGACCAATGGACTAGTTAAACTAAATGAGCTGGGTAGCGTACCAGGGCAGTGACCAACTGGGCTAGTAAAACTAAATGAGCTGGGTAGCGTACCAGGGCAGTGACCAACTGGGCTAGTAAAACTAAATGAGCTGGGTAGCGTACCAGGGCAGTGACCAACTGGGCTAGTAAAACTAAATGAGCTGAGTAGGGTACCAGGGCAGTGACCAACTGGGCTAGTAAAACTAAATGAGCTGAGTAGGGTACCAGGGCAGTGACCAACTGGGCTAGTAAAACTAAATGAGCTGGGTAGCGTACCAGGGCAGTGACCAACTGGGCTAGTAAAACTAAATGAGCTTGGTAGCGTACCAGGGCAGTGACCAACTGGGCTAGTAAAACTAAATGAGCTGGGTAGCGTACCAGGGCAGTGACCAACTGGGCTAGTAAAACTAAATGAGCTGGGTAGCGTACCAGGGCAGTGACCAACTGGACTAGTAAAACTAAATGAGCTGGGTAGCGTACCAGGGCAGTGACCAACTGGACTAGTAAAACTAACTGAGCTGGGTAGCGTACCAGGGCAGTGACCAACTGGGCTAGTAAAACTAAATGAGCTGGGTAGCGTACCAGGGCAGTGACCAATGGACTAGTAAAACCAAATGAGCTGGGTAGCGTACCAGGGCAGTGACCAATGGACTAGTAAAACCAAATGAGCTGAGTAGGGTACCAGGGCAGTGACCAACTGGGCTAGTAAAACTAAATGAGCTGGGTAGCGTACCAGGGCAGTGACCAATGGACTAGTAAAACCAAATGAGCTGGGTAGCGTACCAGGGCAGTGACTAATGGACTAGTAAAACCAAATGAGCTGAGTAGCGTACCAGGGCAGTGACCAATGGACTAGTAAAACCAAATGAGCTGGGTAGGGTACCAGGGCAGTGACCAACTGGGCTAGTAAAACTAAATGAGCTGAGTAGGGTACCAGGGCAGTGACCAACTGGGCTAGTAAAACTAAATGAGCTGAGTAGGGTACCAGGGCAGTGACCAACTGGGCTAGTAAAACTAAATGAGCTGGGTAGCGTACCAGGGCAGTGACCAACTGGGCTAGTAAAACTAAATGAGCTTGGTAGCGTACCAGGGCAGTGACCAACTGGGCTAGTAAAACTAAATGAGCTGGGTAGCGTACCAGGGCAGTGACCAACTGGGCTAGTAAAACTAAATGAGCTGGGTAGCGTACCAGGGCAGTGACCAACTGGACTAGTAAAACTAAATGAGCTGGGTAGCGTACCAGGGCAGTGACCAACTGGGCTAGTAAAACTAAATGAGCTGGGTAGCGTACCAGGGCAGTGACCAACTGGGCTAGTAAAACTAAATGAGCTGGGTAGCGTACCAGGGCAGTGACCAATGGACTAGTAAAACCAAATGAGCTGGGTAGCGTACCAGGGCAGTGACCAATGGACTAGTAAAACCAAATGAGCTGAGTAGGGTACCAGGGCAGTGACCAACTGGGCTAGTAAAACTAAATGAGCTGTGTAGCGTACCAGGGCAGTGACCAATGGACTAGTAAAACCAAATGAGCTGGGTAGCGTACCAGGGCAGTGACTAATGGACTAGTAAAACCAAATGAGCTGAGTAGCGTACCAGGGCAGTGACCAATGGACTAGTAAAACCAAATGAGCTGGGTAGCGTACCAGGGCAGTGACCAATGGACTAGTAAAACCAAATGAGCTGAGTAGGGTACCAGGGCAGTGACCAACTGGGCTAGTAAAACTAAATGAGCTGGGTAGCGTACCAGGGCAGTGACCAATGGACTAGTAAAACCAAATGAGCTGGGTAGCGTACCAGGGCAGTGACCAATGGACTAGTAAAACTAAATGAGCTGGGTAGCGTACCAGGGCAGTGACCAACTGGGCTAGTAAAACTAAATGAGTTGGGTAGCGTACCAGGGCAGTGACCAATGGACTAGTAAAACTAACTGAGTTGGGTAGCGTACCAGGGCAGTGACCAACTGGGCTAGTAAAACTAAATGAGTTGGGTAGCGTACCAGGGCAGTGACCAACTGGGCTAGTAAAAGTAAATGAGCTGGGTAGCGTACCAGGGCAGTGACCAACTGGGCTAGTAAAACTAAATGAGCTGGGTAGCGTACCAGGGCAGTGACCAACTGGGCTAGTAAAACTAAATGAGCTGAGTAGCGTACCAGGGCAGTGACCAACTGGGCTAGTAAAACTAACTGAGCTGGGTAGCGTACCAGGACAGTGACCAACTGGGCTAGTAAAACTAAATGAGTTGGGTAGCGTACCAGGGCAGTGACCAACTGGGCTAGTAAAACTAAATGAGCTGGGTAGCGTACCAGGGCAGTGACCAATGGACTAGTAAAACTAAATGAGCTGGGTAGCGTACCAGGGCAGTGACCAACTGGGCTAGTAAAACTAAATGAGCTGGGTAGCGTACCAGGGCAGTGACCAACTGGGCTAGTAAAACTAAATGAGCTGAGTAGGGTACCAGGGCAGTGACCAACTGGGCTAGTAAAACTAAATGAGCTGAGTAGGGTACCAGGGCAGTGACCAACTGGGCTAGTAAAACTAAATGAGCTGGGTAGCGTACCAGGGCAGTGACCAACTGGGCTAGTAAAACTAAATGAGCTGGGTAGCGTACCAGGGCAGTGACCAACTGGGCTAGTAAAACTAAATGAGCTGGGTAGCGTACCAGGGCAGTGACCAACTGGGCTAGTAAAACTAAATGAGCTGGGTAGCGTACCAGGGCAGTGACCAACTGGACTAGTAAAACTAAATGAGCTGGGTAGCGTACCAGGGCAGTGACCAACTGGACTAGTAAAACTAAATGAGCTGGGTAGCGTACCAGGGCAGTGACCAACTGGGCTAGTAAAACTAAATGAGCTGGGTAGCGTACCAGGGCAGTGACCAATGGACTAGTAAAACCAAATGAGCTGGGTAGCGTACCAGGGCAGTGACCAATGGACTAGTAAAACCAAATGAGCTGAGTAGGGTACCAGGGCAGTGACCAACTGGGCTAGTAAAACCAAATGAGCTGAGTAGGGTACCAGGGCAGTGACCAACTGGGCTAGTAAAACTAAATGAGCTGGGTAGCGTACCAGGGCAGTGACCAATGGACTAGTAAAACCAAATGAGCTGGGTAGCGTACCAGGGCAGTGACTAATGGACTAGTAAAACCAAATGAGCTGAGTAGCGTACCAGGGCAGTGACCAACTGGGCTAGTAAAACTAACTGAGCTGGGTAGCGTACCAGGGCAGTGACCAACTGGGCTAGTAAAACTAAATGAGTTGGGTAGCGTACCAGGGCAGTGACCAACTGGGCTAGTAAAACTAAATGAGCTGGGTAGCGTACCAGGGCAGTGACCAACTGGGCTAGTAAAACTAAATGAGCTGGGTAGCGTACCAGGGCAGTGACCAATGGACTAGTAAAACTAAATGAGTTGGGTAGCGTACCAGGGCAGTGACCAACTGGACTAGTAAAACTAAATGAGCTGAGTAGGGTACCAGGGCAGTGACCAATGGACTAGTAAAACTAAATGAGCTGGGTAGCGTACCAGGGCAGTGACCAACTGGACTAGTAAAACTTAATGAGCTGGGTAGCGTACCAGGGCAGTGACCAATGGACTAGTAAAACTAAATGAGCTGGGTAGCGTACCAGGGCAGTGACCAACTGGACTAGTAAAACTAAATGAGCTGAGTAGGGTACCAGGGCAGTGACCAATGGACTAGTAAAACGAAATGAGCTGGGTAGCGTACCAGGGCAGTGACCAACTGGACTAGTAAAACTAAATGAGCTGAGTAGGGTACCAGGGCAGTGACCAATGGACTAGTAAAACCAAATGAGCTGGGTAGCGTACCAGGGCAGTGACCAATGGACTAGTAAAACTAAATGAGCTGGGTAGCGTACCAGGGCAGTGACCAACTGGGCTAGTAAAACTAAATGAGTTGGGTAGCGTACCAGGGCAGTGACCAACTGGGCTAGTAAAACTAAATGAGCTGAGTAGGGTACCAGGGCAGTGACCAACTGGGCTAGTAAAACTAAATGAGCTGGGTAGCGTACCAGGGCAGTGACCAACTGGGCTAGTAAAACTAAATGAGCTGGGTAGCGTACCAGGGCAGTGACCAACTGGGCTAGTAAAACTAAATGAGCTGAGTAGCGTACCAGGGCAGTGACCAACTGGGCTAGTAAAACTAAATGAGCTGGGTAGGGTACCAGGGCAGTTACCAACTGGGCTAGTAAAACTAAATGAGTTGGGTAGCGTACCAGGGCAGTGACCAACTGGGCTAGTAAAACTAAATGAGCTGGGTAGCGTACCAGGGCAGTGACCAATGGACTAGTAAAACTAAATGAGCTGGGTAGCGTACCAGGGCAGTGACCAACTGGGCTAGTAAAACTAAATGAGCTGGGTAGCGTACCAGGGCAGTGACCAACTGGGCTAGTAAAACTAAATGAGCTGAGTAGGGTACCAGGGCAGTGACCAACTGGGCTAGTAAAACTAAATGAGCTGAGTAGGGTACCAGGGCAGTGACCAACTGGGCTAGTAAAACTAAATGAGCTGGGTAGCGTACCAGGGCAGTGACCAACTGGGCTAGTAAAACTAAATGAGCTGGGTAGCGTACCAGGGCAGTGACCAACTGGGCTAGTAAAACTAAATGAGCTGGGTAGCGTACCAGGGCAGTGACCAACTGGGCTAGTAAAACTAAATGAGCTTGGTAGCGTACCAGGGCAGTGACCAACTGGACTAGTAAAACTAACTGAGCTGGGTAGCGTACCAGGGCAGTGACCAACTGGGCTAGTAAAACTAAATGAGCTGGGTAGCGTACCAGGGCAGTGACCAACTGGGCTAGTAAAACTAAATGAGCTGGGTAGCGTACCAGGGCAGTGACCAATGGACTAGTAAAACCAAATGAGCTGGGTAGCGTACCAGGGCAGTGACCAATGGACTAGTAAAACCAAATGAGCTGAGTAGGGTACCAGGGCAGTGACCAACTGGGCTAGTAAAACTAAATGAGCTGGGTAGCGTACCAGGGCAGTGACCAATGGACTAGTAAAACCAAATGAGCTGGGTAGCGTACCAGGGCAGTGACTAATGGACTAGTAAAACCAAATGAGCTGAGTAGCGTACCAGGGCAGTGACCAATGGACTAGTAAAACCAAATGAGCTGGGTAGCGTACCAGGGCAGTGACCAATGGACTAGTAAAACCAAATGAGCTGAGTAGGGTACCAGGGCAGTGACCAACTGGGCTAGTAAAACCAAATGAGCTGGGTAGCGTACCAGGGCAGTGACCAATGGACTAGTAAAACCAAATGAGCTGGGTAGCGTACCAGGGCAGTGACCAATGGACTAGTAAAACTAAATGAGCTGGGTAGCGTACCAGGGCAGTGACCAACTGGGCTAGTAAAACTAAATGAGTTGGGTAGCGTACCAGGGCAGTGACCAATGGACTAGTAAAACTAACTGAGTTGGGTAGCGTACCAGGGCAGTGACCAACTGGGCTAGTAAAACTAAATGAGTTGGGTAGCGTACCAGGGCAGTGACCAACTGGGCTAGTAAAAGTAAATGAGCTGGGTAGCGTACCAGGGCAGTGACCAACTGGGCTAGTAAAACTAAATGAGTTGGGTAGCGTACCAGGGCAGTGACCAACTGGGCTAGTAAAACTAAATGAGCTGAGTAGGGTACCAGGGCAGTGACCAACTGGGCTAGTAAAACTAGCTGAGCTGGGTAGCGTACCAGGGCAGTGACCAATGGACTCCAGCCTCCTCTCTATACACATTCCAAGCACCAATAAAAGATGATATTACCAAAATCTAAAAGCCTAGATTCCAGAAGTTGAAGGTTAAGGTTTCATCATAACATATTCCCATCCCATGACAATTAAAGCAAAGCAAAGAAATTGTTCCTTTGATATTTAGTTTTTCAACATTCTGTTAGTAAATTCCGAGTCTGCAAGAATACATTTTGTCACTTGAAAATGAGTGAATGGATGGGGAGTGAGTAACAATGATATGATGTAGCTCAGTTGGTAGAGCGTCCGCTCATCACCCGGAAGGTCACGGTTACATTCCCAGCCATACCAAAAGATGTTAAAAGATACTGATAGGAGTTGTTGCTTCCTTGCTTGGCGCTCAGCATTTTAAGGATAGAACAACGCTTGAACTGGCGCTGCACTGTGGCTGCCGGGTGCCCAGAGCACAAAATGAATTTCCAATTTACTTTGTATCGAGTACAATAAAGTGTTATATTATTATTATTATATATTTGACAAAAATAAATACAATATGTGTTCCCAACAATGACAGTTTATTGAACAACAACATTATCAACATTAAGGAAGAAAGCCAGCCTTATTGCCATGACAACCAGTGTCAATACAATTACATATTTCATGATGGAATCAATATTCAAATGGCAATAGCACTAAGTCAGACCATGATCATCTGGTTAAATAAAATGTACACCCAATATAATATTACAGCTTTGCTTGTTGGAACCTCAAATACGCAAGTCAACCAATAGTAGCATAACTTACAACTTCCCTCAACATTGCATAACTTTTGCCAGTCTCCAAAACTGGCTAATTTAAGCCTTGCAGTATTTCCCTCACTTTTCTGCACTAATATAGTGGAGCGCTGCACTTGGATTTCCTATCACGGAAATACTGCAAGGCTTAAATCAGCCAGTTGTAGAGACTAGCAAGAGTTCTCCTTGCTCAGTGATTGATATTGAGATAAGATGAGGTAAGGCGAGGTGGGGTTTAATGCCGCTTTGAAGAGTATTTCAGTTATATTGCGGCTGCTAGTATTATGGCAGGGAGAAAGCCCGCAATGCCATGTGGCTATGCATTGCGGTGAAACCTGCGAGCAACGGCTGGAACTAGCGAACCATGGGTGGTACTACTCTGAAATTCAGTGTAGCATTGCACCCAAACCTTACTGCGTGTAGAACAGTTCTCTACTGCAGACAAAGTTGCCATGCCCCTGGCGGCATTCAAACCCCGGGCCTCTTGATCCGAAAGCCGAACGCGCTAACCACTGCGCTATCCCGCCCCGAGATAATGAGATACTTCTATATGCCAAATTCCTTTCATCAGCAATCTGACAGGACTAAAAAGGAAATGTCTTATGACAATCTCCTGGTTTCTCTTTCACCGTAGTTAAAGGGACCAAGAGCACAGACGTTTTAAATTGCATTAATAGCAGCTTGATTCTGGAGAGCTTACATGTTTTCTTTGATGAAACTATTAACTGATAGCCATATCCAAAGTCCTGTTACAAGTCCACATTCGACAGGGACACAAAAGCCATACCATAATCAGTGATAAAGGCTCTAAGTATATATGAATAAAACTTTGCAGCACAGACTTCCTGGTTGCGGCGGTTCCTTCCCCCTTACTGTCACATTGAATGAAGTTTACAAACTCAACAAAATATTTTTAGAACAAAATGATCCAAATAAATAATACAAAACAAACAATATAATATTTTCCGAAGGCAAGATATAAATAGTCATTTTGTTAAGAACTTGAACCAATTCCTTTATAAATATTAATAATAATCAAAATAGTTAATTTTTCTAAACGTTTGGTAAAACCATAACCAACAGCAAAGTAAAGGTTACTCAATTGAGATCAATCAATCGGGGTTCTGCGACGAAATCCAGAAACAGCATCAACTGCAGCAAGGTAGAATATAGAGCTGCACCTTGTTGAGGAAGTTGGGGTCGAAAGTATATATGCTCGACCTTTCCTGAGATCTAACATCTAAGCAAAGCAGAATGATATCAGATGTACGTTTTAGATAGACAGGGTGATGATATATATATATATGTATATCTATCTATTCATAGCACTGTTCAACAGTGGGTCATTCGTAAGTCATTGCTTCAACAAACTCAACATTATAATCATTTACAAATGGGCCTAGTTCACACATACATCTCAAACAATTTCATCCTCATCTTCCTTTTTCCTTCTATGAGGTTGAAAACATCCATGTACATTTCTAAACTTTGAAAGTACATAAACTTAAAATATTGCAGCTCATTTGTCATAAAACATGTAGAACACATTTTCATCAATTTTTTTCAAGGTGGGGCAAACACAGAAGTCTACTTCAAGAAGGGTCAATGTACATATAAACAGTTCCAATACAACACGACTGTTGTCAAATTACACATACAGTCACCGACCACTGTTAATCAGTGAGACAAGGATGAAGGAATAGCTGACTTACACGCAGTGTTAATGAAGGCAGTGCGAGAAATAAAGCTCTTTCCAGGGTCAGTCTGCCCTTGATTCCAAGATTTGATTTCAAATATTCCTGGATTACCACTTTCTATTCATATAGTTAATAATAAAACAATAATATTAAATAAATAATACAGCTCTCAAATATTCAACAATGACATCCTGTCATGGGCAAGAGGTTACAAGACCCGTCAACTGAAACTTCTATAACCAATTGTGTGAGGCGAGTTGAGGTGATTTGGGGTTTAAAGCCATTTTGAAGATTATTTTACTTTTATCACGGCTACTCCCAAAGTGTGTATGTATACATGTCTGTGTGATACCCCGGTATGTATACATGTCTGTGTTATAAATGCTTCTGTCCATAACCATAAACGCTGTGTTTACAAATGCAGTATAATTCTATACAGATGTTTCGTGGAGACTGGATTATCACGAAGCAATATCTAGCCTCTTCATTCGAACCTTCTGTTTATAATGGTAGTATTTCAGATACTCCTTCAGAGAGGATGGCAGAGGGAGAGCATTGATGTGGTCGTACGTAATATTGCTGCAGATTTCTGACCTACAGAGATGTTTGAGGGGAAAACAAGAGGTACGATTTAGCGGAAGTGTCAACATTGGCTCAAAGAACATGCAACACTCTGGGTCTTTGTAATGTTCGATAAGTCCCACAACACTGTCACATGCAAATACTGCTGGATCGTGGGCGTCGAAGCTGAACAGATGATTCCATTGCTCGATGCGAGCATGAAGCGAGCGGTTATAGCGTCGGAAACTCACAGAGAAGAGGAAGTCCTCTTGGGCACTGTCCCGAAGCAGAAAGGTTCCCTCGGGTTTGTTCTCTAGAAGTGTCTCAGCCTCGTAGCGATCCATCACACCCCAGTAGAAGCTGCACTTGGTTATCTCCCTTAGTTCAGGGACAAGGCAGTGGATGAACTCCACCTGGCTGTGGGCGGCCGGGTGGTGACCGGACTGGGCCACGTTCTGAAAAACAGATGGCAGATGTTGGGCAAGCGCTTGGAGGCATAGAGATGTGTCTTCGTAGATCGCGTCTTCATAGTCTGATGACGAGGGCGGTGATCGATTCGTCACTGCGGGGAACGTGACTTGACTTGAGAAGAGTTGACGTGTTGGAACAGCGACAAGATTTCTTTGGTTAGGTCTGACAAGTGCTGTAAGCATTTGGGATGACCATCTTTGATGGCTGATATCAATTCCTTCTTCGATCTCCCGAGCACGTTCCTCTCTGCGGATTTCATCCATGTCTCTTGTCGGGTACAGTGCATCAAAGTTCACTCTGCTAATATCTATAAAGGGCATACATATATTAGGATCAACCCGTAGACTGGAGAGCATTCGTTCAAACTGTCCTGAAGCAGCAGAAGCTTGACCTCCTGACCCAAACTTGCTGCCAGATCGCTTCCTGTGCGTCGAACACGCTGAACTAGGCTGACTCTGGGACTCGCTCCGATTGTGTGAGCCGACAAATCGATTGCCGAGCTTACCTCGTAAACTCCAAAACTTCTTTTTTGATTTATTCTGCTGCACTTTCTCCGTTCTTTTCCTGGAGCGACGGCAGCCACTACAAGACGCTCCTTCAGTCGACGATGTGAGAGGAGTGGCTGCGGTCACAGGAGTTGACACCTGAGCTGTTTCTCTAGCACCGTGAACGTCAAAACTGTCCACAAGACTCACTAAGGAGATCTCACTGCCACAACACAAGAACGGTCGGACAGCTGATCTGTGCATGCGGTGACGGACAGGAGCTTTCTCAGCACCACAATCCTCTAGTTTCAGATTTGAGCTGTCTTCGATAATTTCAGAGTCTAAGTGCTGTATAGCATCTGGGTCGGATGTATCTATAGGAAAAAGTAAAAAGAAATAAACTAATGGAGGAAGGGAACAACTTTTAATGCATCAGTTAAATTGATAGGATGACATTTCAGATTATGACTTTATGAGTCATTCTTCAAAGGATCTCATTACCTGTTCACAGACATATTCAATATCAAATAGCCTGTATCAGTCTCTACCTGACAAGTCTAGGAAGCATGTTTACCAAATATCAGGCGATTCTAAATACTCAATTGACAAAAATACACAAATCATGCTTTGTCACCATCATCCGGTTTGTGACACTCACAACAAAGAAACAGTTACAAAATTTGTCATTGGATATGCACTCAATCCCAGTCAATCCCAGCCTTCATTATGAAATATGACACGACTCGTCGACTGGGCCAGAACAACTGCTGGTAGAGATATTCAGTATTCCAAAATGAATTTCATATTTCAAAATAGCATTTTCTGAAATTTGTATGAGGTTGATGTTTAATCAAATCTTACTTTAATATGTACAACAACAAATTACAGTGTTGATCAAATAAAAGTTTACAAACAATTTAACATTCCCATGTAGTCCAAAATTCACAAAGAATGTAAAAATGTTCCTAATCAATGTATATTGGACAAACATGCTTTTTCATTTTAAAATATCTCAAAACCAAACTGCTTGAAGTTTGAATAAACTCATGACTCTATGTCCATTCCCTTTCCCTGCTTCTGACAGACTCAAAGCAGAGCTGTCAAACATGTTGTTTTGCCCTTCGCTGGAATCAAGCTAACACCCTCATTAACTGCAATGACAATTCCGACATCTTTCATAAAATGAACTTTAAACACAATGTTTATTTCAAAACAGAAATTAAGTACAGAAACTAACCTGACGCCATCGGAAGGGAGATTTTGCTGTGTTCACAAAATGAGATGAGCTCCTTTCTGAAGGCCGTGAACGGCCTCACCCTCGCACTTCCGGCTTTGGGAAATAACTCACGTGTGCGTTTGTGCGAATAGTTCGGTGAGACTAGAAACATCCGAATTGATAGTAACACACCAAAATTTAATTCCTGTTTTTAAATGCACCATCATTTTACTAAAAGTATAAACGCTTATCGTCTTTGTATTCATAAATAGGTGTGATTGTTCGTATTAGTCGATTTTTAATAATGTTTGCAAACGCAGTGTCCATCGAAAAAATACAACCAAATGCAGCAAATGATTTATGATTTTAATAATTATTTTGTGCAGTTACAGTTACGTATTTTTTTGGATATCATTATGAAATTAAAATTTATTCTAAGGTTGGCATTCAATGATATGTTTTTTTCTAAAACAGAGATCGAAAACATATTCAGTCCGTGACTAGCATCATCGCGGGAAATACAATAATTTTGCGGGAAATTTGTTATGATTGTTTACTGAAGTTACTTTTGTTTATGGGCATATTTTGTGTTTCTCCAAAATGAAAGATATGAGATATGCACACAGCGATGGCCACACGGTTCTTTGTTTTGATGATTCTGGAAAGTAAGTAAAGAAATATATTGGGGAAGTCGAAAAATAGTGTTTATCATTTATGATCCAAGATCTGTCATAATACATTCACAATTAAATGGCTGTTCAATAAAGATTAATCTAGGCTACTATTTTATTTAAATTAAATTATGATTATAAATATTAATATTTCAGTAAAATATTATGCAATTTGTGATCCACTTGTTATCTTGTACATCCTATGTTTTTTAAATAAAAATAATCTCAAATTTGCCCACCCTCAATTGTCATGGGATTATTCTTTTTTTTTAAATCCATTTTGTAAGCTCCTAAGGTCTCGTAGGGCTAATTTCGTATGGCATATTGTCTGTAAACTTTTAAAATGTTCACATTAGGTCTTTGAAAGTTTGAAGGGCATTTAGAAGTGTCATATACATAAGAAAAGGTAGATTTTCTGGATAACAACTTTTTCAATTTGCAAATACACAAAGTTTCAGAGTAGGCCTACATACTGCTTCATCACCTGATGAACTCAGAAACGTTAAGAAGTTGTTATCCAGAAAATGTTCCTGTTCTTATGTTCACATTGTACAGTCATAGACTTCTCATGAACTTCTAAGCTGAAAATTTATATCTGGAACATGTTTAACCTAGGGGATCGCTTGCAAAAAACACTCACTAAAAGTCATCTAGGATTTCTGTTTGGGAATCCCTTCTTGAAAAGTTGTAAACAAAAAGAAACGAAAACGTCAAGGGATACATGAAACTATGCCCTAAATATTGTTTCATCAAACATGGAAAACCTGATATTTATCATACTTTAGTCACTAGATAATAAGATATTGTTTATTTTATATAATGGATAAAACGGTTTGTTTCAGGTATATGTTGACGGGAGGAACTGACGGCGATGTTCGGGTGTGGCAGGGTATTGACGATGACGACGCCGTCTCGCACAGAGTGGGGGATCAAGTACATGCCATTGCGTTCAAGGTCCGTTGATATGATGATCTACTTGAGTGAATAAAATACGATCTGTTCGACAACCCGTAACCTGCTTACTGTTGGTCTGGGCTGGTGACATTTTGAGGTTTTACAAATTGACTTAATTTTAATATGAACATTGACAAAATCATGGTTTCAGGCTGATAGCGTTTCCAGACATATTCATACACTATTCGTTAACAGGGGACATTGATGAAATAAGTCTTTTTGGGACATTTGGAAGTGGAATACATAAGCAAACAAGGTTACCTGGATACTGCTATGTTCTGTAAATGCATGATTTTTCAGAGTACCAGTATATATGCTACATCAGGTGGAATATGGCACTATAACAAGATAGGATACATTTATGCAGAATGTTAAGAATTGCAAGAAAACTAAGTTAGTTTTCTCACAACTGAAAAAGTAGTGATAACTTACAATGTGCAATGAGTTATGAAATTTTATTTTCTATAAGGGGACTATTTGATCGTTTCATATGTGCAGTCGCTCGTCCTAGACTGGACAGTGAAACATAATATTTAATATTATTTAATATCAACACTTTTCTCTTCTCCAGAACAACAAGTTCTACACAGCTTCAGAGAGTAACTCCGTACAGACCCACACGTTTCCTGACGGATCCCCCGATGGAATAGTGACTCGGTTCACCGCTCCAGTCAACCACATGTGCTTCAACAAATCGGGCTCAATAATGGTAGCTGGGTCTAGGTAGTGTATAACAATGCTTTCTTACACAGGTGTGGGCGCTGGCTCATTATCCTGATTTCCAAGATCACGACCACATGAGAGCTTCACCACTTACATCACATTCACTTTACATATTGTACTGTATTGATTTAACTTTTCTGTAGCACTGTGTAGATATATTGATGGATTTGTGACGACTCCCAGGATTTTGTAGCACCTGAATTATTTCACCTTTATTTATGATAAAACCGTGTTTCAGTGACTTCACGTTGAAAGCAGTGGAGGTAGAGAACAGCAGTCAGAAAGTGTTCCACGGTCATCAGGCACCCGTCATGAGCGTTGCTCTCGATCCTAACGAAGAGTTTCTGGTCAGTCTTCATAATGTGTTCTTTATGTGTGATAATCTTGTATGTCAAGATGCAATGCATAATCCAAATGTCAGGATTCAAAATTAAATTCATTTTCAGAAGGGATACTCCTTAGTGTACATAGAGCATAAAAATCATATCAAATATGCAATGCCTAATCCAAATGTCGGGATTTCATTTCAAAATTAAATTTTAACACCATGGTCCTGGGTTTTTTCTTGACACTCAATCTGGGGTTGTAGTCAAGAGGGGGTTGTCTATTGGTCAACTTGTGTGGACACATGTATTGCACCGGTCATGCTTTCTATTGTTTCAAAGTAGATTAAAAACCGTTGACTCCTTATGAAAATACTTATATCCAAGGGTTGTTGGTTCTTAAGTGAAATACAACCTCACTTTACTAACTACTGTATTTCCTCGAATATAATCGAAGCCTTGAATACTACTCGGGGGTCATGGGGTGCTGAGCTAAGAAAACCTGGGTCTGGAATATGAAATGAAGGCATACTGTACTTACCGAATTCAACCCGGGCGCTGAATAGAATCTGGGGGGTAAGGGGGTGCTGAATAAAGTAATACTCCAGGGATGTATTCAAGGAAATATGGTAGTTTGAAAAGTAAACCAATGGACTTAGGAAAGTGAGTTTGTATTACTGGCTATACAGTTCCTTTTGTCAAATAAAGCCTTGGAGAAATTTGAATCATTCCCAAAAAAGCAACAAAGCTCTAGTTACGGTAACGGTAAACTATTGAAGTAGATAGAGCACCAACAAGCACCTGTTTGCTACTGCAGGCCTCGGCGAGCTGTGACGGAAGTGTGCGAGTGTGGAAGATGGATACACAGGAGTGCTGCAAGACGCTGGACAACATCGTCCCCAAGTGCTCAGACGTCAGGTGAATTGTGATTAAGTCGCTAAAAACAAAAATTCACTCAGTTTTGCATCTAAAGTTCCTCACGATCTTGAATTTCATCTCTTTGATATCGGTAGAAATCTGAAAATATAAAATCTTTTAATTAGGGAAATAACAAAAGACAGAATGGTTGCTATTTTTTCAAAACCATTTCTTTTGCATATCTTCTTTGAAGAATCATTTCATTTCTGGAACAGAAGTTACTCCATCAAAATAATTACTGATAGAGTTATCAAAGTATCGAAAATGTGACTTAAAATATTTTCAGTTTACATTTTTATCTTTCCTGTGTAACATATTGAACATACAGAACTTAAAATAAGTGACAGGAACTTTAAGTTGTTGCTTTGATAACATAATAAATATTTATGTATTTGCAGCTTGTCAAAAACTCTTTGTCGTCTTACATGGTCACCTAATGGAAAGGTCAGTAAAATGTATTTACAAGAATAAAAGTAATACTTTAGAATTTGTCACAGTTTCTATTTTATTCACTTTGATTCAGTTTCAATACATGATATAGGTAGCATTTGATTTACAAGACAAGAGTCCAGTCGACACATACACTTTCACATTTTGGCGTTTGATTTGCAAACTTTCCAGAGTCAACAAATCAAACACAGCTGTAAATTGCAGTGTACAAGAATCCATCTTAAGAACGAGTTCAAATCCAGTCTTTTTGTAACCTTGTCTAAATTAGTTTTTCTTTTAAGCTATATTTTAAGGATCAGCTATTAAAGGTTATACCGGTATGTAGCCTTCATCTAAGCATGTTTTCAGAATTAAAAGACATCATTGAAAATCCTGGTGATCTATGGTCATATGATCTAACGGTCCCAACCCTGTATACTTTGGACTTCCAGACTTAAAATGACCCAGTAAAATAAGATTCTTGAAAAGAAGTTCACCTAACACCACACTGTTACAGGTGCTGCTTGTCCCTGCAGACAAGGAAGTGATAGTCCTGGAGCGAGACACGTGGAGCAAGACGACGGTACAGGACTCAGCCTTCAACCAGGTACCAGATGCTATAGGAGATGACATGTGCACTGAATGAAGTTCAGAGTCTTAACTTCACTTTTCTAAATCACTCATACTCACTCACTCCCAACTCCTCCACATATTTATGTAATATAGGTTTTACCCAAAATATCAATTTATCTACGTTTTCATTTAATAAAATATTCGTTAAGTTGATTTTGACATGACAAATTAACATAATCTTTTCCTCCACTGGGGACATAGTGCTCGGAAACATTTGAATCTTTGTGTAATCGCTTGCCTTGTACAGTCGTTGGGTCTAAGCCCTCTTTGAAATAAGAAAATCACTTTACATCGAATAATCACCAGGTTTAGCAGTGTAAGCAAACTTGTGGATGTTTCCCTTTTCAAATACTTCTGGCATATTTATAATTCTTAATACTTACCCTACCTCTAGTTAGTGCATTACCTATGCTCATTCGATACAAGATTGGAAAACGTGTTAGCAATGTTATCCTCCATAGAAGAAGTGAGATGTGAGGGTGACTAGCTGCTAATACGTGGCTGGTAGACGGAAGTACTGCCCCCCAATCCCGTCACGTGACCACGTGAGCTAGTCACAATTCCTTTCATCGTGTCCTGAACGGACGTGTTTTTGATGGTTTTTGTATAGAGAATTCGTTATTATCCAAATTCCCTACCCCTTTGTATTGTGTTTGGTATGTATTACGTTTTCCTTTTTCCTCCCGTGAGATGTACTGTCAAATAAATTTTTTGTACTCACCGTGGTTTCCTTGCCGTAGTTTGCTTGGTGCAAATTTTCGTCTTGTCGCCCTTTGACCTGGTTTCAGCGAGGTTTGGGTTTCCCCTCCCCTGCTTGGGTCCCTTACCCTCCCTATTATCAAGTAATTTCTTACTTTTTACACCTATTTTCACTATATATCTGTTTTTTTCGTCATAGGATTACCAAGGTATCCATTATGGCGTCTCCTGTTGGTACTTTTTTCACCTTCGTCTTGTCTTGTCACGAGGCGTAGTTTTTTTGTAATTTTCGTAATTACTTCCTTAAACTTTGTTTTTTCCCTTCCCTGTACCTTCCCTCTTCCAAGGAAATATGTTTCTTCCCTTGTTTTGGGTTTGTTAACCTTCGGTTTCCTTTTTTTGACTTGGTACTATTTTGTTTATCTGCAAGCCACCCGTTCGACGCACGTGGGTGGTAGCGCTCACGTCCCTTTGGGTTTGTTTACACTTGACAGGCTTGCTACCAGTCTCCTTTGGTAGAGTTTTAGTTAACTCCACTGACTTTTTTGTTTTACTTTCTGTGTTTTTGACATTGTTTGTATTATAATTATTCATTGTGATTATTCATAATTTAACTTAGTAAATTTGTAATTGTTTTCAAATTTTAATATTTTTGAATTCATTCATGCTGAGTTTATTCCTGCATTGCATTACTATAACATGATTTTTTGCTTGCGCTTTAATCTTGTTTTTGTTTTGTGCTGCAGTTTGTTTGTGAGTTTTTATGACAAGGGTCTTCTGTCATAACTGTAAATCTCAGAAGTCGGCCAAAGATCCGCACCTCTTGTGCCCCGACTGTCTACGTGCCGACGAGTGTGATTGGGCCAGAAGGTGTCACCTGTGCAAGGGCCTCTCTGACATCGCATTCAAGGCCTTTCTCGTCGCTCGGAGGAAGAGGTTTACTCAACGTCGCTCCAGGATGTCGTCTTCGGACTCGCACCCGGACGCCTCTGCTCCTCCTACGAACCCTCCTTTGCCTGAGGGTGATCCTCCGCAGTCCTCTCAGCCTCCCCCGCCGAAGGAACCTGCCGGTTCTCTTCAGACATCAGCGCAAGTGCAGAGGACCTCCCTCTCGTCTCCACAGTTTGAGGCTGCCTTCAACCCTGGAGCTCCGCCTATCCTTCGAGACCCCCGCTTCGCTAGTTTTCTCCTTGGAATTATGGAGGACCCCAGCAAGTTGGACCAGTTGGATCAGCGTCCCCCGCCTGAGCGTCCCACCTCTCCTAGGAAGGATCGTCGTTCGCCGGCGCCCAGGGATCGTCGCTCCTCTCCTTCTGCCTCTCAGAGCAAGCGGCCTCGGTCCCCGGCTAGGGACGATCATCGCTCTCCAGCGCCCAAGGACAGACGCTCCCCTGCACCTAAAGACAGACGCTCTCCGGCTCCGAGGGGCTATCGTTCGCCAGCGCCCAGAGACCGACGTTCGCCGGCACCTAGAGATCGGCGCTCGTCTTCTCCCAAGGATCGTCGCTCGCCTGCGCCCAGGGACCGTCGCTCCCCGGCGCCCAGAGACCGGCGCTCCCCGGCGCACAGGGACCGGCGCTCCCCGGCACACAGGGACCGGCGCTCATCGCCTAAGGACTATCAGGATCGGCGCTCCTCGCCCTCTTCGTCCAAGCGTCGGCGCTCTCGCTCTCCCTCTCCTAGGGACCGCCACTCTCCTGCAAAGCGCAGGGATCACCGTTCCTGGACTGAGGACAATCGCTCTAGGATTCAGGTGTATGAAGATCGTCGGGACTATGATAAGCGCAGCTCTCCCTCTCGTGTTCGCGAGTATCGGCGCTCTTCTCCTAAACATACAGAACCGTCTGCCACATCTCAACGTCGGGCTTCGGAGGATAGTAGGCTCTCTGAGGACAGACGTCACCGGGCGGCTGACTCTCCCACCAGGAGGCGCTCTAGGTCTCCTCTTCGTCGCCAGTCTCCTTCCACTGTGACATCCGGTTCCCGACGCTCTAGGTCCCCTTCGTTTAGGGAGGAACATGAGTTTGTTCCAGATTACCAGGAGGAAGTAGAGGACCCGGATCAGAACCACCTGACTTTGCCATTGGTCTACTCTTGGATAGCAGATAGGTTGACCTCATGCCCTTCGCCTTCGACGGAAGCTAACCGGGCTGCTGCTATTTGGGATGACCCTGAGGTGATGATCCCCCCTCACCCTATGGTACTGGATGCCTTAGCCTCCCTGGATGAGGACTTCCAAAAGTTGTCCCTCAACCCCTCGCTCAGCGCCGCTAAGAATACTTCTGCGGGCTTTAAGATTCACTCGTTTTCCATCTACGATAATGGTCCTGCCCAAGATGACTCTGCTAGACGCCTGTCGGTTGCGTCGCAGGCTCAGTACAAGGTGACGGACTCGAAGCTCTTAGCGATTCACACTGAGTTACGCCGTATTCTCAAGCCTCTCTCGGGTCTGGCCTCAGCCACGGAGGCGCTGGCCCAGGATTTGGCAGAGGACAATCCGTCAAGATTAGACCATCTTCAGACCATGTACCGTTGGCAAGCCAATTCGTTGGGGACAATCATGGACCATGTGCGGTCAGCCCTGGCGTCCATCACCATCATTCGTAGGAACGGGCTGTTGGCTCCTTGCTCATGGGAGGAAGAATTCAGGAAGACCCTAATCCGTGCTCCTCTGTCTTCTGGTTCGCTGTTTGCCGGCAAGATCCCTGAAGTCTTTAGGGAACACTCTACGTTGGCGCAGACCGACTTTACGTTTCGTACCTTTAAGGTGCTCTCCACCAAGCTCATGCCCCAAGAACGGCGTTCCAAACAGATCTACCAGGGTCGTCGTCCCTCAGTCAGGGCATCCCTTCGGGGACGTGGACGAGGTGGCAAGACCAACACTGGTAACCAGCGCCCCCGCAAGGACCAGGACCCCCCTGCCTCAACCAAACCAGTGTACAAGCGCCGTTGAGGGCCAGGACAGTCACGACTGGGCCCTCCCGCCCCCAGTCGTCCATATCCGCGATATTCCCGTAGGCGGGAGATTAGGGGTCTTCTGGCCCAATTGGACAATTCTAGAAGACCCCTTCGTCTTGAACATCCTTCGATCAGGCTACAAACTGCCAATAGCCAGGTCGCCGCCTCTGACCAACCTGCCCCGGTCACGCGAGTACTCGAAAGCTCAACTAGTGCAGCTATCCACGAACATCCAGACGCTGCTAGACAAGAGAGCGTTAGAAAAGGTGCTAGATCCCAATCACTCCCCAGGGTTCTACTCTCCCATCTTCCTCGTCCCCAAGAAGAACTCGGACAAGATGCGGATGATTCACAACATGGCGGTGTTCAACGACCGTTACCTGGAGGACCCGCCCCATTTCCGCATGATTTCCCTGGATCTACTGCGTTCAAAGCTTTCCTCGAACGACTGGCTTGTCAGTTTAGATCTGCAGGACGCCTACCTTCACGTCCCCATTTACGCACCACACAGGAAGTTCCTGCGTTTTTACTTCCAAGGGGAACATTACCAATGGAAGGTAATCCCGTTTGGTATTTCCACGGCCCCGTGGCTCTTCACTCGCATCACAGCGCTGATTGCTCGGTTTCTTCACCTTCGGGGGATCGAGTTTGATCCATACATCGACGACTGCCTGATGAGCCACGCGGTGCCGTGGCAGCTACACAAGCAAACCCAGTTTGTTCGCAAGCTTCTTCACCAACTGGGTTGGTTGTTAAACGAAGAGAAGTCCCACCTGGTTCCGTCCCAGCGTCTAACCTTCATCGGAGGACTGTTCCTCACGGACTTAGACCTGGTCAAGATTCCTCCGGACAGATGGACCAAGATTTTGCGACTGGTTCAGGGTGGACTTCATCGAGCGCTGGCGCTCAGGGAGTGGCAGTCCCTGCTCGGCCTCCTCTCGTCTGCTCAAGCGTTGACCCAGAGGGGGCGCTTGATGCTGAGACCCCTTCAGGTGTTCCTGTCACCTTTCATTCGCCAGGAAGACCTGAAGGCCAGATACAGTCTTCCACTTCATCTTCATCCCTTTCTGAGGTGGTGGTTGAGCCCATCGAATGTTTGCGAAGGAGTCTCTTTGACAGAGTTCCTTCACTCGCACGAGATGTTCGTCGACGCCTCTCTTCAGGGCTGGGGAGCCCATCTGGATCACCTCACTACGTCGGGGCTGTGGTCCGACGCTCACGCTTCTTGGCACAGCAACAGTCTCGAACTACAAGCTGTCATCCTGGCAGTGACAGCTTGGCTTCCGACGCTACGCGGCTCACGTCTTCTGATTGCTTCGGACAACTCAACTGTCGTGTGGTTGATCAAGAATCAGGGCACGACAGGATCTCGTCAACTGCTCGATCAGACCCTGGACTTGTTTCGTCTCCTCGACGAGAACGACATTCAAGTCAGAGCAAGGCACATTCCGGGTTGCAAGAATGTGTTGGCGGACGCCTTGTCAAGGCCAGACAAGCCCTCTCCCACGGAGTGGATGCTCCACCCGGAGGCGTTCGCCCTCATCTGCAGTCTGCATCATGGTCCGCTGGTAGACCTGTTTGCCACCAAGTTCAACTCTCAGCTCCCGGTGTACGTCTCCCCTCTGCCGGACCCAGCTGCGTGGGCAGTGGACGCTCTTTCACTCTCGTGGGAAAATCTAGATGCTTACGCTTTTCCTCCACCTGTGCTTCTGCCCAAGGTCCTTGCCAAACTCAAGGAGACCAGAGTGATCAGTCTGCTTTTGGTCGCGCCCTTTTGGCCGGCGAGGACCTGGTTTCCAGAACTGCGTCGTCTCGCCGGAAAAGAACCAGACCCACTTCCTCAGTGGCATCATCTTCTGCGGCACCCCCACAGTCGTCAAACTCATCCGGACCCAGATCGCTTCCATCTGTGCGTTTGGACCATTTGCAGAGGGCATTGAGATCGAAGGGCTACTCGGCTCAGGTGGCAAGCACCATTGCTCGGGCTCACAGGACCTCCACAAGGTCTCTTTACGACGACAAGTGGTTGTCTTTTGAGGGATTTTGCAAGAAGCATAACAAGAGTCCTGTTTCAGCCTCTCCTCAATTCATCGCGGAGTTTCTCCTGTATCTTCGCACTGATCGACACCTTAAAGGAGGCACCATCTCTACGTACCTTTCAGCTCTCAACTCTGTCTTGGCCGTCAAGAACGATCGGAAGATCTCCAAGGTTCCGGAGCTGGTGGCCATGCTGAAAGCCTTTAAGGTTGAAGACCAGAAAGCTAAGTTTCGCCCTCCTGCTTGGGACTTGAACGTGGTTCTTCGACACCTGAGAGGTCCTCCGTACGAGCCGTTATCTCAGGCTTCCTTCCAGGACCTCTCGTACAAGACCGTGTTCCTCGTGGCCCTGGCTACTGCTGCTAGGGTTAGCGAGATTCACGCCATTGACGTCACCAGAATTCGCTTCGAACAGTCCCGCCATGGCGCAGTCCACCTGGGTCTTCTGTGGGACTTCGTAGCCAAGAATCAACTTCCAGGTCAGCCGGACAGAGTGTTCATCATTCCCCCTCTGTCTTCGATCGTTGGGAGCGCAGACGCTGAGGAACTCTCTTTGTGCCCTGTGAGAGCCATCAAGGAGTTCATCGCCAGATCTTCAGCTAGGAGAAGGTCTCGCAAGAGGCTCTTCATTCCCCTGTCTGCGGCAGCCAAGGGTGAGGTAAACAGGAATACCATTGCGTTGTGGCTTCGTACGGCCATCTTGGCGGCCTACGACGCAGCCGGTTTACCGCACCCTGCTGCCAACAACCCTCATGAGATTCGGGCCTTGGCGTCTACGATGGCCCTTCACAGGAACTGTTCGGTACCATCGATCATGGAGGGCTGCTTCTGGAGATCCACTTCTGTCTTCGCAAGCCACTACTTGCGCGATCTAGCAGTGGAGGATGTCCAGGGCTTGCAGTCCTTTGGACCCTTGGTAGTTGCCCAGCAACTCACCCGTCCCTCTTCTCACTAGGTAAATATCCCTACCTCGGAGGCTTTTGGTTAGGGCTAACCCACTCCTTGTTGTGGTGTTCCCCTGCTGACTGGTGTGGTACATTGTCCCATGCTTTCTTCTTTCAGAAAGTAAGGCAAGGCCACCTCTCCTGGTGCTTTCGACAGTGGTCCTCGTCTGAGTCCGACCCACCTTCCTACTGTCGGATCAACATGCACTAACTAGAGGTAGGGTAAGTATTAAGAATTTATTAAAATCTAAATATTTTAGATATTTAAAAATACTTACCCTACCTCTAGGGTATATTTCCCCCCCATCGTTGGATCTCTTCCTCCCCTCTTGGCGGCCTCTACTCGGACTTGGATTCAGGAATTGTGACTAGCTCACGTGGTCACATGACGGGATTGGGGGGCAGTACTTCCGTCTACCAGCCACGTATTAGCAGCTAGTCACCCTCACATCTCACTTCTTCTATGGAGGATAACATCGCTAACACGTTTTCCAATCTTGTATCGAATGAGCATAGGTAATGCACTAACTAGAGGTAGGGTAAGTATTTTTAAATATCTAAAATATTTAGATTTTAATAATATTAAATGATATGCAACATTTAAGAATATCTAATAAAATATTCATGTTAAGAAAATTTCAATAATGATGTTTTAGTTTCAATTTAAAAAATTGCAATCACATTATGGCTTTGAAAAAAATCATTGCTTGTTCAAATTGGTATTTGAAATTGATAATAGCAAGGTGATTATTCAAGGATTTAGAGTTCACTTTAAATTACTTTTTTTGGTCTCTTCATTGAAATTACGATACTGCCGAAGCGGCGTTTAACAATAACTCACTCACTCAATTGTAACCCTATCTAACCAGCTTTAGATAGTTTAGTCTTAGTTTTTAAATTGCTGATCTAATCACTTCAGATGCTGTCGATGTGCGTGTTCTCCCCGTCTGGCAAGCATGTGGCTGTAGTGGGTTGTCAGGGCGTCGTCTTTATCCTGGACTGGGACACTCGCAAGTGTGTCGACACGTAAGTTAAAAGTGTCATCTCAATTTCTCATATCATCTTTTATATTACCGTTATATGATTGAAACACAGTTAGTCACCATGATCAGTCCTAACAATTACCTGTGAACAACGGCCACCACTGTTTCTTGAACATTGGGCAGTTGGTGGCCAGTAAGAAAGTAGATTCTATCTTTGCAATACAAGTGAAGAATTATTTTCGGAAGTACTGTAATGCACTTAGCACCCTTTATCAAAGGCTGCCTTGTCATTGCTATACAAATGCAAATGTGCTTATACAGGACTGTCTACTTGTACACTTTTCCAAAAAATGCTGTATGTATACACTTAACACGAATGAAGGGTAGGCAGTTCTGCTTATAGCTACCTTGTTTTGTGTATTGGCAGCAGAATAAAACAGGTTCAGTTCCTGTGATACATTAAAACATTCTTGTATGTGGCATTTAATCCAACTTTACCTCATCCAAACTTAACACACCGCTGATAACTACAAAGATACAAATCAGTACTAAACGATAAGTTGACAACTCGACTTGACTCAACTCACTTAATACCTACAAGATTTGTGTTATAATTTCTTGTGGTTTGTATATTCAGACAGAAGCATGAGAAGGGTCTAAACGTGAGCGCTGTGGCGTGGAACCCGGGCCGAGAGGAGCAGTTGGCAGTTTGTGATACAGAGGTAATACATGATTCCTTCTCACTATTTGCTTTGTTGCAAAGAAAGTTCCACTCTGTTAAGTTTACTTTTTGAATGTGTTTCCCTCCTATACACAAAAATGATTAACAAGGTAACTCATGTACGACCTCTATTCTTTGACCTTTACATTAGAGTTTCCTCCCTTGGCAGAAGCATACATTATTGTTGTGGTGGGGGAGCGTTAATTGTTTACCAGTAACATCACTGGTTTGGTTTTAACATATTTTATTCAATAAGAAAAGGATTAGGAACAAGTTCTCCATCTTGGATTACCTTCTCCTTAGTAACATCACTACAGGGTCAAACTAGTTATATTGGTTTATTTTGAATTTATCTATTTTCAGGGACAACTTGGAGTAGTGGAAGTGTCTCTCCTGACATCACAGGTTAGTAATAATAACAAGAACAAAACATTGATTTATCAATCATAATTAAATGGCTATTGAAATTTGAATTTCAAAAAGTTTTCTTCTCAAAGAACATGCTGTAGGAATGTTATATATCATTATTAAATGGATATTAATGTTTATATTTAAAACATTATTGACAGATTAAGAAGAAGGAAGAAGAGAATCAGTTTGCCGGAGTGTTTGACGATGATGATGACATGCTGCTACAAGCATCACACACCGGAGTCAACGACGATGAAGCAAGCAACGACATGAGCGATGTTGAAGTTGGGAAGAAATCAGCTACTCAGCCGCTAATTGATGATGATGACGATGACGATGATGGAGGTACCTTTACGAGTTTGCTGACTAATTAGGCGATAGACCCAACCTGAAACTATTCAGCATTTGGTTGCCAGGCAGGATGCTATTCAGACTCTGGTTATACCCTAGGTTTAAGATGTACTGGTCCGATGTTCTTCTGATCTGGATACCGTTCGACTTACTGGTCTGAGCTCTACAATAAATTTTAACTGAAGTTAAAGGATGGGTAAGAGATTGATATAAGGGCCAAAATCGGCTTGTGGAACAGCCTCCCAGACTCTTGTACTCTATGAGGGAGAAATTCATTAGATGTACTCTTTGACCATTGGGCCAAGTGAAAAAGCGTAACTTGTTCATTTAACAGTTAAAATGTCTAGTGAATTAATGTATCTTAGCCCCATGAAGATTTCCCTTGTTATTCATCCACACAGGAATGGGATGGTTCAACAAGGTGAGGAAGATGGCTGAAACTAAGCAGTGTTTGCTTTCCATTCACAGATTTTCTGAAGGACATCAAGCAACTTCCGCGTGATGACGACGACAACAGCAGTATCGCAGACAGTATTCCCCCAGTCCCCCGCCCCACCATCTCCCCCGCTGACATCTTTAAACCCACCCCCTTACAGAGACCGTTCCAGCCAGGCTGCACACCCACTCATCTTGCCAACAGGTTCATGGTCAGTGGCAGTCTTATGTCATACCGTACACTTGCAGAGATGCCAACCAATACGATTTTCATGCTTAAATTATGCTATTATGCTTTGTTTGACTTAAATTATGATTTTTTACATGTTTCCATGCATAGTAATAGTACAGAAATATCACGGGGCTCAAATTGCCTTGCACCATTTGTAATAACGTTTCAGCCAATGAGAAAGCTCCATTCATTCAGCGTAATGTTACAATGCAAGTCCTGTAATGATACGACGAATCTGATTGGTCGTCTGCTTTGTCACCTTAGTTAGCACTGGTTAGGTTTCTAAGCTCAATACATCATTTTGCTACGCAAATATCATCAACAGATATTGGATTTTAACGATGATTATAAATGAAACAATGATGCAAGGAGCTTTGACCACGTGTGACACCATTTTATTTGAAAATCAGAGGCAAATTTCAACTTGTCGAAGCATCAACATTTGATCAACAAAATTGGTAATGTGAAAAAAAGTTGTGTCACACAACGTTTTAAAACTGATTATAGGATAGACTTTCCATGTTTGAAAGGCTCAAGACTTGGCGAGTCGCACGCTTTTTGTACTCATTGCAATGCAGATTTTTCCGTTTTGCACAGTGGTTTATATGATTGTAAAAAAACATGTTGCTACAAAATAAAAACATTTTGCATATGCGAAAGCTTCACAAACTTCAAAACTGTGTACAATTTTCAAGCCAAATGTTGGTGGAGTTGATCCTGTAATACGATCAGAAGTGTTGTTTACCAAATTTCTTATTCATTATTTATTATATGTTTGCCAGAACCAAAGTATCATTATATTTTTTCATTGAAATTACACTTTTTTGGCAGATAGATTACACTTGAGCTTCAATTAGGGTTGGAATCTCTGCACTTGATATAATGAAAATAACCCTATATTATCCTTGTCATAGTGTTAACGGTTTCCCTAGCACAGTTTCAGTTGTATAATCCTTATGAGAAACTTTTTAAAAGGTTTAGAGTCAAATTTCATGTTTTGCTATTGCTCCTTGCAGTATATAAAGTACCCCACCAGCAAAAATAAAAGTTGGATTTTATGCATTACTTCATCTTACTTGTCCTCGCTAAGCCTAATTAATAATATTTCCATTTCTAGAGCGCCGTACTCTATCCACTCAGTGGTTACTGGGCGCTAATTGTAACCTGTAACATTTTAAATCCTGTCCACTGCATATGCAACACATAATCCCACAGAGCCGAGGCACCATTCCTGGGTGTTTGTTGGAATTACCACAAACTTCACCCTACTTAAGTGAGTCTTGTTTACCTGTAAGAATATACAGTATACATGTGTTTTCCAGGTATGGAATGACGTGGGTATCGTGAAGCAGTTTAACAGCGAGGACGAGAACTCCATAGACGTTGAGTTCCACAGCACGTCGACCCACCACGCCATGCACCTCACCAACAGCAACGACTGTAACATCGCCGACCTCAGCAGCAAGGCTCTCGTCATGTCCTGTCCGGCTGAGGATGATACGCCAAGGTACCTTCTAAAGTTTTGAAACATTTATCCTTTTGTACATAATTTCTATACAATGGCATTCTTCTGATAGCTGATGAACGTGTGACGCAAGAGTGAAACAACTACTTTCCGATGCATCAAGTACAGTAAATTTGAGATAATTAAGTCGATGGGTCGTTGCAAATGAAATATGGTTTTGAACTGCTGCCTTCTCATGTTGCAGTAAAGTGACGTGCATGCACTTTGGATCATGGGACAGCAGCAAGGAGTGGACGATATCGATGCCGGAGGGGGAGGAGGTCCAGGTGAGAGGGTTTCTCCGATAAATGCGGGTAGCTAGAGACGAGAGGGATGCAGGAATATGTCCACATTCACTCAAGGCCATCCATCTTGGTCCCTGCCATTCCCTTTAATAATTATCAACGAGTTATGATTCCTATAATTTAGGTATTAGAAAAAAGTCTTATTTCATGCACACAAATAGTTGAGTAAATGAAGGTGTTTCAGTTCTATACAGCATGCCATAACTCTTTAACCCTGGCTGGCTATATAGTTGTACAATTTGTGAGATTAGGGATAGTTTGCGTGTATTCTGAATTTAACGATCGTTTTAATTTATTCTGAAATGCTTTGCTTGACCTAACGAAATGACTTCTCCTCCAGGCTCTGACAGTAAGCGAGGGGTGGCTGGCTGTAGCGACAGACGCGAGGAACGTGCGGATATTGACGGTGGGCGGAGTACAGAAGGAGTTCTTCTCCATCCCGGGACCAGTTGTCTCCCTTGCCTCCCACGGCAGCCATCTTATGATAGTCTACCACTCCGGGATGGGTATGTCTGCTCACTTTGAGAAGTTCTGGTTGGTTTAAAAAAAATATTCGTTTGAAGATCAGTTAGATCTTTCTAAACACTCTACATATGATGGAAGATGTAACTTGTCATTTATTCATCTGATGACTGGATCAGGATATCTTCCTGAATATTATTGTTGTAACATAATAAAGAAAATATCATGCAAACATTTACTTAGTTATCTAAAAGACCTTAACATAGTAAATTGGCATTTTAACTACCGGTAAGCTGACAAATCATATTTCAAGCTTTGCCATGTGTATTGCAGCTATTCCCGGAGACCAATGTCTGGCCGTCACACTGATGACGGTGGAGGGACGCAAGAGGAATCTTCTCCAGGGCGCCCGTCTCCCCCTCTCACCCAAATCTACACTGCAGTGGCTCGGGTTTGTACTCTGCTTTACTACTGTTAGGCTAAATAAAAAAGTACAAAGCATCGGCACATCACTTTTCTTTTTTGTGTGTAACAGATTTGTTCTTGTCTTGTGAATTTTCCGCGTTATTTTTGTCTACCAAATATATTGGTCTGTAAGAACAATTGTGCTTCCGTTTTGTATACTTTTTTAACTTTCCAGCTATATTTTGAGGAAAAAAATAAAATTTACCCCTCACTCATCATTATTTGCTCCAAAAAAAGAGAAGGAACTCCTACTGCCCTCATAAAAAAAAATGTGCTGAGGAACATGTAGCCTTACCTCTTACGGCCGCACAATAAAATACTTATTTCTTTACGTATTGAGAGAGGTGACTGTATGTGCGCTTTAAGATTCAGTTTGAAGGATTGGGAAAGGAGAGTGGAAACAGGTCAAATAAGTACAGGGGCTGTTTTAAAGAAAAGTTTTAGACAAAGAAAATTTGATAATTTATTAAATCCATTTAACTGTAATTTACGTGTATATTTCAGGTTTTCCTCGGAAGGAAGTGCATTTTACTATGATTCAGCTGGTGTGGTGCGGATGTTTAACCAGACGTTTGGTCCGTCCTGGATCCAAGTGCTCGATACAAGGAATCATGTGTGTTTAACTTCATTACAACCCCAAAACTATCACATTGTTGATACATGCCACATTTATTAATTGATGAGTTCAGATTTGCACATGTTACTGAAGTATGTAGTCCTTATTTTCAACAAGAGAAAGGGAATAACATGCATGACTGATAGCTTTTAGGCATTTAGAAGTTGGTTATATGAAATATGTAAATCCATAAATTTAGAGGCATTTAGAAGTTGGTTATATGAAATATGTAAATCCATAAATTTAGAGGCATTTAGAAGTTGGTTATATGAAATATGTAAATCCATAAATTTAGAGGCATTTAGAAGTTGGTTATATGAAATATGTAAATCCATAAATTTAGAGGCATTTAGAAGTTGGTTATATGAAATATGTAAATCCATAAATTTGTGAATTCTTCAGATGTATAGATGGTGTTCAATATTAATGTGTCTGTAACCAACACTAGTGGTATTTCAAACATGTTCAGTAGTATTTCAATTGTCTGATTCTCCAACTAGGCAACAACTACTGAGACTCTCCTTCTGTAAAATAAGAACAAATCTCAAGAATCCTCTGTCTGATGAAGGGATCCAACCCCCAAAACATGTAACCTCGAAATTCAGCTCCTCAATGAGATGGCTCCATGTGTTTCTCCTCCTCGAGATCATCACTGTAACACTAGTTGTAGTTTGAATGATATATAAGATTCAATCATTGTTTCAGGTGAAGGGCAAGTCGGACCACTACTGGATCGTTGGAGTCGGCGAACATCCACAGCAGCTCAGGTACACTTGTCCTCAAACAAACATAACAATAAACTTGTCCTCGACCGAACTTTACAAACATAACAATAAACTTTTCCTCAACTGAACTTTACAAACATAACAATAAACTTGTCCTCAACCAAAATTTACAAACATAACAATAAACTTGTCCTCAACCGAACTTTACAAACATAACAATAAACTTGTTCTCAACCAAACTTTACAAACATAACAATAAACTTGTCCTTGACCGAACTTTACAAACATAACAATAAACTTGTCCCCGACCTAACTTTACAAACATAACAATAAACTTGTCCTCGACCTAACTTTACAAACATAACAATAAACTTGTCCTCGACCGAACTTTACAAACATAACAATAAACTTGTCCTCAACCAAACTTTACAAACATAACAATAAACCTGTTCTCAACCAAACTTTACAAACATAACAATAAACTTGTCCTAAACCGAACTTGACAAACATAACAATAAACTTGTCCTCGACCGAACTTTACAAACATAACAATAAACTTGTCCTCGACCTAACTTTACAAACATAACAATAAACCTGTTCTCAACCAAACTTTACAAACATAACAATAAACTTGTCCTCGACCAAACTTTACAATCATAACAATAAACCTGTCCTCAATAAAATTTTACAATACCCAAGAGTTCAATAATGATAACAATGATAGGTTGAAAGTAGTTCGTTGTTCAGTTTATATGTTGCAATAGACAATAAAGAAATGATGTTATTTCCTCCTCAGATGTATCCTATGCAAGGGGTCGCGTTACCCTCCGACCCTCCCTCGACCCACCGTGTGCATCCTACCCTTTAAACTGCCGCTGTGTGAACTCAACACGGAGAAGAGCCAATATGAGGTACTCTGGTCTATATTCAATACTCAAAGTGTTTATGCTGAATAGTATGTTTCCTTTGAATGTCGTCTAACTGACGCTCTACAAACTATAAGAAAAGCCAGTTCCCCATGACTAATCTGAGGACATCAGCCTTGCTCAAATTAACAGCAATTTTTCGCTTGAAACCTTAATGGGTTTATTTTGGTCGAGATCATAAATCAGATTGTCAAATTAATAGCCATGTCTCTTATTATGAAATTCATCCTATTTTCCTTTGTATGAAATAGGCTTAAAAAGTAGCCATCCCAACACTGTTGTTTTGTCAAATTAAAGAAACTCATGGAAATGTTTCCAGTTCAAACCAAAAGTTACCAGGTTATGAACTGTTGGACACTGACTACTCCATTACAGGAAACCCTTCTGCGTACACCTCTCTTTGCGGCTTGTCTAGGCAAGGGAGATAACCCAGACGTACAGGAGGCTCTACGCCCGGCAACAGAAGCTCTTATGAAGCTGTTTGCGGTAAGTATTATGTGTAACTCTTTTTTAGGATTCATAATGTTGTTGTGTTTAGTTGAATTTAGTTTACAAAATAAATTATATATTGAAGAAAGATTATAAACTATAAGCAGAACTCCTCTCACATATTTTGGAATAGTGGCGTCTTCATTATTATGAAAAACACTGAAAAGACTGAAAAGTTGCATATCATCGTCCATATTTCGTCTTCATTCAGAACACAAAGAGGCAAGCACATCAGTCGTCAAGAAATTTGTTCCTTCTTTTGGATTGGTTCTCATTGTAATATCGTTTTCATTCTCTTATCTTTGATTTAACATAATCAACATGATAATAGCAGCAGGGTAATATTAGAACTACTTTCTTTTAAATTATAACTATAGCAATAGATTTAAAGTACTGATGGAAATATGTTGCAGCTGTCTGCCCGCTCGGAGCGTGAGGCGCGAGCCCTGGAGGTGTGTGACATGATGAAAGAAGAGCATACCCTCCAGCTCGCGATAAAGTACGCAACAAGACTCCGCCACATTCAGCTCGCAGAGAGGATCAGTGAACTAGCGCAGAGACGAGCCATGGAGGACGAGGAGGAGTGAGTACATATCTGCATTTACTGAAAACACTGATGAGCACAATTACATTAAGTGATGTAAAATTGTATATGAGATATGCATATTTAATAGCAATGCTGTCAGACACAAATTATATCAAAATCATTCTTCAGGAATGCAGACCTTTTGACACTACAATATATGGAATAATTGTTCGTCAGTTGCTAATAACTGTACCGTTGTTCTTTGAAATTACTCATATGTTAAACAAATAATAACATGCGAATGGTATTAAAAAAAACTATAGCCAGATTTAAAGTGAAAAGTCTAAACAACAAAAACGTCTATTTGTGATAATAATGAAAGTTATCCTAATTCGGTGATGATGATATTGACAGAGGATATTGTGTGTTTTCAGCTGAATCATTACCTCACATTGCGAGACGCGGTAAAGTCAGCATTTTTACGAGGGGTGCATGAAAATAGAAGCTTTACCTGTTACAAGATGGAAGATAAATGATATTACATTGAAAACACAACAGATTTTGTTTATAATATGCTTCTGTGTTTTATATCTAAAACTGCTTCAATTGAACAAGTTTTGGCAATGCATACCATTGTTGCACTTTCACTTAGTAATGTCAATGACGTTGCGTTGATTGTAAACGTGACATCATATTTGTGATATCTTTACTGTGATGATGATGATGATGATGATGATGATGATGATGATGATGATGTTACCCAGAGAAGAAGAAGAGGACGAGGAAGAGACAGTTGATGTTGCTGAGGAGGAGGAGGAGGAGGAGATGGAAGCAGAGGATCAGTCACATGACCCAGAGGACACAGAGGAGGCTGATCACATGACAGGTAATGGTGCTTCACTTGATTTGTAAATCAAAATCAGATGGAATGTCACAATGGCTGGTCGCAAATTTGGTACAACTCATTTTGATTGTAATATTGTATTTGTATTCTGTTGGTATATCAGATTAACAAGATACAGGAATTATTTGGCAGTGAAAGCAATGTCAGATAGAACACATTGTTCGTAAAGTGTATCATTTCTCTCATGCTATCTCATAATAAATAATGGAATGTTCTAATTACAGTTGTCCTTTCTATACCAGTGAAAATTGAGCGATAAAAACCAATGTTTAATGCAAAGGCATGTAAAACAAGAGGAGGCAGAGGTCACGTGACGATGCTAATACAAAATATATAGTGACGTACTTCTGGTTGATTAAAAACATGAAAACGTAATGGTAATTATCAAATGAACACTAAGTGATGAGCATAGAAAGGATTATCAATAAGAAAAATACAGATTATATACCTGTTGTTGCAAAACTAAAATTTTAAAATTCTCATATAAAATTTTTATCTTAAAGGTTAGATGAAATGACATATGGTCACTTTCGGATTCGTTGAAAAGGGGTTTCAATTTGACAATTGCTAGATTTTAAATTTTTGAAATCGACCCATAAATAACTTATATACGGCTTTTTTTTAAAAGTGCCCAATTAAGCCCCGGCGACCAGAATGAAAATGGGCGGGGGTGGTCACTGAAGCGTATCGGGCTGTGACGTACGTGAAGGAGCCTCTACATGGCCGCTAATCATAATTTAACGCGTTTTCCCCACTTTTAAACTGCTCATATAAGACAGAAAACTTCATCAAAACAACCCAAATTTTCGATAAACGGATTACTAAACTATTCAACTAGCGATTTTATATGGTTACAACAACCGGGGCGTGCTTTATTAGAGTGCATTCTGCGCTTTTGTATAGTATGTTTGTACCAATTAATCGCGGAACTAGAAGGGAAGGTATGACAGTTCAAGTGACACTGAAACAAGGGAAGAAGATTATCGCGGGAATCGGGTGAACAGAGATTAAGTAGCATCAATTGATCAAAGTATGTTGAATAATCGGCATGTTAATTTTGTTTTGTATGTATTAATAAATAAATATATATGGTAGGTATAACTTCATATACACTGAACGATTGACTGTTCAAACAAGCGAGACAACGTTGCAGATTTATAAATAACATTTTGTATTTAATATAAAAGATTACTGTATTTTAAGTTTGTCAATTAAAATATTCTATATATGATGTAACGGAATGCAAACCATTTTCACTTCACTTTCATGAATAAATAAATGAACTGTTTTGGTCAACAAGCTCAATGAAATTTACATGAAGATTGCTCTATTGTGCACGCTAAACATATAAACAGATTGATATAGACAACGAACATTATCGAATAAAAGAATTATGTTACCAGAAGCATTTTAATGAACATATCGTTAATGAAAACGAAATGGTTTAATTAATAGTCTGATAGCTTTTATGTGTCACTTCTGCACATCAACACACAATTCTCAGTTTAGCGGACCATATAGATGTTTCTTCCAGATCAAAGGGGAGAAGTGTTGTTACAGCACATTAGTTTACGCAATTAAGAAGCTGAGTATGTGAGAAGGAAGGAGTGTAATTATGTTTGTACAGATAACAAGTTTACTGGACCGACTTAATTATATAACACAAGTCGGTGACCAGCATGTCATGTTTATTGCCAACGTCCTGTCTTGGTGACACACAATACACTTAACGCGACATTCAGTCTAGAAATTTCAGCCAATGAACATATCTCTATCAAGTTATCCAATAAAAACTCTTGTTTAAATCTAATGTACCAATGAAATTATTTTTAGTGTAAAATCATCATAACTATTTGGTTTTCTATCTTGCCATTTGCGAAAAGACTTTTGCTGAAAGAGGGTTATTATTTGACCATCTTCTGTTTCCAAGTACTGTCATTGATGGAATTATAGGTTAACATTTTGTGTCTAATGTGCATTTGGATATTCATATTGTCCTTTTGGATACGGTTATAAGGTAAGTTTCTTACATTAATTGACACTCTTGATGAATTGTCAATTTAATACGATGTTTATTTGATTATATTTGATTAACCACACATTTTATTGAAACCATTATCTTATAAACTATGAAATTCTGAATGTTTTAATGTGTAATAAGTGATAACTAAATCGTAAAAGGTAACATTGGGATGCGATGTTTTCGTAGGTGGATTCGTAGACGTATTATTCTTTTGATGTTTTAAAATATGTGGTGAGTTATTTTGATTTTTGTAATGTACAGTTAGTAAATTAGGTTGTCGGTTGATTAACGATGTTTAAAAACAGGATGTTGTGAAGTGCTTTTATTGTCGATGGCTCACAATAGGGTCTACTTCGCCGGCGTGCTTATCTCACGTTTTTTTTTTTTATTTTAAACACAAACAATCTCTAACAAAAAATAACAACAACACCGACTATCTGATTTCGTTGTCTAAACTGTACTTCGTTCATATTATCATATCTTGGTTTCATTTTGTCATCTTATATATCATTAGCATTGATTTATCCTATGTCTACGAACGTCTATGAATCCACCGTCTCTCACTAGTTATACCAATTATATTTGATTTGATATATATAACGATATTTTGGTGCATTTGTAAAGTGAAACTTGATAACTAACATTACTCGAACAGATTACACAGCAGAACAGCGATGTGGCATCATTGCAAAGCGTAGATATAACAGATTAACTGACCGATTCCCCAGTGTTTGCCATTGTAAATAGTAAGCGAATGTTTACACCCCGTCCCTTCACGTACGTCACTTCCGGTATCTTCCAACTCTCTAAGCCCCGCCCCATTTTTGGTTTGTTGGTCACGGGTGAAAAGCAGACGATGTTTTTGGGTGTTTTTAAGCCGCTCTAGTTTAATATAGGAACAACATATGGATTTATTTTTGGTTTCTTTTTGCACAAAATAGTCTGATGAACCAATTGCAGTTAAGAATTCAATAGAAAATAATTCATTTCAGCCTTCCTTTAATACTTTGATTGTCTCATCTTATAGGTCCCAAACTCAATCTGCAGCCGAAAGAAGTGCAACAACAGAAGCCAGCCAAATCTGTGTTAGCAAGGTCAAACCCGTTCAAGGTAAAACAACCTCTTTTACATGCACAATGTTCACACAGTGGAATCTTGGGAGTATTTCCTTCTCACAGACAGACCGCATGGACAAGCTCCTGAAGTGTCCTTGCTGAACTTCACACACTTCTCGGCGATTCTCTCAAAGCTGTTCATGATTGTCGGGATGCACCTGTTGTAGATGTAGATGTAGATGCTGTAGCTTTCCTTCCTCCTCTTCCTTCTCTTCTTATCACCGCCAACACAGGCGGCCTTTGCCTCCTTGGTTCCCTTCGAACTGACACAACAGTCGCTCTGCCAATTAATCCTAGATGAAAAAAACTAGGTCACGCCTTAACAGTGTTTCCGTTTACCGGTATATACCGGTATTTTACCGGTATTTTACCGGAATTTTCGAAGCTGGACCGGTATTTCTCATTACTGTCGGTCCCAATTACCGGCAATTTCAAAATTGTGTATTTGTGCAGAAATGATCATAAATAAGCATAAGTAAATAATAGTCCCTAATTTTGTATTTATGCTTAATAAGCATTTGTCAATCTTATAATTACACCCAAAACAAATCATAAATTGATCAAAACAAATGCTTATCAGTGCTGCATGGCAACTTCAGACAGGAAACGTCAATCAAGGTGTTGACCTAATTCCATGCAATTCCCCAAGAAGAGGGACTTGTTTATTTTTGTATAGGGGTGACTTGAGTTGCATAGTTCAAATAGGATAGAGCACAATAACTTATTGAACGATTATTACTGATAGAAAATGAAGATTGATTTTAGTCTAAACTTAAATAACATAATTAGATAATAGATTTATCAAACCAAGAAACAATAATCAAATTTGTTTGAAGTTTTGTCAATTGCCACCCCTGTTTTGAAAATGGATTATCCGGGAGGTCTACACTGTAATCAACATGCAGATTTTTCTGTTTTCATTGTCGTAGTTTTAGACAGCCATGCAGCTCAACGTTACCAAAAACTATATGTTGAGGTATGTTTCAAAATATCACTGATGAAATGTTTGCAGGTGTAAAACATTTGAAAAGCTTTACAAGTTCTTGGTTTAGTAGTTATTGTATGTTCTTTACAAATCGTGCAAACGCGTGACGACTAAAAATAGCACTGTGATACCAGGATACTACGATTGCAATTGAGAAATTATCAGCATAAAATTAAAATCAAATTACATTAAATATTACATTACTTTATCAAAAACTTTGACAATCTAAGCCATTTGATTTGTAGTATTTGTATTGATATGCATGATTTTACTTTTGACTGTCGGAAAACTTTTAGTACCTCCTTACGTCACTCGTCACTCACTGTAAGTGTAATGTGACAAGCACTTCACTGATATTTATAAACAATATGAAGTTCGTTCACAAGTGCACACATTTATTATTGTTTTTATAAAAACATATACTTAGTCTTTTCCAAACATGAACATTTTAGGACTGGTTAATATTGCTCGGGACCGGTATTTTTAATGACTGCCGGTCCCTTGGACTGGCTGTTAAAAATGCCAGCGGAAACACTGCTTAAACGACTTATTAGCTTGCTCTCATTCGCTTGCTGCAGAAGCATTCCATCTTCAATGAAAAACCTTGATCCAAAGTCTCTTACAGATCAGAATAGCTATACAATAATCATTACCTGAAAGCTTTAAAAAAAAAAAACCTTCTGCCAGAAGCTCAATTGCCAATAAATTTTGGTTACATTATTAGAGTTGGTGCATGTTAAGACACCAATTGACTATTTAGATAATGACAACCAATTGAACATAGTGTAATAATTCAGACAGGGAGGGCATGAAGATCTAAATATTGAATTGACAATGTATAAAACAAGTGTTATCAATACAGGACCTGTTATTGTCATATTTGCTAATAAATACAAGAAAAAAGTGAGCATGGCTCACATACCCCCGTCATCCGCTATCCGTCCATTGAGAATTATAGATGTGAAGGTTACTATGTTTAAAAAAAAGCTTCAAGCATCATAATTTTGTCCAAAATAATTTTAGGAACTGACTGTTATTACAAAATTTAATTCACCCAGAAGTAATATTTTTTAGGTAACTTAATTTTTCCCATTAGGGCATCACACCGTTAATTTGTACCAAGTTCAATTACAGATTCAAGGGCTTTGAAATAATATTGCGGAACTGGACTGTGAACTCGATAAAGAGTATCATCTGGACTACCTACATGTAAAATTTCATTCACCTAGATGTAATAGTTTCCGAGAAAACTTGTCCCAATTGGAGCATCACAGCTCTTTTGGTACAAAGTTCAATTTCGGATTCAAGGGCCATAACTCCGAAAAAAATAATATTTCGGAACTGGTTTTCGAACTCGATGAAGAGTATCATCTGGACAACCTCCATATTAAATTTCATTCACCTAGATGTAATAGTTTCCGAAAAAACTTGTCCCCATTGGAGCATCACAGTTCTTTTGGTTCTAAGTTCAATTTCGGATTCAAGGGCCATAACTCTGTAAAAAATAATATTTCGGAACTGGTTTTCAAACTCAATGAAGAGTATCATCTGGACTACCTCCATATTAAATTTCATTCACCTAGATGTAATAGTTTCTGAGAAAACTTGTCCCCATTGGAGCATCACAGATCTTTTGGTACTAAGTTAAATTTCGGATTCAAGGGCCATAACTCCGTAAAAAATAATATTTCGGAACTGGTTTTCCAACTCGATAAAGAGTATCATCTGGACTACCTCCATATTAAATTTCATTCACCTAGATGTAACAGTTTCTGAGAAAACTTGTCCCCATTGGAGCATCACAATTCTTCTGGTACGAAGTTCAATTTCGGATTCAAGGGCAATAACTCCGTAAAAAATAATATTTCGGAACTGGTTTTCGAACTCGATGAAGAGTATCATCTGGACTACCTCCATATTAAATTTCATTCACCTAGATGTAACAGTTTCTGAGAAAACTTGTCCCCATTGGAGCATCACAGTTCTTCTGGTACGAAGTTCAATTTCGGTTTCAAGGGCCATAACTCTGTAAAAAATAATATTTCGTAACTGGTTTTCGAACTCGATAAAGAGTATCATCTGGACTACCTCCATATTAAATTTCATTCACCTAGATGTAACAGTATCTGAGAAAACTTGTCCCCATTTGAGCATCACAGTTCTTCTGGTACGAAGTTCAATTTCGGTTTCAAGGGCCATAACTCTGTAAAAAATAATATTTCGGAACTGGCTTTCGAACTCGATAAAGAGTATGGTCATGAGTACTCACAACCAAAATTTCATTCACCTAGGTTGAACAGTATCTGAGAAAACTTGTCCCCATTGAACACAATAAAACTAAGTCCCAAAAGTGAAAATTGTCTGTGCGCGATCGGAAGAACATGGTTAACATCTGTACAAAGTTTGGTTGATGTAGCTTTGACGGTTTTTGAGAAAATTGACCGGACGGAAGGACGGACGGAATGACTGCTATATAGCCCCGCTTACTTCGTAACGGGGGTATAATAATACTTGAGCTTTCCAAATGTAAATATATGTTTGATAAAACCAAATAAGATTTGAAGTCACATATTTTAGAAAATTTGGTAAATTCATTAAATTTAATTATACAAAATATTTGCTTTCAGATTGCGAGTCAGAAGTCTGGAAGTCATCCAACGAAAGGAAGTCAAGTATTCGACAAGTTGCCAGCGAAACCTGAGAGATCGGAGAAAGTGATCGCTCCGCTTCCTGTCAGCATCAGAACCAGCAAGTCGGGAAATAACAAGAAGGTTGGATACTATCTTTTTTCTTTATCAACATTTTTATCTTGGTCAAGTGATTTTAAAATTTTCAAGATCTTACAATGACTTTTGAATGAATGAATATGTCTGTAAAGTTAGTATTGATATAATTTATATTTATTATATTTTGCTCATTTTAGTTTTTTTCCCTTTTACTTATAAAAAGATTTGCACATGTTTTTTTATATCTATTTTCCATGACATTTCAGACAAAAACAATCAGCAATATGTTTGGGAAAAATTCTGGAAGTAAAAGTGCCAAAGCTGAAGATGCAGAAACTGAGAATAATGCTGTGGATAACAAAAAGTGAGTAAGGGAATGTAATTAGTTGATAATAAGATGCAGAGCGGATTCTGCCAAACTTAAATAAGTATATACTTTTACACATTCTGATTTATAATTAAGTATAACTGGTCTCAACAACAGCAGAATAAACGATAGGAATATTACCAAATTCTGAGGACACCATGTAGGGATGAGAATCCTCGACATATCGATCGATGGATCTCTAGTTTTATGTTGCACTTTGTACTCTGTAGACAACCAGTGACGACTACAACTTGCTTTCATTGACTCTACATCATTTGTATTCAACTAGTTACAATTTGAATAAATTAATAAGTGATCCCAGTTAGCATATGTCTATCAGACTTTCATACCCAGGTCTTGGTTGTATATTTATATGTTGAGTTTTCAGCTATTTATTCCTGATACGGCGTGTTTATCTCCCCGCAGACCGGTGACGGGGTTCCAGCTGTGGTTGGAGGAGCACCGCGAGGAGCTACAGGAGGAGAGTCCAGACTTGTCGGAGGAGGACCTCGGTCAACTCGCTGCGGAGAGGTTCCGGGCTCTCCCTAAAGAAGAGAGACAGGTAGTTATATACATAAGAAATAAAGATAAATTACTATTGCCATGTAAGTTTTCACACTGTAAATTTGTGTATAGTGTTATATCCTGTTTGTTCGGACTGGTATATTTTTGAGATTTTTACATTACTTTGCCATTTAAAGTTACGATTATCAGGCTGACTAGTTTTCAAGCATATTTTACACTTTGCATTAATGTAATGCTGTGTGAATTGAAGATAATATTAAGTCCAGTTCACATACAATTCTTCATACGCAATGTGAACAAAGTTACGAAATTGTTTCTGTATTACTTGTTTTAGTCGTGGTCCCAGAAAGCCAAGTCGGGAGAAAGTCCAGCTGGACGTAAAAGGAAGAGAAGCGGCGAGGATGAAAAATCAAATAAAAAGCAAACAACTGACAAACAAACCAAAAAACCTCTTTCACAGAGTACGAACACAAAACTTAGCAATTTTGCATTCAGCAAGGAAGGATAATGCTTATTAAATTGATTATAACGAACCTTTAAAAACTTTGTACTATAAAGATTTTAAGATATACCGATAATATTTTAAATGGCTTTGGAAATGTTATTGGTATGAAGTCATGCTGAGCAAAACTTGAGTTTACAAGATCTGATAGTGTACAACATTAAACATTACGCTTGAAACTGAGAAATCTTCAAGACCCCTTCTTCTAATGTATTTATTTATTGGCAAGCAATATATTCAGTTTTATGTCTATACCCAAATTCATGTATTTGGGAAATAGTTTCACTGTACATACCAGAAACAAAGTGTGATAACTTAAAAAAATAACTAATTATCCATCACATGATCATCATTGAAATGTACAGACACAGAAGCAATAAATTGTTTCAAATTGTGTATCAAATGTTGGTGGTGTTCTTTTGCTTGCACTTGTAGATTGAAGGCAATATACATGTAGTTGGTCAAACTGAGTGCATTCTGCTCCATTAAGGTTATCTGCCACATTGCCTTCACCTCCAAACGAAAGTACTCAATTGTACTACTGAGTGAACAGAGGCACATTTCGAATACAGTCCCTTGCCCAATTTGACACCATGAGCCTCTCAACTCATGTCTCAGTGTGGGGCAAGGAATCACCCTTCAAACTCTCTGTTTATTCAGCAATGAGGCGGGTAACCCACCCAATCAGCGAGCCACGCCCGTTGCTGCTGAACTTGATAGCGGTCCACTGAGCAAGGCACTGGACCATGCTCATGGCATTGCAGGCTTTCTCCCTGCCATAATACTAGAAGCCACGATATAAGTGAGATACTCTTGAAAGTGGCGTTAAACCCCAGCTCACCTAACCTCATCTCGCCCTTATTGTGTAGTATGGTACAGTCCACTAAGCCTTTAATGAACTGGTTCATTGTCATGAAGTCAAGTCTCATAAGCCAGGAGGTTGTCAGAAGCACAGAAGGCTGCAGGAATGTATTGCATGGCAGTCGGACGGCAAACAGATTGCCGACAGTTGTCAATAAACTTAATATCAGAAAACATGCTTAGACTCACCAAGTGATGGTTCAGGCCTGATGAGCTGACAAAAAAAAATGTTGATCCATTTTTATTGTCACTAACGTAAATCTTTGACTAATCGCCGGGTATAACCCCTGGCTAAATCAGGGAGTATCTAGTCAGATATTGAGTCCCTGGTTAAATCAAGCAATGGTCCTTGATAGCCCCAAACATCTAATAACTCCTGACAACATGAGGATGTAGAAACTACCCATGCAAGAACGTGTTGTCCATATATATTATATATTGAAAAGGTATATTTTGAGAGACGGTTGCAATTTCAAATATTATATACAAGTCTCAAGAAGCAACAAAAAAAATAGTCATGGGCTCTGTAGCTCATCAGAATCTGTATTGTTTGCAAAACCGAAATAAATTGTTCTCAGCTTGTTCTAGAGCTTTTCATACTGGAAAAGAAGTTGAAAATAGGTTCTATAATTTAGAATGCCCACTGTCTAGGGAGTCTGTAGACAACATTTCAGCTCTCGAGAGCTTTTCAGATGGAGAAGAATCTAAAAACAGGTTTTTAGATCATGACTTCTTTGACCCTATTTGGGGTCACAGGGACACCAACACTATAATTTAGAATTCCCATTGGCCGAAGAGTTTGCACACAATCTTTCAGCTTTCTAGACCTTTGGTAATGGAAGAGAAGATGAAAAAAGGTTTTAAAGGTTGTGACCCTTGGGAAAATTGTAGATTTGGTGACCCTGTTGCCCCAAATAAGAGTCTTACAGGCCATGACCTAAAATCCTATTTTCATCTTCTACTCCAGAACAAAAAGATCTTGAAGGCTGTAATATTGTGTCATGACGTGTGATGCCCTTATTTGGGGTAACAGAATCTACAATTTAGATCCCTGCTAATGGCTGTGCGAAGCAGCATTAAGCAATAACTCACTCACTCACTCACTCTAGAATACCTATTGTCTGCGCACAACTAAGAACTTTTTAGCTCTCTAGACCATTTTGAACTGGAGAAGAAGATGAAAATAGGTTTTTGGGGTTGTGACCCCCAGTGACCCCATTTGGGGTCATGGGGTCACGAAATCTACAATTTAGAATCCCCATCAGCCAAGGAGTCTGCACACAACTTTTCAGCTCTCTAGACCTTTTGCAACTTCAGAAGAAGACGAAAATAGGTTTTTAAGGATGTGACCCCTGTGACCCCATTTGGGGTCAAGGGGTCATGAAATCAATTTAGTATCCCCATTGGCCAAGGAGTCTGCACACAACTTTTCAGCTCTCTAGACCTTTTGGAACTGGAGAAGAAGACGAAAATAGGTTTTCGAGGATGTGACCGGTCACGGGGTCACCAAATCTACAATTTAGAATCCCCATTAGCCAAGGAGTCTGCATACAACATTTCAGCTCTCTAGACCTTTTTGAACTGGAAAGGAAGATGAAAAAATATTTGTGAGGCCTTTCAGGCCTCATGAGCTAAAAAGAAATTATTTTTAATATATCACCATCTTATTAAATATTGAAAATAAGTCTCTGTTGTGGCTTACAGAGTCGTTTCGCGTGGGCTCATTTTCAATGTTTAATATAATGGTGATGTTTTACGAATGTATACTGCCTATCAGGCCAGATGTGCTTATGGCATGGGCCGTCGTCTGTAAACGTTTCACTCTTTCGACTTCTCCTCCAGAACCGCTACACCCCCAAAGCTGTACTTTGGTGGATGTGTACCCGGCATCTAGGGGTCAAAGTTTGTTCCATCACGAATTCCAACGTCAACAAATATGACCCACTTCTCCGAAAGCGCTTGATATAGGAATGTGAAATTTTGTCATTAACATCTTTGTGGGATGGAGATACAAGTTTGTAAATTTGGTTGAGATATATTATGAAATATGAACTTTGCAGGGGGTACACCCTAAAAGCTTCAAACGACTTCTTCTCATGAACCAGCAATAGGAGATATCCAGAAACCTGGGCAGTGTTTTCTTTAAAAGATGGAGATTATTATTTGTAAATTTTAATACTGAAACGTTGATACTTTGATTGTGACAGGGGTTCATATAAAGGTATATTTTTCATCTCAGAAACCAATGAACCTAGAACACTCAAATTTTATATTTCATATTATCTATGTTTAGTGAATATCAAGAGTTCCAAATTTCAAGTCTTCTGGATGAATGAGTGAGTGAGTGAGTTATTGTTTAACGCCGCTTCGGCAGTATTGCAGCCATTAGCGGCGAGCTTCTGGATGAAAGGAAGAAAGTTATAAGCGAAAACATTTTAGTGGTTTACCATTTTGCTAACATTAACGCTACCATAACATGTTAGCAATGTAAATATGTGAATGAAAGGTGTTTTCGAGAGCTTTCTAACACAACTTTCATTATATTTGTATCATAGGAATTAAGCAAGATAGAACTTATTTTATTTTTTGCAATTTCATTCTATTTCTATGTCTGTCTGTCTGTCTGTCTGTGTATATATTGTGAATGACACAAATTTCATCGAAATATACACATCGTTGTAAAAACATTTAACTTGGCGATCTATGGGAAGTATTTTATTCAATGTACATATATAGGTAATTTGGATAACACTTAATTGTTAATTTGTCTTCAGAAAATATAATCTAAATTATGTACGTCAAGCTCATATGATTTCATATGAAGTTGAAAATTTTGACAGTGATCCAACCAGAATTTATTTTATGAAAATTATTTATCCTAGACTAAATTAACATGCAAGTCTATGGAAATAATGTCATCGTCCGAATAATTTTTGCATCACTCTGTGGGATTCATTAATAAGGTATACTCACTTGAGATGGGATTTGTATTGTTTCTCTCCAAATTGTATACTATTTTGTTTGATGATTTGGGGAATATGTTTATTCTATTTTAAGTTGGAGGATCACCTTTTCTTCAATATCTTCGCAGGAATTTAGATACCTGGACAACCCATTTCATCAAAATTTAGTGTCGAGTCATGTTTTGATTTTGCAAGTTTTCAGGGCTATATTTATTATTTTAAATGAACAAAAAGCACTAGAATGCTGAAATCTTGTGGAGACATATATTTTGAAGCAGTTATAATTACATAATATTAATCTCTTATTCTGATTTAAGCAGTTGTTTAACAATGCACTCACTAAGTCATCAACCTGAGATATTAAATCATGCAATTTCTGATGAGCAACAGAGTCCATGGCTCTATTTTTTTCAAAGTCTCGCCCTGAGTTGAAAACAGTCACGTTGGACACATTTGAGGCCAACTGATAATATACTTTCGCCCAAAATGTATTTTAGATTGACATTGACATCGCTCGTGCACTGCACGCATTGCCTACTTCACTGACATTGACATCGCTCGTGCACTGCACGCATAACCTACTTCACTGACATCGACATCGCTCGTGCACTGCACGCCTAGCCTACTCTACTGGCATCGACATCGCCCGTTCACTGCACGCATAGCCTACTTCACTGACATCGACATCGCTCGTGCACTGCCAACTTCCCAATGCAAGGCATAACTCTTGCCAGTGACCATTACTGGCTGATTTAGGCCTTGAAGTATTTCCCTCGCTTTCTTGGGCCGCCGTTTCGAAAAACTACTATTTTTGTTTTATTCAAGTTAAGTTTCATTCCAGTTTTCTCACAAAAGTCTTCCAGAACAGTGATTTTCTTTTGTAGTTGAAAAGAGGTGTCAGCTAATGTTGATACGTCGTCAGCGAATAGGAGTGCATATACATTTGGAATTTCAGTTGATATAAATGTGCCATGGCCACCGTTCACTTCCAGCATGTTGGTTAGTTGATTTATAAACATAATAACTAATTTTGGACTTAATACACATCCTTGGCGAGTTCCCATGTTACAAGTGAAATAATCCGAAAGTCCTCTTCTGTTTTTCACACAAGCTGATAATTTAGCATACATGTTACACAATATCCTGAGAATTTTACCTTTTATACCCATAGATTTTAATTGATTCAGTAGGACATCGTGATGAACGCAGTCGAAGGCTTTCGAAAAGTCGATAAATAAACAATAAAATCTTCCATTTTTTTTTATATATATTTTTGAATGATCGACTGTTTCTTGGTGAGACTTGTTTCTTTTTAGTTTGCTTAAAGTGTTGAATACTTCGTGCTCTCTAAATGGTTTATTTGTGTCTTCTAAATGTAGTAAAGGGAAATAATCGGTGCTTACTGTCTCGTCGACAATAGCTGTTGATATACTGTCATAACCGGGTGAATATTCAGAGTTTAAAAGAGCACTAAAATGAGTTATCCACTGGTTTGATGAAACATAGTCACTGGTGTTTTCCTTGTTCCCTTTATAATTTTCCAGAAGAGTTTCGGGTTGTTTCTACATTCTATTAGTTGGCGTTGTTTACATGTAAAATAACGTAGTTTCTTTTCATTCAATAGTTTTTTGAACGGTGATCTTAAGGTTCTGAATTCTGAAATGTCTTTTCCAAAGTCCCTATGTTGTCTAAGAGCTCTATATTTTTCTTTCTTAATCTTCTCGAGATCTGAGTCCCACCAAGGTGGCTGGATCGGAGCGTCGTAGTTCATTTTGATCCTCTTGGCACATACTTTATGCGAATCGGCAGCTCTTTGGAATATATTCATAAATAATTCAAAGGAATACTGAATGTCAGTAGAAGATGATTTCATAATTTCGTCATAACTATAAAACGATTCCTGAAAGCGAATGAGAATAAAAGAGTTAGGTAGGTATCATTTTATTCCAGTTTACATTACACATTTACAACATCTATCGACTACGACTGGAGATTAGCGTCGGCGAAGAAGAAACGGTAAGTCGTCAAAAATCAAAACAAAGCACATAATCCTGTTTTGTTAATTTGATTTAACCAATCAATAGCGGATAATCAATCAGTGTTACAGTAAGATGATACTCAATGCTTGATCCCCCTCCCCTCTCCCACCCCTGGCTTAACCTAACCTAGGCATATTCAAAATTTAAAAATATCAAATTATTTCAACATATTTTTATTCATACTTTTGACTTAATTTATATATACTTATATTTAGCGCCAATATATTCACACATTTCCTTCCATGCGACCACCTTAATTAAGACCTAGTATATTTTTTTTTAAATTATTTTTAAATTATTTTTTTAATTATTTAAATTACTCTTACACATTTACACATTTAAAGTTGTCATTTGAATTCTTGAATATGTACAATCTCACGGGTGTTATTTTCCGGTTTGGCGATTACTTCAAATGCCACTTACATGTTCTCGGCTAAAAATATTCGCCGAAACGCAACAAGCAGGAAGCGCTTCATGACGGTGTTAGAAGTTTGCATAATGATGTCATGTTTAACACTAAAATTACTGTTAAAAGTTAATTTGATGTAGTGTATTTGTTTGACAAAACAACTTTAATTCAATTATATATTTCAATAAACAAAACGATTACCTAATTACCTCGAAATATCGCTGAATTCGAGACTTGGGTAGGAATCGACGGCCATCTTGGAGGAAGTAGACTGATACAGCAGACATTGACGTCTCAAATAATCAAAATGTCAGAGTCTTACGGTATGTATTGTTTCCTTGACATCTGTCGTCACCCTACAATAACTGTACCATTATATGTTTGAAGCTGGAGATTGGGTAATGGTTTGATGAGCAGTTGTTATGGGCACGTTCGTCAACAACAACTTGAAGTTGAAGATGAAAGGAAATGAATGATGGACAGTCAACATCGCCAGTTTGTCTCTGAGACTAAGTCGAAGTAAAGACCTAGTGTGTCACTGTGCGAATGTTCGACATGTAGATTGTCTGCTTGTTCCTTTATTTCCCATGTTGATACAGAAATCTGCTCTAAAGCATATTCTATTTTTGATTTGTCATTACTATTTTACGACTGTTGAATCAAAATTCATTTTCATAACAAACAATATGAAGCAGACATTGTTGTTATTAGGTCATCATAAATGTGTTATGTTTACATTTATGATTTATGAATCAAGAAATACTACAGAAGTATAGAATATTGAGATGCCGATCTTGTTATCTTATAATCATGGTCATGGTCAATTTACTATCTGTCCGAAAGATGGATCTCAAGTCTTTTGGCCAGAGAACTTTCTTATTTGTGCCTCTCTGTTATGTATTGACATAATGACAAACACGTCTTCTTGGGTCTGTAACATCCTCTACATTTAATGACGTCATCAGGTTCTGTGTACATGTTGCTGTAAAGCATTAGTGTCGTTATCATACATGTCGTAACAACACATGACACGCTCAGAGGTTTGGATATGTTACACCTTCTCTTTGAACTCCTTCTGAAATTGAAGACCCATATCTTCTTCTTTTTAAATGTTACCCTAATATCTTGAACTATGATTTGAGCAACTGATCGGATGGAATACAGCAAAAAACAAATACTCTTACTATCATTATGACCTTGATTATCTACACTGACTACTAAATCAGAGGATGGTTATCAACTAATCAAAGTCTGAGGGAGTCAAGGACAACTAAATCAAAATGAAAAGCTTACATACAGATTTAGTTTCCTCATCTCCATTTTAAGATGTTAATGTAGTTTTAATGATAATTTATAGTACATAATATGGCTCAGAGTTTGGTATAGACCATTGTTAACATTTTCAGATTTCCTCTTCAAATTTCTTGTGATTGGCAGTGCAGGAACTGGAAAGTCGTGCATTCTCCATCAATTCATCGAGAGCAAATGTAAGTATTGTCAACATAGAAGTAATTGAAAATTATAGTTTTTAGTATTAACATACACAAACAACTATTATTGATAACGTTACTGTTAACGAATTGAATTTAAATCTGTAGCATTTTTATTTTTTAAACTTTTAAAATTTTGTTGCATGTAATAAAAAAAAAGTCTATAGCATGAATTTATGAATAATATAAATGACTAGATTTAGCAATTTAAGATGTCAGCAGAAAATATACAACTATGACAAATCTTCAAGTGAAATAAGTTGCCATTTCTTCAATTTGTTTAGAAATAAGCTGTAAATAAAATGCAAGAGTACCGGTAGCTATCTTGAACATAACCCAAGGAGGTAACCTACAGAAAAAAATCCTTTAAAATTTTTGAATAAGCCTTGTAATTACAATTCATTTCAATATACCACTATAATCATAAAAGAAAACTATAAACATTACGTGATATTGAACAGTATGCAGTAAAGATGGTTAACTTTTAACATGTATCTAATATTGAAGTGATTTCTAACTGTTGCAGTCAAACAGGACTCTAACCACACTATTGGTGTTGAGTTTGGTAGTAAAGTTGTCAATGTAGGCGGAAAGGCTGTCAAACTACAGATCTGGGACACTGCAGGCCAGGAGAGATTCAGGTCAGTCACAGTTTCAATTTTTACACGATTTAAAAACCAGTATTGAAGCTAAACCATTATATCCCTTATTTGAAGAACTTTTCTCATGTCTACCCAACTGGTGTAGTCTCTAACTGGAGACGACTAGTATTTCATACAAGCAACGTGGGTAAACAATATGAATGAGAGTAGTCCACTGTTACAAGTACACAAAGGTATACACACTGTATTTTGTTTCTACAAGATTTATACATCCTGACCTGACCAGGGTTTTGTAACAGTATGGCTCCACCAGATCCCTGATTGTGTAACCAGCATTAGCCTTGTATCACTGAAGTTGCTTCCTAATCCTATATATAGTATGTTTGTCGTCAGTCATGTTGTTATTTTAAATTTAGTCACTCTGTCTTCTCAGCCGGACACAGATAATTTTATTGGTTGGTTATTTTCTAGCTTGATACAAGGTGCAACACGATCAGATTGTTGGAACCAATGCGGATACAAATAATTTGAATGAGCAGGATGAATTTGTAATGATTTAGTTACTGTTATCTGTATTGTGTATGCCGCTAATAGCTGTGATACTGCCATAGCGGCGTTAAACAATAACTCACTCACTCACTCACTGTATTGTGTAACTTCAGATCTGTGACGCGAAGCTACTACAGGGGTGCAGCAGGAGCACTGTTGGTCTACGATATCACGAGGTGAGCGGGTCGTTACAGCAGCTTGACTAGACTGAAACTGATTCCTCTGTAAATGTAAATAGGCAATCACATTTCAAACAATTTACAAGCTGTTTTTCCATATACAGAACATATTTGACAAGTGTATTGTTCCAGTAAATGAATTTAGCCATATTTAGCTATAATTACCAAAGGGGGATTATGTGATTGCATCTTCGTTCGTTCCCAAAAACTGCTTATTATGACCCTTGCAAAGTTATGCTGGAGACATAATGTTTTTACCTACGTCTGTTATTCTGTAATTCTTTCAATATTTTGTTCACAAACTTTGTTTATTTAAAGAATGGATTGTGTATCAATGGAGCAATGTCAGGGTTGTTGTGTAATCAACTATCTAGGTCGTGAGACTTACTAAGTGTTGACTAAGTGTTGATGTTTTTAATTGATGACGAACCAACATTATTATGAAATCTTAAAGTGCTGATATAATTTGCTTTAATAACATTTCAGTCGTGAGACGTACAACGCATTGACTAACTGGTTGACTGATGCGCGGACGCTGGCCAGTCCCAACATCGTGATCATCCTGGTAGGCAACAAGAAGGATCTGGAGGCCGAGAGGGAAGTCACCTTCCTGGAGGCCAGTCGCTTCGCACAGGAGAACGGTTAGAGAATCAGTTCAGAATGTTCTCAATCAAACCAGGCTTAAGTTTCATGTAAAATAGTTTTAGTTTATCAATACGGTTCAGCCAACTCAACCTGATGATTTCTTTTACACAAGAGACACAAATTTAACTCATCTTATGAGTGGCATCTTTTGATAATTCGGGATGTTAAAAAACAACACAAAAGCAAGTTGTTGGACATGAAATAAAATATTTTAAAAATCTATCCTACCAATGTCTGCATGTTTTTAGGGAAAACAAATTATGAAACGATGAATATTTGTTTGTGCCCCCTGCCACTTTATCCATTTATCCACTCTATCAGTGTGGAGATATTGCAGGTGCTTGTTTACACCAGTGTTGTATATATATCTGTTGTTGATCAGAGTTGATGTTCCTGGAGACAAGTGCCCTGACTGGTGAAAACGTAGAAGAAACTTTCCTCAAGTGTGCAAGATCCATCCTCACCAAGATAGAATCAGGTTGGTCAAGTTGTCAAATCATACCCTTAAAGCAATTACAGAAACTTAACATTTGTTATCCAGTCACTTTCTTGCAATTATTGGTAAATTTACACATTGCAGATCATCATAATAAGGTTACAAAGAAACAGGAATGGTTAATATATGAATTTGCAGTTAGTCTTGACTAACTGTCCAATATAATCTTGAAGCAATATTTAAATATAATGTCTCCATGACCTGACCCTGAACTTTGACCTGTAGGTGAACTTGACCCCGAGAGGATGGGATCTGGGATCCAGTATGGCGACGCCTCTCTGAGACGTCTACACCGTCAACAACAAACCACCAAACGGCCCGACTGTGCCTGCTAGAAGGTCCTGTACCGCTAGCTTCCTGGACTCTACTGAGGCTTTCATTGCCCGAGGGCGTGTCGGGTTTCACAACATTTCCCATTGTGTGAGTGCCGCTAGAGTTTAATGTGTTGGATCAGAGTAAGACTGTGTGAATGAGGACCCCATATTGGCTCAATCTCGCACTGAGGAGGATAGAACATGTCTGCCTGCCGCTACAGGACCACAATCCAGTTGCACAGAGTTCTAAAGTTGTCGTAATTTAGTCAGTGTGTGAAATAACCTGTAAGCTCGAAAGTATAACTTGCTCACTTTGCCCAGAGCAAATATAACCGATGGGTCTGATTTCGTACACTGCCCAGTTACGTTCTTCTGTGTGACAGGACCCAGCTGGCGGGACGGATATGATTGTCTCCCGGACTCGAGTGGGACAAGTGAACAAAGACACTTTAGAAACATTCCATGATCTGCTAGCCTCATCAACGTGATTTGTAACAGATAGAATCTCGACAACTACGTCCCTGCAGGGATGAAAATGGCTGTGAATATTTCTTCATCATCTTTTGTATCCATCTGTCGACTGTCCTGCAGCTGTCTCGATCCGATTGAAATTGTTCTTGTTGTAACGTGCGACAGTTATACTGAGACAAATAGTTATAGCTCTTTAAAGTGAAGAATGTCTGGATTAAAATACTCTCTCACTATGATCTGGATATTGTGAGATGACATTTATTCTAATATGTTCCTTTCTCAGATTGTATACAAATTTGGAATGATAACTCCTCTTTAGAATTGAAATACCAGGGTGTGACTCTTTTATTTTAATTAGAACGAAACAATTCAACATAAATATTGTATCATATCCTAAATTTTGGTCACAGGATAACTACAAAGTGTCATTTTCAGAATGAGTAGAGATATTGATGAATAGCGGAAACGTTGTGATCAGTTGGAGGACAGCTGCTGCTCGCATGCACATCGTTCACCTGTAGCCGACGGATCAAGTGGTATCATGTATCATGTATCATGCTGTATCTTAAATATCTTACCGGAAGCTTTGATCTATATAGTGGCATTTATAAGCTTTCATAAACTCCACAGTATAATCATGGTTGTCATCAATATCACTGTTATCCATGTTATATTGAAGATATAGTATTCGGCAACTTGTCTTGACTAAAGCAGCGGGAGGGTTACGGTACGTTTCCATCAGCTGTTTGTGTGGCTGCAATCTCTCCAGGAAGAGCTTACTCAAGTCATGTTGTACTATGTAACCTCTGTTAATCCATCAATAGTGCTGGTTCCCCAAAACACCCCTTAAAGTGAAATGTGCTGTCCTTATTTTTATCCAATCTAAGATCATATTCATTCTGTACTGACCTTTATGTCAATGGAAAGATGTGCGTACAACACAGGTACAGCACAAATACTCAATTATAAACAATGTTGCCAATTGCACAGTTAAGTATTTGCAGCCAATCAAGATTCCTATTGGTACACACACAACTTGTTGGCCTGTGACCCGAGGTTACATGACGAGACTTGAGTAATCTTCACAGGGAGAGAACTGTACGGCAGTCGCTTTATTCTAGCAACTTCAGAAATTACATAAGTTTATTCCTAAGCTAGGTCAATTTGTTAAAGAGAGTGAACTCTAAAATATTTAATGCCATTGTTCATGAAGAAATTATATTTTCCAAACATATTTTGCTGCCCTTCTTGTAAAGATCCAGTGTTTGAACTTTGAACCTTGCAACAAGATTTCTGTTTCCTCTCACTCTGTGTTATTTGTAATCAAAATATGGAACTGGAGCCTATGTAAGATATTTCTTATTTTACTGCGCCTATGTAAGATATTTCTTATTTCACTGCTCATGCAGTTTCACGTCCCTATCTTCGAACTGTATTTATTTATGATGCTCACTGCTGGAAAGGTAAAGGTCAGTTGGTCTCACGTCAACATCCATCATTCTTAGGAGTCTTTAAATAACTACATGTATCAGAATCTACACACATTACAGTAACCCCAATACATGGCAGGTTGTCCGCCACCGCCGCAGAGCGGGGGGACATAGTATTCAGTTGTTCTGGTTTTATTTAAAGCACTCAAATAGTTGTCTTCAAATGTAAAAGCTGTTTTGGTTTCCTTGATAATTATATTGAAGAAGGTGTGATTCAAAACTTTTACAGAGGTCCTTTTGTTATCGTCAGAATTCTTCTTACAATCTGAAATTTATATTTTGTACATGTTCTTGTAAATTGTATTTTCTGATTAGAAATAGTTATTTATCATTATGTTATGTATTTGTTATATTCATTTGTTACTGTGGTTGTTGATGGAAATTAGTTTTTTGTTGGTTAAGAGACAATTGCAAACAATATTTTTTTAATGAAACCAAGTATTTTATGCATTCAGTATATAATCAGAACACTTGTTAGTAGACATATCTTTACTTGGAACAAGTTATTGGTTCTTGATCGGAGAGAATCTCAACTCAATGTTCTTCTCCTATGAGGTTCATTTCAAATTTGAAAAAGTTCCCCATGTAAACAAAATCTATAAATCACAAATGTTATATTATTTTTCAGACATTATTCTATCAAGTAGTCAATAGAACGTTCTCTTCTTCTTTTTTTTTATAGAAATTCCCTTAACTAATTAATCTTTAGAATTTAGTATATTTATTTAATGATAATTCTTTATTACCCTAAAAGGAATTCATTTTGCATCATGACAGAGCTTGTGTGCAATATAGACAGACAATACAAGTTAAAGCATATTCATAGAACAACCAAACTCAGTCAACTTAATTAAGCAATTTAGAAAGCTCAAAGAATTATAAACTCTCAAGCTTTTTTTTAGTGATGCTTGTATACAAAATCAAAATATTGTTGTACTGATTACCAAAGTACAACCAGAGCTTCAAAGCAATTTCATGTTTAGTGTAAAATGAGTTATTATATTAGACTGTTCAAATTAACTTATAACTGAATATCACGTTTCTTTTCATATATTTAAGCCACATACATTTGCAAGTTGTATAAATATCTTTTAAGCAGATGTTGGGAAAGATTTGATGACATGAGACAAGTATGAATACAAGGCCAGATGGAGCTTGACGTGTACATGTCACATAGTATTTAAGTAGTGGCTATATACATGCAGGGAGCTTATATCCAAGACCAGAGTCTATCCATTTGATAAAATAAAGTATATAAATTATACGTTGTACGATCTCAGCCAGTCTTTGGAAACAAAGCCTGAATGATTCGTGTACACATGCTGAAATCTTGCAGGCACTGGTTTTGGAAATGATGTAAATTGAACTAGGGATATGGTATGGCATTTAAGGTAAGAAAATAAATCTGGGCCCAGAACGTAGGTTTACAATGTGACCTGTCAATGTAAAGATAGGACTAACAGTGGTTCCAGCAAAACATGACAATTTATACCTTCAGAAAACTTATGTAGAGACGGTTCTAATCAATTGGGTTTAACATTTCCAGAAAGACCTTTACTTCACAAATAGCAGAGTTAATATAGCTTTGTGAAGAGGTCTGATAGTGTGAATGCCTGTGACTGTACATATCTATATAAATATACATGTATCACCTATATATGTATACGCTTATGTATGATGTTGGTGAAGTGCTACTTAATCATGTAAATACCGTGCTGTACATGTCTCTCTAACTAGCTGCAGCCCTCACTCACTCCACTTCCACATCTAAACTATCCATTTGGCAACAGTTGACTGGTCACATCTAGAGCTAAGTCTAGTGACAGGTGTTTATAAAGGTTTCCAATCTACGGTGCGCAATTCACACTGAAAACTATCAAAAAGCCCCTTACAAAAAAATCATATTGGGGATTATCGCACATTGTAATTTTATCCCTACCTTTGAAAGAAGCACTATTTCTCTCCTCGAATTTTGGTTCTAGATTGGACACTAACACGTGATAGTACGGCTAAAAGAAAAATGAACTATAGCGCTTCTATGCAAAATTTTAATTACATTATCAAGATATTGTTTAAGTCTAACTGAATTCATTGTTTGTCATATATTTGAAGGATATTGTGCATTATAGATTTCGAAAAGAAAAGAATGACAACTTAACATTTGTGCAATGAGAACTGATAAGGATGTGCCAGTGGTTAATGTGATATGCTGAGTGTAAATAGGTGATCCTTTACACAAGGAAGCACGGTCATGTATAGCTTATGTATACTTCGTACTGCATGTTGTCTTGATGCAAACAGACAATAGCAGTAATGTACATACACTTGGAAATAAATTGGACAAATATTTGGAATATTTCTGTCTCCTTTTTTGTTGTGTTCACATTGTATGATAGTTGAATATGATGTAAGATTTTCCTTCTTTTTTCTTTCCACGCCAAGGGTACTTAATTTACGAAAGTGAATTCAAACAAAGAATCACCCTTTCAAACCACAATTATTGTTTCACAACTGTTTGCCCAATTGTTGACTTGAAACTGAAAGTTCCTGTACAATACACCACAGCATAAGTTGTATTTGACAGCTAGCCATAACAACTGTACATTACATGAACCAAGGGCAATACGCATCACAACACAAGAGCCAGTGAAAACCTGAATTATTTAAGTGTTTTCTTCATTTATTTGGTATAAAGATAACAATATTTGCATCTATTTGCACAAAAAATAAATATACAAAGTAAATCTAACATGTATATACAATAGATATATAAAGTAATCATGATGCAGTGATGAAAATCAGCTGTATATAGAGATGAATGGTCGAGTATGAGAAGAATAGTAACAATATTCCCAGTATAATCTCCAACAGTGGGTGACCTTATAGTCGTCCTCTATGAGGTTACCAGTATATTCTAGTACACTTAGTTTAAATAGATTCTATATAGTGATATGCTTTTACAGTACGACTATTAATCTTCCACTGTATACTCTAATGGTAATACAAATATTTGTCTTGATTTTGTGCACATGTACCCCACATCACCCCTAAAGGAAAAGTTTGGAAGTCAACACACAAGACCAACTATCCTCCCATTGAATTCCTCAAAACAACAAAATGTTCTCCAGTAAATATCCTTGGGTTGAACTTTGAACTGATTTTAGCAAAGTTATCTTACACCAAAGTGATTTAAATTTAATGGTCATAGTATTTAACTAATCTGCCTCATCATTGTAATCAATCTCGAAAGCTGGTGCAACGGTAAAATGATGGTAACCTCAACAATATGTCGATACATTCACAATAGGACTTTCTCTTCATGGCACCGAATATAAAAGTTGCACAATTCGTCATATCCCCAGGCTTGGTCAAATATACGAATGATAAAAACCTTCTTAAAGTTATTTATTTAGTCCAATGTTTGTTCATACTAAGAAACATACACGACCCGACACAGTTTCCGATCATTAGAGCGTGCTGACACACTGCGAATGTATTCACTTTGATGGTAGGCGGGGTAACACTGTTGGTACTCGGACTTCCAGTCAGAGCCCTCCTCCACTTTCTTCAACGCTGTGGCCTCCAGCAGAGCTTTTACCTTGTCTGCAGCAGATTTCTTCACAGTTTCCGAACGCCGTTCCGCCGTCGTCTTCCGTCTTGATTGAGCACGAATAGCTGCTGGATGGACCTTTAAGAACATCGTATGTTGTGTTACTGATTATTTTGAAGTTATCATGTTTTATAAAATTATTTGAATATGCTTCTTCTTAAAATAGATGTGCCAAATTTTACTTGGGATTGGGAATATACCTTTGCAGTCTGATTAAAATCGACCTTGTTCCAAGGAAAACAATTTGCAAAATAATGCATCTACCGGGATACGAACAGGTTCTGTAGATTCCTCACCACAAGGTCTGAGAACACCCCGTATAGGCGTGTGTTCCACACCAGGGCCCACATGCACTACAATTGATTGTAGCTACAATGGTTTTTGTGCAAGTGGACACAGTTTAACGCAGCCAAAGTCCAGTCAAATAGCTGACCAATCACATCATAGTTTTTAAACAGTCTCTGGTTTAAAAGCATTCGGAACAGACGACAGGAGAGCTGTTTGGAGTTATCTGTCCCTAGCTTCTCATCAAAAGCTTTTGTTGGATGTCTTGTGATTGGTTAACTGAATTGCGTCAGAACACAGAAGTTTACGGTCTGTTATCAGACGGTTTGGCGTGGACACCCCTGAACGATACATGTTCGTATCCCGGAAGATGCACTATCTTGAAATTTTTAGTCCTCGGAAATTGACATTGGGCCGCTTTAAGGGGTTTAAGTAATTTTCTGAATTTGACATGGGCCATTCCCCTTTGTTTTGTAGCAATGTTTTTAATTTTTTAATTTTAACGGAACATTTTTTCATCCAATGGACAAAATGGCCAATGGTTTTCTAATAGATCCACTCGGTTATTCTATTTTCAAGCACATGAAAACAAAAGAGCTTTTATACATAAACTTACATCTGCGGAAGCTCTGACATTGAATGTTTTATGATGACTTAGATCTTTCTCTACGTCGCCCCAACCGTAAGAGATGAAGGGGGCGGGATGTTCTACAGGACGTGGCGACGTCTTCGCTCTGCTTCCTGGTCTCAGCGGAGAATGTTTACTCGAGGTCGGGCGTGTCGGGATCTTCTGTTTTCTGTCTGGTCTTCGTTGTTTCCCTGGTTTGACGACAAACGTCTTACTGTATGCACCTTGTGAAAACAAATGTCAATTGATTACTTGCATTCACTTGGTATGGTGGAAGAACTAAGCACCACAATAAAAAAAAAGTTATCAGTATCTTATATCAGATATAGGATACTTTGAATTGACTCTAGAATCTTGTACTTCTTTTCTCAAGAAAGAAGCTGACTTCCCTTGTGATGTGTTGTGTTCATATTCATAAGTAAAACACATTAACAATTTTAAAAGGAGGTTCTATCAGGGTATTTTTTGTGGAAACGAAATTCGGGAGGATATTCCTGTTTACACTTATATGTTACTGATACATGATTAAAACACAGTGAAATTGAAAGATACTAATGAAGGTAACATTTTGATGAGTTAATATTTCATAACTTGATAAACATGAGCCCACATTTGTTGAAAAATAAAACAATGAAAACTGAAGACATTCATCAGCGCTGCGAGTCGGGGAACACTTCGCTACAGCATAACAGTAAATTGTTTATTAGTTTTATGACATGTTATGTGTTACTATATGAATAGTCTATCAGTGCATGTCTTTAGTAATCAAAAAGTTGCAAAATTGGGTACAATATAGCGTGTTTTCATTTCACGTAATGCAAAATATCCAAGATGGCGACAGAACCCTACCTTAAAGAACATCAGAAGTTCAATATTAAAGTATTCCTACCTTTTTGAGGACTCTGCTTAGCACTCTTCTTATTATCTTCCTCTTTACGATTATCACTTTCAATGCAGGAAATTTTCTGAGAAACAGTTTCTGGCACATCATCATTTTCTAAATCTCTTGACACTTTTTGAGAATCTTCTTCTAGGCGAAGCTGAAGCTCTTTGTGACTGGACTTCTTTTCAACTTCTTCAGTTGTTACTGTCTCATATTTATCCTGTTTAATTTCAACGTCCTCGCCGCTGTCTGTTTCAACACTTTCTGTGTCTTCCTCATCATTCCAAGACAGTGGGGTATGTGCATACTCCCTGTCTCGACGTGCAGTCCGAAAGGCAACATTTTCATAATATATTGGTAGGCTTTTCCTCAAAGCAGACACTTTGAAATGTTTCTGATATTCAGATCTGACTCCCATGTTGTTACCCTATAATAAAAATGTAAATGTAATGATTTCACATATTAAAATTATATCAACATATTTGTTTATAGAGTATGAACTAAAAAATTACTCATTTGCTGAATATGCATTTACCTGATTTGCAAAAATCTGACGAAAATTAAGTCACCCCTGAATCAGTACAAATCGAACTTGTACACAATATCTTGCATCTATAATTTCATTTCCGTCGAACAAAAGAAATCAATAAGAATAAGAAAGAATAACATGCACTTAAAATATAATGCCAAATGATGGAATTGTTTCGTTTTAAATAGGGGCCTATCGACGTTTTGACTTTATCCCTTTCATTTTCATGCCCTGACAAGTGTTGCACATCCCGCGGTTCACTTGTTTTCCGTTCGTTCGCTTAGTCTTGAATGTTTATTTTGTACGTCCCTAAGATAAAAAAAAGTGGGGTAGATCGAGCACATATTATGTTATAGAGTCATAAATATTTCATTGATGCATTCTGTTTTAACCTACCTTTGAAGTACAGCAGCGTCCGCAGTTCTTGTTTTTGTTTACGGTTTCCCTACGCAGCGCCACCTTTCGTTTCGAAGGGAGGTAATCCCTTGAGATCGAGGTTTAAATACCGCATGAAATTATTCTCCGTCAAACAGTCACCATAGTAACCGATTAACAATGCGTCGCATTCACTTATAATATGTTTGTCACGAAGATTAGACGGTGCAGACGATTAAATAAATAAATGCTCTGTACACTTTTGTTCTGATGGATTCTCTATTTGTTCATCTGAACATGTAGGCCTACTGTACACTTTTAATTAATAGTTGTAGGCCTAGCCTACTCAATATGGGCCTACATCTAATATATTGGGCCTACAAACTTCACGATTGTTGATTACAAATGGACAGATAGCCTAAAATATATTCATAATATTTTCAGTGGTTAAATGCGGTATTTACCGGCTGTGTTTACTTTCGACTGGTTAAATAATATAGGCCTACTTTTAGCGTTTTAGGAACACATTTGCACAAAATATTAGATTAACGTGAGCAGCGTGTGAGACATCGACATCATCTAGCTATGATCTCATTTCACCTAATGAATGAAAATGTCCAGTAGTTACACCTTGGTAAGCAGATATTTATTGCATGGTTGGTGACGATTCGTTGCATATTATAGGACCTAACTATCATTGCATTGGTAAGTCGTCAACTTTAGGTAACAACTCATGCACAGATTGATTGATTGATTGATTGAAAACATATTTTATTCATTTAAGAAACGGATTGGGCACAAGTTATACAAGTTATATAAAAAAAAGTTAACATATAGTTATATAGGGGGTAGTTATTTTTTTTACCTACGATTTAATTACGATACCGAGTTCCTGTGCTTCTCCACATAATTGGCAAAATGTTTGACAAGGCTTAAATACATAACACATGCAGAAGAGAATTTCATGAAAAATCTGCAAGTGAAGTAGGGGGCAAAATACATATTTTTTAGTGGGTAAACATGTAATATACACGTGTTAACTCATTATACAATTAGAGATAATGTTATGACAAAATACATTATGAATATACATTAATACATATTTATGTATTAATTGAACCGATGACTTTCCAATGAATTTATTAACATGGTGAAACAAGTTTTCATTGACTGATTGTGGTAGATTTGGATAGCCATACAGGATTGTATTTAGATCTAATTCTGCTTTTAAATATTAAAATCTTTGCTTTAATTCAAAACGGAAATAATCATATCTCGGACATCTTAAGGAGAAATGATTTATATCTTCAACCAAAGCACCACAAATGGAAGATTTACTTTCAGATAAACTGACAACTGAAGGTAACAACCCCTCTACAGCCTGACGAGCTACATAGTCAATGTCTCTATTTTAACATGTATAATCATACATAGCGAGACAGAAGGACGTTGCCTGGCGAATTGAAAGCAAAAGAAACTATTTCAAGTCTACCCCGTATACTCCGACACGGGTGACTAAATCTTACACTCGCGTCCTCGTCCTGTCATGGTTTGACCTGAAATGATAATATCACATGCCGAGCCATTCAGTTATAGCCATTTATCACCGCCTTTCTCAAGGAGTTTCGCCTTATAACTGCTTAAAGAGAATAGTCTGGGCCACAGACTATCTATAACAGCATTGGGAAGGTCACAATACACTATTGTATTGGCAACCCTGGAACTGATGAGGTTTCTATAAGCTATAACCTTGCCCTACTCTTGGTTTCAATCATGCTTGTTAATGTTTATAATCATAACAAGTTCAAATGTTATGTAATTGTAGAATATTATTGATAAGGTTTAAGGTGAAGTTTGAGTATGTCCTGATGTTGCTGTGATGTGTATGAAAGCATACGATGACATTGCGTTAAATATAAGCTTTTATAAGCGCATGCCAACAGGGCCGTGTTCAAGAGAGGTTTCAAAGTAATCGCTCAATTAGCGATTACTTTTAAACCTCTCTTGAACGCGATTGCTCAATGTAGCGCTACGAAGCAAGGCGAGCAAACTTCGAGGAATTTGCACTGTGTCGTTCAAGAGAGAATGAGCGCTACATTGAGCGATCAATGAGCAATTTAAGCGCTCGCTGTTATTGAACCAAAAACTATTGAACAAAATCACCAAACTATACTAGACCGGAGCATGCTGATTAATGGCGTTTTGGCTGCGTGTGTTTTATACGTATCTCCATGCATCAACCCCCCTCCTCAAGATAAACTCGCGCTAATCTCCGTCACTGACTAATTAAAGTCTTGCCGCATTTCCTTTACTATCCAGTGCTAACATATCGGCGCTGCACCTGCACTGCATACAGCGGGCTCTGATTCACTAGCATGGGAAAGTAGAGGAAATACGACAAGACTTAAACTGTTCAGTAATGGAGACTGGCGCGAGGTATGCCTTGCGTAGGGAAGATGCTCCGTGGATGAATCACCCATCTTAGAGTCTATTGGTCAGTGATGAACTTGCTTTCTCGGAATCCGCGTTTTATTGACTACCATCGTTGTGAAATGAAGGAGAACGCAGACTACAGATAATCCGAACCGTGCACTGACGTTTCGTAAGGTTATCCGCTTATACAGGAATGCCAGTCATGAAGAAATATAACTCACTGACTTGTATAGAGGTCGGCCAAAGCGCTGATCCCTTCTACAAATACAAAGCATTTATACATGCAATTCAAATTTTGCCCCATGTATATATAATACACGTACTATCAGCTAAGCCGTTCCAGTGTTAAACACAGAAGTCATAAAGAGGCTTGGCGAGTCAACTTCTATAAGACGACTATGGGTGGTGCTGTGTATTCTGCTTACACCATGGAGTAACAGGGGCGACACGGTGACACACGTGTCTCTGTAGGAACTGATGTATGCATTGAAATGTGGTTTAATACCTAGGGCAGTGATTATAAAAGACAGTTCTACTATAAGGGCAGACGTTTTTTCAAACGAAGTTCTTGTCCTGATGGCATTGAGATCGGAGGTGAAACCGTTGTTACAGCACTTCAAGATGGAAGAGTTCATCAGAAGATACTGTGGACGGCATAGATGAGTCTTGAACTTTGACCTCTCTGTCACGTTGGGTTCAAACTAAACGTGAGTGTTTCCTCCCTTGTAATTATCCTGAGTTTTAGAAGTCCATGACATTTAGATCATGGACAGATGCAACAGTGTTGTAAGCGGGAGCGCACTATCTGCAAAATACACATTCTTGTACTTTTCGGGTCGAATCCATTGCTCGACTCGAACCCACACCCTCAGAGTTAGGAACCAATCGCCAGCATAAACCACTGACCCACGGGGACCTGAACTGTCGCAAGGGACTTGACAATTACAGATAGAATACTCTTAAATATAACAATGTTGACGATAACAATAACAACCCTATGGCTTGTTTGAACATTATAACACGAATGTTCGAAACGCTAAACTTATCATAAACGACCTATTCCTGCTGTTATCATAATACTATACAAGTTATGTATGGGAATTCAATGACAGTGAGAAACATTTAAACGTGATTTGTAAAGTGAAAATATCCAATCGTTGTAAAGTTTTGTCCAATGCAGATATCACTCGATCTCACACACGATGTCTACGATGGGAGTCAGGTTTGGATGTTCATTCCCCAAAACCTGAAGAACCAAATTTATACGCCAAGACTCGTCACAATCTGTGTATGAGCTTTCCGTGAAGGAGCTTGAAACAATGAACCAGAGACCAGTGGTCAGCATTTGGGACAAAGCAGGAAGAAAACCAAAGCGCATTAAAACATTAACATTTATTTGAATACCAGTATATATATTTAGAAAATACTTTAGTCACATCGTATTGTTTAAAACTAAGATGTAATGCTAGGGGATTGTCAGAATAAATTGACTTGGGGACTGAATGGCGTATTAGTATTTTATGACTAACGTTTTGAGATACAAAAAAATAATCATATGAAAAATGAATGAAGTTATGAATACGATACTGAAGGTACTGATTTTGTTTTACAACGTTTGGTATCGTCGTGCAGAAATTACAGGATAATGAATTGTAGATGTCAAAACTAACAATTGTGTTGCCGTGTCAAAACTAACAATTGTGTTGCCATGTCAAAATTAACAATTGTGTTGCCATGTCAAAATTAACAATTGTGTCTTCATGTCAAAACTAACAATTGTGCTGTCATGTCAAAACTAACAATTGTGTTGCCGTGTCAAAACTAACAATTGTGTTGCCATGTGAAAACTAACAATTGTTTTGCCATGTCAAAACTAACAATTGTGTTGCCGTGTCAAAACTAACAATTTTGTTGCCGTGTCAAAACTAACAATTGTGTTGTCGTGTCAAAACTAACAATTGTGTTGTCATGTCAAAACTAACAATTTTGTTGCCATGTGAAAACTAACAATTGTGTTGCCATGTCAAAACTAACAATTGTGTTGCCGTGTCAAAACTAACAATTGTGTTGCCGTGTCAAAACTAACAATTTTGTTGTCGTGTCAAAACTAACAATTGTGTTGTCATGTCAAAACTAACAATTGTGTTGTCATGTTGACTTTCAAACATCACAGCTTTTTTAACATGTATGATAAGTGGATATTATGATCTAAGCCCCTTTTAAACACTTATTGAAAACGTTAACTGTCATTAGATCGGGAAATAACTCTGAGATTCTTTGGATTCATTCGGTCAACGAAGCACTTCCTCTTACTGTAGAGTGACCGTTATAGCTAACAGTGACGAAACTGTAAATTTATTTAATTTAATATAGTCACAATTTCGTTGGTTTGAGAGAGAACGCTGTTATTTTTGCTAATTACGATTACTTATTAAAGGGACATCTGTTAATATGAAGGAATAACATTACCCACATCATCAACCGCCATCGACCTTAATTCACCACTAGAACTAACGTGTTCATGGGCAGCTAAATTGCATATATTTTAAATGCAGGTAGGCCTATCTATCTAAATAGAGCGAAACGTTAATTCTGACACTTTCGACTTTAGACAATGGTTCTATCAATCATTCTATTTGTTATGATACTTTGCCTGCATGGTAATAATACAGCTTTTGCTTGTTATAATAGTGTTTTTTCCAAGTGTTCAACTGCCACGACATTTTAATATATTCGAAACCATATGAGATCAATATACGTCAAATAACCAAATCACATGGAATAATATTTTACGAAAACCAGAGTTACCCGAAAGACGTCTAAATTAAACAAATCTGTTGTATATTAATATTTTCATATCCTCTTAATAATCTGAGGCTCTTGGAATAAACCAAATAAATCCTCTCTTCTGAGGTAAATACATATATGTTTACCTACGACTTATCCAACAAACAGAGGTCCACACATAATATATTCAACTCACAGTAAGCGGCTCGCGTTTCCTAATGCTGAACAACCGAGTGTTATAACCAGTCCCCATGTTAACCTTACCTTCCTCTAAGTCCACAACAGATGTACACAGTAGGTAAGTAAGTAAGTAAGTAGGTATAAACGTACATCCTTATAGCGACTAAATATATTATTTCTCTGGTCTTTTGGAGAGATGTTTCTCTAAGATACGTGTCACATTCCTTCACACACTGTTCATATTAGGAATACACGCGTGGTTATCAACTTAAGTATAGTCATTATAAACAATGTTAACAATGTAAACAATATTTAAAAATATAATGATTTGTTAAAGGGGCAGAAGCACTTTTTCTCTCGCTCAAATGAATTTTGAATTCACTACCGGTAATTACAACCAAGTCTGATGTCTTAGTTTAACAGACAAGTTCAATTGATATAAAACAATAATTGTCACTTGTCTGTGATGTCCAATGCCGCATGTTTGTCCGTGCAAATTAAACATCATTACACATAAGTACACATGTTAGTCCATTTTGACCATCTGTTGTTAAAACGTAAAAACAAAGGACATGGAAATGTTATCGGTACACACTGTACAGGCTTTCTGTGTAACACGATTAGATTGAACACAGTTTTCCATGCATTTAGCAACATATCATATGTAGATGTATATTACATAAGCTATAGATGTCTATCAATGTCTACTTCGTCAAGCTAAAGCATGTACTATATTTTTTTACCGTTTACATGCACATTGCATAAAATAAAACACACATATTTGATATCCCAAATCCCAAATATAAGATACGGTATCCCCTCTTCGTGACGAGACAGAAGAATGACAGATAACAGTATACATAGTGACAACATTCCGTCTTATTAATTGTATAGACAACATATTGTGATCAAGTATTGCATTATATTCTGACAGTATCATATCGCAGCACGGTGGCATCACGCAGACATTGTCGTCTGCTACTATAGCTGCAGTTGCTTCGCCAAAACAGGCTATTTGACACCCTGACGACACGACGACACTGGGAAGGTTATAGCTACAGTTCTGCAGCTACTCCTACTAGCACTAGGTGGAGACAGCAACAGTGTCCCCGGTCGTCCGCTCCATGCTTGGCTAAAGCGAGAATATACAGAATAGATAGTCTCTGTTCACCAAACGTTGATACAATTGTGTACCTTGTTTGAAATGGATACACTGAGAAATTTAAACAAATGAGTGAAGGTTTACCAATGTTAAATGCTGATCATACTTACAGTGGCAGCTTCATAATTAACATTTCTTCAAAAACCTAAAAGAACACATGAAGCTAGTTTGGTCACAATTGGATGAGAGAATGGGTCTTTATCTACAATACAGTGACTTTATACATTGTTTTAATAACATGACGGTTACATTTGAACCCCTGAAGTGTTAGGAGTTACCCGATATAATAATAATAATAGTCAATTTATATAGCGCATTATCCATGCTCAATGCATGCTCTAAGCGCTTATGTCGACTGAGTGCATCTTCCAACAATACACGTGTCGTATACCAGTAAGTCTATTGTGTGTCCTACCTGGCTGTACTCAGCCGGACAATCTATCTAAACTGCAGTTGCATGCATGTGCTTCATACCTTCATTTATAATATTGACCAATCAGATGTCCTCTAGACACCACGCTATCCTCGATTGGTTGGAAGGTACTCAACAATATGCTGTGAGCGATTTCAATCTTTTGATGACTTCTTTCAATTGAGTGCTTAGCGCATGTTAGGTACATACAATCCTTCAGACTTGATACTTACGAGTTGTCGTATAGAGTGACCGACAGTGGGATCCTTTGATAATAGTCAATAAAAGTCATGGGCGGGTTTATTTTAATATGTAATACACATAGAAAAAATGAGACACTCTACTAAACAAGTTAACCACAAACCAGTTGTAGTTGTAGAGTGAACCTACGGTACTGTATACGCGTGTAGTTGTCCGGAACCTGCTATGTGACATATGTAAATCACTTTAATAGAATCGATTATACGGCAACTTTAATGGTTATGTTACATATGGACGACGTAAGGAAATATCGAACACTGATAATGAATGCACGCTGTGTCCTGAATATGTTACTCGATATGGGAATTCAAAACTTTGTTGGTTTGTAGATGTAGGTCATTTAAATTGTTTTGATGACAGTGTGGTGATAAAATTTAGTGGTAAACAGTTAGACGTCTATATGAATATCAAATGGCCTGCTCTAGGTCAAATCTGTTCTATGGTTATTTCTAAAGGGTAAAACATGTATTAAAAGGACGTCCGTTAAGGGAAAGTACAATCTTTGGCTTTCAGCTGTCTTAAAAATAATTAAATATGACAATAGTACCGTCATGTAATTTGGAAAATCTTGATCACATAACACTTTCTGTTCATAATATAAAAAAACGATGCTATTCTGTGAACAAACAGTAATTTGCCCTCATATAAGTCTTTGTAAGGTATTTAGAAGTAGAAAACATAAAAGAAAGATATTCCGGATAACATAAGAACACAAGATTTTCTGGATAACAACTTCTTTGTGAACATACAGGAAGCCAGTTTCGGGTTGTATGCGGACTCCTTCCATCTGTGAACATACACCTAACTTCACTTCACTCATAAACTTCAGAGATGTTATTTAAAAATACATTATTCTGTATTTAACCTTTCTTCCATTTTGAATATTTCGATGAAATATCGACCCCCGATAAATTAAGATAATCTGTGCTTCTGAACACCACATCGAGCCGCCAGTATGTACTTTTATCCACTTTCCTCCTAACCTAAATACCTCTTGTATACCCGAACTTTTCTAAAGTTAATTCAACAAGGCAGTTTATATTTCAACCATTATTTATCATGTCAGATTTGGCATTTCACGCTAAGATTCGACAGCTCTTCAGTCAATCTGTAGGAAGTATAAGAGGGTCTATCGCTAAGATACGCGCCTTTACCTTGGCGTGGCGAGTCGTTCTTTCTTCTCCTACGTACAATGGTGATATATAGCGTGCAGATAATTGTGCAGTGCTCGAGTCAACTGGTGTATGCCAAGCAACTCTAAGGTGACGATGCAATCACAAAGAGCGACCCACCTTTCCTTACCTGTGGATAACATCAGGTGTGATAGTCCCTCAAGTTAAACACCGAGTAAAGCTAGGTCTGCAACACATTCTGCCAGGAATCATGGTCAGCATGGAGGAGAACGTAGAAATGCTGCTGAGAAGTAGGTGTATTAATTTATCTGTAAGGACAGAGTCGTTTAATTTGAGATAACGTTTACACATTATTTCACTTTTATTGCAGGTTATGTAGTGATTTGCTAGTACACGATCAATTGAGAAAAACGAGTTTTACGGAAAGAGTGCGGTTTCCTGTTTTTGCGTTTCGTTAAGTTTTGCCGTTGTTATGACAACTGTAATAATGGCATTAACAGATCAATTTCATTCAAATTCAATTAGAATTCAAGTAACAGTAGCGTCATTTTATGAACCAACATCAACCAATCTCTTAAATTGACATCCATTGTGTTTCATAGCATTTAATTTACTTTTCTTTACTTTGGGGGGGGGGGGGGGGGGGGGGGGGGGGGGCCTTTCAATTTGCATGATATCTAATAGAAAGTTCTCAAACCAATTGTTTTCTCAACTAACACATTGTTTAAACTTTTTGACAAAAATTCCTAATATGGAATTAAATTAGCTTAAAAATAGTGTTGGGAGTCAGACCATGAAACTCAGAAATCTTACTATCCACCCAGAAAAGGTGTTCTTCTCAAATAGTGTTGAGCTTCTCGATGTTACTAGTTTCTGGAGAGAAAGAAAGTCGAAAGAATGTTTGAGTGTGAACACCCTGCCACACCCATACTTGAGGGGGATCAAGACCAAATGTACAAACTTTGATCTCCAAGGTACAAAGTACCTCTCCACAAAATTTCAGCGGTTCTGAAGAAGTCGAACACACGACGACGGACGCACACAAACATATGTTTAACCCTTAGTAATATTTCTCTTTTTCTGAATAATTCTTAATGCAAAACAGTTACATATAATAAAATATCTCGTACCTTATAAATGTCAGTGAGTTTATCAAAAGTGTATTCAGAGAATATCCTACTCTAAACGATTCACACTCTCTTGATAAAGGCTTTGTGGTGTGCTGGGATATTTGTAAGTGGGGCCGATCGAGCGGGTTGTTATACCATTGTCAACTAGTTACATACCACTGGTAAATACTACATATAGTAAACCTTTTGGTGCAGCTACAAGGGTACGAACTAAAGTAGTAAATTATGTCTTAATTTTTTTAAATGTTTTGTTCTCTTGCATGAAACAGAGTGCCTGTTGGCGAGATGGAGTAAACGTGTTTGATATACATTGAGTTTCCTTACCGTGTCTAAAATCTTACGCTGAGTTCTTTATATCGTGTTCTGTTGCAAGGAACAGGATGTCTGCGAGTGAGATGGAATAAACGTGTTTGATCGATCTTACGCTGAGTTTCTCAATATCGTGATCTGTCTGTTGCAGGGAACAGGATGTCTGCGGGTGAGATGAGTATGACAGAGCGGCTGATGCGCCAGAAGAACACGATCCTGCAGCGCCAACTGGAGGTCAGTCTGCGTATACTGGACAAGGAGGGGCGGACCTCCCAGAAACACATCCAGAGCCTCGTTAACGAGTACTCCGACTTCCTCAGTGATCTCCCTTGTCGATGGGTCGGCCTTGACACTTACACTCAGCCGGACACCAAAGCGTTGAGGAAGAAGAGTCGCGAAAAGAAAGAATCTCGTGTCTCGGTAGATGGTTCTGTTTCTGGATCAGTTGTTGGCAAAAGCAGGAGTCCTAATCGACCAAAAACATCACGTATATCTTCAACAGTCGCTCCTCCATCACCCCGCATACGTCCAGCGTCCGCAGTAGTACCTCCCACATCACCAAGGTTACGGCACACCTCGGCCAGTGCGTCTACGGCATCTCCAAGAATTCGTCCAAAATCTTCAGCGACGTGCACAAGAGAACTGCCCAAATTCAACACGTGTATTGAAGTGCTGGATGATATCATACAGAACCACAGCTTGAGAAAGAAGTCAAGCAAACATCGCCGAATAGGTCTAGTGGTGCCACCTTCCGTTAAGGACAATGACAAGAAGGACCGTGGGACTGTTTACAACGAGGCTACAGGAAGGACAGTCTATGTCCGTCCCTCCAGTAGTATCGTCACTTCGGTATCAACATCAACAACTCAAAATAGGGTTCGTCCTCACACTGCGCAGCCCTTACGCGCAACCGTAAATTCCCCGAATGCAACGTCTCATTGGTCTCAAGAGGAAGCACGCAGACCACAGTCCGCTGTCTTCAAGACTAAGAGACCGAAATCTGCTCCTCCGAAGTACGAACTCTATGGTCGTTCTCCCGCGGTTCCTAAAAGAACAGTGGCTGGCATTATGGCGGAGATGCATAGTCGAAGAGCGGCCACCAGAGATATGCTCGGCAAAAGTAAACAGCTGCAAAAATATATCTCTCATCTTGCATGGCCGGATGTTCAACAGTGATGGCAAAATCAGCAATTGTTTGAAGTTAGAGCTGTGAAATTGTCGAAAGTTTGGAATACTCATGAGGTTTTGGGTTCAAGAAGGAACATAGCACTGACGACGGCGGTCTGTCCGCTCAAGAGCATAGCAATAAGAATGAACACCTTTCAAGATTTTAATTTATTCACGACCCTCTTAGATTCTGGAGAAGTTGCTATGAAGTGGTCGAGGCATTCAATCAACTCATGGTGTTTAAGGAATGGAATACCCAAACTTCAAGTTGTTGGAATTGGATTTATATTTCAAGATTGTCGTTTCTTTCTATAGCTGAGAGTCCCTAAGAAACTTAGTTTGATCGTATAATGAGCAGTGAAATACTGGGATGTATCAGTGAAATAAAGGATTCACCAAACCACAGTGAAGATTTCTGATATTTTCACTGTGGCAGTAGCAAGAACTACCCTCCACTCAACTTCCAAACGCAAGGTATAACTCTTGCCAGTCTGCATTACTGGCTGATTTAACCCTTGTGGTATTTCCCTCGCTTTGTTGTGCCAAGATAGTGAATCGCTGCACTAGAAATGCATAGCGGGCCTGGATTTCTAAACACATATTTCTTAAGGAAATACTGCAAGGCCTAAATCAGCCAGTAATGGAGACTGGCAAGAGTTATGCCTTGCATTTGGAAGTTTCTCTCCACTGTGTAAGCCCAGAGTTACTTTGGTGTATAAAAATACTTTTTAATAACACATTATTGATAAATTTATTACCTAATCGATTTTGCCAAAAGGCTAACCAGTTGTTCGTTGCGTCATGGTTCACTACTACACCATCAACCTAATCCATGACACTCGATGAAACAAACCTTTTACTCGAAACATCCGTTAGGTTGTCTCGATATATATGTGAAGAAACCTCTATATCAGATTCCTGTGACCAAGGATTTATATAGATCTATATATTTAAATCCTTGCTGTAACGATGTCACTCTTCCGAGGGGCGATTCATTTGTCATTTGGACATTGCTTTGAGGTCACTTAGTATTCTGATAGCAGCTTCTGCAGGAAATATTCCCATGTCATCAGTTTATAACACAGTACATGGACGTATACACAAATAGGTACAGGAGAAACAGAAATCCTCAATTTATACATCGGGACACAAGTTAAGGGAGGGTTCTATCAGGATAGCTTTGAACACAGGGGTTTGTATTGTCGAATATTTTTAGATTAGATTATATTTGAAAGCACATATTAAGTCGACGATCCAGCCCTTATATTATAGTTGAATGTTTTTAACTTTTTATAACTTTTTTTGTTCATGTTCATACACATTCAAACATGTAAATCAACAGTACAGTATATTCAATCCAGTGAAATCCATCGTGAAAACAAGAGATATGGACAAAAAAACATATGTAATTAAAGAACAATTCTAAATTCTGGTAATAAATATTCTTAGGATGTACATGTACATATCTTGTTTTTATATGATTTCAGAAATGGGTCTTTGTTTTTTTTTAACTCAATTTGTTGAGAACAATTTATGGCATGATGACCAGAATGACATGAATTTTGAATAATTACATGAAGTATACGCAGAGAATTTGTCTATGTTATATATGTTGCGAATATCGTTTTTCATGTACAGAAGGTTTGGTAATATGGTTTGTTGTTTTGCTTTAAATATATTATATTTTATGATTATCAAAATCAGGTTTAGAACATTGTTTCTGCTTTCAGGGTATCCGAGAATTACAGTTTCTTTTGACAAATTTAATCTGCATTGTGTCTTTACCTCAATCCAATCAGCTATTTTTGACCAGATACGTTTTGATATTTTTGCATTCATACATTAAGTGGAGCAGAGTTTCGGCGCTTTCCCCCACAGAAGTCGCATGCATCATTATCTTTGTAGCCCATTTTTGTCAATAACGTATTTGTGGGTAGTTGAATGTTTTTTTTATTAGATTCAAAAGCATATCAAGTAGATTATCCAGGTTTTATACAATAGTATAAGGGTCGGATCGTCGACATAATATGCTTTCTAATCTTTTTTTTCCCGACAATACAAGCCCCTGTGGCTTTGAGGAAACGAAATTCGAAGGGACATGCATGTTAACAATACATGCTTATAACAGCTGAAGTATCAATTTATGAATTATAGGTACTTTAATTTGAATTGGCAAATTGAATTTGCATGTAATCTGTACTGGGCGAGTAATAGAGTCAATAGTTAATTCATCCATTAAGTTTGACACTTACAGGAACGCAGACTCTAGTGCTACGCTCACGATGATAAGAGTACGTATAATTCCACAGATAATGTCCATGCTCAATGCGCAGAACTTACAATAGGATTATGTAAACATAGAAATATACATGCACGTAGCAAGAGTTTAATTCATGTTTAATAGCGGTTGAACATATGTCATTTGAGCTGGGGTTTGAAGACTATTAGATATGAGGTACAGTCCAGTTCGTGAGGCAGTGAGTTCCATAGAGAAGCAGCATTGACTCTGACGGATAGGGTACCAAAGGATTTCAGATTATAACGACCGAGGGACATGTAGAAGCAGTTGTGTGGAAGAACGAGAGCAGATGGAGCTTATAGTGTGACTAAGTCCTGGAGATACGGAGGAGAGAGTTTGTGGATTGCTTGATGAATAAGAAATAACCTTTAAGTTAGTCCTTTCTTGAATTCGAAGCGAATTAAGTGAGAAATATGGGGTACGAGTTATGATTTTCGTGCTGCATGATTTGAGATTTTTGAAGTTGGTCAAACTGTTGTCGAGATACTACACAGAGAAGGATACTGCAACAAACACTTCTTGAAATATCAGCGTCCTTACAAGGAGACATGCACGGTCTGTATTAATGCGGTGTCTTTAGCTGCCAACGTTTCTTATATGGAAGTGACATATACTATAGATATTGTTAAAAAGGGATTCCATTGTAAGTCCTGTCCGAGAGATAGACGCAGAAACCACTTGCCGAGACAAATACTTCAGTTGTCCCAGTATATTTTGAATTTGACATTTGAAAGTCTTAATTTGGAACAAAGGATTACAATTTGTTTTCTTGTATTGCGTTTTAATTTATTTTCTGTCATCCATACTTTCTCAATAATTTGGGAACAAAGGCATACACATTTTTTTTTTATCAGTCTTGTCAGTAAATCTTGTAGCAATAGCTTTATGATTACAATGAGTCAAATTGCAGTCTTGCCGTTTGGTTTTCCAAGAGGTTTGATAATCGGGGAGAATAATGGTCTTGAATCTGAAGAGTTCCTGGAATCTCATCTTGGCTGCTTGTATCTGTTTATTGACATCATCAGTACTAAGGGGCTTTGTTAAGAACATACGTACCTCAAAAGTTGACAACCAAAAAGAACGTTACAAGGTGGTCAATGAAGCCTATTTGGACTCTCTCGGGGACACCAATTGTGCTTGAACACAAGTGGCATGTTTAGAAATGTTATTGCTGAGAAGGCAGTCATGAAAAAAATAGAGCCATGGTCTCTGTAGCTCATCAGGATTTGAATTGTTTGACGTAGCAAAACAGAAATAAATTGTTCTCGGCTTGTTCTGGAGCTTTTCATACTGAAGAAGATGATAAATATAGTTTTGTTTTCGACAAAACCCCTTTGACTAATATTTGGGGTCCCAGGGTCATCAATTCTACAATTTAGAATCCCATTGGCCAAGGAGTACCAACATCTCAGCTATCTAGACCTTCTGGTACTGGAGAAGAAGATGAAAATGGGTTTTAAGGTCTACAGAATCTCCATTGGCTAAAGAGAATATACACAATATGAAAGCCTTCTAGGTAGTTTTGTCCCAGAGAAAGAGATGAAAATAGGTTTTTAGGTCATGGCCTGTGAGGCCCTTATTTATGGCCACAGGGTTACCAAATGTACAATTTAGAATCCTCATAGGCTAAAGTGTCTGCACACAATATTACAGCCTTCTTGGTCTTTTTGTTCTTGAAACGAAGGCTAAAATATGTTTTAGGTCATGGCCTGTGAGGCCCTTGTTTGTGGCCAGAGGGTCAACAAATCTACAATTTAGAATCCTCATTGGCTAAAGAATCTGAACACAATATCACAACCTTCTAGTTCTTTTTATTCTGGAGATAAAAATGAAAATAGGCCTTGAGGTCAAGGCCTGTGAGGCCCTTGAATAACTACTAACAAATTCATTTGAACCTGACGTTTGAGAATTTCATTTTTAAAAAAATTATACATTATTTCATTATAGATATATTTGAAATATAGGACACATATTGTGGGATTTCCACATGCAACTGTCAGAGCTTCACTACAGGGACATGTAAAGCTCCTTCAGCTTGCATAGATAAAAGTTTCACAGGCTCTGGAAAATATATTTCTGCAAGAGAAAATGATACCTAAATATTTATAATATGAAACCTTCTAGTGTTATTTCCAGTAACAGTGTAAGTGCACAACATCATCAAAGCTGTAATTGTAGACTTCCCACTAAATGAACAGTTTTCATTGGTTAAAGAGACTGTCATGTCGACAAGATCTTGATTTTTTTTTTGCTTTATGAGAAAAGAAAATATGCTATATTGTACCTAATTTACAATTTTAATAAAATATATACACTGAAAGAATATTCACACAGTAACACATAATGTGTCATTAACCTAATAAACAATTCGAACAAACCTGTATAGGTTCCAGATTCTTTGAAGAGGATCCTCCTTGGGGTACTTATTGCATAAAATCCTTGATTTTAGATATATGACAGGTTGTAACTATATTTTCCACATAAAATTAGTTAAAAAACTAAAAAAACGTACTTTGGGTCACCCCTTTCGAGCCTCACCCCTTACGGTTGTCATGCAACCAAGGGCGGTAACTCTAACCTCACCACTTTCCAATCCAGTCATGCAGGCTGAATGAAGGGGAGGTGGGTGGCCCTACCCCAAGGAGGATCCTCTTCAAAGAATCTGGAACCTATACAGGTTTGTTCGATTCTTTTTCAGAAGGGATCCTCCTTGGGGTACTTATTGCATAAGACAGACTCCCAAAGATTAAATCAATGGCAGTGGCATTCAGACTGCACCCGAAGGCGCAAAACGAAGTACAAGAGATTACTCACCCAAAGTACAAAAATGGATCCACCATGGGCTATAACCTCAATGACCTGGGGATTACGTGGCGCACTCTCAGTCGCCTTACAGGTCTGAAAACCCCGCCCCCCCCCCTTTTTTGAAAGAGAGAAGATGAGGACAAAAAATCCCATAGCAAAGATCACCCCACGGGAGTCCTCAGCCGGGGAAATAACCGTGGGATAAAGGACTTGGGCCCTTAGTATCAACGGATATTAGTGGCGTTAGTTAATAATTAAAAACAACAGATCGACCAACCCTCATCAGCTCATTCAGCTAGGGGGTTGACGACTCTGCCCACCGGAGAGAACTGTCTGACCAAACCGAGCACGCTCGCCCGAGAGCCTGTCGAGTTGGTAATGACGAATGAACGTGCTAGGCTGGCTCCAGATAGCAGCGGAGCAGATCTCTTCGATAGGCAGGGCCGCTGCGTACGCCTTGGACGTCGCGACTGCCCTAACCGAATGAGCCTTGAGGTCACCTGGGGGCTCACGGCCCTTGTGAACATACGCTAAGCATATTGCCGAGACAATCCATCTCGAGATTGACTGTTTGGAGGCGGGCAAACCTTGTTTACCTCCACCGTAACAGCAGAAAAGCTGACTATCCCTACGGATAGAGGCTGTTCTCTTAACATATGCTCTCAAGGTCCTACGCACGTCTAGGATGTGATCGTGCGAGGCCTGAGAGCCCGAAGCTGCCGGCTGTCTAAGCGCGGGCAATTCAATGGGGGCCGACACATGAAAGGAGTGGGCCACTTTTGGCCGGTAGGAGTCTGGCAGCCTGATACTGACTCTGTCCCTGTGGAAGACTGTGAGATCGGGATCGGCGGACATAGCATGTATGTCGCCTACCCGTCTGCCAGACGCCACCGCCACTAGAAAAGCTGCCTTCCAGGTCAATAACTGGAGAGACAGTGAAGACAAATCCCTGAACCTAGGCCCCGATAGCCAATCGAGGACTATTGAAAGGTCCCACACTGGGCTGATCCGCCTCACAGGAGGCCGGATCCTGTCCACGCCTGCTAAAAAACGCTGGACCAATGGATGGGCACCCAAAAGAGCGCCGTCCACCGGGACATGAAAGGCTGAAATAGCCGTGGAGTAACCTCTGACAGTCGATGCGGCCAAGCCCGCATCCAATCTAGACTGCAGAAACTCCAGGACCAACACTAGATCTGCAGAAAAGGGATCGAGTACGTCCCTATCTGCACACCAGCGCGAATAGCAGGCCCATCTATCTTCATACTGAATGTTCGTTGAATCCCTCCTCGAAGCCAGTATTGTGTCTGCAACTCGTGCAGGAATACCGCTACTTTGGAGGCGATTCCGGACAGAGGCCAAGCCACCCACTGCACCCTGGGGTTGGGGTGGGGGGCTCCGTCCTGGGACAGAAGTCCCGGCCGACACGGTAACAGAACAGGTGGCATAGCCAGAGACCTGAGTACCTGTGGAAACCAAGTTTGCGCTGCCCACAGAGGTGTGATTAGCACCAGCAGACGCGGAGGATGAGTGGCTAGACGGGCAAGGACCTTGGAGATCAGAGGCACTGGTGGGAAAGCCCACAGAACTCTGTCTGTCCAGTCCAGTTCGAATGCATCCTGGGAGAGAGCCCGAGTGTCGGGTATCCTGGAGCAAAACTGGGGTATCTGAAAGTTCGTCCCTGACGCAAACAGATCCACCTGGAATGACCCGTATAACTGGGAGATAGTCTCGAATATCTCTCGATCCAGTAGCCACTCGTGGGGGGCAAGAATCCGGCGAGACAGAGCGTCCGCTCGGATATTGTCCACCCCTGGTAAGTACACTGGCAGAACCGTGGTGTCGACCTCGTCGCACCAAAGGAAGAACTGCCACGTCTCCTCCAGGAGGGACGGAGAAACCGTCCCGCCCTGATTGAGGATGTAAGCCATGGCGGTCCTGTTGTCCAGCTGAAGCCGGACCACCTGACCCCTCACCTGATCCCTCAGATGTTGCAAGACTAGCCTGGCTGCCCTGAGTTCTAACACATTGATGTGCATCTGAGACTCGGCTTGTGACCACAGGCCCGAGACCGTACGAGATCCCAGAACCCCGCCCCATCCCGTGAGGGAGGCGTCGGTCTGAACAGTCAGGGTCGGCGCCGGAGCCTGCAGGGGGTAACCCCGAGTCAGGTGATCGACATTGGTCCACCAAGAGAGGTGTGGTAAGACCCACCCCGGAGTGACGAGCAGCTTCTCGTAAGACTCCGAGTGGGACCACAGACCCGCCAAAGCTTGTTGGACGGGCCTCATGCGGAGCCGGGACCTCCAAACCACGTCTATGGTCGCTGCCATGACTCCGAGGAGCTGGAGCCAGACCCGAGCCGTGTGGGTTGGAGCGCTGAGAAACGAGTTCACAGCCCCGAGGATCTTCGGGACCCGGTCCGGGGCCAGGGATACGATCCCCGGCTCCGTCCGGAACCTGGAGCCCAGGAAGACTAAGTCCCGTGATGGGGCTAGCTCCGACTTTTTGAGATTCACGATCCACCCCAGCGAGACCAACGTGTGCAGAATGGCCTGGGTGGACTCGTGGTTCTGTAGCTGAGACAGCGCTCTGAGGAGCCAGTCGTCCAGGTAGGGATGACAACACCTGCCCTGAGACCTGGCTACCTGAGCAGCTACCAGCATGAGCTTGGTGAATACCCTCGGAGCCGTTGAGATTCCGAAGGGTAACACCCTGAACTGATAACACTTCCCGTCGAATGCAAACCGCAGAAACTTCTTGAAGTCTGGGTGCATCGGTACGTGAAGGTAAGCGTCTTTGAGGTCTATGGAGGATAGCCACTCCCCGACCTGCACTGACGAAATCACAGACCTTAGAGTCTCCATCTTGAACGATGGTACCTCTATGAGTTTGTTCATGATCTTTAGATTTAGGATAGGCCTGAACCCTCCGCCCTTCTTGGTCACCAGGAAGTATGTGGAATAATATCCGCTCTCTTCCTGGCCCACAGGCACTAGCTCTATCGCAGCCTTGCTCAGCAACGCTTTGACTTCTGAGCGGAGGATGTCCACCTTCTCCGGCGCGGAGGGCACCTTCGTGTGCCGCACCCCGGTAAATGAAGGTGGACCGCGCTTCCACTGTGGCATGTGGCCTTCCCTGAGTGTGGACAGGACCCAGGTGTTTGACGTGGCCTTGGCCCAAGCGTCTATGAACCTCGACAGTCGGCCGCCAACAGGGATGTGTCCCAATAAGCATAAGGTGTCCGTCTCCGGCGGCACTCCGGCCCCCGGAATTTTGGACACCCCGAGCGGTACGGGAGGAGCTAGGAGCCCTGGTTTGGCTTCCCGCGCCCCCGAAACCCCTGCTTGCCCGATGGCTGCTGGTGTTTCCCGCCACGCTTCTTGGGACCCTTGCCCCTGCCCCCAGCTTGATTCAGACTAGCTGACATCCAAGCTGGTTTCCCAGTCGGCGCTGAGGAACGAGCAGGGGGAGGGTTGGACACGCGTGCGCGCTTGACGTCTGGATCCTGCACGGAGAGAACCTTAGAGGTCTCCCGGCAGGTCGTGACGACGTCCGCGGTGTCCCGGAGTACCTGCTGAGCCCCCGGGAAGAGCGTAGAGCCGACCCGGAAAGGCAAATTCAGCAGGGACTGCTGGGTTGACGGCATCCAAGTTGACGCCGACAGCCACAGCTTGCGCATTCCCACCACTGCGCATGCCATCTGGTTAGCCGAACACTTGATAGAGTCGCGCGCCAGATGGCCACCGACCGCGGTAAGCTGCCCGAGGAGCTCAGAGGAAGAATTCCCCGAGACCTCAACCTTCGAAGCGAGCTGGTCCTGCATGGAGGCCAGGTACGCCTGATGGACCGCAATCTGGAGTTGCTGGGCGGCGTTACGATACTGATCTTCATAGTATCGATACACCACCTTTAACTCAGATGCTCCAACAGTGAAGGGTGGCAGCCGCCGACCTTGCCTACCGACCAAGGGTGTAACCCTAGGCCGGTGCAAAGAAACCGCGGTAAACACGCAGTCCCCCACCAACGGAATATCGAACAAGCCTTCCTCCCCCAGCTGATACCGCCTAGATAAGTAGCCTAGATCGGCGGTAGAGCGGGCACCAGCTAGGAGGGGATCGACTAGCTCGTCCATTAGTGAAGGGAGCACGCGGAGCCCCACTACGGGAGCCTTGCTCTTAGCGAAGGCCTCCCCCGACAAGCGGTAGTCCATGTCCTCGGGCTCGGGGACCGGGGCAGCAACACCAGGGATAGCCTCCGCGATCAAGCCACGGAGGTTCCTGATGGCAGCGGCAGCTGGTAAAGAACCCGAGTCCTCCCGAACCTCATCGACGTCCATGAACTCGATCCCCGTTCGCTCCGAGAGGCCGGAGCCAACCTCGGAGTCCACAAGGAAAGAGTCACGGGCGTCGACAAGGCCCCGAGAGAACCCGTCAGCTGTCGCCGGCTGTCCCGAGCCCCCAGCTGGAGGACCGAGCTCGAGTGGGTTCCCCGAGACCTGGGTCCCGGGGATGCTCTTGGGTCCCACGTGCGATCCGGAGGACCCCGACACTAGGCCGGGGGTCTCGGAGCACGGGGCAGGGTTCCGAGCACGCTGATCCTGAAGCACAGGAGGCGCCTCGTACCCTGGAGTAGAGGTGGTAGCCGTCACCTGGGAACCAACACCAAGGAGTGGTTCCAGGTTAGGCGGGGCCAGCGGTCCCCCAGACGAGACCTGCCCGGAGCCAGGTGTCTGGGAGTGCTGGTGTGTTTGTGTGTTGGCGTGGGGCTCCATGCTCCGCAGGGGTGAACCTGGGAGGTGGGGACCCCGGGGAGAAAGCGTGCCTTGGACTATGCCGAGATCGAGTTCTCCCCTTGCCGGAGTAGCATCGGGCTCCCGACTCGGGGCCCGGAGCTCCGTACGGAGCCCCGAGACCGCCGAGTCGATCATAGCCTTCATCTGCTGTGTTATGGTTGCAGTGAATTGCGACATATCAAAAAGGTTAGCGTTAGGTGTTACATTAGTTGTTGTTGGGGTGGGAGGGTGGGTACATTCCCCGGCTGAGGCCCCCCGCTGGTCCTCGACTGAGTCGGCCTCGGATGAAGAACCATCGAGGACCGGCTTGATCGAGGACACAGTCGCGGAGGCCGAAGCCTTACCTTTACCTTTCTTACCACTAAGCTTAGCTTTGGCTAGCTTCTTAACTTTAGATGGAGGGTCGAGGTTCGCTATGTCCTTGTTCTGCAACAAGGCACCAGCAAAAAACTCCAGGTCAGCATCCCGTCTGGCCCTGGCCTTAGGGTTGAAAGCCTTGCAGATATCACACTTTAGAGGGTGATGAAAATCCTGTGCGAGACAGCGCAAGCACTCGTCATGCCCGTCCGTTATGGAGACAGGTCCATTACACAGGGAACACGGCTTGAAAGGCTAGAAACAAAATAGCCATTCAAGACCGATCCTTGCAACATGCGTATATATATAATTTCTTAAAGAATATATATACAAATACATGGGGGAATGAGATGTAATTGTTTTGTAACATGCATGTAAAAAACAATAGCAGAGGCGAATGGCAAATGCGAAGTTGTACAAACGTAAACAAACATGGCCACACCCCTAAACATCACTGGAAGAAAAAGAACATGTAATTTTCTAAATTGCATGCAGGCCAGTGGGCTATTCGAAATACTTACAGAAATCGAATATGAAACCCCAAAATATATATATATAAACGTGGAAAGCCCAGATCTAACCAAATTCCACGATCAAAACACATCGATCGAGAAAAAATGGCCGCCATCTTGGGTCGACTTTCCCGCCATGTGCGCGAAAGTAAGTTACAAATACACGAAATCTACGACTAAAACCGTGAAGCCATTCGACCCTACTGTAAAATGGTAGAAGTTACCACACATACAGATTGCTTTTGGGCCATTTTCTTCAAGATCGGAAGACGTAACTCAGAAAACTTGAGAGCAAAAAACTTCGTGCGACCAGTCAACTAGAATGACAGATTGGAAAGTGATGAGGTTAGAGTTACCGCCCTTGGTTGCATGACAACCGTAAGGGGTGAGGCTCGAAAGGGGTGACCCAAAGTATGTTTTTTTAGTTTTTTAACTAATTTTATGTGGAAAATATAGTTACAACCTGTCATATATCTAAAATCAAGGATTTTATGCAATAAGTACCCCAAGGAGGATCTCTTCTGAAAAAGAATTTGTTGTTTTGTTGTTCCCCACTCGCAGCACCGATGAATGGCTTCAGTTCTCATTGTTTTTAGTTTTTATAATGTCGTCAAATCATTACCTTCATTAATATCTTTCAATCATGTGGTAATAGCATATATTAGTATACGGAAATCATCTCGAATTTTGTTTCCACAAAAATACCCCACTAGGACCCTGCTTAATCCGATTTGTATTATGATTAGCACATAAGATAAGATAAGATAAACTTTATTATCCCAGATGGGAAATTCGTCTTACACTCAAAGAGTCTTTGGTAGAATACAATACAAAATAACAATACATGAATACAATATAAAAAACCAAAACAATAATAACATACATTGTGTTGATTGGTACTAAATATGACATATATATGCCATACTTTAACCAACCATGTCGTGTTTCAAGAGTTACATAATTGCTATTTGGTGTGAAGGTTTAGAATTTTTATACTGTACGGGACAAACGATTTTGATGCTCTGTTAGTTTTTAAATGCCAGATTTTGAAACAACGTCCAGATGGTAGAAATTCATAATATTCATTTAGAAAGTGTGATGGGTCTGATTGAATAGCTAGAGCCTTATTTTTAACTCTAGAATCAAACTGGAATGAAAGATGCTCAAAATTGAAGCCGAAAATTTTACTGGAGGTGTTTACAATTTTGTCAATTTTGTTTTTTTGTCTTACATATGTGTGAATGATAGAATGCGTATGTTTTTTTAAGTACAAAGAAGAATATAACTTACATTTTATTTCCACAAAAATACCCCAAATTGTAATGTTCTTTTGGAGCAGTTTAGATCTGTGTCGTGGATGTAACATTCAGAAATCAATGTGGTATCTCCTCACTATGTAATGCTGGCCATGTGGATAAGCATCTAGAGCATAGTAACTTAATCTTGCAGAATATTCTGTTCTGATGGTATCACATTACTGAAAGACGTCTTTGAATCCCTTCCAGTGTGTGAAATAACGTTCCTCTTCACTGGAGGCAGGGCATGTGCTTTCAAAATCAACCATTCATTCTGAAAAACAATAGGTCACAACATCCACCAATCTGGCAGGTAGATAGCTATTTCATACACTGATGCTTGTGGCAAAATTGACGTAACTCATCACAATCTGCTGCAATGGGGACTTTGACCTTGGACTTTGTGGTCAGCTCGACCTTGACCTAGATGTTGACGTAGGAAGGTGAGAGATCGAGCCCAGGCGTCTTCCTGAGCCTCCGCATGTAGTTTGGGTGAACCGCCCCAGACGATATCTACACCTGCAAATATATACAATATTTATTCAACAAATAAATTAAACAATCCCCCTGATGTTGAATATTGACGTATTTGTTTGTTTATATTATTATCTACAAATATTGAATATTGGGGTGTGCAGGAAATCGTTGCAATGAATTAGAAATATTGCACATGTGCACAAATGGCATTTAGGACAGAGTTCGTCCTTGTTAGCACAGGGATCATACAGAACATGAAAGGACACACTGTTATATATGGAATGAGATGTTGCCATCACTTTCAATACCTATTTTGGATGACTTCTGACTTCTGATTTCTGACTTGAAAGCTTTAAATAGCGATTGAATCCTAATGATAAAATCAGGGGGTGAGGTGGGGTGAATACCGTTTAGGGTTAAACACCGGTTTGAAGAGAATTTAACCTATATCATAGCTGGTAGTATTACTTCTGGGAGAAACCATTGTGGTATGAGCATGGAACTAGTGAAAATGAAATTCAGTGTAACATTGCAAGCAAACCTAACTGCATGTAGAACAGTTCTCTTAAACAAAGTTGAGGAGTACCTGGCGGAATGTGAACCCCGAACCACTTGATCCTAACCCCTTGATCCTAACCACTTGATCCTTACCCCTTGATCCTAACCACTTGATCCCAACCACTTGATCCTAACCACTTGATCCTAACCACTTGATCCTAACCACTGATCCTAACAACTTGATCCTAACCACTTGATCCTAACCCCTTGATCAAAACCACTGATCCTAACCACTTGATCCCAACCACTTGATCCTAACCACTTGATCCCAACCACTTGATCCTAACCACTTGATCCTAACCCCTTGATCCTAACCACTTGATCCTAACCAAAGCACTATCCTGCTCCCAACAAAGAGAGAAATAATTCAATCGATGAACTCACCTACAACTTTGTGGTAGGAAGCGTAACACAGTGGTGTGTAGGGCGGTTCCAGCAGGTGCCCCGCCCCGGGGTAGTACTTGATGTCGAAGTTCTTCCTCTTCGCAGCAGGAATGCGCTTCAATGTCTCCTGGAAACCACTCACGTCCCACGTCTGGTCCTCCTCTCCAAACAACATGAGGAACTGAGCGTCGCTCTCCCACACCTGGGGGGAAGTGGGTCAGGTGTGGTGATTAAAGGCACGACTAGTTTCTACGACTAGAGGGGGCACTGGGGCAGTATTCCCAGAAAGTCTAAGATTGTTTTTTAAGCTAAAAAAATAACATAGCTAAGTCAAAAATGTAATCAGTATTCGAAAGAGACAATTTGCTAAGATTGTGTGAACAAGGATACTTTTTATCATTACCAAGGGTTCAATAAATGCAGGCTTATTATCACAATCACCCCGAGGTCATCCACCGAGGAACAATACTGCGTATAACAGAGTCCTGGAGGGTGCATGAACAATATTTCAATATAATTGAAAGTATATTTCAACAAATCAACGGTATAATCAACAAATCAAATTAAGCGACCTATAATTTTACATTTTTATCTAACTATTTCTTAATACATTAATTATTGTTAAAATGATAAAACTACACTTCAGAACCAACACCCTCAGAGTCAGGCACCAACTGCCAGCACTGACTTTCCTTATAGCTTATCCAATCAGCCAGCGAAACCTTTCTCTGATCTGGGATCCCAAGTATCAAGCAGACTGAACCTACTGTATCCCCAGCAGACTGAACCTACTGTATCCCCAGCAGACTGAACCTACTGTATCCCCAGCAGACTGAACCTACTGTATCCCCAGCAGACTGAACCTACTGTATCCCCAGCAGACTGAACCTACTGTATCACCGGCAGACTGAACCTACTGTATCCCCAGCAGACTGAACCTACTGTATCCCCAGCCAAGTGGGAAAAAGCCTGAGACATAGTGAACAATGAGTATTCTTTAATAAATCCTCAATCACTCAACTTTCTTATATTGACATTTCTATTAAAATCATAGGTAATATTGTAAGTTGAGTTTCCATGAAAAAGGCTAAAAATTAAATCCAAAGTAGTTGAAAACCCCAAAAGGCAGATCTAAGCATGATGATTGTTCACCATACCAAGTTTCATTGAGCTAGGTGTTAGTTACGTTTATTTTTATTATACCCCCAGGCAACTTCACTGTGCCGGGAAATAACAATGGTACACATGTGACATCATACCGGTATGAGACAGTCCTTCCAGCCAGTGTAAGCACCTTTGGTACGTATACCATCATCAGACATCTTAACCATCGTCAGATCCAACCTGTGGTGGAACGTTATAATAAATGAATAAACAAGCAGTTGTCACTAAGGTGACATGATCCCCCGCCGCAAATTACTTCAAAATTAAAAAATAATGTCAAGATCAGAAAAATCAACTAGGCCCTGAATCTTCCCTAAAACAACAATTGGTGTGAGATGAACAGTATCTCCCTGACAAGCTTAACATGTTAACAAACTCAAAGTTCTGCTGTGACCTTGAGAATAATGTCCTTTGTCATCAGCTCTTTGTCTTCCCTAGGAGACGCTATGTGTAAGATATGAAAAGGCTCCAGTGAGCTTGAGATATCCCGCTGACAAGCTTAAAGTGGGGGTGCGTCCATTGATAAAAGTGAGATCTCTTTTATTATCCACAGCTCATTAGCGTGTCTGCTAACGAGTCACGCTTCGCATCGCTGCTGAGACTTGTGGGTAGAGGAAGGTTTAGGGTTCGCTAATCGGCAGGGGATTCCCCTTTGTGAGTCGTACGCTCTGATTGGTTGATGATAGGTAACTCATAATAACTTTATGTTTCACAAGGTCAATAACACATAGGCAATGCATTGTTCAGCTTTGACCAAGTCAAGCAAAGGCTCTGTTGAATCTGGAAGTTCGGTCTCTTGGAGCTTGTCAGTCTTGGGAGTAGATATTTGGAGAAGGTCATCTTATGTGGATGCAATGTCGACTTCCTCGCCAATAATTGCCCTAAACACAAGAACAACATGCGTCATTTATACACTTATAAAATATAAACAGCAATTTTCTAAAACCAAACGATATACCCCATGGTTGATGTTATATGCACAGTATTTGAATGAATATATATGAATATGTGATTTATCATGCATGAACACACCAATAGCTCTAATCAACAGCAGTGTTATCTAATCAATCAACCAGTCAGTCATATAGCAATAAAGCACAGCTGTCCTCATGGAAAGGAAATTGATCATTATGTAAGAGACTAATAATATACACAGTTAATTGCAACTCAAATACTTACAATATCTGATCTGAACAATCGCTGTTATCTCGGGTCACTTCCATGACAGCAGTTGACGAGCTTGAATAAACAAAAGGTGATTGTTGGTCTAACTGATCATCGTGACTTGAATAAATGGTTTAATTTCCAGATGATACAGGAAATGGGATTGCCGGGATTACCACTATCTGTGACGTTGATACACACACATGAAGAACATTAAAAACACATCCATATACACATAAACAACACAATTGTTATATGTAATTTCATACAGATGACATAACATTGCAATTACCCCCATTTCATCCTGTTGAACATCGAGTTCCATCAGTTCGTCGGCATAAGAAATGTAACTAGATTCCAAATCCAAATTCCAAATTGTCACTAAAGAATTTATTGATAAAACAAGATTTGGAATTAATAAATTAAATTTCAATAATCTCATTCATTTCATAAAATACCACTTTAATTTGGAAAAATATTTTTTTTCAGAAAATGATCTCAAACAAAATGGTCAAGCCCATAATGACTGTGTACTTTCTTCTGCACCCTATCGCTATCCACTACTTTCTCCTCTACATCTATAGTATGTTCAATTTATCATTGGAAACATTCCTGTAATACATTGTAATACGATTTATTTTGTAATAAAAGTTTTTGAAAAAAAAGAAAAAAAGATTCCAAATCTTCAACAGTTGTGGTAGTACCAGCATCTGCAAAACATACGAATCTATTTTTATTAAAAACGAACTACGTTATCTATGTTTTCAGATAACCAGTAAAGCGATTGTAAGAAGTAAAAGGAGGAATGTTACACTTTCATATTGTCGTTATAAAATAATTCAATCAGACATGACAAAGAGGTTGGTTATGGAATAATTCAAATGTTTTGGTTTACAAACCTTTTGTTTAATCGAGACTACCGAGAAAAATAAGTATTCATTTAGGATAGTGCGCTTTGTAAATACATAACCAGATTGATTAAATGATTTATATTTTCACCTAAAGCAGACAGACAGACAGACAGATATGTTTATTTACATCTCACTCGCACAAATATACATACATAAAATATACCATATATAAAAGCGACCAATCGCCAAGCGATTTATGAGAGATGATAAAACACGTAAAAGACAATCTGTACAAAGTGAGCACTATACAAACCCTAAAAAATAATACATTATTATAACATTATACATTATTTATATAAAAAAAAACATAAAATTATCTGTACAGCAAAAAGCGCCTATGTTCTAAAATGTTATTGCAGGTTTTGGCTAAAACATGAGTAAATGAGTAAAGCAGTGAGGTTGTTCATTTCTACTGGTGTTGACACAGCGACGGCTGAGGGTGGCTCGGATATGACAGATCGGATCGAGTCATTCGGTGGGGATGCTTGACTGGAATACAAGAAACAATGATAATGATAATGACGTATTATAATATATATTTTTCATCCTGCACAGATTGTAAAAATGACAAAATCATGTAGCGGTATATCTTATATCTCATAGATGGAAATGTATGGTGTAGTCAAACTATGCGTACAGTTAGCGTATCAAGCCAATGTCATTGAGCATTTCTACTTAAAAGTTCGATATTAATGTTGATAATAAAAACCTACATTTTGATTTATGACATGAACAGATTTTTTACATGAGAAATATTTTACTGGTGTAAATGGTCCGTTATTTCTAGCGTAGGTTTACACGACAGTAATTAGTTTGAAATAGAACTTACCTGCACTGACAAAATCGGTCGTGGATGTTCAACAAACCCACGTTGATCTAATAGATCTTTCCATCTTGGAAATTGATAATGGACATTGATTCGAGAGGCATTTTCCCGAATACTACGTTTCTTAGCAGAATCTGACAACGCCTTTCTGAGTTCTCCCCATTTTCTCAAGAAGTTGATTGCACTCACGAACGGTTTCCTTATTATACCCTTTGACACCTTGAAGTATTTTATTTTTTAAAAACAAGTCACTGTCAAAGTGAGATGACTCAATCAGACGTGATTAATGAACACGGGAACCATTTAGCAATAAAAACAACTCAGCGAGTTGATGCAATCAATCGAGATTGATTAATTAACCGGTTTACATGCTGTTGTTCCAGAGCTCAAAGCTCCGCTCCGCGTCTTGTTTTACAACACTGCTGAGAGCCGACAACCCTGCGGCGAGCCGACACGCTCTCATTCCCAGCCGCTAATGAGCTGAGGATAATAAAAGAGATCTCACTTATATCAATTGACGTACCCCCACTTTAACATGCACATTAACATATCGAAAAATTCAAAGTTCCGCTGTGACCTTGAGAATAATGTAAAGGTCACCAAAATGCCTTTGTATTCTCTGGGAGAAGCTATGCACAAGATATAAAGAGAATCCAGTCAACAGTTCTTGAGATATCCTGCTGACAAGGGTAAAATGGCAAAGTTTCATGTGACCTTGAAATGAAGGTCATGGTCACAAAACTGCAGGAACATTACTCTCACTATGGTGAACCTATATGCAGAATATGAAAAGAATTCAATGAATAGTACTTGAGTCATTCCATTTCGTACGTACGCAGGTAAATGCTAAATCCCCCACTTCGCGCTAAACGCACAGCGAGGGATAATAATGAAATAAAGTTAAGTTTAAGATCAAGGAGATAATGAAACAATTTTTTTGTTGAAATAACAAATAATGAATAAAGAAGTGGTTTATATATCTATATATATCTCTTCATACTCGATGTTCCAACTTCTAAAATGTCTCATAGAAGAGTTGATGTCATTCAGTGTTGTTAGTAAGATAATCCGAACGCTTCGGTTTTTCATGAAAACGTTCGGATAGTGAAATTTTCAGACTACTGAAATGAACCAAACAAGATGGAGTTAATTACCTTTGAATCTACAGACAGACAAGAACGTATTTAGAATATCAAATGAGTTTGACACAATGGATATTTATAACTATCACACAAAATGTGAACTTTCAATTTATTACAATTAGAAACTCCTGACACATAAAGTAAGACATTACAATTTATTAAAATAACAAACTACTGACACTCTCAACTCCTGTGTCAATCCACTGTCATTGAAGTTTACCGATCCAATCAGTGTGGTGATCGCTTGTCAAGGAGAATAGTCAGATGACCCAAACGCTTTTAATGAACCACCGGATTAATGAAGCAGAAATAGTTGTAATTAACTAATCCTTTACAGCTAATCAGGGTTCGGATTCGGAAACGAAATCAACGGATAAATTAATGAATCAACATTTAATGAGTTTATATAGAGATTAGTTTGGTTACAGCTTGCTACCGTTTCGGATTATTGGTGGCCGGACTTGACTCACACTCAGAGATGTATTTTACAAGTTTTGTAACACATTTTGTAACACATTTTGTAACACATTTTGTAACAAATTTGCATTATTATACAATAAAGTAATCTTTTGATTTCCCTGTTTTACGGTTTACTTTATAAATCTAAATTAATTTACATAGTAAGATAATGAAGTGTCATTTGAATTGTCTTATTCTGACTCTACATATGTTTGCTAATAATGGGGGTCCAGATTTGTATATAAGTGTCAATATCCAAGGTGACTTGAGGCAAAGTTTCCTCTATGTTTTTAGGGTTGTCACCTTTTTACCGAACGGATTGAGAGATTTGGTGCCTTATCACAAAGACAGACATGTTGTTACAACTAAACTATAGGAGCTAAGGGAGGTAATTCATCTAATGACTAAAATAATCCAATGAATATTAAACCATCAAATTTCAAGAGTTAAGAATTGTAAATATTGATGAACTTACATAGCTCCACTGTGGAAGAATTGTCCCCTCTTTAACAGATCATTGAAGGTGTAGCACTGGGCTGCATTTAGACACACAACAGCTTTTACCTGACACACAAAACACAATCTATTTTACTGCATAGAAATAAATAATAATTTCTCTAATACACAGACTATCACACAGCAATGACAACATGTAATTTTGGACTTGAAGTTTTATGTGACTGCGCTCTTGATCTGCAAAGAAATCGGCCCTACTGCCTCACAAACTTAAAGGGAAAGTTCTATCACTGATCTATCGGCAGCATCCGCCATATTGCATTCTTGGCATTACGTGAAATGAAAACACGGTATATTTAACCAAATTTTACACTTTTTTTGAAAATTAAACATATACAATGATAGAAAATTCACATAGTAACACATAACATATAATAAAACGAATAAACAAAATGCGTTTAGTCCGTAGCGAAGTTTTCCCCACTCGCAGCGCCGATGAATGGCTTCAGTTCTCAGCGTTTTTATTTTTCAACAAATATGCGCTTGTCTTTATCAAGTTGTGAAATATAAAGTCATCAAGATATTAACTTTATTAATATATTTTAATTTTACTGTGTTTTAATCATGTATTTATATCATATTTGTGTAAACAAGAACATCCTCTCGAATTTAGTTTCCAAAAAAAATACCCCGACAGAACCCTCCTTTTAAGAAAACATAAAATGTTAACTATCCAGGTTACTGGGCCTCTATATTTATGAGGAGGCCCTGAATTAGTGATTCAGTATAGTTATCATTTTAGGTTTTTCTAAAGTTAGTCAGGCAGTACCTCCTTAATGAAACAAGTTTGAGGTCGATTTGTGTTTTGACAAATCTATGCACTTGAGTTGAGTTCCGGAAGCCAACAGAATCTTTGAGGGGGGAAAGAAGCATGTTGTAAATATTAGATGGCATAATATTACACACCTCACCTTAGGATTATTAACAGCCATGAACATGCCCAGCTCCCCTCCTTTAGAGACTCCAACGATCCCCACACCGCCTGCCTGTACTGATGGGTTGTCCGCGAACCAATCAACGGCATCAAGCAGGTATCCAATGTCAATACTGGTCATATCTTGAGGAAGGTCTTCGTATGCAAAATAACCGAGGGCGAAGGCGGCGAATCCTCGGGACGCTAGGAGAGCCGCCCTGAACTCTACAAGACCTCCCGAAGATCCAAACATGTCAATCACACCCGGGAATGGTCCAGCACCTACAGACATTGAAACAAGAATTTTTAGCAGTTTATTATAAGTTTGAAAAGGTACCAGAGACAAAAAGAGATAGTTTGCAAATTTTGTCTCATATAATTGCAAGACGATTTACTATTCATACCTTTTTATGAATATATAAGTGTATTCACAAGTGAGATGAAAATTACCGTTTTTATTTAAATGGCAACACTACTCACTAGTATGTCTGAGGTGAAAGCAACCATGTTTCAGGTACAAACACAACACATAGCGGATAATAAACTTTCTTTTTATAATGTATCATGAAAACATGTTAGACTTATTTTACTATAACCATTAGTCTATTACCATGTTATATGTACAATATACTTTGTTGTCTGATTGTGTTCTCTGTTTGGACAAATCTGCATGGACCTCTGATACGTTTATATTTCTCCAATGATAGAACAAGCCAGAGAGGAGAGGTTGACATCATGTTATCAAAAAGGCCCCTTTTGTGAAGCAACAGCTAGTAACGGTAACTACTTTATGAGATAAAAGCTTTTTCCTTTTGTTTGAAAAAAAAGAAGTTTGTATATAAATCTAAACTCACCAGGAGGGAGAAACAGAGTGCCTCTGATCTCCCCGTCTCGTATAACTATCCTTCTTACATTGTCAGCCTTGCACCAGCGCTCGAGGGACGTTGACGCCAGAACATTCTGGGAATTCGGGATGTCTTCCCACTCCACTTTCCCGTCAAGCAGAGAGAGCGTCGGACGGAACGGTTGTGTCACGTCAGTTTTAACGAGTCTTTTATTTCTCTGACCTACCGCTGGTCGTAAACTCCATAGAAGACCCATGCCATCAACACCTGAAATACATATTAAGATCATAGGTCACTGGTGATAGTGGATATGAAAACATCAGCAATTTAGGATTTTAGATTTTTTTTTATGGTTTTTAACTTTGCACTACTGCCAGTCTTCAGAGGTTGACATTTCATCGTTTTTGTGAGGGGTAACAACTTCGTAACTTCAATATTGTTATGTACAATTGTTGGTGGGTGTCAGGATCAAATATATAAACATTGATCTATCTAGGTGCGAGGTTCCTTCCCACAATTTTAGCTTGGGGGCCTCAGTACTTCTGGAGAAGAAATCAAAATGTCAAATGTTTGTGAAAGCTGGATAGTGGACATTGACAGATGCTTGATAATGGTTTTATAGGCCTGATGAGCGCAGAGATGCTGCCCTGGACAACGGTCTTACACACCTGATGAGCCAATCATTCGAGCCTAATCCCTCCCTTGGATGTCTGACGCTAGCATTTAACTATTTTTTCATCACTTTAAATTCTACATTATTTGCCTAGTTCAATAGTCTTCCCTAGGGAGCAGATTTTAGGCACCATGTAACTCCTAAATTTGTACAATACTGTTTTGTCCATTCATTCCATACTCTAGAAGAATAAACATAGAATAGAAAAAGAGAAACCAGAGCCTAACCCTCGTATGTGCCTCCCTCGGATGCTTGAGATGTCAAATCCAAACAGCCCTTATCGTCAGCTACAAATTGTGCACACGAAGAAAATGTTCCTCGTTCTTCCAATACTGCTGTTACCGTGACAACTTGTTGTGGCATCAGCCCCCTTGCTGTAATACTGATTTTCTCATCGATGAGAGCAGTCTGTGGAGTTGCGGATATCTGAGCCATTGTGGTAGCAGATCTTGACAACAATAAAGTCTCCGTCCTTAGTAACCTGGTGCGAAAGATTGCTTTTCTAAAAAATGCTGCAATGAAATTGTTTCAGTTTATGTTTGTACAATTATTAATTATTAAAATTAGCCAAAATTAGTTAAATGTACATACTTTTTGCTATTCATAGAGAACTCAGAACATAGCTTGCATTGCTAAACTTATAACAGTACATTGTTCTTGTTGATGAAAGACTATATTTGGAATTTTAATTTGCTAGGTTACTATTAATTAAATAAAATATTTGTAAAAGCATTTAGGCTAGAGTTTCACAACAGAAAACATTTGAGCTTAATTAACTTTTTAAGTTATCTTGAAAAAAATCTTCATTCGTAATAATCAACTTATAAGGTCTATTAAATTTCCTATTATAATTGATACAAATAAGAGTTTACTTCTGTATACACAACAGACATATCAGTTAGTTCGATGTTTCTTTAACTTTCTTGGCACTTGGCAGAGTCTGTTGTCAAGTGTGACTGATCGCTAAAACAACTTGATGAATTATTTCAAATGCTACCCAAGAACAAGTTATAATATTAATAGTTACCAGAAAAGATTGTCATAGTGTTGAAAGCATTTATTTCGTCATTCTCGCAAATCTCAAAGTCTGAAATCGTGTCGACCAGAGTTCATTGGCAAAATCAAAGGTAGATAACTCCTAAATTACTGCCGCATACCACTAAGAAAACATCTATGAGTTACACGTTTCTAAAAATAATAATGTTAACTTTCGACAATTTAAAGAAATTGTAAAAAGATTATGCGACATACGTATTAAATAAATGTAGCAGGGTCACTTGCGAAATGATAACAAGGGCTGCTGGTAGGTTCGACGGAGTTTATTCCATACTAAGGTTATATGAAGATAACCAGATAGTAGAAACACCCTGTAACAATACATAAAATAGATAAGTAAAACATACACAAATGAGACATGTGATGCATCATACAATACATGCAAATATGAATTATATAAGTAGTTTTTATACTTTGTTATAATATACACTTAGATTTGCACATATTCATACATCATAGGATAAATGATATATAAAGGCAAATGATAGGTTACGTTATTACATTATACAATATCAACATTATATGCCAATATGATAATATGTAAAAGACATGACAATTGATCCAAAATATGGAGTTTGGACAAATGATACAAAGTATGAATATAATACAATGAAAACAATACAATGACATAAACGTACCAAATATGTGGTATTCGGGTGCAACCAAAATGGGGAACCAGTGGATGTCGTCACATGGTTACATGACCTAAAATAATTATTAAATAAATGGTAACTATTGCACCCAAATATAGAATATATAAACATACATTAGTGTCCAGCATGAATGGACTAAATATAGAATACGAATATAAATAATCTTAGCCCTAACCAAATATATATATATGGAAATATAATTACTTGGCACATGTATATGACATGAGCCCAGCTAAAATACAATTACAGCATAGTAACAATACTATACCAAAACATTACAATGGGAATTATGAATGCCTATTAAGTAAATGATAAATACTATGATAGATGTATGATAATGCCTATCCCTATTGGAAATGTATAGATTGATACATTTACTATAAATATGCCTTATAGGAATTATGATAAAATATGCATAAAGTACAGCGTTACATGTACTCTATGAAAACTATAAAGAAATATATTAACATAAGCACATACATTACTTGTGCTTATTGCATGATAGTAAACGTAAACACAAAAGATATATATACAGTTTAAAACAATAGGTTGTGTGTTAATAACATAGCCGCATTTGATATGCAATACTAAAATAATGCTTGCACAACATATATGAATACATGTTCACACAGATCATGTACTTGATCTGCACTAAAGATAAAATATATACAATGCGACACAACCATTACAAGTACTATATGTAATAGACAAAACCTTACCTTCAGCATGTAATAATTTAGCTATAATACATTCATACATCATACACACAAAATCCTAACAATTTATGCATTTATATTAAAACCCTATTTTATTATAATGAAATATACTTTAAGATATGTAACTAACCTGGAAGTTGATGTAAATGTAGATGTAGATACGAGACTTGTCAAATGTCGAGTACAGTCGTCGTGCTAGTGCTTCACATGTGTGGTGATATGGAAGTGCAATGAATGTTAGTGTAGGTTACCTTTATAACTTTCCCGAAAGCATGCATTTCAAGGAGTGCGCTTACCTAACCACAGATAGAACAATAGGAGGGAAAGCTGAGGTGGTGAACTGAGCAATCAGTCACACCAAAGAACAATAGAGAGAAAGCTCCTACTAAGTTACAATAAGAATACCTGAAATAAAATCTTGTATTAGAACATAGTTATATACAATTATATACAATTAAAACATACAATATTAAAATATATTACTCTGCCACACACTTCCCCCCTCCGTCAAATGACGTCCTCGTCATGTGTGTTTTCCTGTGATTATGTCCATGAGAGCGTCCGTAGCCTTGGTGCTGGTTTCAAATACTCCTTTTGCTAAAAGCGTCTCAAGGTACTTGGCTCTCGTCCTCCATTCCGGTTCAGCTGTAGCTGCCATTACATATTCCCCTGTTGTCTGCCAATGAGGTCTGTTCCTTTCCCTAACAGATCTTCTCGGTCCTGGAACTGGTGCTTCCCCTCCTGGAGATCCTTCAGGCTGTGGGATAGTAGGCTGTTCCTGAGACTCATCTGCTGCTTCAGATGATGATGCTGCATCCTGTCCAATATCCTGGAAAGTAGCGTCTGCTCCATCATCTGTCACGTCAACAGCACCTTCATCCATGGCAGCTTCTGTTACCTCCTCTTCCAGAGCGGCGTCTGTCTCAACTTCAGCCTCATCATCTTCAGTTGGCCTGTCAGATGTAGTCTCATCTGACACTGAAGGTTCTGGAATGGCAACAGGTATCACCTCATCTTCCTCAAGGTCCTGACTGACAGTGTCATCCAATTCTTCCTCGGGTGATGATCCAGGGGTAGTTGGCTTCACTGTAGTGCGCTGTTTCCTTGAGCGTGGTTTTGGTACTGGCACATCAGGGGGAGACAAGTATCCAATAGGAAGTAGAAGATTCCTATGAAGTGTCCTTTGATGTCCTTCGCCAGTTTCTCTCCTCACAATGTAGACAGGGATGAGTGGATCCGGTTGCTTGAGAACAATGTATGGTTCTTCTTCCCACTTGTCTGCGATCTTGTGTTTGCCCTCAAAAGCAACAATCTTCACAAGCACTCTGTCACCTGTCTCTAGTCCGTCAGCTCTAGCTTTGGTATCATAGTTTGTTTTCTGTCTTCCTTGTGACCTTGTTGCTGTTTCCCTGGCAAGGTCATAAGCTTGACGAAGTCTTTCTCTCAGAGCTTTGGTATACTGGGCAACGGTCTTAGATTTTCCTGGATCCATGTCTAGTCCAAAAGCTAAGTCTACAGGTAATCTTGGTTGCCGTCCATACGTAAGGAAAAAGGGTGAATATCCGGTTGATTCATGTCTTGTCGAGTTGTATGCATGAACGAGTGGGCCAACATGAGATTTCCAATCCTTCTTCTTGTCTGTGTCGAGAGTTCCGAGCATGTTCAATAGGGTACGATTGAATCTCTCAGTCATGCCATTACCCATGGGGTGGTATGGTGTCGTTCTGGACTTGGACATTCCTGTAAGATTACACAACTCTTGCATCAGTTTACCTTCAAAGTTTGCCCCTTGATCAGAATGAATTCGTTTTGGCAATCCATAGTGAACAACAAAATTCCTGAAGAATGCCTCTGCCGTGGTTTTTGCTGTCATATTGGTTGTAGGATAAGCCTGGGCGTACCTGGTGAAGTGGTCAGTCACTACCAAGATGTGTTGCTGTCCTCCCTTTGATGGCTCTAGTGTCAGAAAATCCATACAAACTAGTTCTAGAGGTTGTGTAGTAGTGATGTTCACCAATGGAGCTCTTACTGATGTTGAGGCTTTCCTTCTAAGGCATCTCTCGCATGTCTGTACATGGTTCTCTATATCCTTTGTCATTCCAGGCCAGAAGAATCTCTCACGGATCAGAGAGTAAGTTATGTCTCTTCCTGGATGACCGACCTGATCGTGGAGACAGCGTAGCACAGACTGGCGACATCTGGTAGGCAAAACAAGCTGTTCAAGTTTCTCACCATTGACTGTTGTTATTCTGTAAAGTACTCCTCTCTGTAGTTTGAAATTATTGAAGCTCTTGAACAGACTTGTCATCTCTGAATCTGTACTGACTTCGTTGTACCTTGGCCTTGTTCCACTCCTAAGATGAGCCATAACTGAATCCAAAGCTGGGTCCTTTGCTTGTGCTCTCCTCCAGTCACGAGCATTCATATCACAAGTCTTCTCTGATGTTTCCTCAATTACATCTGACGTGGATGAGACACTCTCAACAAGATTAGGGACAGACATCATGTTGCAGATAGCACCTACAGATTCCATGGATATGTGAGATTCCTCTTCCTCCTTTGGTAATCTTGATAATGTGTCTGCATCTGTGTTCGCTTTGCCTGGTCTGTACGAGATTGTGAAGTCGTAAGCGGATAAAGCGGCAAGCCAACGATGTCCTGTGGCATCCAATTTTGCGCTGGTGAGAACGTAAGTCAATGGATTGTTGTCCGTGAGCACTGTGAAACGGTGTCCATACAGATAGTCATGAAATTTTTCCGTGACAGCCCACTTTAAACACAGGAATTCAAGCTTGTGTGCGGAATAGTTACGCTCTGATTTGCTGAGACCTCTGCTGGCATATGCTATAACTTGTGGTACTCCCTCCTGCTGTTGGTACAGAACTGCTCCTAATCCGTGTGTGCTGGCATCTGTGTGCAGTTCAAAAGGTTGGTCAAAGTCCGCATATCCTAACACTGGTGGTTCTGTCAGATGTTTCTTGAGCTCCTGGAAGGCAGATTCTTGTGCTGGTCCCCATGTCCATTCAACTTTGGCCTGTTTGTTTCTTGTCCTCTTGTTTGTCTTTGGCATCAGTTCGCTGAGTGGTTTGGCTATTTTCGAAAAATCCTTTACGAACTTGCGGTAATATCCAGCGAATCCTAGAAATTTCCTGACTTCTTCTGGTGTGGTTGGAGTAGGCCAATCTGATATTTTCTCCACTTTCTCTGGGTCTGCCTCTATACCATTCTCTGACACGATGTAGCCTATGTATCTCACTTTGTTCTTGAAAAACTTGCATTTCTTTGGGGCTAGCTTGAGTCCACATTCCTGTAGGCGTTGAAATACAAGTTCCATGCGTTCAAGATGTTCTTCATAGGTTCTAGAGAAGATGATCAGATCGTCAAGATAAATCAGGCAGATGTTAAGATTTAGGCCAGACAAACACTGTTCCATCAGTCTCTGGTAGGTGGCAGGAGCATTACATAGTCCAAAAGGCATGCGATTAAACTCATAGAATCCTAATGGTCCCACGGTGAATGATGTGCGTTCCTTATGCTCTTCTAGGAGTTCTACCTGATGATAGCCAGACTTCATGTCAAGAACTGAGAAGTACTTCATTCCTCCGAGGCAGTCAAGTAACTCGTCAATCCTTGGTAAAGCATAGTTGTCTCGTAAACTCTGTTTGTTAAGCTGGCGAAAATCAACACACATTCTCAGTTTTCCGTCCTTCTTGCGCACAAGTACCACATTAGATGACCAAGGGCTATGTGAAGGTCTGATAATCCCAGCTGATAGAAGTTGTCTCAAGTGGCTATGGACTTCATCAAACATGGCAGGTGGGATGCGACGGTGGCGCTGCTTGAAAGGAATATCATTCACAAGATCAATCCTATGTCGCACTAGGTTGCTGTGTCCCAAGTCATCATCTCCCTTTGAGAATATGTCCTTATACTTGAGAATGAGCTCGATCCCATGGGCAAGTTCAGTCTTGGTCACATTCTCCTGTTGGACATCCACGTGCTCAAGAAGTGTCTTTTCATCCTCTGTGTGGTGTGGCATGTTTCCTTCAAATAGAACAGGCTGAAGTTCACATATAACTGTCTTGGGCTTCACCACAATGGTCTGAGTCGTGACGTTAGCAAGATGTATATCCACATGTCCAGGATTCTCCCAATCATATTCCATAATTGTGGGGGCAATATCTAGATCCTTGTGGATAGTCGCACTGGTAGATGGATGTAACATAGCACACACTCTAGGATAGTTGATGGGCTGAGTAACATGTCCTTGAATAATGACCTGAGAGTTGGCTGGGATGATGACAGTGCCTGATTCACTACACTTCACAAGTGCTATCCGTCCTCCATTGCGTTGCAATTCCTTCTCCCTGATGGTCATAGTACGAAATGCCAGGTACCAAGGGGTAAAGAGAGCAGCTTTCTGTAGAAATCTAGTTCCATGATTGGCCTTGCATCCAGTAATGAAGTGTTCCAGGATGTTAGTTCCTATAAGAGCTGGCACTCTGGAGTTGTACTTGGTGTCCGATGATATGAGGAACATACAAGATACTGGCTGTGCTCGAGAGATCCCAGAAACTTCCAAGTTTACCACAACATATCCCGAGTAGGGAAGTGATTCTCCTCCTGCGCATTCGATGTTGAGCATGTCCTGTAGTGGTTCTATGGGGAGATGGGATAGATGGGCATCATAGAAAGACTGAGCTAATACAGAGACAGTGGCTCCTGTGTCCAATAAAGCAGTAGTGGCGGTGCCTTCTATGGAAACTGTTACTTCATTGGAGGATCCAACTAGTCCTTCAGGTACTCTGTTAGGCTTCTTGGGGCGCTCAAACAAACCTATCGGCGGCCCCTGCCCATAGGTCTGCGCCAGTTTAAAGCTCGTCCTCGCTTGGTGTGATCCATCCTGACTGTACATGAGTACTGCACATGGCCGACCTGCCCACATCGCCAACATGTTGGTCCTTGTTCTTGTTCCTGATATCCGTAGTCCTGAGTTGGCCTTTGATCCTGCCAATCCTTATGACCTTGATATCCAGGATTATTCCAGGCTCCTTGATGTGGTGGTGGTGGCTGATGGCGTGAAGTAGGATGGCTAGCTGATGCCTTCATATTGGAGACCTCTGTGGTTAGCTTGCTGAGCATATCCTTGACCTCTTTCATCTCTTTCCTCCACTCTGGCTCCTGTACTGTTGTCATCTTTGCAGATGCTTGGGCTTTTGGTCGTACAGATACTTGACAGAGTTGGTCATTCTCAATTTCCCTCAAGGATTCCAAAAGCTCATCGAACGTGTGGATGGAATCAAATTTGTGCCCTGAGATGTTCTTGAGAGATGGCTCCAGTCCGTTCCATAACATGTTCCGTAGCATCTCATCTGTGTCTTGGAATGTGTTGGGACTATCCTTCATGGCATGGCACAGTAGTTCCTCCAACCGACATCCCCACTTGGACACATCCTCATTCTCCTGTTGCTTGGCACTGTAGAATTGGGCCATTATTGATTCCTTTCTCTCCACGGTTCCAAAGACAATCATCATCTTCCTCAGTAATGCCTCAATATCGCTTCCGGGCCTCATGTTAACAGCTATCCTTGCTGCGTCTCCCTTCAACGAGTCCCTTATGGCATGTGTCTTGTCCTCCTGAGTGTAGGAATGGGATTCCAGAAGTCCGTCAACATGATATCTCCAGACGTCATATGGTGTATCCTTGCCGCTCCGGTCTCCACTAAAGGATGGAATCCTGGGTGCCCTCTGGTAAACTACAGGCCTAGGTGTCCGCTCCTCATGTCTCTGTGGACTCCTGGAGATAACTCTCACTTTGGGGTTCTGAGGTGAAGTTGGTTCCGACTTGTGAGATAATCCGGTGAGCCAAGCTTCAAAATCCTCTGGGGTATTAGCCTTGGGTCTCTCCTTCTGACGACTAAATACCTCCAACATATTACCTACTTCCTCTCTAGTGAAATCCATGTTGCTCTCTATAGATATCCAACGAATAAACACAGGTGAGTAAATCCAAAGAGTCAAACACGGTATAGTGTCCACAAGGTGAGTCCATACATGGTAAGTATCCAGTTAAGAAATAGCACATACATCCTTGGAAAGCACTGACATAGACTGAGCACACACAGTGTCACATCCACAGAGCACTGGTAAGTAATCCGATTCCTGAGAGGGATAACGACTCTCTAAATATATAAATCCAGAGAGGGATAAGCGACTCTCTTAAGGGGTTTTTGAATTAACACATTTTGATTATTAATCCTGAAATGGAAGTAAGTATTAAATATCCTGCAACAAAGTTATGATTAGATTATCAATACATACATAAATGGTTTAACTAAACTATCCTGAATTAGAGCACAGTCAAATGCTTTCGTCCAATCATATGAGTGTATTGTGGTCACGTGGAGTACATTTATATCCCGATAGATGTACGGTTGTCTGGTTGCGTTCGGGTATCATGCTCATAAACTGGTTCACAGACTTTCATAAAAACAACAAACAATGTCAACTGATTCCTTCTCCCTGATGGTCATAGTACGAAATGCCAGGTACCAAGGGGTAAAGAGAGCAGCTTTCTGTAGAAATCTAGTTCCATGATTGGCCTTGCATCCAGTAATGAAGTGTTCCAGGATGTTAGTTCCTATAAGAGCTGGCACTCTGGAGTTGTACTTGGTGTCCGATGATATGAGGAACATACAAGATACTGGCTGTGCTCGAGAGATCCCAGAAACTTCCAAGTTTACCACAACATATCCCGAGTAGGGAAGTGATTCTCCTCCTGCGCATTCGATGTTGAGCATGTCCTGTAGTGGTTCTATGGGGAGATGGGATAGATGGGCATCATAGAAAGACTGAGCTAATACAGAGACAGTGGCTCCTGTGTCCAATAAAGCAGTAGTGGCGGTGCCTTCTATGGAAACTGTTACTTCATTGGAGGATCCAACTAGTCCTTCAGGTACTCTGTTAGGCTTCTTGGGGCGCTCAAACAAACCTATCGGCGGCCCCTGCCCATAGGTCTGCGCCAGTTTAAAGCTCGTCCTCGCTTGGTGTGATCCATCCTGACTGTACATGAGTACTGCACATGGCCGACCTGCCCACATCGCCAACATGTTGGTCCTTGTTCTTGTTCCTGATATCCGTAGTCCTGAGTTGGCCTTTGATCCTGCCAATCCTTATGACCTTGATATCCAGGATTATTCCAGGCTCCTTGATGTGGTGGTGGTGGCTGATGGCGTGAAGTAGGATGGCTAGCTGATGCCTTCATATTGGAGACCTCTGTGGTTAGCTTGCTGAGCATATCCTTGACCTCTTTCATCTCTTTCCTCCACTCTGGCTCCTGTACTGTTGTCATCTTTGCAGATGCTTGGGCTTTTGGTCGTACAGATACTTGACAGAGTTGGTCATTCTCAATTTCCCTCAAGGATTCCAAAAGCTCATCGAACGTGTGGATGGAATCAAATTTGTGCCCTGAGATGTTCTTGAGAGATGGCTCCAGTCCGTTCCATAACATGTTCCGTAGCATCTCATCTGTGTCTTGGAATGTGTTGGGACTATCCTTCATGGCATGGCACAGTAGTTCCTCCAACCGACATCCCCACTTGGACACATCCTCATTCTCCTGTTGCTTGGCACTGTAGAATTGGGCCATTATTGATTCCTTTCTCTCCACGGTTCCAAAGACAATCATCATCTTCCTCAGTAATGCCTCAATATCGCTTCCGGGCCTCATGTTAACAGCTATCCTTGCTGCGTCTCCCTTCAACGAGTCCCTTATGGCATGTGTCTTGTCCTCCTGAGTGTAGGAATGGGATTCCAGAAGTCCGTCAACATGATATCTCCAGACGTCATATGGTGTATCCTTGCCGCTCCGGTCTCCACTAAAGGATGGAATCCTGGGTGCCCTCTGGTAAACTACAGGCCTAGGTGTCCGCTCCTCATGTCTCTGTGGACTCCTGGAGATAACTCTCACTTTGGGGTTCTGAGGTGAAGTTGGTTCCGACTTGTGAGATAATCCGGTGAGCCAAGCTTCAAAATCCTCTGGGGTATTAGCCTTGGGTCTCTCCTTCTGACGACTAAATACCTCCAACATATTACCTACTTCCTCTCTAGTGAAATCCATGTTGCTCTCTATAGATATCCAACGAATAAACACAGGTGAGTAAATCCAAAGAGTCAAACACGGTATAGTGTCCACAAGGTGAGTCCATACATGGTAAGTATCCAGTTAAGAAATAGCACATACATCCTTGGAAAGCACTGACATAGACTGAGCACACACAGTGTCACATCCACAGAGCACTGGTAAGTAATCCGATTCCTGAGAGGGATAACGACTCTCTAAATATATAAATCCAGAGAGGGATAAGCGACTCTCTTAAGGGGTTTTTGAATTAACACATTTTGATTATTAATCCTGAAATGGAAGTAAGTATTAAATATCCTGCAACAAAGTTATGATTAGATTATCAATACATACATAAATGGTTTAACTAAACTATCCTGAATTAGAGCACAGTCAAATGCTTTCGTCCAATCATATGAGTGTATTGTGGTCACGTGGAGTACATTTATATCCCGATAGATGTACGGTTGTCTGGTTGCGTTCGGGTATCATGCTCATAAACTGGTTCACAGACTTTCATAAAAACAACAAACAATGTCAACTGATTGTTTTATTTATGGAGATAACACACAGTTAAACACGTATTAAATTGACAAACGACCTGCTGTGTTCCCTTTCCGAAAGGAAATAGTCGCTTCTGTTGATGGGGGTCTTCTATGTTAAGGAGCTTGATATTCCTAAAAGAAGAATAAAAGCATGTAAATAAAGCAAGTAATATGAGGTCAATTGTGTATTTCATTTATATCATGAGTAAGTGAAACAATGACAAGCATCAAACCATGTTACCAATGTTTTATATATTTTCAACCACGATATAAAAAATAATATCAAAAGTTATATAGAACGACATAAAAATGAGAAATAAGAAAGTGATATAAAATTACCTTCTTGGAGTGTTAGAGGATGGAGACTGCATCGCGTCTCACTGAAACTCCTGTATCGTCACAGTGTCCGAGCGATGTCCAGTACGACGTTACATTCTTTCCTACAGACAGTTCCTTTGCTACAGTAACCTGAAATAATTTATATGCAATATAGACGGGATGCACACTAGCATATGCAACAATAGATATAACAACTCGCATATTGATAAATACAGCTCAACAAACAACTTATCGTGTTGGTAAAAAATTTGAAATACAAAAAAACAATAACTGTTATTAAATAAACCAATTAAATGAAAATTAGTTTGAATTTTATAATTACAGAGTTTGAAAAGTAAGAAGCAAAAAAGTAAAGTTACCTTTCCTGAATGAATAGTGTACTTGTCCTTGGACTGTCCACGATGAAGCCATTGTGTGAACTGATTCATTCCACAAACCACTCAGTCTTTATAGGCAATGAAATGTATTACTGTTCAATGTTGCTGAATAAAAACGTGCTTAAATCATGCATGTGCGTGATTCAAGCACGACGCTTATGCTGTAGCACGACTCGTACGCTTTATATAAAATGTACGCCTCATGCACCTCGGACAATTTCAGAAATTCAGTGCTCAGTCCCGAAGATGACGTCAATGTCCCTAACATTTGCATATGAAAATGAGAGATGTCAATGTTTTGCATGTTGTGTTCGAGAGAATGTTTCCCAAATTTGTTGACAAAATATTTGAAATAAATTCATTTTAAGACATTTTCTTGACGACTCAAGCATTTGACTGTGCTCTAAGATAGATAGAGAACTCGCAGCAGTACATTATCGGGATATAAATGTACGGGTTTGAGAGGGTTAGGCTCGGCTGACGCCTCGCCCAACCCTCTCAAACCCGTACATTTATATCCCGATAATGTACTGCTACTCGTCCTCTATCTATTACATAGAAATGATTAGATATTTGGCAACATGGTATACAAAATATTATGTGGATGGCAAAGTATCTAACAAAATCTTAACCCTGAAAGAGAACACAAGATTAAGGTTTACATGGCATTACATAGCAATAAACAAAAATTATAAAAATTGTCATGAAGGGCACATAATGCACAAAAAGGAAATCATGAAAGGCACATAATGCACAAAAAGGATATTATGAACTTTAAGGAAGGAAGGAAATAAAGAATGCTACATTAAGTTAGAAACATTAATGGTTACATTGTGCAAAACATATTGTGCAAATATACAGTTCAGTCCTTGTCCGTCAAAGAAGGAAAAGCAAAGCAAAGTATGTATATGTAATACCTACATGCTGTAATGGAATGGTTTAGATAATTATTTACTTAAATATCTTAAACACATCCACACATTCAGCAATCACTCAACACTCATACATGCTTATGCTAAAGGTAAGTAAACATAGTATGAAATGAATAAGCTAGGTATGCCGCAACTGAAGGATGATTAACTGATTACTAACTAACTAAACTAAGACATGATAAATTAATCAACTAAGTACATGTAAAGAATGAAACAAAATGTCAACAATGATTAGACTAAATTAAACTAAACTAAACTAAAGCCGGCACTAACTAAGTCTAGACCATGGTCAACTTACTGAGCTCAGAAAAAAAACTAGAGTACTCATCACAGTAACACAGCTGGTCCCTGGAAACAGAGTCTATCTCTCGGTGATCACATCAGTGCTGACATCATGCCTCCATGACGTCACAGGATCCTCACGCAGTCCAAGTCTAGTACTAGCAGTAGAGCTCCTATGTCCCTCCAGGCCAAGTCCCTCCATGGTCCAATCCTCAGTCCCCCGTGTCCTCAAACTCCAGTCCCTGTTCGGGCGCCATTTTGTAGCAGGGTCACTTGCGAAATGATAACAAGGGCTGCTGGTAGGTTCGACGGAGTTTATTCCATACTAAGGTTATATGAAGATAACCAGATAGTAGAAACACCCTGTAACAATACATAAAATAGATAAGTAAAACATACACAAATGAGACATGTGATGCATCATACAATACATGCAAATATGAATTATATAAGTAGTTTTTATACTTTGTTATAATATACACTTAGATTTGCACATATTCATACATCATAGGATAAATGATATATAAAGGCAAATGATAGGTTACGTTATTACATTATACAATATCAACATTATATGCCAATATGATAATATGTAAAAGACATGACAATTGATCCAAAATATGGAGTTTGGACAAATGATACAAAGTATGAATATAATACAATGAAAACAATACAATGACATAAACGTACCAAATATGTGGTATTCGGGTGCAACCAAAATGGGGAACCAGTGGATGTCGTCACATGGTTACATGACCTAAAATAATTATTAAATAAATGGTAACTATTGCACCCAAATATAGAATATATAAACATACATTAGTGTCCAGCATGAATGGACTAAATATAGAATACGAATATAAATAATCTTAGCCCTAACCAAATATATATATATGGAAATATAATTACTTGGCACATGTATATGACATGAGCCCAGCTAAAATACAATTACAGCATAGTAACAATACTATACCAAAACATTACAATGGGAATTATGAATGCCTATTAAGTAAATGATAAATACTATGATAGATGTATGATAATGCCTATCCCTATTGGAAATGTATAGATTGATACATTTACTATAAATATGCCTTATAGGAATTATGATAAAATATGCATAAAGTACAGCGTTACATGTACTCTATGAAAACTATAAAGAAATATATTAACATAAGCACATACATTACTTGTGCTTATTGCATGATAGTAAACGTAAACACAAAAGATATATATACAGTTTAAAACAATAGGTTGTGTGTTAATAACATAGCCGCATTTGATATGCAATACTAAAATAATGCTTGCACAACATATATGAATACATGTTCACACAGATCATGTACTTGATCTGCACTAAAGATAAAATATATACAATGCGACACAACCATTACAAGTACTATATGTAATAGACAAAACCTTACCTTCAGCATGTAATAATTTAGCTATAATACATTCATACATCATACACACAAAATCCTAACAATTTATGCATTTATATTAAAACCCTATTTTATTATAATGAAATATACTTTAAGATATGTAACTAACCTGGGAGTTGATGTAAATGTAGATGTAGATACGAGACTTGTCAAATGTCGAGTACAGTCGTCGTGCTAGTGCTTCACATGTGTGGTGATATGGAAGTGCAATGAATGTTAGTGTAGGTTACCTTTATAACTTTCCCGAAAGCATGCATTTCAAGGAGTGCGCTTACCTAACCACAGATAGAACAATAGGAGGGAAAGCTGAGGTGGTGAACTGAGCAATCAGTCACACCAAAGAACAATAGAGAGAAAGCTCCTACTAAGTTACAATAAGAATACCTGAAATAAAATCTTGTATTAGAACATAGTTATATACAATTATATACAATTAAAACATACAATATTAAAATATATTACTCTGCCACACAAATAATCGTAATATCCATCTGCTTTCCGTTTTTGTTTAATCTGTCATCTTGGAATATGCTTGAATAAAAACCGAAAAGTGATATTGTCGGGGTTAGTGGGTCTTTAAGTAAAAGTAAACTGTTCTAAAAAATCAATACGTTGTCATTTTACTCCGTTATCTTTATCAAGAATTCTTAAGTACAACTTAATATTAGGTCATTATCAGTAATTGACTAAAGAGAGAATCTCTGATTTCAGCTCAAGTAATCAAGTGTCTTCGACATGACATATCATACAACAGTTCATTGATTGTTATTGATTGCACCTCTTCATAAATCGGGTGCTAGGGACGATCCAAATAATTATAGAGGTACCGGTATTGCATTGTTGAATACACTTTGCAAAATATTAACTACTATAATGATAATCGTATTACGGCCTGGGTATCAACTTGAGAACTTATATCAGAATGTCAAGCGGGTTTTCGAGAAGAAAACAGTACTACTGATAATATATTTACCCTAGATAGCATTTTCCATAAGTATCTGCGGAAGAAAGGGGGAAATTTTTACGGTATATTTGTTGACTTTAAGAAAGCGTTCGATTCCGTCAATAGATCCAAATTGTTATACGTCTAGTCCTCCTACGTTCAGGTATACATGGACGTCCTCCAACGCCTATATTACATAATATGTACGCCAATGTGAGACCATCTGTTAAAATCGACAGATCTCAAATGAGTGATATATTTGAAACATATGCCAGCGTTAGACAAGGTTGCATACTTTCACCAATTCTTTTCTTACTATATGTTGAAGAACTTGGAAATTTTAGCGAATGATTCAAGAGGTGTATTTATAAACGAACATATCAGAGATCTTTCAATACTGTTATTCGCAGATGATGTCGTTCTTTTAGCCGACTCTGTGGTCCAGTTACAGCGTAATATAGATACCCTATATGAGTATTGTTTGAAATAGGACCTTCAGATAAATATCAGTAAAACGAAAATAATGGTTTTTATAAATGGGGGCAAGATTTCTAATTGTGAAAGATGGTATCTAAATGGACAAAAACTAGAAGTGGTTTCATATCATAAATATTTAGGTATCATTTTCTCTTGCAGAAATATATTTTCTAGAGCCTGTCAAACGTTATCTATGCAAGGTAAACGAGCTTTACATGTCATAAAGCGCTTCATTAGTAAATACAAGGAACTGCCAGTTAACGCAGCATCCAAGATGTTTGACGGGAAAATCCAACCGATTTTGCTGTACGGCTCCGAGATATGGGGCATTTACAAAAATATTGAACAGGTACATTCGAAGTTCTGCAAGTTCTTGTTACGTGCTAGCTACAGAACTGCGAACAAAGTTGTTCTATCTGAATGTGGGCGTTTCCCGCTATTTATTAATGCTCGCCGTCGGGTCATTTATTACTGGCTAAGATTGATGAAACAGCCAACTACACGATACTCAAGAAGTAGTTATGCATTAGACATATATATTGATGATACAATTTTATGTTATTTCGTTAGAACTATCCTATTTATTCATGGCTTAGGACATGTATGGCTGGCTCAACATGTAAATGACACGAACAACTGTCCGTTCTGTATTAACCATGTACTCCTTATCTGTCCGAAGTATGCAGAAATAAGAAAGAACTATCTGCCATATTTTTTACTATTACCAGTCATCAAGATTTAAATTCCGTATATTTTGCTTCTTCAAACAGAAAATACTGAACTGCTATTTAAGCTATCCCTTGTGTCGTACCATATATTTAAATTAAGAAAGCTTTTTGATTGTTAAAGTGAATTGTTGATGTCATACAGGTTGCGCAAAAGTATTTTACAAACTGTATATACTTGTACTATTGGCCCTTAGGGCCACCTATACGAATAATATCTGCCTGTCTGTCTCACAACAGTTCATTGAATTACAACATTTCTCCTTGTCCGTTTACTGTAAGTGATATATTAAAGGTTTATACTGAGGATATAAACTATCGTCGTGTAGATGGTGAATACATGATTCTTTGATGACATGATCGATGGCGACTAAAGTCTGAAATATGTTTCGGGCACGCATTCATCGCATATAAACCGTAGTCTTGGTTATCGTAACTGTGTATTTAAAGTGTATGAAACAGTATTATATTTCAGTACAGTATTTACTTACGTCATGTTATCCATGAGACAGGATCATCAGCTGTGTAACATCACTGACGATTGAGTCTTTGTATTGTTGCCGGTTTTAACTGTACTCCTGACACTATTGACGCAACGATCATTGTTGCAGTATGAGTGGGTAAAGTTCTACCAATGACAGACTTAGTGGTTGCAACATTACCGGTTGCAGCATTGTAGAAGGTACCTATGCTGTTGTCCAAATTACCATCAGTAACATCACTACTGCCAGCATTGTGGTATAGTACATCACTGACAGCAACATGTTCTGGGGAGGAACATTTCTGGCGGCAACATCACTTGGTATAGTTACTTAAATTCTGCCAAAGTTCCATTATTCACCTTGTTCAATCATTAACATTACTAGTAGTGCGCATTTTCGATAGCAATTCATTATTGATTATAATTTATACTTGTGAGTAATGGCATCGTTGTTCATCGTCATTTATTGAAGTACCGTCGAGTAGTGGCATCGTTGTCCATTACCATTTATTGAAGTACTGGTGAGTAGTGGCATCGTTGTTCATTATCATTTATTGAAGTACCGTCGAGTAGTGGCATCGTTGTCCATTACCATTTATTGAAGAACCGGTGAGTGATGGCATCGTTGTTCATTACCATTTATTGAAGTACTGGTGAGTAATGGCATCGTTGTTCATTACCATTTATTGAGGTACCGTCGAGTAGTGGCATCGTTGTCCATTACCATTTATTGAAGAACTGGTGAGTGATGGCATCGTTGTTCATTACCATTTATTGAAGTACTGGTAAGTAGTGGCATCGTTGTTCATTACCATTTATTGAAGTACTGGTGAGTAATGGCATCGTTGTTCATTACCATTTATTGAAGAACTGATGAGTAGTGGCATCGATGTTCATTGCCTTTTATTGAAGAACTGGTAAGTAATGGCATCGTTGTTCATTACCATTTATTGAAGTACTGGTGAGTAGTGGCATCGATGTTCATTGCCTTTTATTGAAGTACTGGTGAGTAGTGGCATCGTTGTTCATTACCATTTATTGAAGTACTGGTGAGTAATGGCATCGTTGTTCATTACCATTCATTGAAGAACTGGTGAGTGATGGCATCGTTGTTCATTACCATTTATTCAAGTACTGGTGAGTAATGGCATCGTTGTTCATTACCATTTATTGAAGTACTGGTGAGTAGTAGCATTGTTGTTCATTATCATTTATTGAAGTACCGTCGAGTAGTGGCATCGTTGTTCATTACCATTTATTGAAGTACTGGTGAGTAATGGCATCGTTGTTCATTACCATTTATTGAAGAACTGGTGAGTAATGGCATCGTTGTTCATTTACATTTATTGAAGTACTGGTGAGTGATGGCATCGTTGTTCATTACCATTTATTGAAGTACTGGTGAGTAATGGCATCGTTGTTCATTATCATTTATTGAAGTACCGTCGAGTAGTGGCATCGTTGTTCATTACCATTTATTGAAGAACTGGTGAGTAATGGCATCGTTGTTCATTTACATTTATTGAAGTACTGGTGAGTGATGGCATCGTTGTTCATTACCATTTATTGAAGTACTGGTGAGTAATGGCATCGTTGTTCATTACCATTTATTGAAGTACTGGTGAGTAGTAGCATTGTTGTTCATTATCATTTATTGAAGTACCGTCGAGTAGTGGCATCGTTGTTCATTACCATTTATTGAAGTACTGGTGAGTAATGGCATCGTTGTTCATTACCATTTATTGAAGAACTGGTGAGTAGTGGCATCGTTGTTCATTACCATTCATTGAAGTACCGCCGAGTAATGGCATCGTTGTTCATCGTCATTTATTGAAGTACCGTCGAGTAGTGGCATCGTTGTTCATTACCATTTATTGAAGTACTGGTGAGTAATGGCATCGTTGTTCATTACCATTTATTGAAGAACTGGTGAGTAGTGGCATCGTTGTTCATTACCATCATTGAAGTACCGCCGAGTAATGGCATCGTTGTTCATCGTCATTTATTGAAGTACCGTCGAGTAGTGGCATCGTTGTTCATTACCATTTATTCAAGTACTGGTGAGTAATGGCATCGTTGTTCATTACCATTTATTGAAGTACTGGTGAGTAATGGCATCGTTGTTCATTACCATTTATTGAAGAACTGGTGAGTAGTGGCATCGTTGTTCATTACCATTCATTGAAGTACTGGTGAGTAATGGCATCGTTGTTCATCGTCATTTATTGAAGTACCGTCGAGTAGTGGCATCGTTGTTCATTACCATTTATTGAAGAACTGGTGAGTAATGGCATCGTTGTTCATTACCATTCATTGAAGTACTGATGAGTAGTGGCATCGTTGTTCATCGTCATTTATTGAAGTACCGTCGAGTAGTGGCATCGTTGTTCATTACCATTTATTCAAGTACTGGTGAGTAATGGCATCGTTGTTCATTACCATTTATTGAAGTACTGGTAAGTAGTGGCATCGTTGTTCATTACCATTTATTGAAGAACTGGTGAGTGATGGCATCGTTGTTCATTACCATTTATTGAAGTACCGTCGAGTAATGGCATCGTTGTTCATTACCATTTATTGAAGAACTGGTGAGTAGTGGCATCGTTGTTCATTACCATTTATTGAAGAACTGGTGAGTGATGGCATCGTTGTTCATTACCATTCATTGAAGTACTGGTGAGTAGTGGCATCGTTGTTCATCGTCATTTATTGAAGTACCGTCGAGTAGTGGCATCGTTGTTCATTACCATTTATTGAAGAACTGGTGAGTAATGGCATCGTTGTTCATTACCATTCATTGAAGTACTGATGAGTAGTGGCATCGTTGTTCATCGTCATTTATTGAAGTACCGTCGAGTAGTGGCATCGTTGTTCATTATCATTTATTGAAGAACTGGTGAGTGATGGCATCGTTGTTCATTACCATTCATTGAAGAACTGGTGAGTGATGGCACCGTTGTTCATTACCATTCATTGAAGAACTGGTGAGTAATGGCATCGTTGTTCATTACCATTTATTGAAGTACTGGTAAGTAGTGGCATCGTTGTTCATTACCATTTATTGAAGAACTGGTGAGTGATGGCATCGTTGTTCATTACCATTTATTCAAGTACTGGTGAGTAATGGCATCGTTGTTCATTACCATTTATTGAAGAACTGGTAAGTAGTGGCGTCGTTGTTCATTACCATTTATTGAAGAACTGGTGAGTAATGGCATCGTTGTTCATTACCATTCATTGAAGTACTGATGAGTAGTGGCATCGTTGTTCATCGTCATTTATTGAAGTACCGTCGAGTAGTGGCATCGTTGTTCATTATCATTTATTGAAGAACCGGTGAGTGATGGCATCGTTGTTCATTACCATTTATTGAAGAACTGGTGAGTAATGGCATCGTTGTTCATTACCATTCATTGAAGTACTGATGAGTAGTGGCATCGTTGTTCATCGTCATTTATTGAAGTACCGTCGAGTAGTGGCATCGTTGTTCATTATCATTTATTGAAGAACTGGTGAGTGATGGCATCGTTGTTCATTACCATTTATTTAAGTACTGGTGAGTAATGGCATCGTTGTTCATTACCATTTATTGAAGTACCGCCGAGTAATGGCATCGTTGTTCATTACCATTTATTTAAGTACTGGTGAGTAGTGGCATCGTTGTTCATTATCATTTATTGAAGAACTGGTGAGTGATGGCATCGTTGTTCATTACCATTTATTGAAGTACTGGTGAGTGATGGCATCGTTGTTCATTACCATTTATTCAAGTACTGGTGAGTAATGGCATCGTTGTTCATCACCATTTATTGAAGTACTGGAGAGTAATGGCATCGTTGGTCATCACCATTTATTGAAGTACTGGAGAGTAATGGCATCGTTGTTCATCACCATTTATTGAACTACTGGTGAGTAGTGGCATCGTTGTTCATCACCATTTATTGAAGTACTGGTGAGTAGTGGCATCGTTGTTCATTACCATTTATTGAAGTACTGGAGAGTAATGGCATCGTTGTTCATCACCATTTATTGAAGTACTGCTGAGTAATGGCATCGTTGGTCATTACCATTTATTGAAGTACTGCTGAGTAATGGCATCGTTGGTCATTACCATTTATTGAAGTACTGCTGAGTAATGGCATCGTTGGTCATTACCATTTATTGAAGTACTGCTGAGTAATGGCATCGTTGGTCATTACCATTTATTGAAGTACTGGTGAGTAGTGGCATCGTTGTTCATTACCATTTATTGAAGTACTGGTGAGTAATGGCATCGTTGTTCATCACCATTTATTGAACTACTGGTGAGTAGTGGCATCGTTGTTCATCACCATTTATTGAAGTACTGGTGAGTAGTGGCATCGTTGTTCATTACCATTTATTGAAGTACTGGAGAGTAATGGCATCGTTGTTCATCACCATTTATTGAACTACTGGTGAGTAGTGGCATCGTTGTTCATCACCATTTATTGAAGTACTGGTGAGTAGTGGCATCGTTGTTCATTACCATTTATTGAAGTACTGGAGAGTAATGGCATCGTTGTTCATCACCATTTATTGAAGTACTGCTGAGTAATGGCATCGTTGGTCATTACCATTTATTGAAGTACTGCTGAGTAATGGCATCGTTGGTCATTACCATTTATTGAAGTACTGCTGAGTAATGGCATCGTTGGTCATTACCATTTATTGAAGTACTGCTGAGTAATGGCATCGTTGGTCATTACCATTTATTGAAGTACTGCTGAGTAATGGCATCGTTGGTCATTACCATTTATTGAAGTACTGCTGAGTAATGGCATCGTTGTTCATTGCCATTTATTGAAGTACTGGTGAGTAGTGGCATCGTTGTTCATCACCATTTATTGAAGTACTGGTGAGTAGTGGCATCGTTGTTCATCACCATTTATTGAAGTACTGGTGAGTAATGGCATCGTTGTTCATCACCATTTATTGAAGTACTGGTGAGTAATGGCATCGTTGGTCATTACCATTTATTGAAGTACTGGTGAGTAATGGCATCGTTGTTCATTACCATTTATTGAAGTACTGCTGAGTAATGGCATCGTTGGTCATTACCATTTATTGAAGTACTGCTGAGTAATGGCATCGTTGGTCATTACCATTTATTGAAGTACCGGTGAGTAATGGCATCGTTGGTCATTACCATTTATTGAAGTACTGCTGAGTAATGGCATCGTTGGTCATCACCATTTATTGAAGTACTGCTGAGTAATGGCATCGTTGGTCATTACCATTTATTGAAGTACTGCTGAGTAATGGCATCGTTGGTCATTACCATTTATTGAAGTACCGGTGAGTAATGGCATCGTTGGTCATTACCATTTATTGAAGTACTGCTGAGTAATGGCATCGTTGGTCATCACCATTTATTGAAGTACTGCTGAGTAATGGCATCGTTGGTCATTACCATTTACTGAAGTACCGCCGAGTAATGGCATCGTTGTTCATCACCATTTATTGAAGTACCGGTGAGTAATGGCATCGTTGTTCATCACCATTTATTGAAGTACTGCTGAGTAATGGCATCGTTGTTCATCACCATTTATTGAAGTACTGGAGAGTAATGGCATCGTTGTTCATCACCATTTATTGAAGTACTGGTGAGTAATGGCATCGTTGTTCATTACCATTTATTGAAGTACTGGTGAGTAATGGCATCGTTGTTCATTACCATTTATTGAAGTACTGGAGAGTAATGGCATCGTTGTTCATTACCATTTATTGAAGTACTGCTGAGTAATGGCATCGTTGTTCATTACCATTTATTGAAGTACTGGTGAGTAATGGCATCGTTGTTCATCACCATTTATTGAAGTACTGGTGAGTAATGGCATCGTTGTTCATTACCATTTATTGAAGTACTGCTGAGTAATGGCATCGTTGTTCATTACCATTTATTGAAGTACTGGTGAGTAATGGCATCGTTGGTCATTACCATTTATTGAAGTACTGGTGAGTAATGGCATCGTTGTTCATTACCATTTATTGAAGTACTGGTGAGTAATGGCATCGTTGTTCATCACCATTTATTGAAGTACTGGTGAGTAATGGCATCGTTGTTCATCACCATTTATTGAAGTACTGCTGAGTAATGGCATCGTTGTTCATTACCATTTATTGAAGTACTGGTGAGTAATGGCATCGTTGGTCATTACCATTTATTGAAGTACTGGTGAGTAATGGCATCGTTGTTCATCACCATTTATTGAAGTACTGCTGAGTAATGGCATCGTTGTTCATTACCATTTATTGAAGTACTGGTGAGTAATGGCATCGTTGTTCATTACCATTCAGTGAAGTACTGGTGAGCAGAGACTGTTGTTAATTACCATTCGTTGACGTACTTGAGTAGTGACACCATTATCAATTACCATGTATTGTAGTACTGATGAGTAGTGATAGTATTGTTCATTAACATTTATAGAAGTACTGTAGTGACGCAATTCTCATTTATCCCTTTCGAAGTATTTGTGCAAACATTTTGATAAAAACAAGAGTAACCACACACATTTTTCACAGAAAACCTACAGTAACTTAAAGCATTTAAGGTAACATTAATGATGTAGAGAATTACTAGGAGAAATAGCCACCCCTCAACTTAGGTCAAATTAAATTCCCTTTAGAACCTGATGAAACACTAATTTATTATTTTCCTTTTTTCATAAACTCTTTGAATGTGCATATATTACAGCTTGACAAGGGATTTATTTACAAGACCAACACCATGTGTTAGAAATGGGTTATTTTATTTTTGAATAAATACAATTAAATCAGGATTCAGATGCTCCTTCCACTCAATGGCAGACATAACTGAATAAACTCATGGAAACTCTTACAAATATTTCTTGATGATCAACATAACAGGACATTACTTTCCTATTGCTTTTTAGAAAAAACATACATGTAGCCTTTACACTCAGGAAATCCTGTGCAGCACTAAATCATTATTTCTGATAACAAAGCAACATACATTCGGTCATTAAATGCAATGTCAACTTGACACATAAATATTGAGATCGGATTTGAAATTGAAATAAACATGAAAATGTATTATTCGACCATTATAATGAATGATAACAATGAAATAATCATTTTGTTTGTTGCAGTTATGCAATATTGCTAATACATCATTTCCTAACATTTTAGGCTGAACAGAATTAATGCAGTAAAGGTCAGTGAAACCTCTTCACTGGACCTCAAATAAAATATGTTTACCGTTAAGTGCTCTAGTCTATTGCTGACATTGACACTGAAATATAAAAATAACAAATTAATCAAAACTGGCTGAAATGTTTTACAATATGACTTTTCACTCAATGTTATGAATAGAAGGTATTTAAATGCAGTTACCTCTCATTGAGTGACAGCTAAGTTGAAAATATGGGCTCCACCCCTTGAAGATAAGAGGTAACACATATAACACATAACATTCTCTTCATTTTTGTGACAGGAAAACAAATTATTATGTCTTAAATTGGCCAAATTGAGGATTACTGGCTCAGCCATACCAAATTTCAATGACATGTTGACAACTGAAGAGTAACATATTTTCACATTAATGAGAAAACTGATGTCTCACTGCAATGATGATGATACTTTCTCAGATTGACAAAGAGTGGATATCTAACAGTTTTCATGTACCGGTAATGCCTTTTTTTATTTAACAAGAAAATAATGATTTGGTATCAAATGAGCGAAAGCCAGTCTTTGTTCAAATCATTCACAAGTTTGACAAAATTGGTAATTACGCTGAAGGGTGTGAAGTATTTGTTTTATTTGTTATATAACATTTATCAAGAAAAGTAGTTGTTGCGATTAAACTAAGATTTCTAAAGCGAAATACTGGGGAGAGAGTTGTTTATATTTCGATAAGGAGCAAATTATAATCACATTGGTCTTAAAATACGTAATGTCTTATGATATGGCTTATGACGTCATAAGATTTATTATTATAATTTGCATTGATCAAAGTAAGTCAACAAGAACTCACAAGTGATAGATATGACTGACGAGGATGTGAGAGTCTCCTTCACTACAACGGATACACAGCAAAGGCACTGGTCTAGTTATCTCATTCAGAGAATAAAGTTAGTTCACTGCACATATACAAAGTTAGATCACACAAACACCTCTTCAAGAGCTTCTTCTCACACAATTCCATCTCATACGACCCCGTCTCGCACACCTCCGTCAAGTGAGCAACAAATATAACAGAAGATCACCAGGACAGCATGCGTTCAAACACAATTTCCAAATATAATTACGGAACTGTATTGTTTAGATTATCATATATACTTGATCTTGACGAGTAAGTGCATGCAGGAAGAAAAGACAAATTCCATACACGAACGAGCCTTTATGAAACCTAATATGAAACCTAATATGAAACCTAATATGAAACCTAATATGAAACCTAATATGAAACCTAATATGAAACCTATGACCGTACTCATTTGTGCTCTGATATGACATTCCATCAGTTAGCTCAAAAAGCTTTGAGCATTATTGAATAAATCATTTGGGCTTATCAAGAAGAATGATTTACGTTTCAGAAAAAGCGCTTTTCAGTTTTTCTTAAAATATTGATCCAAATGCATGGATAAAATGTGCATGGTAAATTGGTAATGTATAATGAATATGATCAATAAACACGAAGATTCTTCAGGGAAAGTCATGGTTCTCATTTCCTCAACAGACGACAGCGAAATTAAACTCATCTACTGCTGATTGACATTTGATGAAAATCCAGCACTACTTATCACTAGTTCGGTAGCCAATGGCTAGTAAAAAAGATACTGGGCTAATAAAATTTAATGATTGGCAGTATTTAAAAGATGATATGATGTGTAGATGTTTTGAGCTAGATAGAGTGGGTTTGGATTAGTTTTTTCAAGCCAGACCAGGTTAATTTCTTCCCGTGAAATTTATCTTAAACTGAACACATAAATGTAACAACTAAAAACATGAAAGACTATGTATACGCTGAAGCAATGCATTTAAACCTATGCAACCTGATGCAACAATTTCAATTAAATAGACGTATGCAGCATAATGCTTGCTGTATGATTGAACAATGAAGCAATGATTGAGACACATCCTATTGTTCTCTCGCTCGCTCACTTTTTAGTAATGGAGTATTGTACATGCCATAAATTCTTCTCACAAGAAATTGTTTTTCCTAACGTGACTTTGTCATGAACAAATAGCTTATTGAAGTAGTCCTAGTAAGGATAAATTTGTCATGAATAATGTGTCTGTCCCCTCCGCTCCAATATTAGAAAGGAAAATAACTTTGATATACCAATTCGTTCGATTATTCAACTACTCAGACACATCACAGAAATTACTCAACTCATATATTCCCACATAACCTCTTATTCAATGCAGGAACCATATTTTCAAAAATCTCTTAGCATTAAGATGACTGTAAGTATCGTTTCTTAACAATGACTTAAAACTGCCTTAGCTATAAGAGAGCTTTGATAAGACGCCCAGAGATGTTTCTTGTTTCCAAAAACATCCACAGCAAACATCACTCCAATTACCACTATCCAATCAAGATAAATTCTATCATCATTTGTATATTCATATTCTAGTCAATCCGAACCATACAGAAATGAGATCAAACGCTGACATTTTAAATCACCTTAAAAATTGTCGCTGATTTCTAAAAAAATCTCATTGCAAACAATCTGGATTTTTAAACTGTGACACCAGAAAATTGTTGTCGTTAAGAGGGAAGATGTGACCTAAACAACTCTGGAATAGAGAAACCATAGAAATGCCATCTCATTTACTCAATGTTTGTCATGGACTGATACTACAGTAATTAAAAGTTTCACAACGAAGAGTCGTACTTCACATAATTCTTTCCGAAACGCTCATGTTTTTATATCTTTCCATATTGTTTTATCTACGTACAAAATGTATATTGTGCTGTGTTTACCAGCAGGAAACTGTTTTCATGGTATCCGTCAGCTTGATCACATTCATTGTCATTTCTGTACATTTCGAGACAATTTTAACAGTATGTCCATTGACACACGAGTTGTTCTCTACAGGTGGCTAATACCCTGACATAGCTTGAGAACAAGGCCCTGTCGACACCATCTCATCTTCTGAAGATCTCGAACAGATCCACCAGCACGACCGTTATTTTACATATGATCATCGCTTGTTGACTCTGTCCAGGAGTCACAGAATCAGTTCCAGCATGTCCTCCCAGCTGTCCAGGAGTCACAGAATCAGTTCCAGCATGTCCTCCCAGCTGTCCAGGAGTCACAGAATCAGTTCCAGCATGTCCTCCCAGCTGTCCAGGAGTCACAGAATCAGTTCCAGCATGTCCTCCCAGCTGTCCAGGAGTCACAGAATCAGTTCCAGCATGTCCTCCCAGCTGTCCAGGAGTCACAGAATCAGTTCCAGCATGTCCTCCCAGCTGATCAGTAGTTGCTACAACCAACATGATGGAACTGCTTTCTCGTTCCGGATGGGCTTGTTGTTTCCACAAGCCCTTCTCAGAGAAAGTTCTTTTCAATCAGGGGGTATACGTTTACGAGTAACCAAGACTAATTCTGAAGACATTAAGATACAGTTGATCATGACGGATGTTTCTTCCCAAGTCGACTGAAAACTCCCACACTTGTTGAAACATTGGACACCTTGGTTGTTGTAGTTTTTGTGGTTGGTTTGGAAGTAGAAGATTCTCCCACCTTTGGTCCCAAACGAGATTTCACACCTGTCGAGAGAACGAGGCTAGTAATTTACTCACGTACAAAGTATACAGACAGCAGACCTAATGCTAAAATCCATTTTTGTAACATATTTATCTGGGAATGAATCAGTGACCATGAAAACATTTCAAAACAGTTCGAGTCTGCTCATTTAATTAGCCAATTTCAGATCATATACTGAAAACTTCAACTCTCTAGCATTACTGTTTCAAAAGGAGAAAAGATTTAAAGTCGGACACCCTTCTGTGCCATTATTTCACTTTCTCCAAGTTTAGCTTCCCCTTACCAATGTCTACTTTAACAGTAGCTCCAGTTTTCTGCGGCCCCAGTCTGACAGTGACAGTAGGTTTGGCGGTGGACGTTGTAACGGAGGTTGTGCTACTCGCAGCCTCAGCGACAACCTTCTTGCCTAGTCTCTGTTTGACAGAAACACTCTCCATCGCGTGGTCCATCGACAAGATGCCCGCAGTAGTGGGGGATGTTGTTGTTACCTCAGCTGTCTGGATGGCTGGGGAAAAAAAGGAATGAGATACAAGATTACGTATAATGGGACGAGCTCCCAAAGAATGCATTTTTACATTATTGGAACATTTAGAAAAACATTTTGCAGTAATAGTTGTGAGTATGCACATCAACGGCTATTTAGGAATCCTTGCTTACTGAGTTCTCTAATTGATATGATTAATTTGTACAGATATGTCGCAAATGGAAAACAATGCAAATGAATTAGCAAGTAGGATAGCAAAGAATATGATCTTAGTCCTTACTTATTTTCTTCTTCATAGCAAGTTTATGGGCAGCTGTTGTCAGTTCGGAAGCTTTTTTCGACTTGGCTGAAGAAATCTTGATTTTCTTGGGAGGAGACTTGAGCACCCCGGCGTACTTCAGGGCTGTCTCACTTGAACTGTCGCTGTCATCGTCATCCTCTCCCAGAACCGACGTCGAAGACGCTGCTCTCTTAACCGTGGACTTGTCTCCAAGTCGATTGAACACTGAACTCTGAGGAAGGGAACCGATCACACATGTAAACATGAAGATACTGAAATACTTGTCTAAACAATGCATTATAGCTTCAATCCTTAAAATCATTACATTCATCTGCTCTCTAATGATCTTCTATCTTTTGTGTTAACTTACTGAAGGAGAAGTTGCGCGCAAAACCACATTTCCCAGTCCAGTGACTGTCACCTGTTGTGGAGAGTCGCTACCCAGACGCTCGAACACTGAGGACCTCTTGGATAGTGAATCTGAAAGATAAAACACACTTCAACAATACGTCACAATGTTTTCTTGAACTTACCTCCACATCAGATCTTTACTCACTACTGCACTAATACACCTATCTACAGCAACTAACCAAGCCCTGAACATTCTCTTTGTTCCTCTTTTAAATGCACCAATATTTAAGAGAACTTGTACAGTCGTTTGCCATGTATATACATGTTTACTGATGTACATCATTCATATTCCCATGTGCCATGGTTGCTTGAGAAATAAACTGTTGTCTGTCATAAATGATTTCCAAAATATCACAATGGATTTAATGATAATGAAACTCAAGATGATGTAACAATTGTCCATTGTAAATAATGTGTCCTGTAACTAAGATATTGTATCAGCTAGTGAACCAATTGCAAGTATTTCCATTGTCATAACAAAAAAACCATTGTCTTCATATGAGAAGAGAAATGAGAAAGTACCTGGTGTGTCTTGTTTAACAATGACAACTTGATTCATGGGGGCTGAGCCTGGGTCTTTCCTCATGTAGTGGTCCACCATCCTGCTGGCAGCTGTAACACAGGGATTTTACAACACTTCAGTCCGGTCCACATTAGGCATCGTTCTACAGTTTTAAGGTTATAAATGGGGGCCAAAGAGTTCCCACTTCAGGGAGCAAGTGGAGGTCAGATAGTGTTTTACCTCAAACTTATGGGTGATAAGGGCAAAGCGGATAAGTATTTCTGTTTAAATTAGCCCATATACTTGGCAGTCAGTCTGTAAAACTCATGTATCCCTACGCAGGGTGCAGAAGGTAGAGTGATAAATTTAAGAGAGGCTGTTTGGTCACTTCCGGGTCCAAGATAGCACTGTTTTCAATGTGTGAATTTCATGAGGTATTATTTCAATCGGCTGTAGCTCGTTTAAAACATGGTGAAGGTGTAGTATTTCAGTTATCTTTTGGTCAGGAATATGATTGCCAAGCTGTTAGTAGTAGTGTAATGTGCCAAAAAATTCTTGTTTAAGTTTGACAGGCTGGACAAGGTTGGCCATTTAACATTGGAGTCAATGGGGGAAAAAACTGTATCACGAGATCTAGGGTGATAATACAAAGCATAATCCTCATACACAACAGCTCACTTCATTTGTGAGAACAGGGATTGCAATAATAATACAAATTTACACAACTTGCTTGATAACATGAGTCTATTTTGAAACTTGCCTACAGAGAACAATGAAGTTGTACATCCATGACGAATGTCTTCTTTAATAGCAATGCAGGTTAATAGTTAATAGTTGAATGAAAACAAAATCAATGTATAAGTTTGATATCAGAGATGTACATCCTGCTGTTCTGCAGAGTGTTTTCGAACAAGAACTAAGCAGGTATGAAATGCTGTAATATTTACTGATGAAATCACCTGTAGATCTCTTCGGTTGAGACGGGCTGCTTGCTGTCGCTACAGGCCCTGGAACAGCTGTCTTCAGAACTTTGTCTCTAGCATCCTGAGCACATTGATTAACGAGCTGATATTAGGATTTATGACACAAAAATAGACTAAACTTATTTTTTTCAGTATTCTTAAATACTTAGGAGTATAACACAAAACAGATTCAACTTTCTAAACAGTTTTCTGAACAGTACTAAATTTTATGTCATATATTGTTCTTCGTTTGTTTGTGGAAGCAAATACGCCAATTCTTTTACGAAATTGGTCAATTTTGACTATATTTGCTGGCACATTTGTTGGGCGAACAAATCACTGATTGTTTTTTTTTACCTGAGTATGAACAGCTTTTGCATGTTTCAGAATTGCAATGACATCACCAAGTCGAGCAATTCCCATGTCAAGTAGGTACTCTTTGGACAGATCCAAAAGCATATTCTTCTGGATCCTGTTATCGTTGAAAGCTACAGCATAGTTTGCAGCATCTCCTGCAGGGATGCCAGCATCAGTGAAGAACTTGATCCAGTAGGAGGTACTGTTTTCTGTTGGAAAAATTGAAAGGGATTCAGAAAGAGAGGCACTTCTGACTTATTTCTAAACATTTCCAAAATGGTGCCAATTTCATTAAATCAACAGTTTCAACCTTATCACTTCTCACCTAGGCTAGTACTTTGTATAATTAAAAGAAACACTGATGCCCTTGGATATAACCACAGCTTGGATGAACAAGGATTGACTGTTCATGAATTAAAAAAGTGAATGTGAATGTAAAAGATGCTGTAAATTATCAAGTCCTCCTTACTTGTGATTTTCTTTCAAAAAAAAATTCCAATACACTGCATGGCCTGTTTATTTTTTTTAGAAGGACTGGTTGTCCTAATAGATGGCTAGTAGTAGAGACTGAAAAGTATTCCGAACACTGTAAATAATGCGACATTTTGCCACTCATACATGAATGTGTGGCTACTCACATAAAGATACAGCATTGGTATCCAAGAATTTAATAATTATAAAAAAACAGAGTACAGATAAACAGGACACTGGATAGTCCAAAAAGACAATATGAATAATGTCGTTATGAGATCTGACCAAGTCTTCAGACTTCAACACGACCAGTGATTACTGAGGTCAATCTCATTGAAATCAGATCGAACCTAACACTCGTACCTCGCTGTACCTCGATCTGATTTCAAAGAGATTGTACTGAGGTGAAGCTCGAAGAAATCTTTTTTTGTAAGATTGCCAAGAGAATCTTTCGGCGATTTATCATGCTGGTGAATACGTTTTATCTCGCTCGTATACCACCAATAGCTTTAAAACATAATCGTTTAAATATGTTTGTGTATGTTTTATCTCTTAACATTTATCAAATTCTCACACACAAAATAACACGTGTAATATTCGATATTTTAAATCCATACCGGTTGTCGACGACAGTGAAGACGCCATCTTGTTGCCTCAATCGGTGTTTACCATGCGCAATGGTTTACTCGTACCATCAGGTTACCTCAAACGAACAAGCGGTATATATTATGTCATTTTCGCCATATGGCTTTTCCATATAAACTGACCACTGTCAAACACCAGATGTTGATTAAATAATAACTTCATATCATAACTCAACTCGTTCTACCACTGAGCGTATGTACTGCTATTTATTACGGTAGATTCGGTTATAATTCATTCTTTCGAAATTGAAAGACAATGCAGGAAATGATAAGGAAAATTGATATATATCCATTACACATAATGTTACCTTGATGTTTCAATGTAGATATAATGTTACCTTGATGTTCCAAATTATATATTGTTTTCTTGATGTTTCAATATATATATTGTATACTGTTTTCTTGCTGTCATTATAGATGTACAGTTTTCTTGATTTTCAATATTGATCAATCTAAATATATTTAGATCGACAGTTCTATATTATGTTAATACAGTCGACAATATAACATTATAAAATATGTCGATCTAAATTTATTTAGATTGAATATTGATATAATATTATTTTGATGTTTCAGTATAGATATGATATGTCCCTTGATGTTTCAATGAAGATATAATGTTCCCTTGGTGAATTCGTAGACCAGACGGGTTCGTAGACGTATATTTCCGGTGGATTCGTAGACGGATTGGCGGTGGATACGTAGACATAGAATTTTAATAAAGCAATTCTATATTCTTTGCCATGTTGATGTTTCAATATCGATATCGTGTTTCCTCGATGTTTCAATATCGATATAATGTTACTTTGATGTTTCAATATCGATATCAGTTTTCTTGATGTTTCAATGTAGATATAATGTTCCTTGCTGTTTCAATGTAGATATATCATATTACCTTGCTGTTTCAATATCGATATAATGTTTCCTTGATGTTTCAATAGAGATGTTTCCTTGATATTTCAATGTAAAAATAATGTTCCCTTGATGTTTTAATATTGATATAATCTTTCTTTGCTGTTTCAATATTGATTTAATGTTACTTTGAAGTTTCAATTTAGATATAATGTTACCTTGATGTTTCAATATCAATTGAGTGAGGTATGCTGCGCCACTCGTGAAATATATTAACTTTCCACCTCACAAGATGAGATAAACATGGTATATGTCAAGGAAAACAGATATTCTATTTATTATATCATTTTTTCTGTGTTTTACGTTGAGTTGGAGTGATTTCAACGGCAAACGTACAGCCTTCGCAAGCTGACAATATGATTTCATAACATTGTCCCGTTGACGTCACGCGAGTGGTGATAAAGTTTATCGTCACTCAGTAGAGTTGTGATAAAGGTTATCGTCACTCAGTAGAGTTGTGATAAAGGTTATCGTCACTCAGTAGAGTTGTGATAAAGGTTATCACCACAGTAGCTTGATAGAGGGTTTATTTCACTGATAGAACCGAGTATCTCACTCCAAATTATGTAATAACATGTTTTCTTGATGTTTAAATAGAAATAGGTTTCCTTGATGTTTCAATGTACCGGTATATATAATGTTACCTCAATGTTTCAATATCAATATAATGTTACCTTGACGTTTCAATATCAATATAATGTTACCTTGATGTTTCAATATCGATATCAGTTTTCTTGTTGTTTCAATATCGATATCATGTTACTTTGAAGTTTCAATAAAGTTATGTTTCTTGCTGTTTCAATATCGATATCATGTTACTTTGAAGTTTCAATGTAGATATAATGTTCCCTTGATGTTTCGATAGAGATATAATGTTCCCTTGATGTTTCAATAAAGATATAATGTTCCCTTGATGTTTCAATAAAGATATAATGTTCCCTTGATGTTTCAATATTGATATAATGTTACCTTGAGGTTTCAATAAAGATATAATGTTACCTTGAGGTTTCAATATCGATATAAAGTTACCTTGATGTTTCAATATTGATATAATGTTACCTTGAGGTTTCAATAAAGATATAAAGTTACCTTGATGTTTCAATATTGATATAATGTTACCTTGAGGTTTCAATAAAGATATAATGTTTCCTTGATGTTTCAATATCGATATCATGTTTCCTTGATGTTTCAATAAAGATATAATGTTTCCTTGATGTTTCGATATCGATATAATGTTTCCTTGATGTTTCAATGTAGATATAATGTTACCTTGAAGTTTCAATAAAGATATAATGTTTCCTTGCTGTTTCAATATCGATATAATGTTTGCTTGCTGTTTCAATATCGATATCATGTTACCTTGATGTTTTAATAGATATAATGTTACCTTGATGTTTTAATATAAATATAAGTTTTCTTGATGTTTAAATAGAAATAGGTTTCCTTGATGTTTCAATGTACCGGTATATATAATGTTACCTCAATGTTTCAATATCGATATAATGTTTGAATATCAATATCATGTTGTCTTGGTGTTTCAATGTAGATATAATGTTCCCTTGATGTTTCTAAAAAGATATAATGTTTCCTTGATGTTTCAATATCGATATCATGTTACCTTGATGTTTTAATAGAAATATAATGTTACCTTGATGTTTCAGTATCGATAAGTTTCCTTGATGTTTCAATAAAGATATAATGTTTGCTTGATGTTTCAATATCGATATAATGTTCCCTTGATGTTTCAATAAAGATATAATGTTTCCTTGATGTTTCAATAAAGATATAATGTTTCCTTGATGTTTCAATAAAGATATAATGTTTCCTTGCTGTTTCAATATCGATATAAAGTTACCTTGATGTTTCAATATTGATATAATGTTACCTTGAGGTTTCAATAAAGATATAATGTTACCTTGAGGTTTCAATATCGATATAATGTTACCTTGGTGTTTCAATATCGATATGTTTCCTTGATGCTTTAATAGATATAATGTTTCCTTGATGTTTCAATAAAGATATAATGTTTCCTTGATGTTTTGATATCGATATAATGTTTCCTTGATGTTTCAATGTAGATATAATGTTACCTTGAGGTTTCAATAAAGATATAATGTTTCCTTGCTGTTTCAATATCGATATAATGTTTGCTTGCTGTTTCAATATCGATATCATGTTACCTTGATGTTTTAATAGATATAATGTTACCTTGATGTTTTAATATAGATATAAGTTTTCTTGATGTTTAAATAGAAATAGGTTTCCTTGATGTTTCAATGTACCGGTATATATAATGTTACCTCAATGTTTCAATATCGATATAATGTTTGAATATCAATATAATGTTGTCTTGGTGTTTCAATGTAGATATAATGTTCCCTTGATGTTTCTAAAAAGATATAATGTTTCCTTGATGTTTCAATATCGATATAATGTTACCTTGATGTTTCAATAAAGATATAATGTTTCCTTGATGTTTCAATATCGATATAATGTTACCTTGATGTTTCAATATCGATATAATGTTACCTTGATGTTTCAATAAAGATATAATGTTTCCTTGATGTTTCAATATCGATATCATGTTACCTTGAGGTTTCAATAAAGATATAATGTTTCCTTGATGATTCAATATCGATATCATGTTTCCTTGATGTTTCAATAAAGATATAATGTTTCCTTGATGTTTCGATATCGATATAATGTTTCCTTGATGTTTCAATGTAGATATAATGTTACCTTGAAGTTTCAATAAAGATATAATGTTTCCTTGCTGTTTCAATATCGATATAATGTTTGCTTGCTGTTTCAATATCGATATCATGTTACCTTGATGTTTTAATAGATATAATGTTACCTTGATGTTTTAATATAGATATAAGTTTTCTTGATGTTTAAATAGAAATAGGTTTCCTTGATGTTTCAATGTACCGGTATATATAATGTTACCTCAATGTTTCAATATCGATATAATGTTTGAATATCAATATCATGTTGTCTTGGTGTTTCAATGTAGATATAATGTTCCCTTGATGTTTCTAAAAAGATATAATGTTTCCTTGATGTTTCAATATCGATATAATGTTACCTTGATGTTTCAATAAAGATATAATGTTTCCTTGATGTTTCAATATCGATATAATGTTACCTTGATGTTTCAATAAAGATATAATGTTTCCTTGCTGTTTCAATATCGATATAAAGTTACCTTGATGTTTCAATATTGATATAATGTTACCTTGAGGTTTCAATAAAGATATAATGTTACCTTGAGGTTTCAATATCGATATAATGTTACCTTGATGTTTCAATATCGATATGTTTCCTTGATGCTTTAATAGATATAATGTTTCCTTGATGTTTCAATAAAGATATAATGTTTCCTTGATGTTTTGATATCGATATAATGTTTCCTTGATGTTTCAATGTAGATATAATGTTACCTTGAGGTTTCAATAAAGATATAATGTTTCCTTGCTGTTTCAATATCGATATAATGTTTGCTTGCTGTTTCAATATCGATATCATGTTACCTTGATGTTTTAATAGATATAATGTTACCTTGATGTTTTAATATAGATATAAGTTTTCTTGATGTTTAAATAGAAATAGGTTTCCTTGATGTTTCAATGTACCGGTATATATAATGTTACCTCAATGTTTCAATATCGATATAATGTTTGAATATCAATATCATGTTGTCTTGGTGTTTCAATGTAGATATAATGTTCCCTTGATGTTTCTAAAAAGATATAATGTTTCCTTGATGTTTCAATATCGATATAATGTTACCTTGATGTTTCAATAAAGATATAATGTTTCCTTGATGTTTCAATATCGATATAATGTTACCTTGATGTTTCAATATCGATATAATGTTACCTTGATGTTTCAATAAAGATATAATGTTTCCTTGATGTTTCAATATCGATATCATGTTTCCTTGATGTTTCAATATCGATATAATGTTACCTTGATGTTTCAATACAGTTATAATGTTTTCTTGCTCTTTCAATATCAATATGTTTCCTTGATGTTTCAATATCGATATCAGTTTTCTTGATGTTTCAATAGACATATAATGTGTCCTTGATATTTCAATGTAAATATAATAATACCTTGATCTCTCAATGTAGATATAATGTTTCTTTGTGTCTCAATGTAGATATAATGTTTCTTTGTGTTTCAATGTAGATATAATTTTTCTTTGTGTCTCAATGTAGATATAATGTTTCTTTGTGTTTCAATGTAGATATAATGTTTCTTTGTGTTTCAATGTAGATATAATGTTTCTTTGTGTTTCAATGTAGATATAATGTTTCTTTGTGTTTCAATGTAGATATAATGTTTCTTTGTGTTTCAATGTAGATATAATGTTTCTTTGTGTTTCAATACAAAACATATAATGGTCCCTTGATGTTTCAATGTAGATGTTCCTTGATGTTTCAATAAAGATATAATGTTACCTTGATGTTTCAATATCGATATAATGTTACCTTGAAGTTTCAGTATCGATATAATGTTATTACCTTGATGTTTCAATGTAGAAATAATGTTCCTTGGTGTTACAATGTAGATATAATGTTCCTTAGTGTTTCAATGTAGAAATAATATTCCTTGGTGTTAAGTCTTTAAGCCTTCTAACTTAAATTTTTCATATTTGGCCATTTTCATGGAAACACAAATTACACGAACAGAACTTGAAAACTGCAAGTCTGTACTCAACCATCTTCACAACGTCACGCGCGTAACGAACAGATTTTCAAATCATCTCCCATAGAATTCCCATAGAATTTATTTCAATACGTTTTCACCTTGCCGTGGGAAGATGGTACTCAACAAGACTTTGGATATGGAACAATCATAACAATTTTCAACACAAATAATTAATTAATTGATTAGGAATTGGTACTGGAAGATCAATCTCATCAATCAGATAGAGCTCTCGCTCTGTATCTCTCTCCACAAAAGGCTGTATCTTCAGGTGTAACCACTTTAAAATAAATCTGATTGAAAGCAAGACTTAATATCATTCCTTCAGTTTATATTTCAAATAACTGTAAATTCTCCACAACTCACATGGGTCTTTATTCTTTATTACATGATACACTATAAGTGAATTCATTCATTAAAATGTTGACATGATTCATAAAATAAATAGTTCCTCTTCACAGTAAAATATTTATATATAATATTTATATGAGACATATCTATATAATGTTGCATTCTAAGAATTATCACTTTGCTGGTAGTTTTTCCCTGAAACCCTTGACAAACACAGGAGACTGGAACCATATGATTTCCTCCTCAAGTTGACAGGGGGAGACAACTCTATCACCGTTTACTTCCAACTGACTGTTGACAGTGAGAACAGTACAATCGGCGTTAGAAGAACCTGTTGACGTGTTCTCACTCGTGTCGCAGCTCGTCTGTGTACTGTTGGCATCCATTGATACATCATCAGCATCCATTTCACAATTAACACATGAGTTTTCTAAAGGTTCAACTCCGGAAATTTCCATTTCTGCTACATCACATGACAAATCATGTGATCCCAGATGACCTGAGCAAGTGACATTATAAATAAATTGTTTACCACGGTGTGGTGTTTTCAGAGATGGTTTAGGTTGAAACCACTTTATTCCACTATCTCGGGGAGCAAACAGCATTACCGACATGTTTGTTGGTGAAATGGGCTTCACATCACCTAACACATCTTGCATTATCAATTGACGGAAAACAGATTTGATACATGTTTTTTCGGCGACTGATTCCACTTCAGGGGTCGGAGCAGGGAACTGGATGAGATATGATTCCTTGGGGCTGACAACTGTGCTTCCTAACACAATGAGAACTTGTGCCAGTTCTGGATAGACAAGAAATGCGGCTTCAACTTGAGACATTAGTTCTGTTAGTCCCGAAACCAAACACAATTTCTTTTTCTCTTCTTTTGCTTGACGTGAAAGACATTGACGCTTTTTGCTTCTTGACTGAAAAAAAAAGAGATTAAAACTATTTAGAGAAGAAAGTACATCATCAACATCGACATCAAAAACATTTCTTATGAAGCAATGGCACATCAAAGCTCTTAAAATATTATAATTATTTTGTTTATAAAATTGATAAGAAATACAGTAATGAAAACAAAATCTGTCATTGTCACAGTTGAACATAAAATAAAACTACATTTTAATCATGAATATGGTTCACTGAACATGATGAATTTCAATTTCAATTTCTATTGTTATTTTTGTGTATTATTGTGTTTATTTTTATATTTATATCATTTATCATTGTAGAATTTACACATTTAAGTTTTGGTTCTGGCCTGCATTTAAGCACCTGTCTCGCTCTCAGAGAAAACACAACAACGTTTGAAGCTGTCACGCTCCCACTGCATTTAATCAAGACTGACAGGATACATACTACTGCGCATGCGTCGTCGGCGCAGGGTTGCCACAATTCAGGAATCGAATGCGAAATGCGGATCGCGATGTCATTAGAGACATTCTGATATTACAAACACTACATCCCTTTTTAACTTTTTTTAAAAAAATGGAATATAGACTTACATTTTTTTATAGACAAAAATAACATTTTAAAATCCCCAACAAAATGATAAAATATTTATCAATTTGGAAAATAAGATCATGACTTGAATTAAAATAATATTTTAATTCCCACTGAGAAAATATTACTACTCATTTTTTTCAAATAATATTCCAAACAAGAAAATTACAAAGTTATTTACTTGTTATAATAAATTCAAAAAGCTTTATCATTATAAAAAGAAATAATTATTTTCTATGATAAGAAAACATTTACCATTAATAAACATGGCAATAAACACTATAAAGAAAAACCTCATTCTTGGGCTAGGTCAAAGTAACCTTACTAGGTCATGGTGACCTTATGTCATAGCGACCTTATCATTTATCCAAAAACTAAGAAAATTCCACAAATTATGAAATAAAATATAAAAAATTGGGATGTCCCTACACAAACAATACCGCCATCATGTCAGGAACAAACTTAGTTCCAAACATTATCAAAATTCAAATTTTAGAGTTCATTTGTTTTGGTGCCATTCCTGAAAGAAACATTTAAGAGTCCATAAAACCAAGTACAAAATCTTTGTACTTAGTTGGCACAGTTCTTTCACGTCGTGGTCTCGAACAGTTCATTTTCTCGGCGTCAACAGTCACCGACCCATCAGCATGGCCCGTGGTAGCATCGTGTACATCAGTGTTATCAGCCTTACTGACATACTTCTTCACATGTGTCACATTTCTCTTGTAGAGCTGGCCATCTTCAGTTCCAACTTTTACCATGTTCCCATACTTATTCACAACAGTATATGGCACTTTGTGAAAATTTGTAGAGAACTTGTCCTCGCGTAGTTGCTTCTTAACAAGAACTTTGTCACCAGTTTCAACTGCTGACGGCTTAGCATTTCTCTTACAGTCTATATAATCCTTTCCCTTTCTCTTCAGTTCACTGTCATGATCACGCACTTCAATGTCACAGCCGAAGTCATCAATGCCTGGTAACTTCGTCCTTATTGTTCTGCCGAACAACAATTCACTTGGCGTCTTCCCTGTCGTTGTGTGAGGTGTACTTCTGTACATCATGAGGAATGGAGTCATTTCAGTTTTCCAATTCTTCCCCTCGACTTGAGCTATGCGGATTCTCTTCAGAATTGTCCTGTTCTGTCTTTCGACTTCTCCATTTGCTTGAGGCCAATAGGGTGTACTTGTGTTATGCTTTATTCCATGGTGTTTCAGATAGTTCCGAAACTTCTCACTGACGAACTGTCTTCCGTTATCTGTCTGCAGACTAAGTGGTAGTCCATGAGTCAAGAACATGCGTGACAAACAGTCTATGACAGTCTCTGACGTAGTACTTTTGATGACATCTAGTTCAAAGTACCGGCTGTAGTAGTCTATCACAACTAACACATGTTCACCCGTCGGTAGTGGACCCATCAGATCTGCGGCGAGATGTTGCCATGGTGACGTTGGTAACGGCGTTCTGTATACTGGTGGTGGTGAGTTTTCTGAGGAGACTACTTGGCATCCATGACACGACTTGCAGTATTTCTCCACATCCGAGTCAACTCCAGGCCACCACACTTTGGATCTAAGACGCTGTTTCATTTTGACAATCCCAGGGTGTCCTTCATGTGCTAACTCTAACACTTTTACCCTAAGTTCACATGGAATCACAATTCTGGTACCTCTCAGCACTAGTTCCCCCACTGCAGATAGCTCATTCCTCATTGGCAAATATCTAGTGTTCTTCAGTGTATACCACTTCCCTGACAGCAAACAACTTCTCAACTCATTCAATTCTTCATCGCGGTCAGATGTCCGTTCGATGTCTCGTGTCGTCATGGCTACAGGTGAAGATTCCGTTGCGACGAACCGAATATACTGTTCTGCTTCTTGAGATGCAGGTGAACTCTCGTTGCTTGTATTTCCCAGTCGTGACAAACAATCAGCAATATTGTTGGTTCCTTTGATGTATTTCACCCTGTAGTCATAGCCTTGCATTCTCAGTACCCATCTTTCGATACGTGCACAGGGTTTCGATCTTGGCGCATAGATGAACTGTAACGGTCTATGATCTGTGAGGAGTTCAAATGGCGCCCCATAGAGATACTTATGGAAATGTTCACAGGCCCACACAAGAGCAAGAGCTTCTTTTTCTGTCTGAGAATAACGTTTCTCAACGTCTGACAGACTCTTACTGGCGTAGGAGATCACTTTGTGCACACCATTCTGAACTTGGACGAGTACAGCTCCAATTCCAACTGGACTGGCATCCGCTATCACCTGCGTAGTTGAGTGTTTATCAAAATACCCCAAGACTTCAGCACTGGCTAGACACACTTTCAGCTTGTCGAATGATTTCTGCTGTTCAGGTCCCCATTCAAACTTCGTGGTTTTCCTTGTCAATTTTCTTAAGGGCTCAGATATCGTTGCCAGATTTTCAATGAACCTGCCGTTGAAGTTGACAAGACCGAGGAAACTTCTGACTTCCTTAGCATTTGTCGGTTCTCTTGTCTCCAGCACTGCTTTCACTTTGGCTTCAGCAGGACTCACTCCCTCTTCACACAGTACATATCCCAGAAACTTCAGCTTTTCCATCCGGAACTGACATTTCTCCGCATTCAAGGTCAATCCCTTCTTCATCAACACTTTCAGAACTTCTGCCATTCTCAGGTCGTGTTCTTCAACAGTTGCACCATGTACTATGATATCGTCCATGATATTTCTGACACCTTCACAACCTTGCAACACCTGTTGTAGTATTTTCTGGTACATCTCTGGTGCACAGCAAATCCCGAACATCAGACGCTTGTATCTGTAGAGACCCTTCGGTGTACTAAACGTAGTGATATGCCTCGATTCAGGTGAGAGTTCAATCTGGTGATATGCCCATTTCACATCTAACTTGCTGAACACAGAACTTTTGTTGAGATCTTGCAGCACGTCGTCAATCATTGGCATTTGATGTCTGACACGTTGAACTGCTTCGTTGGCCGATCTCATGTCCACGCAAACGCGGATATCTTTACCTCCTGGCTTTGGCACTATCACGAGTGGAGAAACCCAATCACTTGGTCCAGATACTTTCTCTATAATGTCCAAACTTTCCAACTCTTCGAGTTTCTTGTCAAGTTTCTCTTGCAGATGATATGGAATTCTTCGGAGTGGCTGAATTACTGGCGTCACCTCCTCAACAATTGGAACAGACAACTGATAATCTTCGAGTTTACCAAATCCAGTGAACAGTTTTGGAAATTCTTTCACAAAGTCTCTGGGAGTGTGTAGAAGATTCATGTTAGGTCCGAGCACCAGTATTCCGAGTTTCTGAGAAAGAATACGTCCCAGAAGTGGAGGTCCATCATGGTTCACTACAACGAACTCAGTATTTCTCACGGTCACTTCTCCTGCAGTAATGTCACAGTTAAACGTACCAAGCACTGGCAGAGGTTCATTACTACCATATGGAAAAATGTCTCTAGTTTCCCTCTGTGAAGTACATTTGATACCAGCATTCTTTAAATTGTTCCAGTCCTGAGAACCAATCACATTACATGTTGACCCACTATCAATCAACACTGTAAGTGAAATTCCTCCAATATTTGCTTCAATCTTCCCATCATGTAACTCAGTTGAAGTTGTCTCTTTCACCATAAATGCAAAGTCTGTATCTTGGTCATTATCACACTTATCAGCACAATCAGTCATCTGTCTGACCTTTCCATGACCTTTACCTCTTCTTCCAGTCTGTGGTTTTCTTGTATGGTCTGACATCCTCGTACGGCACATTTTTTCAAAATGTCCCTTTATCTTGCACTTACTGCATGTCTTCTTTCTTGCTGGGCAACTTTCATCCTTGGAGATGTGTCCCTTGTTGCCACACCTGTAACATGTAATGTCACTTTTGAAATTCTTCCCAAAATGTCCTCTATTTTCAAACTTCTTGAAGCCTGTCTGTGCACTATTCCTCATGGCATTAACTTCCAATGGCTTTTCAATACTTCTAGCTTGACTTTCTGATTCTTCCTGGGCCCTTGACACAGTCAGTAAATTGTCCAAAGACAAATCACCCCCTTTTTCCAACAACTTCATCCTCAGCGTGTGTGAAGTACATTTTTCAATTACTTGGTCACGAATCCTCTCTTCTATCTGCCCGATATCACCGAATTCGCAATTGTCAGCTTGTTGTCTAAGACGAGTGATGAACTGCGACACTGTCTCGTTGGTCTGGCACATGGCACGAAACACGTGACGTTCATACGGCACATTAACACGTGGTTGGAAGTAGTCGTTGAGCGCCATTTTCGTTTTCTCGTATGAGTCTCCTTCTGTCGGTAACACCAACGTGAAGAAAACATCCTGCACTGATAATCCCGCTGTGTGTAGTAACAAAGCTTTCTTCTGTTCCGCATTCTTTATTCCCTTTCCATCTGAATAAAGTTCGAAAGAACGTAACCATCTTTTCCAGCGAGGAGCGAGACTGGCAGTGTCTGAACAGTCAAACGCTTGCAAGTTGTTAATGTCAATTAACTTCATTGACCCAGACATAGTTCACACTCCCTTGAATCCTCGTCGCCAATGTAGAATTTACACATTTAAGTTTTGGTTCTGGCCTGCATTTAAGCACCTGTCTCGCTCTCAGAGAAAACACAACAACGTTTGAAGCTGTCACGCTCCCACTGCATTTAATCAAGACTGACAGGATACATACTACTGCGCATGCGTCGTCGGCGCAGGGTTGCCACAATTCAGGAATCGAATGCGAAATGCGGATCGCGATGTCATTAGAGACATTCTGATATTACAAACACTACAATCATTTACACAATTATTATAATGAGACAAGTTTTAAAATTTAGGCTGTGTTTTCATTGAGATTTTGGGGAGTACGAATATTATCCAAATAAAATATTTAGAGGTCAACACGTGCAAGTAGTGAAGTACAGTTAGTCAAACAAGCAATATACATTGTTTATCGATGACACTGTACACGTTGATGTTATCATAACAGATGAATGAACACATTTAGATGTTAAAAAATAAGGGCCAAAAATAATTCTACACACTGATACAACTTGACATTCTCCATTCCAATCTACATTCAAATATCATAACGAAATTAATGGTCTCTTTTACCACTTCCGGGTTTGCATTAATTCTGTTGATTTCCTTCTTCAGATGTTCATAAGGCACAGGGATTTGTTGTCGTTCGTACAGGAAATACTTGATAAGTTCTTTAACAACTGTAGCCTTAATTCGAGAATGAATCCCTCCATCTAAAGCAATATGACACGACTTCGCACCCTCCTTCATCTTTTTCTTATTTACAATGCCCGCCATGCTGAGGTCAAAGGGAGGTAATTACCACGTATTCTCCATTTGAATACCGTTACAGAAAATATTGCGACAACCGATTTTATTTATAATATTTTCTCTGTTTTACTTTAATCAATTTCAACATGTCATGCGGTTTTTTTAAATCTTGAGTATCGGACACTACTCTTTATTCTAATGTAGAGATACAATGTATATCATATGATATTGATAGATACATACATGCGTGCACATATTGATCGTCCCGTTAAATCAACACTATATATAATCTCTTAACAGTCAAAATATCATTTCAATTTCCAGTACATGTATATATATATATTTTTTAAACCAATTTGTCCCATTTGTGATTCTGTTGCTCACTTCTATCATAAGCGCTCGGTTCCATGTAATAGAAGGGAATTGTGTGTACATCAAGCGTTTAAGAACATAAGAAAACAACATTTAAGACATAAGCAATTTAACAATTTAAGACAATAGACGCCGGAGCATCAGAGTATGGTCTCTGAGAACATGTATATGTATACCATGGTAAATTTAAATTACATTGAGACAGAATTAAGTGATTTAGAAGTAATTATAAGAAACCTTAATAATATTTGAGATGCAAATAAACTTTTACTGGCCGCCGGTAGGTAATAATGAGAATATTGATTTATAGAAGCGCTCGTAAAATAACCCAAAGGCGGTCAGAAAAAATAACACGATAGTTCAGTTTCCATCAAATCGAACCACATGTGACTGAAAGACGGAAATATGACTGCGATAAACTTGTTCTTCAAAATAATTAGACCACGTTTCATAGACAGTAATTTGTAAATGCTGTTGTCAAAAGAAAACCGAGTCTTCAATCATACTTATTTTATATAGATACTAGACTCATGTTTTTTGAAAAAAAATATTTGTTATTTAATTAAGAATAATCTTCGTTTGTTCAATACATTCGTCGATCATTTGTTTTCTTCAGGTACTCAGTTTTGTTGTGGCGTTGGATGTCGCGATCGGCTTGCCTGAGCAGTTCAAGTTTCTAAGTTAGGTAGTCTTGGTCTGCAGTGCAGCTGTCATTGTTATCTCGTCTTGTTGTCTTCGTTATCTCATTATCATGCCGCAGCCAGCATGTATCCTGTTTATAACCTTCTTTTATCATCTCTCCCATGTGCTTGATAATAACGGTATAAGGATCTATACCGAAACGTCGCCATTCTTATATAAAGAAGTTTATCATCCATAACAGGGACCTTGTCTTCTTTAATTGTTTTTACTTCGAACTTTTTAAATGACCAATGTGCTAATACCCTAAAAGGCATAACTTACACCAAACTTAGCGCTGGCTAATTGAAAGCATTGCTGCATTTCGTTGGTTTTTCTGTACCGTATCGGCGTGCTGTACCTAGACTTAACAGCGTTATCAGAAATCTCTGGCACATTGAAAACGACGAGATTCAACAAGGCTTAAAGAGCCATCAGGTATGTTAGTGTTTCAAATGAGGAAATATACTTATAACGTCAATCGTTAGAGAAATATTTTATCTACACATGTCATATGACAAATAATTTTTGGTTTCAAAGAGAAGCAACATTGGAGTAACGCGCGTTAAGGGTATCTGACGTCATATAAACATATAATTCCCTTTATTATATGACGAGCAGTGAAATACTGGGATTTATCAGTGAAATAAACTGTCTATCAAGCTACAGTGAAAATAACTTATATTTTCACTGCGAACGGTGACTGATATAATTTGACGTCATAAAACAATGGTCTCGTGCTGCGATTTTGCTTATGACGTCACAGTGTTACTGTGGTGACGGGCTGTTCCTTGCGGCCGCTTGGCATGAAAACGACCCTTTTCGGACGTAATTACATGGATAATATCATATAATAAATAGAATATCCGTCAATTCTTGACAAATACCATGTTTATCTCATCTCGTGAGGTAGAAAAGTTAAATATTTTCACTCGTGGCTGCGCCACTCGTGAAAATATAACCTTTCTACCTCACTCGATGAGATAAACATGGTATTAGTCAAGAAAAGACAGATATCCTCTATTTATTGCATAAAACGTAGTACTTATGAGCAAGCGTTACCGAAGTGTGAAGGCTCGTCTCTAGCGCAAGTCGCCATAACAACTCACGTGCTGCACGTGCTTCTCTTGCAAGTTACCCTTGTCACACATTACTGAATGTGACGATTGCTTTATAAACAATGTTTCTAAATGTCCTGAGAATACAAATGTCTGTTTAATGTACTTATTATTGAGATGAGAAATTATGACAACTATTCCAATATCTTTAGCAAATACATAATTAAATGAAATGGTAAATAAATAACCGCCAACAATTATATATTTCAATTTATGTCATTGCGCATAAACTTTGTTATTTTTTAGTGTCTCCGCTTAATTTGGGTTGAAACAATCTTTGAAAAATTAAGTGTATATATATCACTGAGATAGATTTTTGGCAAGTTTCCTATATGTTCATCAACATCCTTGACGGCTCTTTAAGTAAGCCAAGTATATAGACTGGCGCGATCAACATGACTTACGGGGGAAGTTGGTATGTAGGCCTAATAGACGTCGGGGCATTGATAATCGTGAAAAGGGTTTCAGCTGGAACTGTTAAGAACGTGTTTTTTTTCAAATAGTCATGGGTGGTGATTTGGCGTTTATTTGGACAAATGCGGTAGGCCTCTCCACGACATCGGGCGCTGTATCAACTGTAACGGGCGTCATCATCTATTACTTGTACACAAATTGTTCACAAACAAAAACATAAACACGCCAGCATGGCCAAGGGCGGACAAGGTAACTACGCGTCAGGACGATGAGCACTGGTCATTCAATGTCGCAGGGGTGTTGCGCAGGGGAGACGGATGACCAGTAGAGCGGGGAAGGTTATGCAACACGTGGACCGGGTCAAGCCAGCAAGCATGGTGACCTCTCACTGACCCGGCCGCCTCACGCGGGGTCAGAGGATACGGCGAGGTGTGTTATGGAAATCGCAGCTGATAAAAATCCCGTAACCCAAGCCGACATTGCAGGGGTATAGGATTACCATAGAGAGAAGGGTTGCGAACATATCCCTGGGCATCACAATGCATCTGTCCTTCACTGAATGATTTAAATCAATTTGATTGCAACCATTTAAAAATTGGTTTGGTTTCCATGTAACTGATTCTGAACATTAAGCTATTCAGAAATGGATAGCCTACGGTTTTCACCATTTGAAAAAAAAGACTGTTCATCATTGTTCTTTATTACCCCTATTTAAAACTGGTCCGTTTGAGTGTCATTAGTCTTACACTTACTCTGAAAAAAGTATATATTCTTAGAATATCCCCATCTTATTACGAAGTCTCCGAGGAATGGGGATTCCTGAAAACACGATTCTCTTAGGCTCATTTACAATATTTAACAAATGGTGCTACTTTATGATTAAAAAACTTCTGTTATTCTTTAAACTGAGTCTGAGTGTAATGTCGTATATCTCTGTGACCTGCGACCTGTCCGAAACGTGTAAGTGGAGGTCAGTCTATGCAACCAGTACTGGTCAACTTGCGTCCAGGAGTCAGGTGGACACAAGACCAACAGGACGTACTACCCTGAAAGATACAACTGTGAGCGACACATACCATGACTGATTGCTCTCCCCTGTAAATTACAAACTGACGAGTACGCGGAAAACGTGATTCGAATATTTAACAAAACCAGTTACACACAAATGTACAAGTGAGGAGCAGTTCACTCCGAGTTTAAGTGTGTCCAAAATATTACCCACTCTAGCTATGACATTTTCGAAATGTTTAAATTGATTCATAAATTAAATCTTGTTTCCAATTCCTTGATCTTATTATTTAATGAAACGATATAATATATAATAGAATACTGAATAGCCACATACACTAAAGGAGGATTATTGTGTATATTTCGCGATTTTAAAGAACTTGAAATGGGAGTGTTACTTTTTACCAATCTATGAAAACAAATTAACGATACAGACAAATATTAGATATCGTCTAAATAATTTATAGACAGATTGATTAATTATAATTGAGTAAATTTATATGTATGACAATGAAACGTGTAAAATAAAATAGTATCCTCGTATAGATAAATACAGTGTTTAGAAAGTTCATATTGGATATATCTCCGAAACGAACACTTATTTCAACAAAATGCATGAAAATATATTTGACAGTAACACTTATCATTCCAATGGTTTTTCTATTTGTCATTGTACATATTTGATCGACTTTCACGTCTCTTACCAGCTGCCTGACCTTTGCCTGACCCTTGGTCAATGCTGACCAACACAGCGTAATCATTACGTCACGCCACTAATGCCAACTATAACGTTATAGGAAGTAATTACCGGGGGCATGGTGACCTTACTGTAGCCAGGTCACGTGGTCGGGTTCAAATTGGCAGTGTTGCATAAACTAGCGTGATATTACAGTTAATCGCATAGTTACAGTTGTAGCAACCATCTCACAGGTCGCTTTGTTGTGACACTTTAGTTGTTGGATAATTTTATGACGGGATAAACAGACTCCAAGATGTTCCAGTTAATTGTTTTTATTTATACGATTTAAAACAGTTTGATCAAATGAATATTGATTTTAAAGAAATTGTTAATAAGTTGGCGACTAAACAATTATATAAAATAAAAGTTAATGAATATTTGTGAATCTCATCTCATCTGCAAGTCTAGAAAGTCCATTATCTGAAACACAGGAACTCGTTATCGGCATTACAATGTAGGTAAAACGTAGGTGAAAAATAAACATCATATATACATTTATATACCATTTGAATGCCGATATGGAGTTCTTACAGAGTTTTCAAAATTTGAACATTACCTCGAACTTTATTGTAATAGACAAACTGTAAATCTCCAGATTCATTTTGTCAAGGACGTATATCACATCTAATTCCTTGATTTTGTTAAAACTGGGATCGGTTTTCCCAGAAGGTATTTACGATGACTAAAGCAGTACTGTTTAACGATTATAAAGCTATTTGACATCTGATCGTGTCATTTATATAATGCAGTTTAGCCGCACCTTATGCAGTTAGGAAAATTAAGGCGATTCAAATCTTGCATAAACTCGGGGCAGAAGGTAACATTGCAAGTAAATAATCGTTGTATGAAACAAAGCTAATCTCCGGGATACACACTCCACGCAACATTGTGAACATGTATAATGTGTATGCACGATGACGTAAAACGAAAATTAGAAAACAAATTGGATAACAACTTCTTTATTGGATAACAACTTCTTTATTGGATAACAACTTCTTTATTGGATAACAACTTCTTTACGGTTAACCAATAAAAACAATTGTTAATCAGAAATCATATCTCGTGTATTCCACTTCTAAATGCCCCTCAAAGATTTGAATATTTTCTTGAGAGTAGATTCTGGGGTACTGTAACCAAAGTTGTTCTCAGACAAAAGGTTAATAGTTTCCTTGATATTCGACACACTCATTTCGCCTCTTATGTTAATTATAATATACTGTAACAGTTCAGAAATTGACGCACATGCGTAACAGAAATTGTCATTGATGTTACATACTTACATACTTTACATTTAAAACTCAACGATTATGATCAGGGGTATATTCACGTGCAAAAGAAACGTCCCACATGTTTAAAAGAGTGTCAAAATAAATATTGATGTCTGAGAAAGTAGATTTTAAATGTATTTGACAGAAAGATGTTTTTATAAAGAAGTACTTACCATTTCATACATCAGAGTTTGATACTTATATTTTTAGGTCAGTTTAAATGCACGTGGGGTGCTAAACTCGCTTTTTCAAGATGTTTAAAGTAGACATTTAATCAATAAAAGATGTCGTCGACATAAATAACCTTCTTGAATTTTAATTTGTTGCCGTATCATTACTGTAGTACGTAACAAAACATGCCAAAAATCGCTTTATATGATTTTCTATCTCGTCTAGTCAAGGGGATTCCAAAAACGATGATTTCTTAAAACGTGTGTTTCTCAGAAAAATAATAATTTATATTCAGTATTGTTGGGTTCTGAAGAAATGAGATAACTATGTTGGGCTCGTATCTTTTGCCCCTGGGTTGAAATATCTTGTATTACGTATGGGTACGTTTCTTTTGCACGTGAACCACCTTCAAAAAGGTAAGAAACAATAAATATTATGATAATTAACATTTACAGTTGGATTAATACACAGTGACACCGCCTGGATCTGACACTGACAATTAGTCATAACTCAAACAAGCAAATTACGTGTTATATTCACCAGACCTATATCATTATCGACCTCTTACCTTTGACCCGAAGTTGGAAAGGTCAGCTCCAGGTGGAGTAGGTTTGAGAACAACACTGACCAGATATTATCTCACTGGTCAGACATAACTGACCCCTACCTAATGAGGTTACGTACCACGCGCCCCTTGTATACAAGTAATCATCGCCTTGCTTTACCCGTCTGTCTTGAAGCAACATTGTACAACAAGTATTGACAAGATCATCGGTTAATAAACCTTATCTCACAGTAGAATGGTGGTAATTTTATTATCCTTACATTGGAGCGTGAACTTATAAGAAAAGTATTTTATATATAATTCCCTTAAACTGTGATTAACAGAGTCGTTTGAAAATGTATTAAATAAACGTAAAAGTCATTTTAGAGGAAAATGATGGAATTCCAATTACATGACACATTAGAGAAACTTACTATGTAAGCACCGACTCGCCATGCATGCTGCCTTTGCTCTAGATATGGAAACGAAGCTAAGTATGGTCAACAGTAGATGCCAGTGCCAACCCGTCCCCCATTCAAATCCAAAAAGGTTTCACAGAGGCTAAAGTTACTTTTCAAACAACATTACACTAAACACCGCTGTGGAAAGCCGTCATGTGTCAATGTATCACCGGTAACACCAAAACCTTGATGATTAGCATTATATGAAGTTTGATATCTGTATGCTCTCGTTACCATTGCATGTCATTAAAATCAATATTTTGAATCCAATCACAGGTAGACAACACATATTGGGACAACTATCAGAATGGTTTGCAAATTACATTGAAGGATTGTTTAATTTCAATGAAGAGAATATATATACAGTATATATATTGTTTTGGTATTACGGTGGACATAATAACCCTTGAATACAATTCTTATAAGAACATTATTGCTTGACAGAGGCAATATTTTAGATAAAAATCAAACCAAATTCCAAACCTTTACAACCAGAAATAATCTCACTCTGTTAACACGCAAGCCTTTATAGATTTTGGTCTTTCTCCAGATGCTTTTAGTCATAATCCTGGCAAATACTATAACTGTAAAAGGAAATGATTGCTTATTTGTGTACGACTATACTCTGTTATGTATGGACATGTACTTAAGAAATAGAAATGCATTTTAAAACAAAATTTAATTACACATTTTCTTCGATTATGAAAATCCTTGTTTTATGCGTTTCAGTAAACAATATAACCCGGTAATAATAACATTTGCGTAACCTTTTTGTGGACACCAAACTTATCAGTTGAAATAATCATGTAGCTATGTTACCATGCTCCTTGTTTCACGTGTGTGTCACGTGCCCGTAGGACCTACACACACCTAAACTAACATTTAGAATTTAAATTTAAAATTTTAGGGCAAATCAAATTTTAAGGTAAGAAATAAGAATTAAATAAAATTTAATAAAATGAAATGTGTTTAGTGTTGTCTTAGACTAAGATTGGCTTGTATTTAAAATAAAAATGGTCAGGGTTGCTCTAGACACACTCTCTGGAGAATGGTGTCATGTGTTCCTTTCTCTTTATTTACTGACCAAACATCTTTAATTGAAACTGAAACATCGCATTTAATATCAATAGAAAACAAACAAGAATCGACAAACCCACCGAGAATAGAAACTTTAAACATGGAAGAATGCTTCATGTGAAATATCGTTCTGAATTTGGAATAGCAATAAATTCAATTGCGCAACAGTTTTCTATTTTTGTGACAATTGCCGATTTATATCAATTGGAAGTGTCCCTTGACACTAATGATATTAATTTTTCAAATTATGATGTGGCAGTCTGTGCAACGTGTCACCAGGCTAATAGAGGCGCAGCGGATCCATTATAGAATACACGTTATTCAATTTCTTTCTTAATCATCGACATTTTCATCATTAAATTAAAACTGACCATGGTCATTGTCGACGGGCACCTGCTGATGGGGACAGCTGTCGGCTTGACCAGTCGCCATTCTTGTGCAATATGGCCAGTGGTCTTGGAGCAGCGGACAATACATGGAGCGACTGGCTCTTGTTCAATAATGAACCCTTTATTTGCGAGTTCATCTGACACCGGCTATTTCGGTCACAAGCGTTTCTCAAGACGCCCTTGCCTCTCTATCATGCTGAAAATATGGACTATAATTATTCTCACTTGTCACACTTGCATTGAAAGTTGGCCTAACGAAATTTGAAATTTCAGTTGATATGGAATTTTGTCATCATAATTATTCACACATGTCAAACTTGTATTGAACGTCGCCCAGCGAAATTTGAAATTTCAGTTGATAAGATGGAATTTTGTCATCATAATTATTCACACGTGTCAAAAATGCATTGAAATTTGGTTTCAATAGTAACAAGAATATTCTGTTTACCATCAATTCTGTTTGTCAATTCTGTGCTGACGCTATATTACAATTAAATTCTTAGAAAATTCAAATTTAAATACGCACACAAAACTAAACTAAGATATAGAAATTTCAAATTTAACTATTTTGATACTAGCCTGAAGCTTTACTTTTATTTGAAATACTAGTTATAAGTATTTCTTATTTTACAATAATTATCTACACTTTTTCAAATTTAAACGTTTATTCAAATAAGATCAAAATATTGGTGACACTTGTTGAACTCGTTTTTGACAATGTTTGTCTGAATAATATCAACCACGTATTGAAAACTGAATAAATGACATTAGGAATTACAATTAGAAATCAAATACTGATTCTCAAATTTCAAATTGAATCGAGGTAAATTTAATTTGAAGATAACTCTCTAACAAGAAAATACAATATGTATTAACAGATGAAATACAGACAACGTTTATGTTACCGCTAGTTTGAGTTAGGATATATATTACAGTTGATTCGTCACAAATAGTTAACAGTATAACCCGTCAAGCAGTAGTTAAGGGGCTATGGTTGGTGATACCATTTTGGCAGTTAAACAGGTGCAACATGCTGAACATATATCACTACGGGTTTAGACTTATATTACGAACAGGTGTTTACTCCCAGTCAAAATAAAACGCATGGGTATATATTTTGATAACCAATTACCATTTAATATCTGAACTATAAATTGAATTTCAGAAAGAAATATCCAACTTGAAAATTTAGAAAGCCCTCATCGATGATAAAAGAAATTATATAAAAGTATGTTGTATATTAGGGGTTTGATCATCGATTTCATGTCTTATCGTGTGTTGTTTACGACAATACACGCAACACACGCAAGTCTCAACGGCACCATGATTTCCATGGTGATTTTGGATGGACGACAACGATGTCGTCAGTATACGTACCACACAGTTAGCTTGTTGCATTGTTTGTCACAGTATTAGTCACGATGGAATTCTACATAGGTCATGACGTTTTAAGACACTTGAACATTTTGCTAAGGTCATCTGATCGGATGTTCAACTTAATCAATAAAAAGTATTCTTCCAAATCTATACAAACAATTGTGGGTGAATGATCATGACAGAAAATGTAAACTCTTGTTTTACCATCAAGTAATTCAATAGCAGCGGTTGTTCCAGTTTCCTCTTATAAAATGTCGCTGCCAACGAACATGGGGCAGATTATCACATTGCAACGTCTTAAAGTGACATATTTCTGTGAAAGAAGTCCGTTTTCTTATATTTTAATAGAATTTGCCCATAATCTTTGTCTTTGGAAATTTCCCGCGATTTCACATGTGGCAATACCGGTATTGTCAAATTGTCCGACTCCATGGTAACCCTTGCTATCACTGCATTACCGATTGGCGTAATACAGAGCTTTCAGTTGTTCACTTGAAACTTATCCCTAACTTATGTTGTCCAATTTACATTGTGGTTTATTTACGTGAAGTTTCTATGCTTTAAAGATGTGTTTCATTGTGTTCCATAATTTTTATATTTTAATACGTTCCACCACACTGTGCTGTCTACAGTACACATAATTTCACTCAGCTTGCATATTCATCCCCAAAAACAAATTATCACAATTACTAGTTTTCAATTAAAATCAAGTAAACATCATTATGCACGTGTAGTAACCGAAATTGCACGACCCATGTACATGCACAGTGGTTATATGACCTACACCCAATACCAAAAGAAACTTTGCACCCATCTTCTTGTCTTAATAAATCACATAATAGGCAACGGTTGGATTTGGGTTTTTAAGTATTGTAATAATTATTCAAGTTTACATTCGATGTATGAAAATATTCATTTCAAAAGTTTATTTAAATAAAAAGTTTGGACGCATCAACATACGAGGCGTATCAAAATGTGTTTGATCAATTCGTCTGTGATTCGGTGGTGGTCTCGTACTCGGTGGTCTTTGCTAATGGGTAATATCAACTGATTTTTAACATCAGAAACTGTTTCAGTAGTGCGTTAGTCGCTTAACATGTGTGTCTTGTCAAAATTAAAAGTTTAATTTTTAATTTGTTTTAAATTTCATTTTTTGTAAAAAAAATAAAAACTTCTGAAAAAAATATTTGACTGATGACAATACGCCATTACTTTTCAGTTTTAGTGTACGATGTCCAAAACTTGAAATATTTGTAATTGAAAAACATACATATGATAAAATCAACTGAGATGCAAAGTTTCTTTTGGTATTGGGTTTATTAAACATTATAAACCCAAGTTTGTAATTTTTAAATAAGATTCAAAAATTACGTTTGACTCATTGACTCATTGACTCAAAATGGTAGTTTTTGGTAACAGTCTGCACTTTTCGATAAAGTAACACCATTTATAACGTTTGAAATATGTGACCCCCAGCAACACAATGGATGCACCTTTAAGTCCCAATGGTGTTAGGTAGTATTTGATATTGGAATCCAGCATATGGTTTTATATAGTTAATACATGGACGTTTTCGAAATATCATAAATGAAAATATAAATTTTCGAAATATTGCGTTTATTAAACACAAACTGTGTTAAATTACACTAAAAACGTATAATATAAGCTAAGTTTAAAACCGTCACCATCTCCGTGTTCACAAACTCACACAAACCTGTCGATGATATACGTTGAAAAATATTAGTCGGTGAATAATACTTACTATTTCATCATCTATATTAATATAATGTTATTGCTTGCTGACTGCACGTTTTACTAATGACGTCATCGACCGGAAGTTGGTATCCAAAGTAACATTTTGGACGTCATGGACATCTTGAAAGACCTTTCATCTTGATTCATTTTGAAAATTTAGATGTTCAGCAAGTTAGGTGGAATTCCCATAACTGTACAGTAGTGTAGTACGAACATCTGTTTTCAGCAGTAAAGGCTTTTTGCAATACGACTCTGCAACTGTCAACTATCCGACATTCCTCTTCTCTACCCGTATGTGTAGTGTGTGTTTTTCATAAATGGGATATTTGAATTTAGAAGTACACCCTTTTCACCATTCTCTTCCCACAGATGTTACTTCCTTCCGAAAATAAATAAAGAAGTCCAAATCAGAGAACAAAAATGGAACGTGTTTATTTGTGTTATTTACAGTAAAATCAAAATCAAAATCAAAATCAAAATCAAAATCAAAATCAAAATCAAAATCAATAAAGTCACTCGGTCGACAAAGACGACGAAGCCTGGGATTGGATACGAACCACTGATACATTATGATATACCCTAATTTCCCCGCTAGGGGATTTTGCTGGAACCGAGCTATATGGCCTGATATAACAGAGGTTAGGATCGGAAATATGAAGGGAGTAACCTCTGTGGGAAGAGAATACCTTTAGACAACCTTCGTGCACGAAAGATGCATACTGAACTTGTTGAACGTGATGTCAATGAATACTCCTCTACTTCACCCACAACGTAGAGTGTTAATTTTGCGATTTAGCTGTCGTTCTTGTCACATGTCTCTTGTCTTGGGAAAAAAAGGAAAATGTTCATAAAATTTAAGAATGGTATACTTTCTTTTGCGCGACAGTTTGGTGAAAAATAGGATCAAGTTTGGTCGAATATTATAATAAGCAGATACTTCCGAAAAAGGAACTTCTTTGGAAACGACCAGATTCTGTTTTTCGTTGGAACGATGTCACAGAAGAGAATAATGTTTTAGTCCAGGATCGAGGAAAACTAGCCTTGCCACTAGTCTTCATTTGGTTTCTTCACATGTTTCCTTAGTGTGTCATCCAGACTCTAGAGCAAAAATTAAATGGAGCCTTATTAAGTCTAAAAAATGTTGGCCAATCTAGTTGCCTCGGCTCTCGAAATTAAATGCTCCTTTTTATTTTATTTCATATCAAATTTTAAAAAGTAAAATACCAGTAAAACACTCAGGGACTATGTGTTAGTCTAATGTTTCCTTTGGCGGGGCACTTGGAACAGATGTATAGGGCGATGGTTCGGTTCTGAAGTGAATGAATTGAGAACATGTTTTGAAGATTTAAGCCAGACCAAACATTGTTAAATATTTGATTGTTTGACCTCTTATCATGATGTACATATTCTAGATAGAAGGCCCTTGTGTTGGAACATCATTAAAATCTTATGAATATTTTTCTTAATAAATAACATTTTTGTGAATTTTAAAATTTTAAATAAATTTTATTTTACCAATTGTCGATAACTTTTCACACAAAAAATTACGGAAACTGAAACTGAAAGTTTTGAAGACAACATTTCATAGACAACATAGACAGGTCATCTGTGTTTCTCACAGAGACGCCCGTCATAGGCAGGTCATCTGTGTTTCTCACAGAGACGCCCGTCATAGGCAGGTCATCTGTGTTTCTCACAGAGACGCCCGTCATAGACAGGTCATCTGTGTTTCTCACAGCGTTCTGCAGTCTACTCTGACGGCGATACCAATCATAAAATGACGTGTGTTTTTAATTTAAACAGTTATCTTGCGGATAGTGACAATTGATTTTAGCAGGTTAAGTCGTCGTCAGCCACAGTTTTCCACAAACTGTGAACCCTCCAGTTAACTAGACTAATTGTTTTTAATAATTACTGTACTTTCACTCTTTTGATTATATAGTTTTTAACATTTACAGGTCCACTTTGTGCATTCAGTTTATCCAGACTCGCTGAAAAAAAAGATCTAGACTGTATTAAAGGCTCTTATTTTAACACAGTTGTGTGGAAGAACCCCAGTTAACTGACGATACCGGAAGTTGATACTGATAAAAACCAGGTCAACTAGCCTAGTCTCCGAACAGGTATAATCCTAAACAGACTCAAATTTAGTCTATGGATTTTTTTTAACCTTATTGTATCTTCATCCTTATGATTATATATTTTTGCAATACTGCCAGTTCCATATATTCAGTTTATCTAGACTTGCTAATAAGGATCTAGACTGTATTAAAGACTCTTGTTTTACACAGTCATGGAGCAGGACTAAATCCTAGATATCTTATTTCTTTACATTTCTAGAAACATATATTTATTTGAATTATATAAATTGGAGTGAGATACTCGGTTCAATCAGTGACATACCATCAAGCTACTGAGAGGCGATAACACCACTAACGTGACGTCATTAGAACCATGTTCTGACGTCACATGGTCAGCCTGTGAGATAGAAACAGTTTATGTTTCCTGAAATATCTATACTTTTCTATCTCATCCGATGAGACAAACATGATATTTGTTAAGGAAAGACAGATACCCCTTTGTATATCAGTTCAACCAATTGTTGAAATAGAAATATTTACAAAGCTTGATTAAAACGTTACCCATATTTCTAAAGTTATATGTTGTGTATGTTCTGCTATGATATAACTCGTCCATAACTCCTCAAGGCCTTGACTAAAACTACTCAGAGTTTACCACTTCTTGTTAGCCCTTCAACTATCATTTCCACTTCAGACTAGAATAGAGTAGACCACCACTGTTGATATAGAGAACTTCTGGTTAACCAATACAAATAAAATTCTTTTGAATCAAGGTGGATAATATGGTAAAACAATAATCACACAGACACATAAACATATTTAAGAAAACCCTGAAGGATAGGTGGACTGTCGATATAGTAGTTAGTCTTTAGTAGTTTAGTATACAGTCTAATTAATCCTATAGTATTAGCTGTTTTTTCCAAAAATTTCAAGAAAGGTACTCATGACACCTGTTCAGGTATCGTTATAGACAGCTCAATTTGACATGAGTCAACTTTAGATTGAGTGTACCTCTACTATTTGTTTCTTGTGTATGGGAACTGCTTAAATATTAGAAGATTTCATGTATTAGTGTGTACGTCTCAACTTTCAGCAACCAAGTTTTTAATTATTTTTTATTTATTGCGGTTGACATTTCATTTTACGAAAACTGTCAACTTGGGATATTTCATATTCCTTCAGATAAAGTAAACCTTTCCGGACATTGTATGTATTTGTAAATGTTCTACTGCATTCCACATTCATACTGAAATATTGAAAACATATATGTTGTTATGTGAGAATCCTACACAGTGCCCATGGTCATATTCATACTGAAATATTGAAAACATATATGTTGTTATGTGAGAATCCTACACAGTGCCCATGGTCATATTCATACTGAAATATTGAAAACATATATGTTGTTATGTGAGAATCCTACACAGTACCCATGGTCACATTCATACTGAAATATTGAAAACATATATGTTGTTATGTGAGAATCCTACACAGTGCCCATGGTCATATTCATACTGAAATATTGAAAACATATATGTTGTTATGTGAGAATCCTACACAGTACACATGGTCATATTCATACTGAAGTGGGAACTGAAATGGATGTATGATCGAACTACACCACGGACATGAGTGAGACAGAGTGTAGCAGAAACTATAAAATGTACTTTTACATTATGCCAATATTTAACAACCAGAACAATAAACATCCTAACCATGTTATTTGAAATTGGGCTAGAAAGGGTTTATTGATACTAAAGGACTTGTGTTATACCTTTTGATAAGCTACAGTCAAAATATAAGATTAAAGGTACAATATTAGATTATAATTATCTACTTAGTATTTCCCCCAACTGTTGGAAATCTGTTATAAAATGTACAAGAATTATTCCTACTTATAACTTGCACATCAGTATTTACCAAAGAAATAGTTTGAACTCAACAAAAGGATCAATAATATTTTATGATAAGTTGATTTCCACAAACAAAAACTTGATATTTGTAATAAGTGGGAAATGATATTTAATGGTTGTAAATTTGACTGGACCAATATATTTAATTCATAAATACATGGTTTGAAGGATGTTAAACTTATTGTTTTTCAATATATAGATTTCTACAAAGAGTTATTTATACTAAAAGAGAATTGCTGAGAATGAATCTTGTTGACAATGATTTATGTAGTTTTCTGAGAGCATTTGTCATGTATAGTGGGAATGCTGTGTAACCACAACTTTCTGGAATGAACTCGAACTTTGAATAAACAACTGTTTAAAAAACATTACAATCTCAAAATACTTGATTTTGTAACATTATATAACAATGTTTTGTTAAATCAAATCATTATTTCTTATTTCTGCAAAGAATCAACTTATGTAATATAAAAAATTCAAAACCAAAATACTGTAATTACCAAATTTCCTTACGGATTTTTTTATATACATTTAATTAAATTATATTTATAATTATTTAATATTAAAATATTTTGTTGAAACATACATTTTCAAAGGAAACAACGAAATAAACAAATTTAACAAAAAGTGGAAAGCACTAATCCCAATATTCAACTAATAATGTATCTGTTTGCAGAGTCCTGGCAGCTCAATGCAATTTGATGTATCCATCCAGAATGTTCCATGTCAATATATATATATAAGTGTGTGTGTGTATGTGTGTGTGTGTGTGTGTGTGTGTGTGTGTGTGTCTCTCTCTCTCTCTCTCTCTATATATATATATATATATATATATATATATATATATATATATATATATATATATATATATATATTATGTATTGTATACACTTTGCAATGTACTATGACTTTGTAACCCTTGAGCAAAAAAACCCAAAACATTTAACATCCAATACCATCAAGTAGAATTACATGCCATTCAGACAGTGAACAAATGTAACATTGATATATTTGGCATCACATTATGTGCAATAGTACAAATTCTTGTACTGTTTTCGGAGTCAGTCCTTTGCGGGATTCGAACCCACATCCTCAGAATCAGGCACCAATCACCAGCACATCAACAGCTTACCTATTCGGCCATCGTAACCTCGACTACGGTACCAAATATATCAATCTGACAACATCAAATATCATGTTTAGCAACATTCTTAATTCAAGAGACCAAATTAATGACATTTCATAAATAATACAGTCAATGGACTACACCACCAGTCCCACAGAAGTAACATCGTAGTATTACAATCATTATTGAACGTTAATGCACTGCTTGCAAACTCACTCTCTTATAAACGTGGGGACGTTTCTTTTGCACGTGAGGTTATGTGTACATGTGACACACATTACAGTGATCTAACTATCCCCAGCTGTCTTCAGGTACAACACCTGGTCTTCATAATATAATGTCCAGTCGGTGGTCAGATAGACAGGTGAGATATGACCGGACTCACTTCAGCCTTCTCTGAACTAGACTGGTACTCAGTCCCTATAAATCCGTGTATAGCTATGTAGGGTTAGATTATCAAATATCGAATAAGAGCTTCAGAGAAACGCTATATTGTCAGTTACAATCTAGACTTGCTCTCCAGAGGACGTCATGTTTCGGTTAAGGTAAAACAATAAATTCGAAGCGCTTGAACGACCAATGATATCTTCGCCATAATACCTTATCTCTAAAACAGATCACACGGAGTGACAATACTATAATGCAGGACATAATTTTAGACAAGTAAACAAATGGCTATCAGCGTTTAATTACATATACAGTTAACAATAAACATCTCGGCATTATATTGTATACACTGTCCGCTGTTACTGTTACTGTTACTCAATACCTACACAATCCTACGTTGTCCCTCTCTCCTCTCTCCTCTCTCCTCTCTCCTCTCTCCTCCTCCTCTCTCCTCTCTCCTCCTCCTGCTGACGAGATATCGCCATGGACATTTATCGAGTTCAATGTCATTGCCGATTGTTTTGAGAAAAAAATATCATTGGTTACCCTCATTGTCTTCCTTTTGTCTATCCATACCCATACACATTGTAAGCTATAAACATTTGTCCCTCTTATGTCGCCCCCGCCACACCACGCTGCCCTCCCGCGCCTTTAAGATTTTATAACAGTCACATGACCCTCGAAAGGCTAATGTCACCCCCCCCCCCCCCCCCCCCCAAAAAAAAAACGCCCCCGCCCCTCCCCAAATGTGGTGAGATATGACCAGCGGTCGCTTCATTCACTCTCTCAATGTTACTCGGCCTCGCTCCGTCCACTGGGTCACAGTGACCGCTGTCCAAACTCTCTCGTGCTTTCATGTCTTTTCAAAACAATCAAATAGTGTTCCCCTCAGCTCCCTCCCTTTACAGTCTTTCTGCCTTACTCAACCCCCTCGCTGCGTTAACTGGACATAAAGATGACCAATGGATTAGCGCAGAGAACGAGGCTATTAATAGCCACTGACCAGTGCTACGTCACCGCCGCTCTTTATGCAGCCATTGTGCAAGCGGGTCATAGTGAGTTCACGCATTCGCAAACACTGTATAAGCATTGGTCATTGCCGGACTGACCGTTTAGCTGACCAGTGCTCTCTCTCCAGCTCTCAGCACCGCGGAGCTGCTAACGCTATTGTCGTCTGCAAACTGGAGACTCGGGATATATTTGACAATTCTTGGATTTTACTGAAGTGTTGTAGCGGACCTACCTGGACACACCTGGATAGATAAAACTGGACAGTATACAAGTAAGTAAGAGCGGGTCACGGTGACCTGTAACGGTTCAGAACGAGCAGGAATCAGAGAGCTGCTATCTGAGACGAGTCCACGGGGACTGCTCATCATCGACTCTCAGCTTCCATCAGTCGGCGGTACTCAGTGATTAACACTTCTCCTGGATACTTAATGTGATCATCGTTTTAGTCTTTGGAAAATTATACGTAATTATTATCTAATATTTAATAGAATGTCAATTTTAAACCTTTTACTGTTCAGCAATCATAACAATCATTGTTTAAAATTTTTATTAAGATAGTTAATGAATGCACGCTTCAACGTCTACTACTACCGGTCAAGAGAGCGTGGACATCCGTAGAGGCTGTGTTTCGTTGACGAACTCCGATATGCGGGGGGTCTCTAGATCTCAATGTTTCAGCTAAACTGTATCGTAGTGATTCTAATTAATCAAGTAAATAAATAACGAGAACTGTTCTATCTGATCACCAAGAACAAACTAATTAATAGTCTTATTAAGAATACAAGCTTTTGAGAACAACATTCTAATTACAAATATTAACAAGTTAACATTTAGAACAATTTATTCGGAGATTAAATGTAAGTTTACATAGCAAGTTTCAATGCAGTGTTGGAGTTTTACCCAGTGCAGTACCACCCATACCACGCCATGGTTCACAAGTTCACACAGAGTATGGCCTCCTCGGTCTACCAGAGCTCTCTCGCACAACCCGCTGTAACATAAAAGCAATGCACGCTCAAAATCACCTCATTTTACCTAAAATTATTTCTGCAGATTAAATCGAAGTGACTTATCGTTCCACATAAAAGCAAGCGAAGTCATGCAGAAATGAGTGGAGTAACATCTGCTGAAATAGACTGCTTGAATATATGATTAAATATTACTCTAATTGTCCTTTATGGGTTTATAGATGAATTGATATCGCTGTAATTTGCGTGAAATGAACGTGATATCACTGCACACGATACGACTGTTAATTTGCGTGGACATCTATTCCTAATTAATATTCTCCTTCAAGGGTTTAAAAAATATTTGTTGTAAATGAAATTCGTATATAGTTAAATGCAATGCAAGTTTGGTAAATAATTAAGGTATTGTTTTCCACATATATGACCATATATTATTGATCGATATTACATTCAATTTTTTACTTTGCTCAGTTATATTAGTTTATTCAAAACTTTCTTTAAAAAATGGTCATTATTATTATATATTTGCCATAAAGTTTTAAATGAAGTAAAGCATCGATGACTAACGTTAAATCTAATGCATATAGCAAGTCTAGATGAAGGTTTGATAATATGATAAACAACTCATAACAATTCACATTACCATTATGGATAAGATCAGTAGACTACAGTGACTGCTAGTAACTGCGTTATCGACTATCACCTTAAAGGTTTGAAAAACGTCAACGAAATATAAATTACATAAAATGAGACATTATTTATAATCATTGCGGATTTATAGATAAACTCATTTATACGAACTGGTACAATGGTGTATGATAATGAGCGAAATTTATTTTTTATCAATTTAAAAGTTATATTTGCTACAAGGTATGATGTACCGTTTTAATGTATATATAGGAAATACCATTTAACAGCACATCTATTTTTTAAAAACTGGGTGACCGTAACGTATGGTATTAAGACGGTACTGTAGACAGTATATTAACAGTCCAATACATACTCAACATCACACGTATGATAGCACTGTCTGTTTAACTTTACACAATAATGGTTTACCATAGTGTGTGGTAGGTGAGTACTATATCACGTCATATTTTATTGTCCAAACAGGACTTAGATCCATGTATATGTTGAACATTATAAATATAAATATATTACATTGTCAAAACATGGTTTTGCATTAGTGTATGATATATAATATCATAATAGTATTGTTAAACACTTTAACTGCCAATTATAATCGTGGAATTGTTCACAATAACATGAACTGTGGGTAATTGTTTTTAAAATATTCAAAGTAAATGAATTATCTGGAATGCTTTAAGGAATGAACTTTTAGTAACATTTTCAGTTTGACTCGTGCGATTGTATGTATTATTGGTAGAATTTAGTTAACGTCAGAAGTCATTAGTACTGCATTCTTAGAAAGCAAACTCACAACTGACACAGTGATTTAAATAGACCCTATTCCTAGCATTAACAAAATATTATATCTACCGGGATTGCACTGGTTCAATATATTCCTCTCCCTGTCTATGAATTCATAATTTTGCAACTCCCGACTGACAAGATGGAGTATGTGTCCACATATATGATAAATACAACACATTTGTATTGATACCCATTGATACCCATTGTTACCCATTGTTACCTATTGTTATTGTTATCTGTTTCCTCGCCTAATGTTCAAAAGCAAAACGACTTTCTCTTGTAATTAAAGGAGGATATACAGAAAATGGGCAAAATCACAGATTTAAAGTTTGTTCATAGTGCATAGGTTCATAAGGATAAGCCCTCCTTTAATGAAGCGTCTTAAAATACGACTTGTCTCGTGCTTCAGCGTGGCTGTATTGACAAAGGTAAATGTTCTTGTGCATACTTTTCCGTTAATGATGATGGGACGTATGAATTTTTCTTTCAATTGGAACTTAGGAAAATAATGACGAGGGATATACACATTTTATCTTCAGAAATACATATTTACAAAATGGAAGCACCTTTGTTTTTACAGACATGTATTTTTAGACGACAAATACATATAGATTCAGATTAAGCAGTAATGACATGGTATTCTGTCACACTTTTGAATGACAAGACAACAATGACCATAGACACTAATAAAAGTAACACGCTCATGTCAAAGATACATTTTATTTTGTTTCCAAAGAAATAAGACCTGTGTAGTGTAACAAACCCATTAATTTGGGAACAATTTCTTTGAGTACATTCTCCAAATTTGCGACTAATGGATTTTCTAATAATATTGTTTTGATGTTTGTGAATGCATTTTGTCGAGACATCATATACAAGGGAGTTATACATCGATTGATAACGTATGTGGTTAATCACCAGCTGTGCATATGGATTTCCCAGCTTATGTTCACAGTATTTATAAAATGTATAGATTAGATGATAGATGCTACATAATAGATGAAAGTATTCACAGATAGAAAAATAAGGAACACATAGAGTAAACTAAAATTCAGTTTATCATTGAAGGATATCAGACCAATAGCGTGATAAGATGCAACTGTATGCTAATCCGTCTGTTTTTTTCCCTTCAGAATGGCCGATACTGCCTTGGACCTGAGTAAACCCTCCCCGATGCCCCCCACCGAGCGCGTGGCGCCCCTCTCCCCGGCTCCGCAGGTGCGAGAAAAGAACGGCGAATCCGGACGCGCATCTACATCTTCCACGAGCTCCACGGACGAGACCCGACCCCCTCCCAGCGACACCGACCCCCGGGACGCTATGATGGACGTCAAGCCGACCCTGCCGCTCTTGTCGCCGGAACCCGAAGATCGGAGCGACGAGGACTGCGAGTCAGGGGAGGACAAGGACATGTCGGACCGGGTGGCGCCCATCAGACCTTTCAAGATGTATCCTATGGACGCCTACGCCATGGCTGGCGCGTCACTTCCGGGAATGGCCAGCGCGGCTGCTCTGAGCCATACAGCAGCCGCGGGTTTCAGTCCAGCTTCACTTAGCGCCATGTCAGGTATGATGGATCCCGCCTCCGTCTCCCCATTCGCCATGACCCCGATGACGTCACATCTTCTCCAGCGAAAGCGGCGAGCGGAGAACCGAAACGTGTCGCTAGAAGACATGAAAAAGATGTGCGCTGTGCCGGAAGAGAAGAAAGACGACTCTTATTGGGAGAGGAGACGGAAGAACAACGAAGCAGCAAAACGATCCCGGGACGCCCGACGGATGAAAGAAGAAGAAATTGCGATGAGAGCTACGTTTCTGGAACAGGAAAATCTCAAACTGAGAGCTCAGGTTGCAATATTGAAGAACGAGACAGCAAAGTTACATTATATGTTGTACAACCGTGTGTAAAAAGACAATACAGAGTATTATAACTATCTCAGGGATAAAAAGACTTTGCCAAAATGTCGCCGCCAATGTGTTTTCAGGGGATCTATAGAAACGATTGTGACAGAGACACAATGACATTAACGATTGTGATAGAGACACAATAACATTAACGGCGGCGGCGACGACTATTTTGCCGAGTGAACTGGTCCGCCGGAAGTGCGTGACACCGGTGCGCAAGATGAATCTCAGTCACGTGACAGTAGTGCACGTGCAGCGTGTGTATATTTTTGTACAAATGTATAGTGATCCACAACGAGTACTAACTAATGCATGTCTACAAGTGCTATGTATGGGCTATCCTTAAACTCCTCCCTTCAACCCCTCGGTTCTTGCCATTAGTTAGAGACGCATGGGCTGATCTCAGCTACTGTGCAGGGTTCTTATGGTTAGGTTAGTCGTGGCACCGTGAGTGTCTACGTGAAAGTAGAGTTTCGATATTTACAGGACTAAGTGCTATGATACAGGGTTCGCATGCACAAAGAAACTTTAATATTGATACTACCCTGTGTATATTGCATTGTATGATACCGATATCTTTGGTCAGCAAGTTGATTAGAAAACAAGGTTGAAACAGTGACGTTAAAGAGAGGGTTCTATCAGATAATGCGCCATTTTGATTTTGTGCATGATGAATTTACGTGAAATGAGTAAAATGCTGTATTTTCACTACTTTTTAATATAAAAAAGCATATATATATTGGCAGGAGATCCACAAAGTTACAAATAATTTAGCATTTAACTTTGCAAAGATTTTAACACCCCTTGCGCCGATGAATGTCATCACTTATTTTTTTTTTTTTTAAATTTATTTTTGAATCTGCGCTAGTCTTTATCAAATTGTCAAATATAAAGTCATTAAAAAATTACCTTCAGTAAAATATTTCTCCTGGATTGTGTTATCATTAGACAAAACAGGAACTCCCCTCGAATTTCGATGCGTCAAAACATACTCCGCCAGAACCCCCTCTTTAAACTTCGTGTTTTAGAGGTCGATGATGAGATTTTGTGTGACCTGGAAACGTTGAGCGAATTGATTTCACCTCGGCGACACTCAAAGCGTCCAAGTGCTATAGTACAACCCAGAAAATAGAAATCTAGAGTAGTCTACAACTGTTTCTTCCTATATTATTATTATATACTACTATTATTATTGCTATTATTATTATTTGGATTTTATATATTGTCGCTCCCCCTCCCTCCATCTTCACGTGCAGAATTGGTGCAGAACCTTCGTCTCCAAGGCAACAAAGGTTTCCATGGTTACAAGGTCGATACTGTTGCACTGGTCGTCTTGCTCCACTGACTTGAGAGTATTTTAATTGTCATCAGTTTTGTATGTAATAAATGATGAAGAGTATCCACTTTTGTATTTGAGTTTTCTGTGAACAAGAACTTTAGTTAATTGAAAATGTTAACTCATCTTCCAAACTACCGTCCTTGATTCGAATGAACCAATGAGATTGGTCCCTAAATTTCAAAAGAAATAAAAAAAGAGAGAGAATCTTTGATACTAAATATAGGAACATGAGTTTAGGTTTATCACGGCTATTTGACTTTAATGAGAGTTAAACGGGTGTTCATATAGTTGATATGAGAGTTAAACGGGTGTTCATATAGTTGATATGAGAGTTAAACGGGTGTTCATATAGTTGATATGAGAGTTAAACGGGTGTTCATATAGTTGATATGAGAGTTAAACGGGTGTTCATATAGTTGATATGAGAGTTAAACGGGTGTTCAAATAGTTGATATGAGAGTTAAACGGGTGTTCATATAGTTGATATGAGAGTTAAACGGGTGTTCATATAGTTGATATGAGAGTTAAACGGGTGTTCATATAGTTGATATGAGAGTTAAACGGGTGTTCATATAGTTGATATGAGAGTTAAACGGGTGTTCATATAGTTGATATGAGAGTTAAACGGGTGTTCATATATTTGATATGAGAAGACACGAGAATGAGATTCTGTTTATCAATCACAAACATACCTCTTTAAAGTCAAGAAAAACGGTACTTCGGATTTTAAATATTTGAATCTTTGAATAAAAAGGCAATGTAAGATACATGGTTAATTCACCTGCTATTCGTGAATCTTGTTTTTCTTATTCACTTTTCACTTTCTTAACGGCGTTCAAAGACAAACCAAAGAATTGATGGATACGTTAAACAAACCAAAGGATTGATGGATACGTTAAACAAACCAAAGGATTGATGGATACGTTAAACAAACCAAAGGATTGATGGATACGTTAAACAAACCAAAGGATTGATGGATACGTTAAACAAACCAAAGGATTGATGGATACGTTAAACAAACCAAAGGATTGATGGATACGTTAAACAAACCAAAGAATTGATGGATAAGTTAAACAAACCATGGATAAGTTAAAGTGATTGCAACTAAAAATAATAAACTTCATATTTATGATAACAAATGGTCTTCTAAATATTATATATAAAGGCGAACTGAACCAATGGTTTAAGGTAATATCTTTTAAAACGTCACATAGATATTGGCGAAATTGAAGTTCGTTATCCTCAGGAAATTAAAAATACCGAATAACTTACTGTGTATAAAAAAATCAAACTAATATGCCTCTTTATAGGTGTCAGAATGAATAGCAGCGACCATCATGGAACATGATCTTAGATAGTTCATCAATAAGAGTCTTTACTTGTTATAAAGTCTAGACCGAGTTCTATGCATAATTCACTTATATGTGAAATTTCAAGACACACAGTGTGATTTTAAGAAAAGCATTGTATTATTTAAACAAAAATAAAAACCGACCACTGAGGCAACATTTTATTATAGAAAGGAATTCAGATTATATCTTGTATTGTTAACAGTGTTCTGTTATATATTTCCAAACAGAGACATGTCCAAAACATAACATAACTGGAATCAGTAGGGTTATGACCCAAAGTTGACAGAACAATAATTCGACAAATCACCCAACCACCAACGGGTCAATGAAGACACGACGCGACTCTACTACTCTTGGGGGGGGGGGGGGGGGGGGGGGGGGGGGTAGTGTTCATTTAACAATGCTTAGTCCTTATTGAAGATAAAGAGTAAATGTCTGAAGAACTGTACCTATAGATGAACTAATTCATTGCATCGAAACTTATTTCGACTGCTCTGCAGGCACAAGTTATACCAGAAAGCTTTGTTGGATTGGGACCTCGGCTTGCCTCACTCCCAAACATAAGGGCGTGTTGTGTAGTTTAAAATGATACACACGTTAATGGGGGCGTGAATGTGCTACAGTAGAAAGGGAACACACATGATTGTTGCTTAAACATAATGCATATTCCTAACTATTAATTATTTTTGTCATTAAAGACAACTCGACATTTTATTTTGCAATACATTTGTTTAGATCTCCAACCGTAGGTCAATAAATCATCATAAAACTCCCTATAAGGTACAGCGCCATTAAATCTACTTTTTAAAACGTTGTGAAATCCCTAGCACACTTAAATCTTGTAAACACGGACCAGCAGTGTATGACGGTTTATGCGGTAACAAATCATGGCATTCAAAAAGCTTTGATGTGTTATACTACATAAACTGAAGCACAAAAGAAACGTCACCCCTCAGTTGTTTTTATCATATGTATAATTTTTAAAGTCAAATTTCTCGAGTTTTAGACGTCGTATTCCAAAACTGAATAGTTTTTAAATGTTTTGTCCAACATATTAAATCAGTCAAAGAATTGTTATACGTGTTTTTTTTTTAAAATAATTAAAAGTCAAAATTTTGAAATTTTTAATTCCCAAAAATTAATTTTGATAAAACACAACTGTTAATCGACATATAACACATACTCTGTGTGAAAATCAATAAATATACCTCGTCCTGCACACATTTACAACATTTTAAACATGGTAGGGGTCATGTTGGTGTAAATTCCATTTCTTTACCCCTGTCTACTTTAAAAATTGATATTGTAATACAAAAATAAAAACAGTAACCAATTAAGTCATTAAAACTACTGCCAAAAGGTGTTATTGCATCGTGCTATAATCAAATGCAACGCATGTCTTTAAAATATTGAATTAATCGAAAACAATTGAGGTGTGACGTTTCTTTTGTGCTTCAGTTTAGATTCTACGTCATGCAAAGCCTGGTGAGATACAGAGCTAATGCATATAGTTTCCCTTGATAAACAGTTTCAACATATCAAATTCATCATATATCATCTTAGAAAACAGCAGAGAAAAAGCTTTTTTTAAAATAAAAATTAAAATTAAACCCAATCTTACCGCACCAGTGATCAACTACTGAGAGGCCAGATCGTTATCAAACCTCCATCTCATACAGTTCCATATTAAAGTGAAACCACACATCAGGTCTATGTCTATGTACAAGCTAGTACGATACTAAACTCTGGTGTACATCCTCCAAGACCCGGGCACATTCAACCAACACTAGGTGACGGAGGATAATGAGCTTGATGATATACAGACTGATTGCATCTATGTTTCGCTGAGTTTGGTTCTACCAGCAACAATGCAACAATGCAACTATGACCAACCACTGACACACATTCCGTTACCATACTGGGTCCCTACTGGGTCATAATCAAACATTCATACAGTTTCTTATCTAAATTAAAACCACACATCTGATCAGGTCTGTTTCTATGTATATGGAGTAAGTAAGACACTAAACTGTACGAGTACAACCTCCGAGACACATTACACTAACACTGATTGACTATGGATATTAAGCTGTGCAGCGTTGACCAACAACTCTGAAATATATAGATCGAGCGTGTGGGACACCCGTCTGGAGCCCCACCCACCTCTTTATAGTGCAGTGCAGAAAACTAGTACAGCAAACAAGACGGCCGACACGGGTAGCTGTCGCATTTATCTGTCGGATGGATTGCTAGTAAGTAGCCTTCACATATGCACCTTGAACTGTGTTTATCTACTAACGAATTTGAAATGAGATGATTGTCTCCCCCAAGTATACCGTAGTATAGACCTACTACGTATGTTTCGTCTACACAACTAGATCTGTCACACACAACATTGAGCGTACATTAAGGGGTCTGTGTGAACTCACATGTTTCGAATCTTTGACTTTTGAGTCAAGGACGAACATGCTTCGGTAGAAATACAAGAAGTCTCTTTCTGCGCTATGCGTTTAGTTACAGAGGCACGGGTGAATGTCTTACCCATGTCAGTATATTCATGACACGCCCTCCTCCCCCCTCACCATTCATCGGATTTTGCTGTGTCAGTGGATGTTAGTGTGCTGTACTGGTAAATACTTCTGGATAATGACTGCATGTATTGAATGACATATTTGCATCATCTTAAAGCAACATTGGGGAGGGTATCACTGCTACAGTGGAGCTCTTCCTATTATTGTATATCGGTATTGATCAGACGCGTTGTTGTGTTTTAGTGCACGTGCACTCTCTTACTAATTCATGCCGAGGCCACTGGAAGACTAGTTCAGTATTTAAGATACGTCTGTGAAAGTGCTCATGGGAATTGTGGGTAATTGAGATTAAAAAGTTGTATTTCTTATTGTGATATTTGAGACATAATTCATTAGATTTAATGTGTATACTTTTCGCAACACACTACATTACTTAAGTTTTAATTTTAAAGAAATTTTCTATTTATTTAATAATGTTAATTTGTACACTCTGTCAAAGAGGAATTCGTTGAAATTTATACAAATCATTCAGGAAATATTCCAACATTTCATGCTCAAACAAACATATTCAAGATATAAATTGTAATTTTAACAATGAGGACGTGAATATAACAGAAACTAATTTCCATGATAAACAATCATGTTTAGCAAAACGTAACCATACATATGCATCACCAAAAAACAAAACACCAAAGCAAAAAAAGAAGGAAAAGGTTCACAAGTTAATTATTAGAAATTGATAACCATATTGAAAATGACAATTGTGTCAGTGCCGAGTCATTCATTGTAAACGATAAAGATAATGAGTTAATGATAAATGATATAGCATCTTCAATTAATGTATCAACTTCTGTTGATTTATCATTTATTGATTATGAACTGGCCGTTGGTCATAATGCAGCATATGAACATTACATCCGTATGAAACATGAATATATATGTGCCTGTTGTTACAGATTTCTGTTTCTGGATCAGGTTAGACACATTTCATTTAAAACTCAAACTGCCATTGACTTGAATATTAACAAAGAGTCTGATTTATGTCAGACATGCAAAGATAAACTTAAATAGAATGGCATTCCAGAATGTTCCTTCTTTGGCAATTCCCTTTTTCCTGGCCATGTACCAATTGAGTTACATGGTTTGTCCAGCCTAGAAAAGAAAATGATATCTAAGGTGAACACTTTCATGACTCTTGTAATCTTGACAGGTGGACAATTTGCAGCTAAGGGTCTTGTGCTGCTGAATTTGCCAACAAACATTCCAGAAATTGTATCTCAATTGCCAATGCCTGAAAATGAAACTTCACAAATAATAATTGAATTTGAAAATGCAGACGGTACGCCACAGGTGAGAGAGAACAGGAACGTATGTTTATCAAAGGTAAATAATGCTTTGAAATGGCTGAAAAAACACAACTGTTTATATTTAGATATTGCTGACAAGTTGGGTTCAACCGCGACATCTACATCCATATCGCTACTGTCGAATCGTCATAATGCTGTTACACTGTTTGTTAATGATGAATACCTCCTGCCATATAATACCATTTTAGCTCATGAGACCTGAAAGGCCTGATGGACTTATGAACTGGGCCTGTCGTCCGTCGTGCGTCGTGCGTCAGTCGTCTCCGTAAAAACGTAGTTTCAACCTCTTCTCCAGAAGGAAAATGTCTAGAACAAGGAAATGTTGTGTCCAGACTCCGTGGGGATTATACATTGTAGATTTGGTGACTCTGTGGCCCTAAATAAGAGCCCCACAGCCCATGGGAGGCTATTGCAGTCAAGTATAAACAGAAATTGTTTTGGAGTTCGATCTTTTATATTCAATACTTCTGACTCTTTACAGGATTAAGTACAGAACATGGAACTGGTAAGAAAACTCCCCTACTCCGAACATCTCGAGGACGTTCTGAGACGATGTGAGGAGTTCCTGCCTAAAAGCACCGGAAGACGCATCATCTTAGCGGGGGTAGCAGCCGGGGCTGTCCTGTACCTTGTGACCCGGAAGCGGTACAAACTTCCCCCTGGACCTCGAGGATGGCCGCTCTTGGGGAATGTGCTGGGTGAGCAGAGACGGAGACAGAAACTATAACAGTCGTATTGTTGTTAAGTATTGAGGCGTGGTAGGTATCTACACTTCACACGTGGAGGATTAATAAATAGTGTCTGGTATCTTTTGGAAACTCTATATTAGTATATCAGATAAGGGATTAAATTGGAACCACGGAAGTATAAAGTGCTGTACACGGTACAGCAGAGGCGCATTTTGTGTATGCATTTTTGCTGAATGGTGGTGAGAATAATATATATATAATCTAAAACTCAAGTTCAACATTAGAGAAAAACAATATACTTGGTATTAGTTCGTTATTTTAGAGTATTTATTCGATTCTGAAATATTCTAATACCTTAAAATCAGTTTATATATATGGTCTATTACAGAGTTCAAAGACACAACAATATACGCCAAGCTGATAGAATGGAGAGCCAAATATGGACCTGTTATCTTGATCCACGCCGGTAAGTAGCTTATCATACTTTCTCATTGACAACACGTATATTATTGTTTTAATTGAAATATGACTAACTCAATTGAACATGACGTTTGTCATACAGTTTTGACTAATTTGAGAACAACGCGATAAAACAATGTTTCCGGAAGGCGACAGCTGAACAATTGTAACAGTGCTATCCCAAATACTGCTAGTTTACTGATCTGTTTGATCAGTGAGTCATTGGCATTGTTGACAAAATATCCACACGTCTGGTAACATCCTTCAGATAATGCCCCCCTACCACACGTCTGGTAACATCCTTCAGATAATGCCCCCCTACCACACGTCTGGTAACATCCTTCAGATAATGCCCCCCTAACACACGTCTGGTAACATCCTTCAGATAATGCCCCCCTACCACACGTCTGGTAACACAATTCGCATCTGGTATCCAATCAAATACTCATAACCAAAGAGCCTAAAATCTCGATATGGTTGGTGATTATAACGGAGTCTATGGGAGTTTAAAGGGACAGTAGCGCGTTTTTTCGCTCAATTATACGTCGATGAAATGTATTTGAAAAATAATGTCACCAATAGTAAAACAACCTTCTCGCTTTGGAAAATCAAGTTAAAAAAGGACTGTCCCTGGTTCAGTAAAGCAATGGGAATAGTTTTTGTAATTTGAAATAATAAAATGTGTTCACAATAAAATGACAAACTATCATTATAAATGGGAAATTTGAAAAAAACTTGCCAAAAAACGTGCTACTGCCCCTTTTAGTCCTTGGTAGATCTTGCAATTTGTCTGTTTGGCATAGGAAGTGTTTATTTAGCAGTACATGCCCCTGTGGTCATGATTACATCTACCGTTCTCGATTTGGCAACCATGCAACTTTCCATGAATTTCTTTCACGATTTCGCTATAGGCTTGTTCTTTTACATATCTTACAGTGTTATTGTATACTATGTATATATAGTCCTACCTTATCAAGGACGATTCTTTGCTCCTGTAACAATTAAGACATCAACTTCCTTGTCCAGGTCCTGTTGCTATGGTAACACTCAACTCCGCGGACAGTGTTCACGAAGCCTTTGTAGAGCGAGGAGCAGACTTTGCTGGGAGACCACAGTCCTACTCACGTGTGTATCAACTATAGGCCTAGGTGGACTAGTTGTGTATCAACTATAGGTGGACTAGTTGTGTATCAACTATAGGTGGACTAGTTGTGTATCAACTATAGGTGGACTAGTTGTGTATCAACTATAGGTGGACTAGTTGTGTATCAACTATAGGTGGAATAGTTGTGTATCAACTATAGGTGGAATAGTTGTGTATCAACTATAGGTGGACTAGTTGTGTATCAACTATAGGTGGACTAGTTGTGTATCAACTATAGGTGGACTAGTTGTGTATCAACTATAGGTGGACTAGTTGTGTATCAACTATAGGTGGACTAGTTGTGTATCAACTATAGGTGGACTAGTTGTGTATCAACTATAGGTGGACTAGTTGTGTATCAACTATAGGTGGACTAGTTGTGTATCAACTATAGGTGGACTAGTTGTGTATCAACTATAGGTGGACTAGTTGTGTATCAACTATAGGTGGACTAGTTGTGTATCAACTATAGGTGGACTAGTTGTGTATCAACTATAGGTGGACTAGTTGTGTATCCACTATAGGTGGACTAGTTGTGTATCAACTATAGGTGGACTAGTTGTGTATCAACTATAGGTGGAATAGTTGTGTATCCACTATAGGTGGACTAGTTGTGTGTCAACTATAGGTGGACTAGTTGTGTATCAACTATAGGTGGACTAGTTGTGTATCAACTATAGGTGGACTAGTTGTGTGTCAACTATAGGTGGACTAGTTGTGTATCAACTATAGGTGGACTAGTTGTGTGTCAACTATAGGTGGACTAGTTGTGTATCAACTATAGGTGGACTAGTTGTGTATCAACTATAGGTGGACTAGTTGTGTATCAACTATAGGTGGACTAGTTGTGTATCAACTATAGGTGGACTAGTTGTGTATCAACTATAGGTGGACTAGTTGTGTATCAACTATAGGTGGACTAGTTGTGTATCAACTATAGGTGGACTAGTTGTGTATCAACTATAGGTGGACTAGTTGTGTATCAACTATAGGTGGACTAGTTGTGTATCAACTATAGGTGGAATAGTTGTGTATCAACTATAGGTGGACTAGTTGTGTATCAACTATAGGTGGACTAGTTGTGTATCAACTATAGGTGGACTAGTTGTGTATCAACTATAGGTGGACTAGTTGTGTATCAACTATAGGTGGACTAGTTGTGTATCAACTATAGGTGGACTAGTTGTGTATCAACTATAGGTGGAATAGTTGTGTATCAACTATAGGTGGACTAGTTGTGTATCAACTATAGGTGGACTAGTTGTGTATCAACTATAGGTGGACTAGTTGTGTATCAACTATAGGTGGAATAGTTGTGTATCAACTATAGGTGGACTAGTTGTGTATCAACTATAGGTGGACTAGTTGTGTATCAACTATAGGTGGACTAGTTGTGTATCAACTATAGGTGGAATAGTTGTGTATCAACTATAGGTGGACTAGTTGTGTATCAACTATAGGTGGAATAGTTTAGGAAGTGTTGCAGTCGTTCACTAATAAGCTCTCGTCTTTGTATCATATGTATGTTCTATGGGCCTGTGGCCTGAAACTTGAAATAAATTCTATTATTATTAAGCTCTCGTCCTGCTCCAAATTAAGGTATTTGTACCCTTATGGCTCTTCGGTTGAGCAAGCGGTGGATACAAACACCCTAATGGAGCAGGACGAGATGGCATGTGTTAACATTAAACATACCATTTAACATAAAGCATCAAGAACTTGTTAATATCATATCCTGTATTTTCAGTCCGATTTGGATGTATTGGTGAAAATAAATCCAGGGATTCCATTCTGCAATAATGTCACAATTGAAATACTGTCCATTTGAAAGATAGTGTATATGAGGTTCTTTAGATGAACTGTTATTGCATAGTTTAACAAGCGGTTATATTCTCTCCTATGGCAACGGGGACGTAAATGTAGAAATACCTTTAAATAACTTTGCGATCACATTCAGGTCGAATTTAAACAAGTTGTATGGACAATAAGCAAGAGATTCATCTAAATCATGTTTTCCGTGAATAACCCAGATTTTAAAATGCTTTACATGGACAAGGATTGTTCAATTGGAAAATATTTCTGCTTTCAGTTGGCCTGATGAGTGACGGTTTCAGGAACATCTCCCTCGTGGACTACACACCGACTTGGAAACTGCACCGGAAGTTAGCCATGCAGGGCCTCAGGTACGCGTATAGTTCATTCAACTTTGCTGATTGATATAATATATACATGTATATACATATATACATGTTACCATGGAAATGCTCAACATTTATTTATCGATGATCATTTGTCCTTTCTGTACAGTTATTGACATAAAATTGTGGTTTTATCAGAAGGTTAAACTATTTTTCGGAATAACTTTCAACATCTACACGTTGAATATTGAATGCAGAAAGTTCCTGGCTGGGTCGGGATTGGAGAATGTTGTAGAGAGCTCCCTGCAGGTCGGCTTCGACAAAATGAGGAAGGAAGAGAAGCCGTTCTACCCGAAGGATGCGCTCACTCTGATTATCTTCAACATCGTAAACAAGATGTGCTTCGATTTCACGTAAGAACATTGCCTGTAACATTTGCTTTGATATGTACCTTAATAAATTCAGATCAGAGTCATATGAGTGTATCGATCTAGGAATGCATCACTATAAATACCAAACGAAAGACCGGATCATTAGTCTGAACGTCAAAGGGAGGTAACTGCGTAGTCAGCCACAAGGCAGAGAATGGGTGACATATATACGACTATGGAGTCAAACCAATGAGACAGCTCTGGTTTGCTGCTGAAAGAGTGTTCAAAAGGGGTCATACATGTTAAAATTGTTCTTGAAAGCAGATGCCATTCCTCTTACCAACCCTTGGAAAACACTTACAATTCATCATTTACTCAAAAACCCAAAATTCAAATATGCAAGCTGAGTCTCCAAAAATAATTAGCCTCCACGACTAAAGCGGGGCTGCTATCAGTTTTTCTGCAGTTTCCGTCGCCACCATCGCGATTTGTATTAGCTTCAAACCTTTTCAAAGAAGGTTGAAGAACTCATACATAAATTCTTACTTATCCCTTAATTTAAAATTATCTTTTTGGACTTTTTTGGTTCATATTGGTCAAGGGGACAGCAGGGTCACAACTTAAGCATGCATTTGCGAATATACCTTATTTTAACACTTTGAATCATTACATGATAGTTAGACATAATGATCATTGATATCAAGGTCGCGAGATATGGTCAGACACCAGTTCTGAAATCATTAAATAACCTTTCCAAAGAATATTCATGATAAGGCCTCACATACGTAACTTATCACGTATACCCTGGGGAATTATTTTGACATATTCACATTCAAGGTCAAAGGTCAAGGTCACGAGTTCTGATATGATATGATATGATAAGATATGAAAAGGTTTTCGCTAAAATCCGTCAAAGGTCAAGGTCACAGCGGGGTCATGACCTAAGCATGCTTTTTCGAAAATGCCTTATATTAACTATTAACACTTTCAATCATTATTAAATTTTGATTGTTATACACAATGGGAAGTGATCATTGTTTATGTAACCTTGAAGTTCAAAGGTCATGGTTACAAAATATGGGATAAGGCCATGTTAACCCTTTGGTTAAATTTTGAAATCAGAAAAATATTTTAAGAACACACCTACGTATAGTGACCCTAGTGATGATTCAAGTAATAACTTCATTGTTGAACACATATATGTGAGAAAAATTTCCCATTTTATTGTGGCTGCTGAGCTGCTCTGATTTTTCTGTGTCCCGCAAACGATACTTAAACAGTTGCCGTTAAAAAGGTATTTTTACCAACTACGACGTTAGGTGTAGTATAATAATGTTTCTTGCATTGAGATATGTGGTACATACTGTGGAAGCCTGTTGTAAGACCGTAGACAGATGCGTATATAATTATAAGTACTGTACGGACAGGTTCGTGTATAATTATAAGTACTGTACGGACATGTGTGTATATTATTATAAGTACTGTACGGACAGGTGCGTGTATAATTATAAGTACTGTACGGACAGGTGCGTATATAATTATAAGTACTGTACGGACAGGTGCGTATATAAATATAAGTACTGTACGGACAGGTGCGTATATAATTATAAGTACTGTACGGACAGGTGCGTATATAAATATAAGTACTGTACGGACAGGTGCGTATATAAATATAAGTACTGTACGGACAGGTGCGTATATAATTATAAGTACTGTACGGACAGGTGCGTATATAATTATAAGTACTGTACGGACAGGTGCGTATATAAATATAAGTACTGTACAGACAGGTGCGTATATAAATATAAGTACTGTACGGACAGGTGCGTATATAAATATAAGTACTGTACGGACAGGTGCGTATATAAATATAAGTTTTGTGCGGACAGGTGCGTATATAAATATAAGTACTGTACGGACAGGTGCGTATATAAATATAAGTACTGTACGGACAGGTGCGTGTATAAATATAAGTACTGTACGGACAGGTGCGTATATAAATATAAGTACTGTACGGACAGGTGCGTATATAAATATAAGTACTGTACGGACAGGTGCGTGTATAAATATAAGTATTGTACGGACAGGTGCGTATATAATTATAAGTACTGTAGGACAGGTGCGTATATAAATATAAGTACTGTACGGACAGGTGCGAAGAAGGGGACAAGTACATGGAGAGGATTGTAGAGATGCTCGACCCTGAAAGCCTTGATCTTGGGAATGGATTTTTGGAAGATTTCTTTCCACCATTGCGACTTTTCCCATCAAAGAAAATAAAACTGGTGCTGAGCCTGATGAGTGAATGGATTGCCCTGATGAAAGGTCACTTGGAAAAACACAGAGCCACATTCGATAAAGGTTCGTTAGTTTTAATTTCTGAGTTTGATTGTAGACGATCAAGCGGCATTGAACAATAACTCGCTCCATATGGTTATTGATTTTGTCAATAAACACATGCATTCTCCACTAGACTGGTAAAGCTCACGTGCTAACAACCCTGTCATTAGGGGCGCAGTGTCCTATATCCGGCTACAGAGCACCATGGTGCCAATGAAATAAATGTTGTGCCAAATAATCGAAAAGTAACAGTTTAAAATGAAAAATAACCAGAAATACAATTTAAAAAATATCGTTTCGTAACGTCATTCGTGGAATAAGATGGACAATGGAGTCGGAGCTCGAGTGTTGGTTTTAATAAACCTACTCCTCCTGCGTTTTACATTACAAAAACATGTTGCAAAAACATGACGGAGACTTTGAGTCGAGGGACGCATGGTGCCACCTGGGTTAGTGACTTTATTCAGAAGGTGGTGTAAGGTTTTTTTAGGTGAATTTCGAGCTCAGATTAAACCAGGGCTATAAGGCAGGACGCGGCGTCCTTAACGTGGAGACAAGAGTGCTGTATAGTTTCTATCCATTATAATTATTGTTGAACAATCTCATTTTGCATACTTTAATATAAATCATTTCATTGTGTCCATCTCTTCAATGTCTTAAAATTATCTTAGTTTTTGGATGGGATCGAAAGCTTTGAACATTTTGTCGGCCAATATGCATCTACATAAAGTCTCATAAAGTCTCGTAAAGTCTCATAAAGTCTCTGTAGAGTTCATATCTCAACATCCTCTATGTCAAAGTCAAAGTCAAAAGTTCTTTATTGTATTCGAGGCCTCTGGCCCATATACATTTGAGTTACATGCATTATTAATCACCAGTTCAATAACAAATTAAATGGGTACAAAGGTGATTGATTTTAACTTATCATCTCGATGAGATATGGCATAGGTAACATATTGTGCAAGTCTAAGAATGCTGTTATTGTTATCAGAAGAAAGGATTTGTTTAAATGCTAAAGCAGGAGGCTTGGAAAGATAATAATCATGGATAAACTTTTTCCGTAAATCGTCGTAAGATTGACAAACAAATAGAAAATGGATTTCGTCTTCAACGGCTACTTTACACAATGGACATATTCTATTGCTTTTGTCGATCGATTTGTACCTACCTTCATTAATCATTAAATTTGACAGACCTAATCTGAATCGTATCAATGAATACCTTAACTTCTTGGATGTTAAATGTGAAAGATATCTTTCGGGTTGGAGTAGGCTTTTAAAGAGTCTATATGAATCATAACGTGAGCTATTATCTAATGTCGACTGCCAATCTTGATTAAACATATTTAATGCTGTTTCTCGAAATTGATACAAGAAAAGGTTTATATTACCAACAGTCTGGCTCAGCCAAACAAAACCATAACCATGAGAAAACAAAAGATTTCGAACGTGGGATGCCCATGTTACTTTCCCTAAATCATCTAAATGAACAAGCATGTTGTAAGCCTTCTTAGGTAGTCTATATTCATGCATACATATTATTTTTAACCAAAATTTCAAACATCTAACATAAGCATTAATGTATAACGGGTATCTCCCACATTCCCCATATACCATACATGTTGGAGTCGACTGACCGACACAAAGGAACTTTTTACACGCTAACAGATGTACCTTTTCGATGCATTCAAAACGTTGGAATCCCCATATTTCTGATCCATAAAGTAAAATTGGTTGTATTTGACAATCAAAAAGTTTAAAATATATTTTAGGCGTCAACACGCCAAAATTATGCATAATTGAAAGCAAATTTATTAAAGCTTTCCTTGCTCTTAATGCTAAATCTGCAAGAGATTTCTTTAAATTTACTGTTGTATTAAACATAAATCCCAAATATTTATACTCGTTACTTATAATCACGGGCTGATCATCATAAAACCATTTTTCTTTAGATGCTACCGGCCCACCTTTTCTGAAAATTACAATATTTGTTTTATCCAAATTAACAGTTAATCTATATGTTTTAGAGTAATGTTCTAAAATATTTAACTGGTTTTGTAGCCCAACTACTGTTTCTGAAATAAGGACAATATCATCGGCAAATAGAAGTATAAACATTTCTATCAGATCTGGGAACATTTGAACACCATGTTTCCCGTTCGTTATAACTTCATGGTATAAATCATTGATAAAGAAGGAAAAGAGAATTGGACTGAGAACACAACCCTGTCGCAAACCTATTGGACAATCAAAAAAGTCAGTCATATTTTCACCACAACGTACACAAGCTTTAACGTTTTCATACATTGACTTCAACAATTTATACATTTTCCCTTTTAGACCAGAATTGCGTAAACAATACCAAAGTTTTGATCGATCAACCGAATCAAACGCTTTCTGGAAATCAACAAAAGCAACATATAGCTTACGCTTTCGTCGAGATAAGGATTTCTGAAGTAATGCAAACAGTGTAAATATATGATCTGATGTTGAATAATTTTTTCTGAAACCAGCTTGCGATTCTGGGATAATATGATTCATATTTGACCATCTTGAAAGTCTATTATTAAGAATTGTGTTGAAAACTTTCCCAAGTACACTCATGAGGGAAATACCTCTATAGTTATCTGGGTTTGAACGATCACCTTTCTTATGTAGAGGAATAATAACTGACATTGCCCAATTGCTTGGAAATATACCTTTTACAAAAAGTGTATTGAAACACTTGTTGAGGAATGGCATGATGATAGACTGTGACGACTTCAACATTTCAACAACAAGTTGATCTAAACCAGCGGATTTTCCATTTTTTAAATGAAACAATGCTTCAGAAATTTCTTGATCTGTTATCGGTGAATCAAATAGAAGAGCTTCTGCATCTGTAGCATAATCAAATGTTTCACATGTTTCTTGATCCACACTACTGGCCGTAAACGAAGGATCGAGAACGGACTCATTTCTAAAAACTTTCTTGAAGTGGGTAAGCCATGTCGTTTCGGCAATGTTATTGCTTGATATTGGTTTATTCTTATATTTTCGTATTTGTCTCCAAAACTTTGTTGGGGAACTACTTGCATTGCATAATATCTCTACATTACGTTTACGCACATCTGATTTATATCTCCTACAGAAAGTTTTGTACCTATTTCTCTCTTTACAGTATAATCTCCTATCAGATTCGCTGCGATATCTTCTAAATTTTCTCAAAGATTTCCGTGCAACCCTCCTTGCGGACTTGCACTCTGCGTTTAAGGGCGTGCTTGATCTATGACGTGAATTCAATATACGTTTCTTCATGCAGCTACTAGAGTCTAAAAGCATACGTATAAAATCATCTATTGCGTCCTCAACACAAACTTCTATTTTATCTAAGATTGGCTGAATTCCAGATTTATAATTTGATGTGAGAGTTTCCAAGAAAGAGTGACAAAACGCATCATTCCATACAATTTGTTCAGGTAAATAACTTGGCGATGGGTTACGATTGGGAGTATTCATTGTAGGAAATATACAAGTTAGTTCCAGTGGTAAATGATCCGATTCTAATTTATCGCCTATATTCAGTTTACTGATATATTTGAAAAAGTCAGGAGAAGAGATAAAATAATCATTAACGCTACTACCCTGTTGTCCTACGAAAGTAAATTCCCCCCGTTCGTCCCCGAACACCCGGCCGTTAACAATAAATAACTGAAAAGAATAGCAGAGGTCAAGCAGAATTTGACCGAACTTATTTATGACAGTATCATATGACTTTCTATTTTCAACTGGAGTATCATCATCATCATCATCATCAATTATACCAATACTTATATGTCTATCATCATTGCGAGAAAACTGGGGGTTATTGCTTTTACCTGTACGTGCGTTCATATCGCCGCACCACAAAATATGAGAATCTGCTAATTCACTCAAATTCGATAAAAGAAAATCATCTACTTGATCAAGTTTGCATTTAGACTTAGCGTGATTATAATAAGATGAACCCTCTGGTGGTATGTATGTACATATCATGTTAATGTTTCTTTCTGTTGAAAATAGGTCTTTAGTGAAATTGAGACACACGAAATTATCTATATCATTTCTAATCAATGTACATGCTTTACTTAAAGACTGATGAACACATACACATACACCACCAGAAAGTCTGCCATACTCAGATAACTTTATAGCTGGGCTATAAAATATATCAAAGTTAGGTAACCAATCAACATTAGCAATATCATTAACAAAGGTTTCCACAAGACATATAACTTGGAAATTACATAAATAATCGATGAAGTCAGAGTCATAGATTTTGTTTTTAAGTCCATTCACATTCCAGCAAAGGAAGTTAAACGTTCCTTCACTTCTGTCATCCTCGCATTGTGTATTACGCTCTCTGTTACCGGTGTCAAGCTTATCAGGTCCATGTGTGATAAGATCCGGGCCTTGGCCAGCGTCCTATGCTAAAGGTGATGTTGGTTCGGTATCGGTACTAGTGGTAACGATACGACGTCTCTTCTGGTTGAATTTAACGCTCGTTGACTCAGAAGCTGAACGTGAAGTCCCTGTCGCTGAACGTTCTTTTATGACCAGCTTCCCATCCTTGAAAAATCCAAACTGATTTGTCCCCTTTAGTGTTTGAAGTCGCTGTCGTTGACGTGTTGTCAGGTCACTTGATATACCATATCCCTGTTCCTTGAGTGCTGGCCTTGCCTTAAGAGCTCTCACCTTGTCGTCAGACACCATTAGCTTCACAATAACAGGGCGAGGTCGTTCAGTGTTTTCACGTTGCTTTCCAAGACGATGAGCACGGTGGATATCGCATGGCTGCCAGGTTTTAAAAGTAAGGCTGTTATTGAAAACAGAAAGCACCTTTTCTTTGCAAGCCATAGACTTCTCATTTTCTGATTCAGGCACGCCATACAGAATAACATTATCACGTCTGCTATAAGATTCTAATTTGTCGAGTTCATCATCAATGTGGGAAAATCTCGTGAAAACATCGTCAACTTTTTCAGATAAGGCATCAACGTCGTTATACATAACATCATGATTATGTTTAACATCAGTAATGACAGACTGTAGATCACTTACTCTTTTATCGAGATCAGCACACTTTGAGTTAATGGATTTCACTTCGGATTTCAAGTCGATTAAACCCGTTTTGACGTCACGTAACTCATTCATGATAGTATCTCTCAACTCTTCCAATGTAAGTGGCCCGGGATTAGACTCTACGTCGTTAGCACACATGAGTAACTGAGCGACAACACCCGCAGGTGGAGTCTGACCTCCTAGCAAGCACGTCTGATCTGCACGTGAGGTGTGAGTCCATGTCGATATCTGATGTAGGTCAAATTCAAAACCCGTGACGTCACGTCTTGCACAACAGATTTTCGTTTCATTTGGTAAAAACGCATCAAAATCAAAGTTTTCACAGAATTGTAACGCATAGAATGATGTAGACAGATGAATCCCAAACAAAAGTAGGCAAACAATCAGTCTAAAGTGAAAATCCGAACCGGCCACATATGGCGAGTACTCACTGTCTGTATGAAGTGTGACTTGTCGGGTACCCTTCGGATGTGTGAAAGATCCGATCCTGGCTCTATACACATCGATTGAAATCATTTTCACGATAGAAATGTTGTGAAATCACTTGTAAATTCACCACACCAAAAATGTGTAAACTGAGTTTCTGAATTTAGAAATAAATCGAGAAATGTCTCTCAGCTCATCAACACACAGCTCACGCCACCAAGGGCACGTAACTCCTCCTATGTATATTGCCTTCCTTTGCACTTCATTTATTGATAGAAAGATCATTTTATCATTTTCATTTCAGATAATATCCGTGACTTTTGTGATGCCATTTTGCTGGCTCAGATAGAAGCAGAACGCGAGGAAGATGCCGCACTCCTCGCTCAGATCACGGACAGACATATCGTACAGACCATGATGGACGTCTACGGGGGTGAGAGTCTCTCTTCACTCGTGTTGAAATGTAGATATCACGACTGGGTCACTAACTCGGCCCTGCAAATCTGAATCTGATTCTTATGTTTGTAAGAGAACCGAAATGTTACTATCACACCGTGAATTTTAGCAAATTGGCTAGGTTCCAGTATGGACATGATATAGTCTTTATTCCTTCCGCCTGTACGTCTGTCCGTCAGTGTTGCTCCCACATATACTTCACATGTGGGCTTAGACAAACGTGATACACGAGTCAACCATAATCCCTAGATGTGACCTTTGAGAATTAGATGTATATTATAGTTAAATGAATGTTTGTTTTGCCGCTTTTGTGGAAATATGACTTAAACAGTCAGTGACTTCAATGGGAACTGTTATTTAGTCCGCAGCATCACCCTCAAACTATACATTTTAGCTTGACTAAACTTGACACACAAGTTCTTCAGGCATCACCCCAAACTATACATGTTAGCTTGACTAAACTTGACACATACGTTCTTCAGGCATCACCCCAAACTATACATGTTAGCTTGACTAAACTTGACACATACGTTCTTCAGGCATCACCCCAAACTATACATGTTAGCTTGACTAAACTTGACACATACGTTCTTCAGGCATCACCCCAAACTATACATGTTAGCTTGACTAAACTTGACACATACGTTCTTCAGGCATCACCCCAAACTATACATGTTAGCTTGACTAAACTTGACACATACGTTCTTCAGGCATCACCCCAAACTATACATGTTAGCTTGACTAAACTTGACACATACGTTCTTCAGGCATCACCCCAAACTATACATGTTAGCTTGACTAAACTTGACACATACGTTCTTCAGGCATCACCCCAAACTATACATGTTAGCTTGACTAAACTTGACACATACGTTCTTCAGGCATCACCCCAAACTATACATGTTAGCTTGACTAAACTTGACACATACGTTCTTCAGGCATCACCCCAAACTATACATGTTAGCTTGACTAAACTTGACACATACGTTCTTCAGGCATCACCCCAAACTATACATGTTAGCTTGACTAAACTTGACACATACGTTCTTCAGGCATCACCCCAAACTATACATGTTAGCTTGACTAAACTTGACACATACGTTCTTCAGGCATCACCCCAAACTATACATGTTAGCTTGACTAAACTTGATACACATGTTCTTCAACCTTGGCTATAGATCGATGTGTTATTTGTGAGTTAGAACTATACATGCATCCAACCATGCTTCTACCCCTCAGCTGGATTGGACTCCTCCCGTGGGACGTTGTTGTGGTGTCTGAAGTACATTGCCGGATACCCGGATGTACAGGCGAGGATCCACGAGGAGGTGGACCGAGTGTTCGGTATGTCGGACTCTTCCATCCTGTCAATGGTATTAACTGTACTAATATGATAATAGTGCATATTTCTAGTGCACAGATCTGAAGCATGTTGATAATTCACTGAACAAACTAGGGAATGGATATCATTATGCATGATTTACTGGACAAACTAGGGAATGGATATCATTATGCATAATTTCCAAATGAACCTCTTTACCCCTAACTAGTTTGTCAAATCTTTTAATGAAACCAGGTCACTCGGCTGGAACCAACTAAGAAAGTAAGACTAAAGACTTAATTGTCACGACTATATCTATATCTATATCTATATCTGCTTCCTACCTCCGCTATCCTCGGGGAAAGTGAAATCCCATTAGCAAATACAACTCGGCAACAGATGAGTTTATCACCATTTGTGTAGATCAGGTATTGCGGTTACCTGAATAGATCAGGTATTGCAGTTACCTGTATTTTCAGAGCAGGTATACTTTAAAGTTTCTTTAAAGTTCCCCCTCTAGATGTTTTATGATTTTCCCCGAAGGTGCCCGGAGATTCCCGAAGATATCCGACCGAAAGGAACTTGTATATACAGAAGCTGTCTTGATGGAAGTCATGAGAATCGCCTCGTTTGGGACTTTCACTCTCCCTCATACAACAACCTGCGATACAAAACTAGGTTTGCAGATGTTTGAATATAGTCATCAACAGCTTCTTATTACAAATTATATTTTGTAGATGGGAAATGATTTTAGTTCAAATTTCAAGGTGTTTTTTAAAACACTACAACACGATTTGAAATTTATATTGAAACGCAAATTAAGTATATATAGACAGTTAAGTTTTATTCAACTTTACGTTCTTATTACGTTCTTGTCTAATTTTCACAGCAAGTATTGGAGACGTTCATCAACTTTCTCTTGCAGGGGAGTACGACATCCCGAAAGGAACAATGGTACTCGCCAACCTGTACGCTGTGCACCATGACCCAGCTGCCTGGGATGAACCGGAAGTCTTCAGACCCGAGCGGTTCCTGGACCAGAATGGGAGGTTGGCGCCCAAAAGCAAAGCATGGATCCCGTTCTCCTCCGGGAGAAGAATGTGCCTCGCCGAAAACGTCGCCAAACCGGAACTACATCTCCTCCTAGCGGGAATAATGAAGGAATTCAAGTTGTCTCCCCCTAGCGGCGAAACTTTGACGTACGAGTCGACCAATGAGTCATTTTTTTTCCACAGCAAGCCGTACAAGCTTGTCTTTGAGCCAAGATCATAATCAGTTGACCGGTCTTACACTCAGACTCTGAAAAAAAGTATTTATTGTGAAAATATCACCATTTTATAAAATACTAAAATGAGACTGTAAGATATGGACTTTTCAGAAAAAGAAGGCTCCTTTTCAATATTGTTTTCAATTATTTTTTTTCGGATATAATTTTTTTTCAGAGCCTAAGTGTTAGACTATCAGTTGATGTGATCACTGGGATAGCAACTGGAAACTAAATGACAGTTAACACTCGGATAAACTCTACACGTAATTAAGTTACCAAAGAATTTTTCCAAATGTGCCGAAAACATTACTCTTGCAAATTGCTACTGACACATACAACCGCCGCAATGAAACAGTAAAATGAGCAATGGAAACCATTAAATTGGACATATACCACTCATACAATGCAATATGTTCATCTGATCGCACTTTGATCTATACCGCTTATGCATAGTTGACTTGGCCATGAACATATATTTCAAGATTTCGCCTCGCGTCCATAATGTGTTATGAATGGCAATAGAAATTAAATGTCATCATTCAGATAATACTTATGAACAGTAAAGTTAAATAAGTGTCATTGTGGGTAACAGCACAATAGCGATCATGAACAGGGGAGGAAAATATGGCCTAAGAGTAATTGAAGGGTCCAAATGACGGGGGCTCCATAATGTTGTTTAAAGGATGGATGAAATGACATATGGTCCAAATCGGATTCATTAAAATGGGATGTCAATTTAACAATTGCTCGATTTTAAATTTCTGAAATCGGTCCATAAATTACTTATATACGGCTTTTTAAAAAAACGCCTGATTTAGCCCCGGCGACCAGAATGAAAGTCTGCGGGGGTGTGACCCGTGAAGGGATGACTTCTGTGACGTATGTGGAGGAATTTGATTTTCAGCGATAGTCACAATTCAACGTAATTTCGCAACATTTTGATTGTTAATTTCACAAAGATATCTTCAATAAACCAACTTAAATTTCCCATATATCGAATGTTTAGATATCCAACTAGGTAATTCCGCAGATGACAATTACACAATTATTACATAAACATGTCTTTTTGGCGATGTAATACACCTCATAAATTCATTTAGCGGCAGTGATAATTATCATTAATTAATTAACGAGACATCGGCGGAGAAGCTATCTAGCCGCCCCGTCAATCGCTTATCACAGTCACGCCTCAGTGAGCATTTTCAAAAGGTTTCGCCGAACAAATTGCGATAGTGTTAAAATGGGTGAATTAAAATCGTCTTAATTATCAATTGCAAGTGTATATTGTCTCGATTTTATGCTCAATTGATTCCGATATACAATATACGTAGAGGTAATCATCTGTCATTCTTGAGAAAAATGCATTTCATCTATCCTTTAAATGCTACTGAAGTAAGAGAAACTGATCATAATAGCAGAGATGATTTTCTATAACATGACAGATCATATCTGACATCAGAAAATTGGGTTGCAGGACAGAAATGTACTTGAAACATTTAGTGAATTTAGTGAATTTAGTATTTAGTGAATTTGGTTGCAGTAACCTATAGGGATCTGCAACCAAATTTATTTACAGCAATGATTCATCATCATTCCTACCTTGGCAAATAAATATTTGGTTGCAGAGAAAACAATTAGTGTGTTGACAAGCACATAGGATTAGTTTGGTTTTCAAATTTACTAAATTTGACAAAAATACGATGACATTTTCGGAATCATTTCGGCAAGTTCTCTCTCGCTAAGTGTATGACGTAATGAAACCAATGTATGTGACGCATCCTCCCATTGGCTCATTCCGTATCAACCATTTCTAAAAATGCTTTTATTCACGTTTTTAGAAACAATTCATCAAAATAACGTAATGCTGTTTATTTCCAATGAAACTAATTAAGCAATCAAAGATATCTATGACAACCAATCAGAATTGTGATAAGATTTGACAACAATTCGAATTCATCTCGCGGCCACGTTGTCAGCTGGTTGTAAACAAAAACGAAAATAAATGGTTAAATGTGGACAAAATGTGTCAAAAGTGCCTACCTAGACATGCCTTATGGTAGGAAATGTTAATTTAAACAAGGTTATTGGGCAGTTTCTATCTGTAGCATTAGAAATGGCAGCAACATGATAATATGACATGATCGAAAACCGGACTCGATAACGATCGCTAAGAAGTTTCCGCTAACTGTAAATATTGAAATAAAAGGCAAGGTAAGTTCCAACATTCATCAGATCATGATATTTTCCTTCTGCAACCAATTTGTATCAAGTCAAGGCTGTTCTGTTTGATGAAAACATGTATTTTGATGGTTTAAACAGTTTGGTTGCAGTTGCCTATAGGGACTGCAACCAAATTCAGAAATGACCCCATTTCCATGTGAAGTTATAATCTGCAACCAAATTCAAAGATATCATGTTATATGTCATGCTATAGATAATTATTTCAGCTATCATAAAACTTCATCTGAGCAATTTTGTAGAATTTGGTTGCATTTTATGGCTATTTTAGACACCCCGTCATTGGGACCCTTCAATTACTCTTAGGCCGAAAATATAAACAAACGGAATATATTTTCTCCTAAATGTGCGTGTGCGTGAGGTTATCAGTTACTGGGTTTTCGTTTTCTGTTCCGAGATTGAAGTTTTTTGTTGCTCCTTTTCCTGGTGATGTATAACTTATCAATTCCGAGATTCCAGGTTTTGCCGTTTTTCTCTGCTTATTTGGAGAATGTTCTTTGGTAGACCTGAAATAGATACAAGCTGACACTTGGAAATATACTGAGAATGACCAATTCTCACAATTTGTTAACTACATTCTTAGCTCCATGATGTTTGTGTATGATATTAACATATGGATGCTAACAAACATTTTAATTGATCCACTCTTTTGCCGTTTGTAATTAAGGAAATGACATCTATACGGAACTCGCCGCTAGTCCCAGTCCTATGTCCAGTCCTGTAGCACGTTTTTTCGCTCAAATAAGTCGATGAAATGTATTTGAAAAATAATGTCACCAATAGTAAAACACCCTTCCCTCTTCGGAAAGTCAAGTTACAAATAAGTTTACATGGTTCCGTAAAGCCATGGGAATCGTTTTTGTCATTCGAAATAATAAAATGTGTTCACAATAAAATGGCCGCCATGCACTTTTTGCTTTATACGCAACACCGTTATTACCACTACGGATAATTGGTTTGTGTAATAAGATGTTTTACCCTCTAAAGTAAATATAAATGACATAAACTATCATTATAAATGGGAAATTTGAAAAAATAAAATTTTCAAAAAACGTGCTACAGCGCCTTTAAGACGATTTGATTTCCAAAGCGTATATCTTTGTTATTCAAACAACTATGACAACGAATGAATATACTAAATCTTCACAAACTATAGTACCTCACACATTTTCGAAGCGTTCCTGTGTTTTGTTCTTAACATACTTTAAGAACAATTATTGTAACAGTGTACTTATGGATCACATAATAATAATGCACAATTATTCATATTCTTATATTCATATTCTTATATTTATGTAAGTTTTCATATATTTCATTCATATTTCTATCTTTGAAAATATAGAAAATCGTATACTAATCTGAAGCATATTTTATTTTAAAAAAAATATTTTTTCTAATAATTTCGAAACATTTGTTTTTATTCAGAACACTGCATATATGTAGAAAGTTATGAACCACATCGCAATAAATTCATATGCATTCGAATTGTTTCTGTGTTTCATTCATAAGTGATATAAGATATATTTTCTATCTATACACGTAGTGAGGGATATATCTTCTATCTATACACGTAGTGACGGATATACATCTTCTATCTATACACGTAGTGAGGGATATATCTTATATCTATACACGTAGTGAGGGATATACATCTTCTATCTATACACGTAGTGAGGGATATACATCTTCTATCTATACACGTAGTGACGGATATACATCTTCTATCTATACACGTAGTGAGGGATACATCTTCTATCTATACACGTAGTGAGGGATATACATCTTCTATCTATACACGTAGTGAGGGATATACATCTTCTATCTATACACGTAGTGACGGATATACATCTTCTATCTATACACGTAGTGAGGGATATATCTTCTATCTATACACGTAGTGACGGATATACATCTTCTATCTATACACGTAGTGACGGATATACATCTTCTATCTATACACGTAGTGAGGGATATACATCTTCTATCTATACACGTAGTGACGGATATACATCTTCTATCTATACACGTAGTGACGGATATACATCTTCTATCTATACACGTAGTGAGGGATATACATCTTCTATCTATACACGTAGTGAGGGATATATATCTTCTATCTATACACGTAGTGAGGGATATACATCTTCTATCTATACACGTAGTGACGGATATACATCTTCTATCTATACACGTAGTGAGGGATATATCTTCTATCTATACACGTAGTGACGGATATACATCTTCTATCTATACACGTAGTGAGGGATATACATCTTCTATCTATACACGTAGTGACGGATATACATCTTCTATCTATACACGTAGTGAGGGATATATATCTTCTATCTATACACGTAGTGACGGATATACATCTTCTATCTATACACGTAGTGAGGGATACATCTTCTATCTATACACGTAGTGACGGATATACATCTTCTATCTATACACGTAGTGACGGATATACATCTTCTATCTATACACGTAGTGAGGGATATACATCTTCTATCTATACACGTAGTGAGGGATATACATCTTCTATCTATACACGTAGTGACGGATATACATCTTCTATCTATACACGTAGTGAGGGATATACATCTTCTATCTATACACGTAGTGACGGATATACATCTTCTATCTATACACGTAGTGACGGATATATATCTTCTATCTATACACGTAGTGAGGGATACATCTTCTATCTATACACGTAGTGAGGGATATATATCTTCTATCTATACACGTAGTGAGGGATACATCTTCTATCTATACACGTAGTGAGGGATACATCTTCTATCTATACACGTAGTGACGGATATATATCTTCTATCTATACACGTAGTGACGGATATACATCTTCTATCTATACACGTAGTGACGGATATATATCTTCTATCTATACACGTAGTGAGGGATACATCTTCTATCTATAAAGGTAGTGAGGGATATATATCTTCTATCTATACACGTAGTGAGGGATACATCTTCTATCTATACACGTAGTGAGGGATACATCTTCTATCTATACACGTAGTGAGGGATATATATCTTCTATCTATACACGTAGTGACGGATATACATCTTCTATCTATACACGTAGTGACGGATATACATCTTCTATCTATACACGTAGTGAGGGATACATCTTCTATCTATACACGTAGTGAGGGATATATATCTTCTATCTATACACGTAGTGACGGATATACATCTTCTATCTATACACGTAGTGACGGATATACATCTTCTATCTATACACGTAGTGACGGATATACATCTTCTATCTATACACGTAGTGAGGGATACATCTTCTATCTATACACGTAGTGACGGATATACATCTTCTATCTATACACGTAGTGACGGATACATCTTCTATCTATACACGTAGTGAGGGATACATCTTCTATCTATACACGTAGTGAGGGATACATCTTCTATCTATACACGTAGTGAGGGATATACATCTTCTATCTATACACGTAGTGACGGATATACATCTTCTATCTATACACGTAGTGACGGATATACATCTTCTATCTATACACGTAGTGAGGGATATACATCTTCTATCTATACACGTAGTGACGGATATACATCTTCTATCTATACACGTAGTGAGGGATATACATCTTCTATCTATACACGTAGTGACGGATATACATCTTCTATCTATACACGTAGTGACGGATATACATCTTCTATCTATACACGTAGTGAGGGATATACATCTTCTATCTATACACGTAGTGACGGATATACATCTTCTATCTATACACGTAGTGAGGGATATACATCTTCTATCTATACACGTAGTGAGGGATACATCTTCTATCTATACACGTAGTGAGGGATATATCTTCTATCTATACACGTAGTGAGGGATATACATCTTCTATCTATACGCGTAGTGAGGGATATACATCTTCTATCTATACACGTAGTGAGGGATACATCTTCTATCTATACACGTAGTGAGGGATATATCTTCTATCTATACACGTAGTGAGGGATATATCTTCTATCTATACACGTAGTGAGGGATATATCTTCTATCTATACACGTAGTGAGGGATACATCTTCTATCTATACACGTAGTGAGGGATATATCTTCTATCTATACACGTAGTGAGGGATATATCTTCTATCTATACACGTAGTGAGGGATATATCTTCTATCTATACACGTAGTGAGGGATATATCTTCTATCTATACACGTAGTGACGGATATACATCTTCTATCTATACACGTAGTGACGGATATACATCTTCTATCTATACACGTAGTGAGGGATACATCTTCTATCTATACACGTAGTGAGGGATATATATCTTCTATCTATACACGTAGTGACGGATATACATCTTCTATCTATACACGTAGTGAGGGATATACATCTTCTATCTATACACGTAGTGACGGATATACATCTTCTATCTATACACGTAGTGAGGGATATACATCTTCTATCTATACACGTAGTGAGGGATACATCTTCTATCTATACACGTAGTGAGGGATATATCTTCTATCTATACACGTAGTGAGGGATATACATCTTCTATCTATACACGTAGTGAGGGATACATCTTCTATCTATACACGTAGTGAGGGATACATCTTCTATCTATACACGTAGTGAGGGATACATCTTCTATCTATACACGTAGTGAGGGATATACATCTTCTATCTATACACGTAGTGAGGGATATACATCTTCTATCTATACACGTAGTGAGGGATACATCTTCTATCTATACACGTAGTGAGGGATATATCTTCTATCTATACACGTAGTGAGGGATATACATCTTCTATCTATACACGTAGTGAGGGATACATCTTCTATCTATACACGTAGTGAGGGATACATCTTCTATCTATACACGTAGTGAGGGATACATCTTCTATCTATACACGTAGTGAGGGATATACATCTTCTATCTATACACGTAGTGACGGATATACATCTTCTATCTATACACGTAGTGAGGGATACATCTTCTATCTATACACGTAGTGAGGGATATATATCTTCTATCTATACACGTAGTGACGGATATACATCTTCTATCTATACACGTAGTGAGGGATATATCTTCTATCTATACACGTAGTGACGGGATATACATCTTCTATCTATACACGTAGTGAGGGATACATCTTCTATCTATACACGTAGTGAGGGATATACATCTTCTATCTATACACGTAGTGAGGGATACATCTTCTATCTATACACGTAGTGAGGGATATACATCTTCTATCTATACACGTAGTGACGGATATACATCTTCTATCTATACACGTAGTGAGGGATATATCTTCTATCTATACACGTAGTGACGGATATACATCTTCTATCTATACACGTAGTGACGGATATACATCTTCTATCTATACACGTAGTGAGGGATATACATCTTCTATCTATACACGTAGTGACGGATATACATCTTCTATCTATACGCGTAGTGAGGGATATACATCTTCTATCTATACACGTAGTGACGGATATACATCTTCTATCTATACACGTAGTGACGGATATACATCTTCTATCTATACACGTAGTGAGGGATACATCTTCTATCTATACACGTAGTGAGGGATACATCTTCTATCTATACACGTAGTGACGGATATACATCTTCTATCTATACACGTAGTGACGGATATACATCTTCTATCTATACACGTAGTGACGGATATACATCTTCTATCTATACACGTAGTGAGGGATATACATCTTCTATCTATACACGTAGTGAGGGATATACATCTTCTATCTATACACGTAGTGAGGGATATACATCTTCTATCTATACACGTAGTGACGGATATACATCTTCTATCTATACGCGTAGTGAGGGATATACATCTTCTATCTATACACGTAGTGACGGATATACATCTTCTATCTATACACGTAGTGAGGGATATACATCTTCTATCTATACACGTAGTGAGGGATATACATCTTCTATCTATACACGTAGTGACGGATATACATCTTCTATCTATACGCGTAGTGAGGGATATACATCTTCTATCTATACACGTAGTGACGGATATACATCTTCTATCTATACACGTAGTGAGGGATATACATCTTCTATCTATACACGTAGTGACGGATATACATCTTCTATCTATACACGTAGTGAGGGATATACATCTTCTATCTATACACGTAGTGAGGGATATACATCTTCTATCTATACACGTAGTGACGGATATACATCTTCTATCTATACACGTAGTGAGGGATATACATCTTCTATCTATACACGTAGTGACGGATATACATCTTCTATCTATACACGTAGTGAGGGATATACATCTTCTATCTATACACGTAGTGACGGATATACATCTTCTATCTATACACGTAGTGACGGATATACATCTTCTATCTATACACGTAGTGAGGGATATACATCTTCTATCTATACACGTAGTGAGGGATATACATCTTCTATCTATACACGTAGTGACGGATATACATCTTCTATCTATACACGTAGTGACGGATATACATCTTCTATCTATACACGTAGTGACGGATATACATCTTCTATCTATACACGTAGTGAGGGATACATCTTCTATCTATACACGTAGTGAGGGATATATATCTTCTATCTATACACGTAGTGACGGATATACATCTTCTATCTATACACGTAGTGACGGATATACATCTTCTATCTATACACGTAGTGACGGATATACATCTTCTATCTATACACGTAGTGAGGGATACATCTTCTATCTATACACGTAGTGACGGATATACATCTTCTATCTATACACGTAGTGACGGATACATCTTCTATCTATACACGTAGTGAGGGATACATCTTCTATCTATACACGTAGTGAGGGATACATCTTCTATCTATACACGTAGTGAGGGATATACATCTTCTATCTATACACGTAGTGACGGATATACATCTTCTATCTATACACGTAGTGACGGATATACATCTTCTATCTATACACGTAGTGAGGGATATACATCTTCTATCTATACACGTAGTGACGGATATACATCTTCTATCTATACACGTAGTGAGGGATATACATCTTCTATCTATACACGTAGTGACGGATATACATCTTCTATCTATACACGTAGTGACGGATATACATCTTCTATCTATACACGTAGTGAGGGATATACATCTTCTATCTATACACGTAGTGACGGATATACACCTTCTATCTATACACGTAGTGAGGGATATACATCTTCTATCTATACACGTAGTGAGGGATACATCTTCTATCTATACACGTAGTGAGGGATATATCTTCTATCTATACACGTAGTGAGGGATATACATCTTCTATCTATACGCGTAGTGAGGGATATACATCTTCTATCTATACACGTAGTGAGGGATACATCTTCTATCTATACACGTAGTGAGGGATATATCTTCTATCTATACACGTAGTGAGGGATATATCTTCTATCTATACACGTAGTGAGGGATATATCTTCTATCTATACACGTAGTGAGGGATACATCTTCTATCTATACACGTAGTGAGGGATATATCTTCTATCTATACACGTAGTGAGGGATATATCTTCTATCTATACACGTAGTGAGGGATATATCTTCTATCTATACACGTAGTGAGGGATATATCTTCTATCTATACACGTAGTGACGGATATACATCTTCTATCTATACACGTAGTGACGGATATACATCTTCTATCTATACACGTAGTGAGGGATACATCTTCTATCTATACACGTAGTGAGGGATATATATCTTCTATCTATACACGTAGTGACGGATATACATCTTCTATCTATACACGTAGTGAGGGATATACATCTTCTATCTATACACGTAGTGACGGATATACATCTTCTATCTATACACGTAGTGAGGGATATACATCTTCTATCTATACACGTAGTGAGGGATACATCTTCTATCTATACACGTAGTGAGGGATATATCTTCTATCTATACACGTAGTGAGGGATATACATCTTCTATCTATACACGTAGTGAGGGATACATCTTCTATCTATACACGTAGTGAGGGATACATCTTCTATCTATACACGTAGTGAGGGATACATCTTCTATCTATACACGTAGTGAGGGATATACATCTTCTATCTATACACGTAGTGAGGGATATACATCTTCTATCTATACACGTAGTGAGGGATACATCTTCTATCTATACACGTAGTGAGGGATATATCTTCTATCTATACACGTAGTGAGGGATATACATCTTCTATCTATACACGTAGTGAGGGATACATCTTCTATCTATACACGTAGTGAGGGATACATCTTCTATCTATACACGTAGTGAGGGATACATCTTCTATCTATACACGTAGTGAGGGATATACATCTTCTATCTATACACGTAGTGACGGATATACATCTTCTATCTATACACGTAGTGAGGGATACATCTTCTATCTATACACGTAGTGAGGGATATATATCTTCTATCTATACACGTAGTGACGGATATACATCTTCTATCTATACACGTAGTGACGGATATATATCTTCTATCTATACACGTAGTGACGGATATACATCTTCTATCTATACACGTAGTGAGGGATACATCTTCTATCTATACACGTAGTGAGGGATATACATCTTCTATCTATACACGTAGTGAGGGATACATCTTCTATCTATACACGTAGTGAGGGATATACATCTTCTATCTATACACGTAGTGACGGATATACATCTTCTATCTATACACGTAGTGAGGGATATATCTTCTATCTATACACGTAGTGACGGATATACATCTTCTATCTATACACGTAGTGACGGATATACATCTTCTATCTATACACGTAGTGAGGGATATACATCTTCTATCTATACACGTAGTGACGGATATACATCTTCTATCTATACGCGTAGTGAGGGATATACATCTTCTATCTATACACGTAGTGACGGATATACATCTTCTATCTATACACGTAGTGACGGATATACATCTTCTATCTATACACGTAGTGAGGGATACATCTTCTATCTATACACGTAGTGAGGGATACATCTTCTATCTATACACGTAGTGACGGATATACATCTTCTATCTATACACGTAGTGACGGATATACATCTTCTATCTATACACGTAGTGACGGATATACATCTTCTATCTATACACGTAGTGAGGGATATACATCTTCTATCTATACACGTAGTGAGGGATATACATCTTCTATCTATACACGTAGTGAGGGATATACATCTTCTATCTATACACGTAGTGACGGATATACATCTTCTATCTATACGCGTAGTGAGGGATATACATCTTCTATCTATACACGTAGTGACGGATATACATCTTCTATCTATACACGTAGTGAGGGATATACATCTTCTATCTATACACGTAGTGAGGGATATACATCTTCTATCTATACACGTAGTGACGGATATACATCTTCTATCTATACACGTAGTGAGGGATATACATCTTCTATCTATACACGTAGTGACGGATATACATCTTCTATCTATACGCGTAGTGAGGGATATACATCTTCTATCTATACACGTAGTGACGGATATACATCTTCTATCTATACACGTAGTGAGGGATATACATCTTCTATCTATACACGTAGTGAGGGATATACATCTTCTATCTATACACGTAGTGACGGATATACATCTTCTATCTATACACGTAGTGAGGGATATACATCTTCTATCTATACACGTAGTGACGGATATACATCTTCTATCTATACACGTAGTGAGGGATATACATCTTCTATCTATACACGTAGTGACGGATATACATCTTCTATCTATACACGTAGTGACGGATATACATCTTCTATCTATACACGTAGTGAGGGATATACATCTTCTATCTATACACGTAGTGAGGGATATACATCTTCTATCTATACACGTAGTGACGGATATACATCTTCTATCTATACACGTAGTGACGGATATACATCTTCTATCTATACACGTAGTGACGGATATACATCTTCTATCTATACACGTAGTGACGGATATACATCTTCTATCTATACACGTAGTGAGGGATATATCTTCTATCTATACACGTAGTGACGGATATACATCTTCTATCTATACGCGTAGTGAGGGATATACATCTTCTATCTATACACGTAGTGAGGGATACATCTTCTATCTATACACGTAGTGAGGGATACATCTTCTATCTATACACGTAGTGACGGATACATCTTCTATCTATACACGTAGTGACGGATATACATCTTCTATCTATACACGTAGTGAGGGATACATCTTCTATCTATACACGTAGTGAGGGATATACATCTTCTATCTATACACGTAGTGACGGATATACATCTTCTATCTATACACGTAGTGACGGATATACATCTTCTATCTATACACGTAGTGAGGGATACATCTTCTATCTATACACGTAGTGAGGGATACATCTTCTATCTATACACGTAGTGAGGGATATACATCTTCTATCTATACACGTAGTGAGGGATACATCTTCTATCTATACACGTAGTGAGGGATATACATCTTCTATCTATACACGTAGTGAGGGATACATCTTCTATCTATACACGTAGTGAGGGATATACATCTTCTATCTATACACGTAGTGACGGATATACATCTTCTATCTATACACGTAGTGAGGGATATACATCTTCTATCTATACACGTAGTGACGGATATACATCTTCTATCTATACACGTAGTGAGGGATACATCTTCTATCTATACACGTAGTGAGGGATATATATCTTCTATCTATACACGTAGTGACGGATATACATCTTCTATCTATACACGTAGTGAGGGATATACATCTTCTATCTATACACGTAGTGACGGATATACATCTTCTATCTATACACGTAGTGAGGGATACATCTTCTATCTATACACGTAGTGACGGATATACATCTTCTATCTATACACGTAGTGAGGGATATATCTTCTATCTATACACGTAGTGAGGGATACATCTTCTATCTATACACGTAGTGAGGGATACATCTTCTATCTATACACGTAGTGAGGGATACATCTTCTATCTATACACGTAGTGAGGGATACATCTTCTATCTATACACGTAGTGAGGGATACATCTTCTATCTATACACGTAGTGAGGGATATATCTTATATCTATACACGTAGTGAGGGATATACATCTTCTATCTATACACGTAGTGAGGGATACATCTTCTATCTATACACGTAGTGACGGATATACATCTTCTATCTATACACGTAGTGACGGATATACATCTTCTATCTATACACGTAGTGAGGGATATACATCTTCTATCTATACACGTAGTGAGGGATATACATCTTCTATCTATACACGTAGTGACGGATATACATCTTCTATCTATACACGTAGTGAGGGATACATCTTCTATCTATACACGTAGTGAGGGATATATATCTTCTATCTATACACGTAGTGAGGGATATACATCTTCTATCTATACACGTAGTGAGGGATATACATCTTCTATCTATACACGTAGTGACGGATATACATCTTCTATCTATACACGTAGTGACGGATATACATCTTCTATCTATACACGTAGTGAGGGATATACATCTTCTATCTATACACGTAGTGAGGGATATACATCTTCTATCTATACACGTAGTGAGGGATATACATCTTCTATCTATACACGTAGTGACGGATATACATCTTCTATCTATACACGTAGTGAGGGATATACATCTTCTATCTATACACGTAGTGACGGATATACATCTTCTATCTATACACGTAGTGACGGATATACATCTTCTATCTATACACGTAGTGAGGGATATACATCTTCTATCTATACACGTAGTGAGGGATATACATCTTCTATCTATACACGTAGTGAGGGATATACATCTTCTATCTATACACGTAGTGACGGATATACATCTTCTATCTATACACGTAGTGACGGATATACATCTTCTATCTATACACGTAGTGAGGGATATACATCTTCTATCTATACACGTAGTGAGGGATATACATCTTCTATCTATACACGTAGTGACGGATATACATCTTCTATCTATACACGTAGTGAGGGATACATCTTCTATCTATACACGTAGTGAGGGATATATATCTTCTATCTATATACGTAGTGACGGATATACATCTTCTATCTATACACGTAGTGACGGATATATATCTTCTATCTATACACGTAGTGACGGATATACATCTTCTATCTATACACGTAGTGAGGGATACATCTTCTATCTATACACGTAGTGAGGGATATACATCTTCTATCTATACACGTAGTGAGGGATATACATCTTCTATCTATACACGTAGTGAGGGATACATCTTCTATCTATACACGTAGTGAGGGATATACATCTTCTATCTATACACGTAGTGACGGATATACATCTTCTATCTATACACGTAGTGAGGGATATATCTTCTATCTATACACGTAGTGAGGGATACATCTTCTATCTATACACGTAGTGACGGATATACATCTTCTATCTATACACGTAGTGAGGGATACATCTTCTATCTATACACGTAGTGAGGGATATACATCTTCTATCTATACACGTAGTGAGGGATATACATCTTCTATCTATACACGTAGTGAGGGATATACATCTTCTATCTATACACGTAGTGACGGATATACATCTTCTATCTATACACGTAGTGAGGGATACATCTTCTATCTATACACGTAGTGAGGGATATACATCTTCTATCTATACACGTAGTGAGGGATATATATCTTCTATCTATACGCGTAGTGAGGGATACATCTTCTATCTATACACGTAGTGAGGGATACATCTTCTATCTATACACGTAGTGAGGGATATATATCTTCTATCTATACACGTAGTGAGGGATATATCTTCTATCTATACACGTAGTGACGGATATACATCTTCTATCTATACACGTAGTGACGGATATACATCTTCTATCTATACACGTAGTGACGGATATACATCTTCTATCTATACACGTAGTGAGGGATATACATCTTCTATCTATACACGTAGTGACGGATATACATCTTCTATCTATACACGTAGTGAGGGATATATCTTCTATCTATACACGTAGTGACGGATATACATCTTCTATCTATACACGTAGTGACGGATATACATCTTCTATCTATACACGTAGTGACGGATATACATCTTCTATCTATACACGTAGTGACGGATATACATCTTCTATCTATACGCGTAGTGAGGGATATACATCTTCTATCTATACACGTAGTGACGGATATACATCTTCTATCTATACACGTAGTGACGGATATACATCTTCTATCTATACACGTAGTGAGGGATACATCTTCTATCTATACACGTAGTGAGGGATACATCTTCTATCTATACACGTAGTGACGGATATACATCTTCTATCTATACACGTAGTGAGGGATATACATCTTCTATCTATACACGTAGTGACGGATATACATCTTCTATCTATACACGTAGTGAGGGATATACATCTTCTATCTATACACGTAGTGACGGATATACATCTTCTATCTATACACGTAGTGACGGATATACATCTTCTATCTATACACGTAGTGAGGGATATACATCTTCTATCTATACACGTAGTGAGGGATATACATCTTCTATCTATACACGTAGTGACGGATATACATCTTCTATCTATACACGTAGTGACGGATATACATCTTCTATCTATACGCGTAGTGAGGGATACATCTTCTATCTATACACGTAGTGACGGATATACATCTTCTATCTATACACGTAGTGAGGGATATACATCTTCTATCTATACACGTAGTGAGGGATACATCTTCTATCTATACACGTAGTGAGGGATACATCTTCTATCTATACACGTAGTGACGGATATACATCTTCTATCTATACACGTAGTGACGGATATACATCTTCTATCTATACACGTAGTGAGGGATACATCTTCTATCTATACACGTAGTGAGGGATACATCTTCTATCTATACACGTAGTGACGGATATACATCTTCTATCTATACACGTAGTGACGGATATACATCTTCTATCTATACACGTAGTGACGGATATACATCTTCTATCTATACACGTAGTGAGGGATATATCTTCTATCTATACACGTAGTGACGGATATACATCTTCTATCTATGCGCGTAGTGAGGGATATACATCTTCTATCTATACACGTAGTGAGGGATACATCTTCTATCTATACACGTAGTGAGGGATACATCTTCTATCTATACACGTAGTGAGGGATATACATCTTCTATCTATACACGTAGTGAGGGATACATCTTCTATCTATACACGTAGTGAGGGATATACATCTTCTATCTATACACATAGTGAGGGATACATCTTCTATCTATACACGTAGTGAGGGATATACATCTTCTATCTATACACGTAGTGACGGATATACATCTTCTATCTATACACGTAGTGAGGGATATACATCTTCTATCTATACACGTAGTGACGGATATACATCTTCTATCTATACACGTAGTGACGGATATACATCTTCTATCTATACACGTAGTGAGGGATACATCTTCTATCTATACACGTAGTGAGGGATATACATCTTCTATCTATACACGTAGTGAGGGATACATCTTCTATCTATACACGTAGTGAGGGATATACATCTTCTATCTATACACGTAGTGACGGATATACATCTTCTATCTATACGCGTAGTGAGGGATACATCTTCTATCTATACACGTAGTGAGGGATACATCTTCTATCTATACACGTAGTGAGGGATACATCTTCTATCTATACACGTAGTGAGGGATACATCTTCTATCTATACACGTAGTGAGGGATATATCTTCTATCTATACACGTAGTGAGGGATACATCTTCTATCTATACACGTAGTGAGGGATACATCTTCTATCTATACACGTAGTGAGGGATATATCTTCTATCTATACACGTAGTGAGGGATACATCTTCTATCTATACACGTAGTGAGGGATATATCTTCTATCTATACACGTAGTGAGGGATATACATCTTCTATCTATACACGTAGTGAGGGATATATCTTCTATCTATACACGTAGTGACGGATATACATCTTCTATCTATACGCGTAGTGAGGGATATACATCTTCTATCTATACACGTAGTGAGGGATACATCTTCTATCTATACACGTAGTGAGGGATACATCTTCTATCTATACACGTAGTGAGGGATATACATCTTCTATCTATACACGTAGTGAGGGATATACATCTTCTATCTATTCACGTAGTGAGGGATATACATCTTCTATCTATACACGTAGTGAGGGATATACATCTTCTATCTATACACGTAGTGACGGATATACATCTTCTATCTATACACGTAGTGACGGATATACATCTTCTATCTATACACGTAGTGACGGATATACATCTTCTATCTATACACGTAGTGAGGGATATATCTTCTATCTATACACGTAGTGACGGATATACATCTTCTATCTATACGTGGTATGAGGGATATATCTTCTAAACTACCGGGCAAAAGAAAGTTTTCACCTAAGTTTATTTCGATTAATTCAATATTTAAAGAAATCAGATGTATTTGACTATGACACGATACAATAATACTTATCTGCAGTAGTTTGAATGACTTTGTTGGTGACTGAGGTTAAATTTTAGTTCAAATATCTTATTGTAATGAAGACAGGGTTAAGAATGAAATTTTCACCAACATGACCCCTGCCCTGTTTAAAATGTGTTAAATGTGTGCAGAATCAGGCACATTTATTTATTTTCACATAGGATATGTCTTATATGTCGATGAACAGTTGTGTATCATCAACAATAATTCAAAAACAAAATTAAACTTAAAATTTCATTTTTAAAAAAATAATTAAAAAACATGTAGAAGTATTCTTTGACTGCTAACTAAACACCTGTACTTACCAGTTTTGGATTATGACATCGAAAACTTGAGATATTTGCAATTGAAAATCATACATATGATAAAATCAACCGAGGTGAGTACTTTCTTTTGCCCGGTGGTTTATTTATACACGTAGTGAGGGATATATCTTCTATCTATACACGTAGTGAGGGAAATAACTTCTATCTAGAATCTATACACGTAGTGAGGGATATATCTTCTATCTATACACGTAGTGAGGGATATATCGTCTATCTATACACGTAGTGAGGGATATATCTTCTATCTATACACGTAGTGAGGGATATATCGTCTATCTATACACGTAGTGAGGGATATATCTTCTATCTATACACGTAGTGAGGGATATATCTTCTATCTATACACGTAGTGAGGGATATATCTTCTATCTATACACGTAGTGAGGGATATATCTTTTATCTATACATGTAGTGAGGGATATATCTTCTATCTATACACGTAGTGAGGGATATATCTTTTATCTATACACGTAGTGAGGGATATATCTTTTATCTATACACGTAGTGAGGGATATATCTTTTATCTATACACGTAGTGAGGGATATAACTTATATCTATACACGTAGTGAGGGATATAACTTATATCTATAATCTATTCACGTCGGAGGGATATATCTTCTATCTATACACGTAGTGAGGGATATATCTTCTATCTATACACGTAGTGAGGGATACATCTTCTATCTATACACGTAGTGAGGGATGTATCTTCTGTCTATACACGTAGTGAGGGATATATCTTTTATCTATACACGTTGTGAGGGATATATCTTCTATCTATACATATAGTGAGGGATATTATCTTCTATCTATACATGTAGTGAGGGATAAGCCGTCATTGATTGCCACAAGTCACGAGCCGCCATTGATTGTCACACGTCATAAGCCGTCATTGATTGCCACAAGTCATGAGCCGCCATTGATTGTCACACGTCATAAGCCGTCATTGATTGTCACACGTCATAAGCCGTCATTGATTGTCGCACGTCATGAGCCGTCGTTGATTGCCACACGTCATGAGCCGCCATTGATTGTCACACGTCATAAGCCGTCATTGATTGTCAAACGTCATGAGCCGTCATTGATTGCCACACGTCATGAGCCGTCATTGATTGCCACACGTCATGAGCCGTCATTGATTGCCACACGTCATAAGCCGTCATTGATTGTCACACGTCATAAGCCGTCATTGATTGTCACACGTCATGAGCCGTCATTGATTGCGACACGTCATGAGCCGCCATTGATTGTCACACGTCATAAGCCGTCATTGATTGTCACACGTCATAAGCCGTCATTGTTTGCCACACGTCATGAGCCGTCATTGATTGCCACAAGTCATGAGCCGCCATTGATTGCCACAAGTCATAAGCCGTCATTGATTGTCACACGTCATAAGCCGTCATTGATTGCCACAAGTCATGAGCCGCCATTGATTGCCACAAGTCATGAGCCGCCATTGATTGCCACAAGTCATAAGCCGTCATTGATTGCCACAAGTCATAAGCCGTCATTGATTGTCACACGTCATAAGCCGTCATTGATTGCCACAAGTCATGAGCCGCCATTGATTGCCACAAGTCATAAGCCGTCATTGATTGTCACACGTCATAAGCCGTCATTGTTTGCCATACGTCATGAGCCGCCATTGATTGCCACACGTCATAAGCCGTCATTGATTGTCACACGTCATAAGCCGTCATTGATTGCCACAAGTCAAAAGCTGTCATTGATTGCCACACGTCATAAGCCGCCATTGATTGCCACACGTCATAAGCCGTCATTGATTGCCACAAGTCATGAGCCGCCATTGATTGTCACACGTCATAAGCCGTCATTGATTGTCACACGTCATAAGCCGTCATTGATTGTCACACGTCATAAGCCGTCATTGATTGCCACAAGTCATAAGCTGTCATTGATTGTCACACGTCATAAGCCGCCATTGATTGCCACACGTCATGAGCCGCCATTGAGTGCCACACGTCATGAGCCGCCATTGATTGCCACACGTCATAAGCCGTCATTGATTGCCACACGTCATAAGCCGTCATTGATTGTCACACGTCATAAGCAATCATTGATTGACACACGTCATGAACCGCCATTGATTACCACACGTCATAAGCCGTCATTGTTTGCCACACGTCATAAGCCGCCATTGATTGCCACAAGTCATAAGGCGTCATTGATTGTCACACTTCATAAGCCGTCATTGATTGCCACAAGTCATAAGCTGTCATTGATTGTCACACGTCACAAGCCGCCATTTATTGCCACTCGTTATGAGCCGCCATTGATTGTCACACGTTATAAGCCGCCATTGATTGCCACAAGTCATAAGCCGTCATTGATTGTCACACGTCATAAGCCGTCATTGATTGCCACAAGTCATGAGCCGTCATTGATTGCCACACGTCATGAGCCGCCATTGATTGCCACACGTCATAAGCCGCCATTGATTGCCACACGTCATAAGCCGTCATTGATTGCCACACGTCATAAGCCGTCATTGATTGCCACACGTCATGAGCCGCCATTGATTGTCACAAGTCATAAGCTGTCATTGATTGTCACAAGTCATAAGCCGCCATTGATTGTCACACGTCATAAGCCGTCATTGATTGCCACAAGTCATAAGCTGTCATTGATTGTCACACGTCATAAGCCGCCATTGATTGCCACACGTCATGAGCCGCCATTGATTGCCACACGTCATAAGCCGCCATTGATTGCCACACGTCATAAGCCGTCATTGATTGCCACACGTCATGAGTCGCCATTGATTGTCACACGTCATGAGCCGTCATTGATTGCCCCAAGTCATGAGCCGCCATTGATTGCCACACGTCATGAGCCGCCATTGATTGCCACACGTCATGAGCCGCCATTGATTGCCACACGTCATAAGCCGTCATTGATTGTCACACGTCATGAGCATGAGCCGTTATTTGACTCCATGTATGAACAGTTTTAAAAAAATACTGATATGGGCCATAGTTTGATAAACAACAAGAGGTCCGGGGTTCGAATCCCGCCAGGGGCACAATTCTCCTTACACTGTTTTCGTAATTAAATCAAAACTATATATATATATATATAAATATATATATATATATGTACCACATCTTAATATTCTCATGGTAATAATGGTTGACACCGCTGATAGCGAAGGAATGAAATGTTATATAAACAACGTAAGGTCCTAGTTTCGATTATATTTTTGGTAAAACATGTTACTACTGGATGTATTTTTGTGAATAGTGCATTTGCTTTTACTCCACTTGTACTTTAAAATACCAAAGAAAACTTAAATTTATCCAAAAGAGTTCATTCCTGGTGTCTTGAGATCTTGGCCATTGGTATTTTGTTACAGTGTTTGAGTGTTTGGTTCTAATAAATAATGAAAAGTTGCATTTGAAAAAAACATTCTACTGAACCCAAATATACACACAATCTTTCATGGAGTCTCATTGACACACAGTACATACATGGCAATTATTATGTAGTTTACACAATTTGTTTGTGCCATTTAATTTCGAAAATACCATAATATCGAACAATATTAATGATCCATGCATTAATTTGCTAAAATCCATTTTCTTAGGGGTGTCAACCATTTTCACCATGGCTATAAATTATGTTCTTCATAAACATGCGAAGCCTGTTTGTATTTGATTCATAAGTGAAGAATTCAACTAAATCTGTACATGCAGTTCACTAGACCATATGACGGGTCAAGGACCAATATATTCAATTTGGTTTCCTGGAGCGAGCACGTACGCGGTATGTAGATTGTTCACAGTCGTAGCACTGCGTATGTGCTGGCAACAAACAAAGTTTATTATACGCTAAGCGATGTGAGACTGAGTTTTCTCAGTTTGAGAAAATGTGTTATTACCAAGTTATAACCGAGTTAATAGTATCGATATCACATCAATTTGTCTAGCAACCATTGTTTCGCGGCGACTTCCCGTATTTTGTCGTCTGTGACGTCATCAAATAATTATTCGTGACGTCGCTGAAGCATGCCGTCGCAAGAGAAGTGGGCCGCTTCCTGGCTATTTTTACGCGAATCAAATGGAATAGAACGGGTAATAAAGATATTGTTACACTCGAACGTGTGTCATATGATCTTTACGAAACTCGTGCCATTTTTTGTATAACCCTCACTCTCGCTCAGACAATACAAAAATTCACACTCGTTTCGTAAAGGTCATATGACACACTTCCTCGAGTAATAATCTCTATATACCAGTCACGGATGGTCTCACAGTTCCAGTCGTCGTCCGTCGTCCGTGAACTCTTTAGACTTCTACTCCAGAACCGCTACACCTCCAAGCTGAACTGTGGAGAGGTTCCTTGTACCTTGAGGATCAACGTGTTTTCATTTCGGCCCGGCTCCCTTAAATATGGGCGTTGCAGGCATCACCCCTGAAAACTTTAAAGGATAGATGTAATCACAAATTGTCAAATTCGGATTCATTAAAATGGGATGTCAATTTGACAATTGCTCGGTTTTAAATTTCTGAAATCGGTCCATAAATTACTAATATACGGCTTTTTAAAAACCGCCCAAAACCGCGGGGGTGTGGTCCCTGAAGCGATGACTCCTGTGACGTCACTGGAGTAATCTCATTATCGGCGATAGTTATAATTCAACGTAACATTTTGTTTGTTAATTTCACTAACAAATCTTCAATAAAACAACTGAAATTTTCCATATATCAAAATTTAGATATCAAACACGCCTCAATGGATTTTTTCAAAACGGATCGCAGCGGTAATTGCGGCATTGTTAAAATGGGTAAAATCGTCTTAATAATCAATTGCAAGTGTATATTGTCTCGATTTTATGCTCAATTGATTCCGATATATAGTCTACGTTGAGGTAATAATCTGTCATTCTTGACAACAATCTATTTCACGGGATCTTTAAACGACTTCTCAGAATTAAATCTTTTATTAAATGTAGATTAACGATTGTTCATTTGGATATTGACCGTCCATCAAATATGGGCGTGGCAGGGGGGTCAATGCTAAAATATTTCTTCAAAATCATTAGATACAGAAAGCTAAAATTTTCAGAATAACATCTTAATAGTATGTAGACTAAAGATTTTTTCATTTGGTTAAAATCCCTTCTGAAATCTCTCTCTCTCTGTCTCTCTCTCTCTCTCTGTCTCTTTTTCTCTCTCTCTCTGTCTGTCTGTCTGTCTGTCTGTCTGTCTGTCTCTCTGTCTCTCTGTCTCTGTCTCTGTCTGTCTCTCTCTCTCTCTCTCTCTCTCTCTCTCTCTCTCTCTCTCTCTCTCTCTCTCTCTCTCTCTCTCTCTCTCTCTCTCTCTTTCTTTCTCTCTAATGGGGCTTCTAAATTGTATATCTGGTCACCCTGTGGTGCCAAATAAGGGCTTAACAGGCCATGACCTAAAGCACCTTTCCCGTCCCTCTATCATAGAGGAATGATAGTGCTGCGCTAACTGTAACTGTATGTGCCCTCAGTTGTAACATGTTATTGTAGTTCTCTCTTGCAGCATTTCCATCACTTTTCAGTGCTAGCGTCAATGTCCTTCTCCCATCTTTGACACCGGGCTATCCAAACCTTTCGTTGCATCCGTCTTTTCACTTGGAAATTTAAAAAAACTTTCTTCCACGCTTTGATGAATTACTACAGTAACACCCAAAGCTGCACAATATACCATATCAAGTCAGAAACTGTCTCGATTTCTACGTATTCAACCAATTCTTTCTCCACACTAATATTTTCCAATTCACTGTGTTAGAACAATGGCGGGCCGTAGAGCATCACTGACGTCACAGCCCAACTCTGCCGAAGGCTCCCGGGGAAATATGCATATCGCTACAGGCAACAGCCGGTGCGGTTCTTTTGTCGCGTAATTAAACACGGCTTTCCTTATTATTTTCGGGGGAATATGTTTTAAAAAGTATATTTTATTAAAACAAAATATACATGTTTATACATATTCATCGGTTATTGCATCGGGTTATATTTTGGTTATAATGTTTGGAAAACGTTTTGTCAATGTATGACTTGAGAGCAAATGAGTGAGTGTAAGTTTCAACTTTCTTACAAATGTGGATCCTGTAAGAGCAGTTCTTAGTGAAATAAAGACACAAGGACATATAGATAGTATCCTAGGCCCTATATTATGTTAGACTGAAACAACTTGTAAACAGAACTGCATGTTACATAACGTTATAAACCTCTAGTGACGTCACTCTATTGTTCTATTAGGTTCTACTTTTACCGGGTAAACCTCTATTGTCAGTTTGCCGGGTGTTCTCCAAGAATGCCCAGGGCTTTCTCTAGGAATGCCCGGGGCTTACTCTAGAATCTATCGGAAATTTATTTTGATTGGGAATTATACACGTTTTGAAATACTTTGATTCAAAGTCCTTCTTCGAATAAATACCATCACAAAATATCACATTTTTGACAAATCACAAATCACAAACATGAGCTTTGAATGCCTGGTTTCGAACACTGCACCACCCGCTTACTAAACTGGCGCCTTTGACAACTCGGCTATAAAGGCCCACGAGATGTATTTTCCACAGTGACAATCATGTGAACTCCACGAGGCAGATAGCGCATGCAGCTCACGTGCACGGCGTGGGTATCGAGTGCAAAGCACGTGCAGGGCGCGGGTGTGCTCTCTTCATAGCAGTTGAACTCCCAGCAGTATATACCAATGAAGCCACGTGAAGACAAAATATTGAAATTATATCTAAATCATAATTTCTGTCGGTTCATAAGTAAGATCAAAACCTGGTCCTCGGCTTTGTTTGTGGAGTATGCCCTTGGCGTCGGGAAAGGGGGGCGGGCCTATCGGCCCTTCCCCTTTCCCTCCCCCGCGGGCATACTCCACAAACAAAGCCTCTGACACGGTTTTGATCCATTACATCAGATGCAGGTGGTCAGTCAGCCTCCGTCTCTGTCTCTCTCTTTCTCATCTCATCTCATATTTTCCTTTCACCATGTTAATTATAACATTTGGGAAATATGTCTACACAATTTGAATTGGAAGAGTCACCTTCTCTTCAAGATTTTTCGGGAATCATTATACTTGGACAGCCAATTTCCTCTAAATGTAGTTTATATTTGGAAAACCTTTTGTCAATGAATGACTTGAGAGCAAATGAGTGAGTGTAAGTTTCAACTTTCTTACAAATGTGGATCCTGTAAGAGCATACTTAGTGAAATAAAGACACATGGACATATAGATAGTATCCTAGGCCCTATATTATGTTAGACTTAAACCACTTGTAAACAGAACTGCATGTTACCTAACGATCAGGTGCAGGTGGTCAGCCAGTCTCCGACTCTGTCTCTCTCTTTCTCATCTCATCTCATATTTTCTTTCCACCATGTTAATTATATCATATGGGAAATATGTCTACACAATTTGAATTGGAAGAGTCACCTTCTCTTCGGGAATCATTATACTTGGACAGCCAATTTCCTCAAAATTTATTTTAAAGTCATGTTTTCCTTATGCACTGACACTGAACAATTTTGTTGATCATGGAATGTTTCAAGGTCTTGTGAAGGGATCGTACTTTATCTAGAGAACAATATGTTTCAGTCTTCAACAAGAAACAATATAAAACCTGATGAGCTACAGAGCCCATTGCTATATTTTTATTCTTTCCAGTTCAAGCCGTCAATTGAATTCTTCTCTTTGTTTTAGATGGGTCATTACAGTTAACATTGACCAAATTTCGTTAAAAGGCCACGTTAATTTAAATTGTGTTTTTCCAATTCGTTTATTTCGATTGTTACTACTGACATTTGGCTAAAAGGCAGATACTAAACAATCATAAACTGCTAGATCATGATTCTCTTATTCCACACGGTTAGTTTTACTGACACATTGTCTTATTTCTTATCAGAAAACTTTTGTTGGTATAAAAACATGGGGCTGCTTACCTTGTTTTAAAATCTTTAGCTCATCTTGTCTGAAAGGCTCGATTGGCTGATTGTATCGCATGGTTTTTCCGTCTGTCCATCCGGCCGTCTGTAAATTTGTGCTTTCTTTCGACTAAATAGTATTAGCTCTAGAAAGCTGAAATTTTGTGTATAGACTGGTCAACCAATGTGGATTATGATTTGTAAATTGTTTGATCCCCTACAGAGGAAAACAGGCGCCATGACCCAATACCTATTTTCACCTTCTCCAGAATGAAAAGCCCCAGAAAGCTGAAAACTAATACACGGACTCCTTTGCTAATGGGAAAATATATATTGTAGAGTTGGTGAAACTCTAGATTTGACCCCTAATCAGAGCCACAGGGGTCATGACTTAAACAGCAATTTTCATGTTTTTCTCCAAAACACTAGAAAAGGCCCCTACGTAATGGAAGAAAATGTGTCAAGTTTGTACAAAATCCTTCAAAAGAGAGAGAACGACATGGATGAACTAAACTTTATTAAATTGAAATGTCTCTTGTGCACGTCGGTGTGTCGGTCGCCATAGTGTAGTCAACAGTGATGTGTTGTTCTACAGTACCTGGAGATTATGATGATGATGATGATTGTGGTGGTGGTGGTGGTGGTGGTGGGTGATGGATGATGGGTGATGGGTGATGATGATGATGGTGCTGATGATGATGGTGGTAATGATGATGATGATGATGATGGTGGTGATGGTGGTGGTGGTGGTGGGTGATTGGTGATGATGATGGGTGATGGGTGATGATGATGATGATGGTGGTGGTGGGTGATGGGTGATGGGTGATGATGATGATGATGGTGGTGGTGGTGGTGGTGGTGGTGGGTGATTGGTGATCATGATGGGTGATGGGTGATGATGATGATGATGATGGTGGTGGTGGGTGATGGGTGATGGGTGATGATGATGATGGTGGTGGTGGTGGGTGATGGGTGATGATGATGATGATTAAGGATGAGGACGACGACGCGCCCATACTTTAAGATCGACATGAAACACACGTGCCTGGTACCCTTCAATTCAGCCTTTTGGTAGACACTGTAGTCGACTTTACCAAGGTTATGATTCTGCTGCTCCATCGACTTACCAGGTAGGGACAACGTGAAACAAACTCGAACTATCTGCGTAACCCTGATGTGATCCCTGATCATGTCATCTTTTCTCGTAGATACCGACTCAAACTCAGTTTTTCTTATGGGCGTCACCATGTTTACCGTATTTTTTTCAGCACCCCTTGACTCCCCCCCGGGCGCTTATTAGAGACCGGACGCTTATCGGAGACCCGGCGCTTATTTCTTTAATAGAACATTGAAGTTAACTAAGGGTGCATTAATCTAATGGTTTAGACCCTGCGCTTATTAGAGACCCGCGCTTATCGGAGGCCCGGCACTTATTTTCTCAACTACCCTTGACCCGCCGGCGTTTATTAGAGGCCCGGCACTTATTAGAGGAAATACGGTACTGAAGTAGACGTAAACGATTTTGGGGTGTTTGCGTCATGGTACGGCGGCTACCAGCTTCCGGTCTAAGTTGGTTATGTTGACAATATCCTTCGTTCAGCGCCTCATATAGTTTTATCAGCATTACAACACCCTCCCCACAGTGCAAGCTTAACACAAACTCACTTCTTCTTCTGTTACATTTTAATTTAGTCTATGGATTTTTTTTATAATTACTGTATCTTCATTCTTTTGATTACGAATGTTGAATACTTTCAGTTCCATATGTGTATTCAGTTTATCCAGACTTGCTGAATAAAGATCTAGACTGTATGAACGCCTATTATGTTTTACACAGTCACGTGACAGGACTAACTTCCTGTATGATGATCATGTCCGTGTTATAGATAGAATTGCAATATATCCGATCTTACACCTTTGGAATGAACTGGACAGGGTAGTTTTGAGAAAATACTTTCATGTCTATCCTCCGACACAACGAAGATGGCGGGGGATATAAAAATGTCCTCCGTCCGGTGTCCGAGTTTGTTTCCGGATCAGAACTCATCAACTGTAAGGCTTTGCTCAACGAAACTTGGTACTATGAACAATCGTCATGTGCAGTGGTGCTTTGTGGGGTTTTCAACTTCTTGGGAATTTTATTTTCAGCCATTTCCATGGACACATAACGTACAGTTACATTTCCGGACCAACACTAAAAATTGTAAGGCCTCGTCCAAAGAATCTTGGTACTTGGAACAATCATCATGTGTAGATGTGCCTTTTGTGTTTTTCAACTTATCAAAATTGTGTTTCTGCAGCATAACTAATATACATATATTGTTTATGTTGCTCATGTCCATTATTAGTCATAAATCCGTATTTATAATTGGAATTTCCTTAAATTGTGCTGAAAAACATACTACTTCTTTTTGCGAGTTCATTCACAGCTTCAATTGCCATTTGCAGTCGCTATAGCAACTCACGCGCACATTTCACTAATTGCTGATTGTTACGTCGGTAGAACCCTATTCTGAATGTGTGGTAAATATGTAATTATTTTAGGATTTTTTATTGTTTTTTTTCTGGTGATGAATAGATAGGGGGAACGTATTTTTTAAACGTTTGGGGACATATTTATTGAGAAGGTAAATGAATTAATAAACTTAAAAAAAACATTTTATAACTATTTCCATTAGTATTCCTTTGACTTTTATCTCATTAATTTCAACGCAACATCAAAACCTTGCCGCATGTCAATCTGGCGTAAATTGTCCAAAAACAATCGTAGATCTCGCGTGAAGACACATTTCCCCCACGGGAACGCGGTTGAAGTTGATCCATAAATGTTCGTGCATAGCACACTGCATGCAACATGTATGTAACAACATGTAACAGTGACGATATATGGGAATTAAAAGGTTCACATTGCTGACATGCCGTCCTGCGAATTTGATTCGAACGTGTTTCATTGTTATGTATTTGATCACTGTTAAGAATAATTTAGAAACAAGGCCTAAACTTTTAGGATTAACTCTATCTTCAATAGAAACGACCAAGTGAATTTATCTTAGATGAACAATGAAATCAGTTCTTAAATATAATCAATGACGTCACGTCAGTCTCCAAGTTATGCCGAAATAGTAATTAGTATGAGACTCCATTGAAATCATTGAAAATAATGGAAATTTGGGATTCGAGGCAATAATGTTTTTAAGACAATCACACCCAATGAAGACCGCTACTTCCCAGTTAATTCACGCGCGCACCTGGCCACGTACATCTGCAGCGTCATCACAGCTTCTAAACAAGTGCTTGTATGTAGTGTTGCTCTGTTTCACATGTGATTTCTCTGATTAAACTGATCGAATTCTGAACAGTTGCCCTTGTCTTATTTAAACAATCGTCATGTTTTGCAACAATTTCTGAAGCTTCGAAATGCTGCTCAGAAATGGTGCATCTCCATAATGCTACAATATTGCTAACATGTTCTTTTAAAATGTTTACGAAATCTGATAAAATATCAGGTAGGCGTTTCTTTTGCCCGGTAGAATACAACACTTATCCATATTCTACAAATGTGTAGAGCCAATGACCAATCGCTTCATAATTACACGTAGGCCTATTTTCATTTAAAGAACATCAACGTTAACTACAGTTCTAAAGAGGGTCAGATTATAGTCCGAAGTATAAGCTCCATATACCTTTTATATTGCAGGGCCATGTTCAAGAGAGGTTTCAAAGTAATCGCTCAATTAGCGATTACTTTTAAACCTCTCTTGAACGCGATTGCTCAATGTAGCGCTACGTAGCAAGGCGAGCAAACTTCGAGGAATTTGCACTGTGTCGTTCAAGAGAGAATAAGCGCTACTTGAGCGCTACTTGAGCGCTACATTGAGCGATCAATGAGCAATTTAAGCGCTCGCTGTTATGGAACGGAGCCCAGGTGTATCACTAAGTTAATAGAGCATGTAATCTAAATCAACCTAGGACAGTGGTGTTGTGGTGAGCATGATGGCTTCTCACGCAAAAGGTCCCGGTTCGACTCCCGTTGGATACACCATCACGAGTTGGTGTCGCAGGGCGTCACTCGTGAAATGAAAGTTAGAAGCTATGAACATTAAAATTATCCCTCATAAAGTTCAGACCTCACACCTATTTCACATTTACGTGAAGATTTGTCAGTGATTAGTGACTTGTGACTCTTTGTTCAGTGTATATGTTTAGCCAGTTTTTGTCTGAAACGGGAGCGTTTTGGTGTTTGGGTTTATTGAAATTCATGCTTTGTTTTGAGAGAAGGGTATTCATTTTCAGACGAGTTTAAAGCTGCATTGCCAAAAACGAGAATCTTTACAGTTCAATTTCTTATTTATTTCAAATTTGGTGTAACGAAAGAACATGATCATGTGTCACGGGAATGACGAGTCGAGGTTATAAATTAAGTGTAACATAAAAGATACTGAAATTATCGGAAATTGTTTCACATATATATTCATCCGCATGTTTAGCATTTTAAAATTACATGTAAATGAAGATGATATAAATTTAGATTTACTGTTAAGTGGCAACAAAATAACTATCATATTCGAAAAACCAGGCAATTTTGAAAGCAGTTCAGCAATTTATAACCAAAATTAAACGTTTCTCTTGACTGATGCATGTCTCTTCATTTCTCTGTAAATATCTTTCTACCATTTCTGTATTATATTGCTTTCAGTTTCGAGTATTACATGTATGTTGTTATAATAGTCTATCATTTTGTAAATACATGGGAGAAGGTTACCTAAGTTGGATAACTTGTTCCTAATCCCTTTCTTCGTTGACTAGAATATTTTTAAATCAAAATCATCGATTTCTCACAATAGAACTGAATACAAGGCGCCAGCTGCGTATACAATTCAAAGACAAGTGTAGTCGTGGCGCGTGCGTATAAAAGAGATCACAATTACTCGTACTTCTGTTTTCAAAATGTGAAAGTTACAGGCTCTACATTTACTTCCGCCGTACATAGAAACTATTTTAAAATGATTATGATAGAATGGTCAATTATCTTGCTGTCTGTCAAATTCGCATGAGACCAACACATCTACCTCCCACACTGAAGAGCTTCACACCACTGTCCCTTTATACGTCGCCCTATTTCCTTTCAATACGATAACCTTTTTCTATGGATACGGCTTGTCGGGTCGTGTAATGAGATGTTTTACCCTCTAACATAACAATTTATTGCATACACTTTAATGATAAATAGCCGGCAAATTTGAGAAAACAAAATATGCGAAAAAAACGTGCTACAGCGCCTTTAAACAAGACGTAACATTTGAACATGGAAACTATGGAAACTGAATCAATTAGCGCCAAAGGACTGTCGACGTCTTCATGTTCAACCTTCCACTAAATATTGCTCTTCTCACATCGTTTCAACGCCGACCGACACTCGCCCTGTGCGCCAACTGTGACAACAGCACAACACCAGCGCATCCGACTTCATCATCTGCGCACCAGGTTCAAGACTACGGTGGGACACGACCCCTTCAATTCAGCCTACAGACAGCCGAAGACGTCTGGCTGCCTTTTGGTAGACACTGTAGTCGAGTTTACCAAGGTTATATGGTTCTGCTGCATTGCCATCGAAACAAACTCGGGCTATCTGCGTAACCCTGATCGTGTAATCTTCTCTCGTGGATCCCGATTCAAACTCAGATTTGTTTTATGGGCGTCGCCATTTTTACCGTATTGCCTCCGGGCGCTTATTTTTTCAGCACCCGTGACCCCCCGGCGCTTATTAGAGACCCGGCGCGTATCGGAGACCCGGCGCTTATTTTTTAATAGAACATTGAAGGTAACTAGGGGTGCATCAGTCTTATGGTTTAGACTCGGCGCTTATCGGAGGCCCGCCGCTTATTTTTTCAACTACCCTTGACCCCTCGGCGCTTATTAGAGGCCCGGCGCTTATTGGAGACCCGGCGCTTTTTAGAGGAAATACTGCACTGAAGTAGACGTAAGGTGATTATAGGCATCCTCTTTTTTCGGAATATTCAATACTACCTGCTGGACGTAGACTGCGAATGCCGACTTTTAGAACAAACAGGTTTCGCCAATCATTCATTCCTTGCAGCATTAGAGACATAAATTCTGATAAGTGCAATGTTGCACGATAATCACTTGCATGTATATCATATTCTAGTCTCTGTAAACTGTTAGTATGTATTGTTTTGAATGATATTTGTATGTTTTGTATGCTGGAGAATTGTAATTATACGAAACAAATTTCCCTATTGGGACAATAAATATTATCTTATCTATCTTATCTTATCTTATGGTATGGCGGCTTCCAGCTTCCGGTCCAAGTCGGTTATGTTGACAATATCCTTCGTTCAGCGCCTCATATAGTTTTATCAACATTACAACACCCTCCCCAAAGTGCAAGCTTAACACAAGCTCAATTCTTCTGTTACATTTTAATTTAGTCTATGGCTTTTTTATAATAACTGTAACTTCATCCTTTTGATTACGAGTGTTTAATACTTTCAGTTCCATATGTGTATTCAGTTTATCCAGGCTTGCTGAATAAAGATCTAGACTGTGTGAATGCCTATTATGTTTTAGACAGTCATGGGACAGGACACACTTCCTGTATGATGATCATGTCCGTGTTATCGATAGAACTGCAATATATCCGATCTAACACCTTTGGAATGAACTGGACAGGGTAGTTTTGAGAAAATACTTTAATGTCTATCCTCCGCCACAACGAAGTTGGCGTGGGATATAGAAATGTCCTCCGTCCGGCGTCCGAGTTTTGTTTCCGGATCAGAACTCATCAACTGTAAGGCTTTGCTCAACGAAACTTGGTACTATGAACAATCGTCATGTGCAGTGGTGCTTTGTGGGGTTTTCAACTTCTAGGGAATTTTATTTTCAGCCATTTCCATGGAAACATAACTTACAGTTACATTTCCGGACCAACACTAAAAATTGTACGGCCTCGTCCAAAGAATCTTGGTACTTGGAACAATCATCATGTGTAGATGTGCCTTTTGTGTTTTTCAACTTATCAAAATTGTGTTTCTGCAGCACAACTAATATACATATATTGTTTATGTTGCTCATGTCCCTTATTAGTCATAAATCCGTATTTATAATTGAGATTTCCTTAAATTGTGCTGAAAAACATACTACTTCTTTTTGCGAGTTCATTCACAGTTTCAATTGCCATTTGCAGTCGCTATAGCAACTCCCGCGCACATTAAACTAATTGTTGATGTTGTTCCGTCAGTGGAACCCTATTTCTAAATGTGTGGTAAATATGTAATTATTTTAGGATTTTTTATTGTTCTCTCTGGTGATGAATAGATAGGGGGTACGTATTTTTTAAACGTTTGGGGACATATTTATTGAGTAGGCAAATGAATTAATAAACTAAAAAAACCATTTTATAACTATTTCCATTAGTATTCCTTTGACTTTTATCTCATTAATTTCAACGCAACATCAAAACCTTGCCGCATGTCAATCTGGCGTAAATTGTCCAAAAAAAATCGTAGATCTCGCGTGAAGACACATTTCCCCCACGGGAACGCGGTTGAAGTTGATCCATAAATGTTCGTGCATAGCACACTGCATGCAACATGTATGTAACAACATGTAACAGTGACGATATATGGGAATTAAAAGGTTCACATTGCTGACATGCCGTCCTGCGAATTTGATTCGAACGTGTTTCATTGTTATGTATTTGACCACTGTTAAGAATAATTTAGAAACAAGGCCTAAACTTTTAGGATTAACTCTATCTTCAATAGAAACGACCAAGTGAATTGATCTTAGATGAACAATAAAATCAGTTCTTAAATATAATCAATGACGTCACGTCAGTCTCCAAGTTCTGCCGAAATAGTAATTAGTATGAGACTCCATTGAAATCATTGAAAATAATGGAAAATCGGGATTCGAGGCAATAATGTTTTTAAGACAATCACACCCAATGAAGACCGCTACTTTCCAGTTAATTCACGCGCGCACCTGGCCACGTACATCTGCAGCGTCATCACAGCTTCAAAACAAGTGCGTGTATGTAGTGTTGCTCTGTTTCACATGTGATTTCTCTGATTAAACTGATCGAATTCTGAACAGTTGCCCTTGTCTTATTTAAACGATCGTCATGTTTTGCAACAATTTCTGAAGCTTCGAAATGCTGTCCGGCTATATACTTCAGACACCACAATAATGTATTACGGGACGAGTCCACTCCAGCTGAGGGGTGGAAACAGCATTGAATCGGAATTAGAGGAATTATTAGAACATCCATATCAAAATGGGTCACTGACATGATACGAATGTAATCATACAATTGAGTCGGGACTGGTCCATGAGGACCAAGTCCGAATCCAGACTCTTGACTTCCTTTAAACTCTAGTTAACTAGCTGACTTTTCAGTAATATATGGATGCAACTTCATCGACAAAAATACGAAATGTTCGCTTTGTTGTAGCTATATTAAAGGGGTTGTAGCACGTTTATTGACATTTTTATTTTTTCAAATGTCCCATTTATAATGATAGTAGATGTCATTTATATTTACTTTAGAGGGTAAACAATCTTATGACACAAACCAATTATCCGTAGTGATAATAACGGTGTTGCGTATAAAGCAAAAACTGCATGACAGCCATTTCAATGTGAACACATTTTATTATTGCGTATTACAAAAACGATTCCCACGGCTTTATCGAACCATGTACATTCATTTTTTAACTTGATTTTCCGTAGAGAGAAGGGTGTTTCACTACTGGTGACATTATTTTTCAAATACATTTCATTGACTTATTTGAGCGAAAAAAACCCTGCTACTGCCCCTTTAAGAGGTACGCGGTTCGAGTCCAAGCATTGATGTTGCATCTTTGTCTGCTAGCTGTTCTGTATGCGATAAGATGTGGTTGCATTGCCTCCTTGAATTTCAGTATAGCGACGCTCGAGGGTTTCACTCCAATGTATAATCACACCGGCATTGCAGGCTTTCTGTATGCAGTGATACACGCGGCCGAGAAAACAGTTTGCATCATTAAGATGGTGTTGGAATATACATACCACCGAAAACATCGATGATTGTCTGTACGATATGTCTGTCCGTGATCTGAGCGAGGAGTGCGGCATCTTCCTCGCGTTCTGCTTCTATCTGAGCCAGCAGAATGGCGTCACAAAAATCACGGATATTATCTGAAAATATATATACACATAAAGTCCTAAACCTTTTCCCGGGATTACCTATGTCAAGTATTTAATAGATGGTAATCAAATAATAACACAGTAACAATGAACTGACCTTTATCAAAAGTTGCCCTGTGGTTGCTAACCTTTATCAAAAGTGGCCCTGTGGTTGCTACCCTTTATCAAAAGTGGCCCTGTGGTTGCTAACCTTTATCGAAAGTGGCCCTGTGGTTATCCAATTTTTCCTTCATCCAGTTCATCCAGTTATCCATCACTTTTATCAGCATTTTCAGTTTTTTAGATGGGAAGAGTCGCAATGGCCGAAAGAAGTCTTCCAGAAAGCCGTTTCCCATATCCAAATAATCCGGGTCCAATGTCTCCACGATCTTCTGCATGTACTCACTGTCCGGGTTGCACCTGTGTTCAATACATATAGAGGACGTCAGAGTAATTCTCACTTCCTTAAAAATAATGGAACCGAGGTCCTTATTATTATCCTTATTATAAATTATGGCTCCTTCGTCGGGCAGTTAATTGGCTTCTGCAAATAACACTGCTCTGAAAACAGTTTGACCCCTATAATAATGACGTAGAGAACAAAAGGATGACGTCACAAGTTTAATTCAAACATAGTAGACGCTAGTGTCTATATGCTTGAACTTTATTTCATTAACCTAGACGATGACTCTAGTTCTATACAATGGTACAGCAGCATAACGCTGATCTCAATAAGGTACATTGTATAAATAATGTTTTCAACTCACTAAATATGTTTACGTTCAGCTTACAAATATGATTTAAAGATTGTTTTACATGTTTTGTGTCCTATCATAGTATAATAGCAATGAATTGTATAAAATCGCGTAGCACGGAAAATCGATGGAAGTACTGCAAGACTTAAATCAGCCAGTGATGGAGACTGGCAAAACTTGTGCCTTTCGACGGGAATTTGGGTTATGAATTGATCTTACGTGAAATCAAAGCACATCTTGTTTATGATGTTGAAGACGATCAACGTGATGGCATCTTTCGGGTTGAAGGGGTTCTTTTCTTTCTTCATTGCTTCTATTCCCACCTCGAGGGAACTAGATACAGCAGTTTCGACCCGTGTCCCACCAAGGAATTTCCTGGATGCATCATATCAGAAATCAAAAGGTAAAATATATTTTCATACGAACCTTAAACACTTAGTTACGGATGTGCATCTATTGACAATTTAAATTGTTGGCAACCCCATCGGAATCACTCATTTTAAAATTTCGAATTGTTTATTGAGAATCTAAAAATAAAGGCTTATTAAAACTTGATAAGCTGGCATGACGTTTTGGATCCTGCATGATTTAGATTGATAGATTATAAGTTATAATCGGTTAACATATAACGTGTTGAATTGATAACTCAGATAAGCATTTCATGCATAATCTGACAATAAAAAAATCTATCGTATGGTTTACCATATATGGCACAATCCTTTTTACAATTTGTTTTACAAATTCAGTGATGACGATGAAGCAGCCATGTTACGCGCGTACCTGAGTGAAATTGGGGCATATACAAAACACGTCACGCGTACCTGAGTGAAGTTGGGGCATATATAAAACTTACCCTTAATGTATAGTCAAGTAATACATCAATTGGACACCTACTAGTTTTCGGGATTTACACGTCACGCGTACCTGAGGCCCTGGATGGCTAGCTTCCGGTGCAGTTTCCAAGTCGGCGTGTAGTCCACGAGGGAGATGTTTCTGAATCCGTCACTCATTATGCCGACTATCAACAAAATAAATTCTCTTTGAACAAGTGTTGTCCATCTATGCCATTTGATAATACGGGTTTATTGTAGAACACGTTCTAAGTCAAGCTCGGGTTGATACATCTTAAAGGGGCTGTAGCACGTTTTTTGCAAAATTTATTTTTTCTAATTTCCCATTTATAATGATAGTTTATGTCATTTAAATTAACTTTAGAGGGTAAAAAATCTTATAACACAAACCAATTATCTGTAGTGGAAAAAACTATGTTGCGTATAAAGCAAAAATAGCCTGTCGGCCATTTTATTGTGAACACAATTTATTATTTTGTATTACAAAAACGATTCCCATGGTTTTACCGAAACATGTACACTCATTTTAAACTTTATTTCCCGAAGAGAGAAGGATGTTTTATTATTGGTTAAATTATTTTTCAAATACATTTCATCAACTTATTTGAGCGAAAAAACGTGCTACTGCCCCTTTAACGGTTAAAACCTGGCAAATGGATATATCCTGATCTCCACTGATGTTGTCATCCGATCCAGGTAAACTGACCCTCAATGTATTTTCAAGTAACATATCAAGTGGACATTATTTGTGGGATTACACACCTGACTATCCGCACCCTGCATAACGAGACCGAGTATCTGATTACTAATTATTTGCTACTCGTAATGCAAAGTTCAGACATATTATAAAAAGCATTCATTGCAATAGAAGTTGACTATCCATATATTTTGGTTTTCTTCATCTCTACAACTTCTAAAATGCCTCTCAAAGAAGAAAATATTATAAATGGTTTCAGTAGTATCCAGACGGAGTCAGATGACCTTCAGAAGTCTACCCCCTCCCCTCATTTTGTAAAATACTGCATGTAGAATTATTGAATCCCCCGGGTGAATACGCACGTGAGTAGGATTGTGGTCTCCCAGCAAAGTCTGCCGCTCTCTCTACAAAGGCTTCGTGAACACTGTCCGCGGTGTTGAGTGTTACCATAGCAACAGGACCTGGACCAGGACGTTGATTTCGTCAGAATTGCATGGACATGAACATGGACATGGACATGGACATGGACACGGACATGGACATCGATAAAACAAGAATCAAAAACATTTCTGAACAAGTGATTGAGAAACGTGAACATCCGCTGATTTCTGATTGGCTGATTTCTGATTGGATGATGATGGAGTTTAAATTAAAAACTGCAAGACTTGCGAACAAGATGCTTATCTTGGTACATTGACCTTTAATACTAAAATGAACTATATTTGCTTATATATAGTCCAAAGATACAAACCGCCGTGTATAACCCAACATTCGCGGTCAGAGGACTCGAGATCATGAACATGAAACTAATCGAACAATTACATTTTGTTGTTGGAATTATGATCAGCTATTGAAATCATTGATATCAACAATACATTCACCTTACTCAACTAGAAGAGCGTTTGCGGGACACCGCAAAAGCAGAGCAGCTCCGAAACTTTGGGTCTCGCCTTTCCCTGTTCCGCCTTCTCCTCAGCATAAATAAAATGGGAATTTTTTTGGACAAAATGTTTTTCATTATTCAAGTTATTCTTACAAGTTAAATCATCACTGGGGTCACTTTTCACAACTTTGTTCTTAAAACCTATTTCTGATTTCAAAATTGGATCAAAAGATTAACATGGCCTTAACCAATATCTCATGACCTTTAACTTTGACCTTCAAGGTCACACCATCAATGATTACTTTTCATTGTGTCATGCAATGACTCAAAAGTGTTCATTGTTAACATAAGGCATATTCACAATAGCACGCTTAAGTTGTGACCTTGCTGTGACCTTGACCTTTGACAGATTTTAGCTAAAACGTTTTTAAATCTTGGTCTTTCTCCATAGTTGATATATACCAAGTTAGGGCCTGATAGCACAGAAGTTGTTGAAGTTATCGTGTTTACAAGGATTTTTGTAGTAATTTCAGAACTCATGACCTTGACCTTTGACCTTGAATGTGAGCATGTCAAAATATTTCCCCAGGTGTACAAGAAAGAAGCTATATATATGAGGTGTTGATACCTTCATGAAAAAAAGTTATAAAGTGATTTCAGAACTGGTGACCTTGACCCTATCTCGTGACCTTGACCTTTAAAATTCAAGGTCACACAATCATTGATCACTTTTCATTGTGTATAACAATCCTTTAATGATTCAAAGTGTTAATAGTTGAAATAAGACATTTTCGCAAAAGCATGCTTAAGTCGTGCCCTCGCTGTGACCTTGACCTTTGACGGATGTTAGCGAAAACCTTTTCAAATCTTGGCCTTTCTCCATAGTTGATGTACACCAAATAAGAGCCTGATAGTACAAATATTTTTCAAGTTATCGTGTTTACAAGGATTTTTTAGCGATTTCAGAACTCGTGACCTTGACCTTTGACCTTGAATGTGAACATGTCAAAATCATCCACCAGGTTTATAAGAAAGAAGCTATGTATATGAGGTGTTAATACCTTCTTGGGAAAAGGTTATTTAGTGATTTCAGAACTGGTGACCTTGACCATATTTCGTGACCTTTACCTTTTAAATTCAAGGTCACACAATCAGTGATCACTTTTCATTGTGTATAACAATCATTTATTGATTTAAAGTGTTAATAGTTGGAATAAGACATTTTCGCAAAAGCATGCTTAAGTCTTGCCCTCGCTGTGACCTTGACCTTTGACGGATGTTAGCGACAACCTTTTCAAATCTTGGCCTTTCTCCATAGTTGATGTACACCAAATAAGAGCCTGATAGTACAAATATTTTTCAAGTTATCGTGTTTACAAGGATTTTTTTTAGCGATTTCAGAACTCGTGACCTTGACCTTTGACCTTGAATATGAAAATGTCAAAAAAATTCCCCAGGGGCATAAGTAAGAAGTTATGTATATGAGTTCTCAAAACCTTCTAGGAAAAAAGTTTTAGCGAATACAAAACGCGCGCGCGGCGGCGGCGGCGGCGGCGGCGGCGGCGGCGGCGGCGACGACGGAAACTGCGCAAAAACTGATAGCAGCTCCGACTTAGTCGGAGCTGCTAATGATATTGTTCTACATATTGTTCAAAGTTTTCTTGCATTCACCGTGGAAGCGAAATTGCAAGTTGCTTTTCAATGGAATGTCCGGAATACATTATCACATCTTAGAAGAGTTCACATACACATAGCATGGCACATGTCGAGCTGGACTCGCGTCTCGGACGCATCAATATACCTCATATTTTTTAGACGCTACTGGTCCGAAACGGAGCTGCGATTTCATTGAAAGGGTCAATAATAATAAAAATAACTTCAAAGAAGTTTAAAACCCCTTTAGGCATATTTACATTGCTTGGTTTAAACATACATTTGTATTTTATTCTCAAGGAAAAGGATTGGGAACAAGTTATCCAACTTAAAATACCCTCTCCCTATTATGTACAAGACTGATTTACATATATACAAGCATGAAAACAGAAAATGAACAAGAACAGAGTAAGAAGATATAAAGAGAAACAAAATGACATTATAATGCTAAACAAATCGTTTTGTTTCAATAATATAAGTACGTACTGAAATGAATAAGTGTCTATTTTGACATTCTGATAGGTCTGCACTTCCCTCAAGCAAAAGTTTGAGATCGATTGGAATACATGCTGGGACTACAATGCGCTGTTATGACGACATCGGTTGATTTCTTTGTTCATTATACAATGTACATTTAAATAAATAGTGATAAGCGTTTTCTACATTGTAACCGCATATACAGTTAGCATTTGTTTTATTTCCAACTTTATACAAATCATAATTCAATGAGCTAACACTATACCGTAACTTGGTATGAATAATATTTAGTTTTCTTTTGCCACATGAATAGTAATATGGTGCAAAAGTGTCCCGATGAGTAAAACATGATTTAAAATTTGAAACTGATTTGGACTGACGGTGCGCGGTTGGTAGACCATACCAAGAATGTATTGTTGATGGAAAGAACGAATCTTGTGAAAGTTTAAGTCTTGAGTAGGGAGTAAATATATTATGTGAGTTACGTAAGTTGTAATTAGATTTAGAACCGACATTCTGAGGAAGCAGATCAGCAAGGTATTGGGGAGACAATCCATTTTGAATTTTATACAGCAAGTTCAACTTTCTTTTTCTCCGACGTTCTTGTAATGTTTCCCAACCAGTTTCAAAATACAAATGTTTTTGTGATGTATATTTTGGTAATCCAGTAACTATTCTTGCTGCTTGCAGTTGAATCTGCTCTAACTTGTTTATTGATTCAAGAGAACACCCGTCCCAGACTTCACATGCTTATTCAAGATGAGGTCTGATAAACATTACATACATTTTACTTAAGAGTCTCTTTGCCCAATACATATTTCAGAAGTCTCAATGAACATACCATTTTAGAGACACGTTTTATAATACCATCAATATGTTCAACCCACTTTCCATTATTCGCAAGCGTTACTCCTAAATGTTTATGTGTCTTCACCATTCTTATTTTAATTTCTACCCTATCGAAGTAAAGTTGTGGTTTGTAAGTATCATTTTTTTAAAGAAAACAAGATAGCTTCGGTCACGTCAGGATTGTAGTTGATTAGCCATGATTTACCCCACACATTTAATTTATTCAATTGTTTCAGTGTTTGTTCTTTTAGTTTTCTGGACGAATTGTTCAGAAAATGTAATCAGGTTCAAATTGCATGAACTTGTTCAAACTAAAAAACAGATTGAACCAGCTCATGCATAATTCAATTTGAAAGTGAAGATGCAGTAAAACAATTTTAAATATAAGTTTCCATTTCATGGTCAATAGTGCAAATAATTTTTTTTATAAGAATTTCAATAATATTTGAATGACACCATTATAGTGTACCCCTATTTATTACCGAACTTATTAAATCAAGGGAATCCACCCTTCTGCTTCAAGACGGGTATAAGCTGACCACCCGCTGTCGCCCCATCTTAAAAGCAACATCAACTGAGAATAGTCACGTGATCACAATGTCTATGACGTCATATCCCAATGAAAATATGTTTTGTCAATATTGTTTTTATTGTTCCCAAAAGAACATGGCCATATATCATTTCATAATGTAGACAGTCGCATTTGGGCAATATGTATCCAAAATAATGGTTTGTATATTAAAGGATTGGGAATATAGAAGACCAATTGTTATCATGAATATGAAGTTTATTATTTTTAGTTGCAATTACTTTTTCCACATTGACAATTTCTTTCAAAACAAACAAATGCCTTTTTTAGCTGTGGAACGTGTTGTCTAATACCACATACATTTTTTGGCAGATAATATGATATGATTCACTAGTCTATCTACACCAATTGTTCCAAACCAAACAAGGTATTTTGTTATTTTAATGTTGTAATGCATATGATAATTAAACCAAAATTCAAGATCATTCCAAAATGTTTGTATTTCTCTCCATTTCCAATAAACATGACAGACATTTTCATTCAACTCATTGCAGAAACAGCAAGCTAAGTTGTCAACTAGTTTAATTTAAAATAATTATTGTTAGTATAGATAGTATACTCATGGTAAAAATGGTTGACACCCCCTAATAGTTATAGCAATGAAATGCTATATAAACAACGTAACGTGTCAGTTTCGATTATCGTTTTGGTAAAACATGTTACAACTAGATGTCTTTATGTGAACAGTGTCCTTGAGCATTTGCTATTTCTCCACTTGTATTTTAAAATACCAAAGAAAGAGGAATATAAGAAAAATGAAATTTATCAAAAGAGTTCCTTGTGTCTTGAGATCTTGGCATTGATACATTGTTACAGTGTTTGAGTGTTCTAATAAATAATGAAAAGTAGCATTTGAAAAAAAAAACTCTACTGAACCCAAATATACACCAAACCTTTTAATGGAGTCTCATTCGCAGACAATACATACATGACAGGCATTTTATAGTTTACATCATGTATTTGTACCATTTAATTTCGAAAATACAATAATATCGAACAATATATATCCTCCAAGCATTTGCTAAAATGCATTTTCTATTTAGGGGTGTCAACCATTTTTACCATGAGTACACCATGTAAACAATTGTATTGAAATTCAAGTAGTTCGACAACTTTTAAGACATTTCTGTAAAACATGAAAATCTTATTCCAGTCAAAGTTCAAATCCACAAAAGGGGCTTGCCATGATTTAAGACAAACTTTGGGTACATCTCCATTGGATATCAAGATGTCATAAAATATTCTGGATCCTTTAGAGGATTTCAATAAATCTAATGGGATGACAATGATGACAATGACAATGGGATATATGTAAGTCAAACAAAGGAATATATCTAGATTGCCTAATGGTATATTTCCAACAATCAGGTATGGCATTAAAAACATTTAAATAATTTAAATAAGTACCTTTAATACCATAAGTTGCCTTCAAATCATTAAAGGGGCTAAAACTTTCATTGGTACAAATATCCTTAACTGTTAGTATTTTTTGTTGTTGTCATTAATGCTAGTGACTCAGTGATGAAACAGATCACTTCCTTATCAGCACTATAGGGGTAGCACTGTTAATTGTTCAGATGTCGTCTCCCGGAAACATTGTTTTATCGCGTTGTTCTCAAATTAGTCAAAACTTTATGACAAACGTCATGTTCAATTGAGTTAGTCATATTTCAATTAAGACAATAATATACGTGTTGTCAATGAGAAAGTATGATAAGCTACTTACCGGCGTGGATCAAGATAACAGGTCCATATTTGGCTCTCCATTCTATCAGCTTGGCGTATATTGTTGTGCCTTTGAACTCTGTAAGAAAACACAGTATTACTTGATAAGGCCAAGGTATTAGAACATTTCAAAATCGAGTATGGTCTTAAGGAGGTTCAAGACACTAAGTTAAATCAACTACAAATTCATGAACATTTGTCATAAGATAGATTGAACACTGACTCTTACAAAGAAACTGAAAAGGGGTACCTCACCATTTGAACTGTTCTAATAGGTGGCGCCGCAAGCTGATGGGGGACCCCATACTTTTCATAATTTTAGTCTCCTTCTTACACAATAAGATATTTTCAAAATATACAATATTTGTTTCTTATTTTGATCTTAATTTAAAGAGTAACAAGTATAAAGTCAGTATCAGTGAAATAAAAGGTTTTTCCCTGATGAGTAACATTGTTAAAAAACAAAAAAGAATACGCGTATGAAGAAACTTTCTCATTTTTTTAGGAATTTTGGGTTGAAAAAGAGGTTTGTAAATTCAAAACCCACTACAGTGACGCAAAACTTTACAGAACCAGAAAAAAAGAGGTCACAATTCTATTTTTAATGATATTAAAAAACTAAGATATTGTCACATTATTTACCAAAACGCCAAAGCTTGACTAAATGCTACTGAAATAGCATTTCTCACTTTAAATAGATTATAGACAAAAAAAAATTTCATTATAAAATGAAGTATATTTAGATTAGTTATAATAAAATGATTTAATGGTCCTATTCCTGTAGGTGTATTTAAAATATCAAAATAATTGCATGACACTGCTCCTGTAAATGGACACAGAAGCTACAAGGCTATGCACTTCTTATCTGACAACTGAGAATGTGCAGAATCGAGGTGTGTTTAATCCTTTAATCGAGTCTGAGTGTCGGTATCTGGATTAATGTTTGTGACCTTTGTATAATGTACTTTAACTGTATAAATCGACAAAAAGCACGGTCCACGTGGACAGTTCAACTGATGTTGATGGCAGCGGAGGGGCTGTCGTCCTGTATACCCCGAATGGAGGAATGTTCAGTAATCAGTTTCAGTAATTACCTTGAAGCACTTTGAGGTTGTATTGTGCGTTGAAATTTCGTTTCAATAATGAAACAAACTGTATATCCTTATCGGAGTTTTCGATTAGAAGTTATAGTATTCTCAACAAACCTTTTCAGCAAAAATGCGCCTTTATCTCTGCTGTACCATGAACAACTTCCCAATGCAAGGTTCACGGTACAACCTCCCAATGCAAGGCACAACTCTTGCCAGTCTCCATTACTGGCTGATTTAGGCCTTGCAGTATTCCCCTCGCTTTGTTGGGCCAAGATAGTGGATCACTGCACCTGAAATGCATAGTGGGCTCGGATTTCCAAGCACAGAGGTCTTAAGGAAATACTGCAAGGCCTAAATCAACCAGTAACGGAGACTGACAAGAGTTATGCCCTTGCCTTGGGAGGTTGTACAATACTTCATACTTACTTTGTTCAAATTTAATTCCTTATCTGATATTAAGAGTTTCCAAAAAAGTATTTTTTTAAAAAAGATCCTTCATGTGTGAAGTGTAGAGACCTACCACGTCTTAATACTTAACAACAATACGACTGTTACAGTTTCTGTCTCCGTCTCTGCTCACCCAGCACATTCCCCAAGAGCGGCCATCCTCGAGGTCCAGGGGGAAGTTTGTACCGCTTCCGGGTCACAAGGTACAGGACAGCCCCGGCTGCTACCCCCGCTAAGATGATACGTCTTCCGGTGCTTTTAGGCAGGAACTCCTCACATCGTCTCAGAACTTCCTCGAGGTGTTCGGAGTAGGGGAGCTTTCTTACCAGTTCCATGTTCTGTTCTTAATCCTGTGAATAAAGTTTAAGAAATATTGTTTTTCAATGACAAAAGAAGCAATTTATTTTCACATTCAAATCGAAACTTAAAATTGAGACTGGGTGATCCTATTGTCCTTGATGTGCTTCAACTGGACACGAAAACCCTTCTCTCTGTTTGTTATATAATGAACATTGAAACATAAAATGGTAAGCATTCTCAACGTGGTAACCGCATGTACAGTTTGCATTTAGTCTAATTTTTCTTCCTCAACAGGTTACTGGGGAACCTCAGATTTTATCAAGTAAGTGTATTGTATAAGTACTAGAAATTTGCGTTTTAGATAATTTCAAAAATACTTTCAATATATTGGATTCTATGTCCCTTCATTTTCCATCAGGGATATTTTATATCCGGTAGTGTCGTTGTTCCGTAACTCATAAAAACACATAGCTTTTAATTAATACACTTTACACTGAATCCCGAATGATTAAACGTTCGTATTACCATGTCCACGGATAATTATTTTATACTTCTAGGGCTGTGTTTAGGTCATCTGACTGTCCTGGAAGGCCCGATTGGCTTATGTCGTGCCATGGTGGCATGGCGTCCATCAGTCCTGTGGCCGTTATTGTTTCGCTTTTTCAAATTCATTTTTAGAACCAATGACTCTAGAAAACCTAAATTTTACATACAGACTCTAATAGGGATTATAAATGCTTGATTTGGTGACCATGTGGCCCCAAATAAAGGCATCACAGGCAATGACCTAAAATCCAATTTTAATCTTCTTCTCCACATATAACTGCTTAGAGAGCCGAAATGTTGTGTACAGACTTCATGATCAATGGGAATTATAAATTGTAGATTTGGTGATCCTGTAACCCCAAATATTGGTCACAGGGGTCATGACCTAAAAAAATATTTTCATCTTTTTCTCCAGAAGGAAAGCCCTAGATTCTATAGCCTATGAGGATTATGAATGGTAGATTCGGATGCTCTGTGGCCTCATACCAGCAACACGGGGACCACGACCTAAAAACATATTGTTGTCTTTTTCTTCAGAACGAAACATTCTAGACAGCAGAAGTGTTGCATACAGACTCTTCAGTCAACGGGGATTATAAATTGCAGATAGGCCATGACCTAAAAATTATTTTCGTTTTCTTTTCCAGAACAAAAACCCTTGAAAGTTGAAATCACGTGCAAATACTGCTCTGCAAATAGAAAGATTGATTTGTATATATGTGTTGCCTCAATCGTCATGCCAAAAAAGCCTATTTCTTGTCTTCTTCGTCAGAACTAAAAGCCTAAAAACTTATATCTTTGCATATACTGATACCTTGGCTGATGTTGATAATAAATGTTAGATTTGTTAACCATTTGACAATTAAAACCCGATGAACTACAGAGCCAATGGATCTATTATTTCTATTTGTAACGAGCCAAAAGAGGTCCTCTAGGTCTTAAAGCGCCAAGCAAGTCAATGTTAATACATACTACTGTGAACTTTCTAGCGCCAAGCAAGTCAATGTTAATATACAGTATTGTCAACTTTCTAGTGCTATGTAAGAGAACTAGATAGATATATAGGTGCAGGCCTTTTAGGGATTTATTTATATTTTTAAAATGCGACTCACACAAGAAACATGGCATAATTTCAAACAAAATATTTCACCTGGCTTTCATTTTGTGTCAGTTTGTCTGAGAAAGATACTAGTGTTACACTCAGACTATATAAAATATTGTAAAGGAGTCTATAAGAAATAATTTTTAAACAGAGGCTCCTTTTCAATATGTTATACGATGGTGATATTTTAAGAATAAATACTGTTTTCAGAGTCTGGGCGAATAAGCGATATCACGGGAGACACACTTTAGACGAATACACACAGCCATTTATCTATCTATATACAGGTACGCGCACTGTACACTCAAGGGGTTACGTAAATAGCACGTGTATACAGACTCAAACACATTTCTCACCTACTGACTGTGACCCTGTGAGATACCGCTGTACACAAATATAAAATATCGAGATTGAAAAATTCATAATTATAAACACCCTCCCCCTCCCCCTCCTATTCCCCCGTTTCGAATTGTGAACCCCCTCCCTCCTGACCCAATTATGCGAGAAAGAAAGAGGTACACCGAGACGCCAAGTGCAAAACGAGTGCATGACGAGGTACTTTTATTTCGAGGACGCCCCGTCTCGCCAAGCGAGTGCGTTTGTACCAGGGACTCTCTAATAACAGGTAGATAGTCCCTATGTGTACCTACCTTTAGTTGTGATCTTATTGTTAATGAAAAGTCGAGCAAACAGCCTTGTGCATATGCAGAAACCGAAGTATGTGATATGACCCATTAAACATTACCAACCCAAAACCTGTCTGTTTGTCTCTTACAGGTGAAGTTTAAAAAAATACGTTTGACAAATTGACACGCGTCATTGTCCGGTTTTCGATCATAACTTGTGACCTTCACATTTATATACTGAATTAACTAGCATTAAATTAAAAAATTTCTTGATTAAATAACTCAATTTATAAATTGTGACCTATCATAACACAATGAACACACTGTTGTGACGTCTCACCAAGTCGGTCATTACGAACACCTGTCCGATCGGAGACATTATGGCATTATACACCTCGCTATAACTACCGCGTTGTCCTACAATACACCATAGCTCAAACCATCAGAGATTCTAAGCACAGCAGTTCAACAAGCCAAATCCCTGTGAATGTCAGCGTTCTTGTCAATGTGCTTATTTCAATAGATATACATCCAAATGGAGGTCGTACATTGCAGAGACCAGCCGGCGGTTCAACAAAATGAAGCGCTTCGTAGCACTCATTGATCGCTCAATGTAGCGCTCAATGAGCGCTTCTTCTCTCTTGAACGACACAGTGCAAATTCCTCAAAGTTTGCTCGCCTTGCTACGTAGCGCTACATTGAGCAATCGCGTTCAAGAGAGGTTTAATGTAATCGCTCATTGAGCGTTTACTTTGAAACCTACCTTGAACACGGCCCATGATTATGAACAAGTAATTATCGAGATTCAAAATAGAGACCATATTATACGACTGAGGGTGGTGATAAGGCTACTTACAGACCCAGACAGACAGACAGACCCGGACAGACAGACAGACAGGTATATGACCGGCTGAATGAGCAGCTGCCCGTGTCAACTCCCTACAAAAAGTTTCGTTGTTTACTCTCGTAGTTCAACATACTATGTCTCGCGCTTACCACTGAGAGGCTCTGAACGGGTGCCCATCACTGTCGATGTATATATATTTTTAATCTGCTGGCCAGCAATAGGCCTATATTTCAAGATTTAAAAAATGTGAGGGTATCGATTTTTGACCAGTACAATTGAAGCTTCCTCTCTTCTTTCGTTCAGCAAATTGATTTTCTGTCAAAATGTCAACAATCATAACTTTGTATACCATACCAAGTTAGCAACATATATAATATTACCTCTCTTTAAAGACACTGGTTTCCAACATTATGGACCATCATGTCAATTAGACATTCAAAACGGGTGTAGGCTCACATGATCCGGTAATCAAAGCGTCCGGAAGAAGATAACTTGAATGTTCACTTTTTATATTTTAAATAGTAGCTCAAACCGCACAATATGTGTTCTCCCCTTAAAGAATTGTACTTTAGGTACCGTTATTAAGCGTATCTATAGGTCCGTATTTCAGTCCCGTGAACAGGTACCTATTTACACAGCTGTGTTGCCTGTGATAAATATTTATCAACACTCAGATGCAAAGATTTAAGGTATAAGGTTATAAGATTTAGATTGGGACTACTGAATATAATGGTAAATGGGGAAAGAAAAATGTCCATTGAAAGAACTCAAAGAATCTGTCCATTATGTAACGACGCAGTTGAAAATGAGATTCATTTTATCTTTACCTGTACAACATATGATGAAATTAGAAGGAACAACATACCCATGTATTACTTGTCGAAACCGCATGCTATAGCTCTTAATTCCTTATTATGTTCTTCTAATGAACAGGATATCAATAATTTGAAATAATGTAATTCCTTATATACGTATTATATTAAATTACACTTTTGACATCATCATATTTCCCTCCTCCATTATTGCACAACACATGTCTTTATATTCTAGATATTTTTGGAACTTTTTACTTATTAAACTTATTAAAATGAGCAATATTTTTACTATTATGTACTATTATATAGGTTTATAGGTTAATATCCTCGCAACTCGCCTTTCCACAAAAATATTTTGCCTTGACTCCATCATCTTAAGGAAAGGGGGGTTATTTTGACGTTAACCTATATACAATGTTACATTTAGAAGACATTGAACCTCTGCTTGTGCACATAGTGTAATATCAATATCGAAATTGTTCATTTATCGTATAATCTGTACTTTGCAGATAACTGAGTTACAACTATAGCAATGGCACATTGAATGTATATAGATATAAGGTTGAAATAATGACCGCAGACCGAGTGAATATCTGTGATAACCATCGAGCGGTACGCGAGATGGTTATCACAGATATTCACGAGGTCGAGGTCATTATTTCACATACACCACATGGTTATGATTGACAAAGTGACAAGTCGTTTTTATTTTCATTAATTGAAATACGAAATAGTTACTTTAATTGAACGTTTTGAAATAGTTGTAATGTTGTAATGCTTGAGTGAATTCTACTCTAAACATTGCTTCAACATCACGTGTACACTTCGCGAAATTCACGTGCAAATCGAGTCGTGTACATTCATTGTTGTCAAACAGAAATTCCTAGCAAGTAACCAACTGTTTATTTTCGTTCTTACTACAGAAACTACATCATCTTTTCTTTGAATATATATGCAATAAAGATGATTTAAAAAAAATAAAACAAACATTTATAAGATTGTTTTTGACAACATATTATTCTATTTTAACAAGCCATTCAGTCCATGACCAACTATCTACTGGCGTTAAGCGAACACCGTGGCTGCACGGACGTTGTTCATTGCATCTTGTGATGCACGGACATCATGAATGTCATGTTGCCAAGCTACGTTTCTAACTTCACGTGCTGCACACAATCAAAAGCGCGTGGTTGCGAAGAAGTGGCCAAAATGGAGTGGTCTGATGTTTCAAACAATAGTACACATAATAAGAGTTTCAAGGTCTGTTCGGAGCGAAATGAAGGTGAGTTACATTGTATTTGACACTAATTCATTTGCTGTTTAACCGTATTTGACATTTTAGCTCATGTAATAGGGCGTTTTCGAGTGACCAAATGAAATATAAACATGTTCGCGATAGTGTTTCATTCACAATATCATACAGCTTTGCTTGACAAATCGTAATAATGATTTTCACCAGGGCGTGGGATGATTGTCTTTACCATTTTGACATTACCGTCTCGTATACTTTTGCATGTCATTTTCATTGACTTCAAAAATGAATAGCTCTTTATCGATAATCAATATCGAGTGTTAAATTGATGTCGTTGATTTTCTTGCTATCAAAATTTGTAATTTTATCATTTAGATATTTCGTAAATATTCTGCTATTAAAGATGCATCTAGTATTGTTTCATAATATGTTATTTGACTTTAATACGTGCCAACATTCCATAAGGGCGGATTTAAGTTCAAATAGTCTCACTCAACTTGCATACCCATCCCCAATCGTAAAAATATATCATAACTAAAAGTTTCCAATTTAAATCGAGCAACGTCATTATACATGTGTAGAAACCGAAACTACACGTCCCATTTTCATGTACAGTAGCCATGACCTATTCAACAGCTGTTCAACATTATCAACCATATGATGTTTTGAGTCGATTATCACCAACATGACAATTTTCGGCAACAGCCAGTACTTCAGATAAAATAACACAAGTTATAACATTTGGCATATACAAATGTATATGACCCCAAACAGCGAAATGGATGCACCTTTAAGTTTAAGTAAAGTAAAAGGAAGTAGCCTATATCACATATACACAAGTCTACAAAACTAATACAAGATGAGACATCAGAAACACCCCCCCCCCCCCCCCCCCCCCCCAACAATTCATCATAATACTGTTACTTATGTGTCACTTTTGCTTTTTTCAGGGATAACCAAACGAATTAAGAAAAGACCGCATCAATGACCACCATCGATACGTGTGCGCTGAATCACGGGATATTAACAAACTCATTTCATCGTACTTATAAAACGGATAACAAGAATGTGTGTGAACATTAAACAAATTAAAATGATGGTTAATAAATTATGTGGATTCTGTCTCATGTTTTCTTTCATATACACGTATTTGCGATCTTTGATATTCTTTAAATCAGCTTATTTGTCGTATTTTGTGTAAACTAAATGAAAATATTGGCATGACAAAACTGACAGAAAAAAATGATGTAAAGAATGTCGAAAGTCAGAAATCGAGGCAAAGGGTCATTTAGACCCGCAAGCCGAGGGTAAGTTTTTTTTCGAGGTGCGATATGGTGAATATGGCGAGGCGAACCGAGACATGTTCACCATATCGAACCGAGAGGTCGGTTATCACGAGGTTGGTTATCTGATAACCAACCTCTTGATAACCGACCTCTCGGTTGCTTGGAGGTCGGTTATCTAAAAATAACTACCTCTGATATTGACCTGATAACCACACCACGTGGTGTATATATTTATATACATTTAGTTAATAAAGAATCTCCACTTTTGCAGAAAGTGTTGTTCTTTAAGTAAAGCTAGATTTACTTCATATAGAATTTGTATTTGTGTAGTTATTGTAACTTAAATAAAGCAATATCACATTTTACATCATATAAACTCTGTATTTTTATTTTAAAGCAGTGTTCATAAAGTACATATAGAAAATATTTGCGAAGGAAGTCTAACTTTATATAAACCAATGATGTATTTAGTTCATATGGAAAATATTTTTGAAAACATTTACTGCATTTAGAAACTATTGTTGGCATTTGTGTTACTGTATATGAATCAATATTACATTTATGTCATATAGAAACTATTAGGAAGTGTAACTTTATATAAAGCAATGTTACATTTAGTTCATATAGAAACTATTGTTAATGGTAATGTTACTTTATATAAACAATGTTACATTGAATTAATAAAGAAATTAATTTTGAAGGAAGTGTAACTTTATAAACAGCAATGTTACATTTAGTTCATACAGAAACTATTTTGTTATGGAAGTGTAACTTTATATAAATCAATATTACATTTAGTTCATATAGAAACTGTTTTAGAAGGAAGAGTTACTTTATAAAAAGCAATGTAACAATAAGTTTGTAAGTTCTGTAATTGTGAAGGTGTTGTAACTTTACATAAGCAATATTACATTGATTTCATATAAAATTTTGTTTGTAGTTAGTGTAACTTTGTACAAACCAATGTTACATTTATTTCATATAGAAACTATTGTTAATGGTAATGTTACTTTATATAAACAATGTTACATTGAATTCATAAAGAAATTAATTTTGAAGGAAATGTAACTAATATAAAGCATTGTTTCATTTAGTCCGTACAGAAACTATTTTTTTAAATGTGGTTACTTTATATAAAGCAATGTAATATTTAGTTAATTTTGAAGGTAGTGTAACTTAATAAAAAGAAGTTTTGCATTTAGTTCATATAGTTATAGTTTTAAGTGAGTGTAACTTCATATAATAAATGTTACATTTAGACCATATAGACTTTGTATTTGTGAAGTTGTTGGAACTTTGTATGAAGCAATATTATATATATTATATATAGTTCATATAGTTCATATAGTTATTGTAAGTATATACAATGCAGTGTTACAATTAGTTCATATAGACTCTGTATTTTTTAAGTTAGTGTAACTATATACAATGCAATGTTATATTAACTTCATGTATAAACTATTGTTGAAGATCATGTTATTTTATATAAGCAATATTATATTGAATTCATATAAAAATATAAGTTTGAAGGAAATGTAACTTTATATAAGCAATGTTATTATTTTTGACAGAAGCAGGTTTCATCGGTGTTCATGTTCATGGAGTTTAAATTGCATTTATTCGATATGTCAGCACTCTCCAGGGTAGGGATGCTGTATTCGCGCAAGATTATTTGACAAAACGGCCAGACAAATCATCTATAACACTAGTATATCGGATCTTACTTCATTATTGAATTGTAATAAAAGTATCACTCGATTTTGATCAAACCAATTAACGTTTTAACAAAGGTCTATTTTTATATTTTCGTCAGCTACATGACCCTACATATGTTGATCTGATGGCTTCTCTTACTGTAATTCTTCTTGTTGCTGACCTTGCAGATGTCGCCGTTTTCAAGTTCAAAATTCATTTATGTAATTTCGGATCCGTAATATTTTAAAGTAATAATTTAGAAACAAACTAATTCGATCTGATCCCAAATTCCCAATGCAAGGCATAACTCTTGCCAGTCTCCATTACTGGCTGATTTAGGCCTTGCAGTATTTGGGTACATCTATAGTAGTGAAGCGGGCTGCAGTCCCAGTTCAAAATTATGTGAAATACAATTTCATGATATATGAAGTATATTTATTATTCATTTTGTAACAACAAACGGAAACGGTTACTTTTGGAATTGAACTGATGATACGAGATCAGAATGTTTTATTAGTTAAAGCATATAAAGTCACAACTTCCCAATGCAAGGCATAACTCTTGCCAGTCTCCATTACTGGCTGATTTAGGCCTTGCAGTATTTCCTTAAGAAATCTGTGTTTAGAAATCCAGGCCCGCTATGCATTTCCAGTGCAGCGATTCACTGCCTCGACACAAGAAAGCGAGGGAAATACCGCAAGGGTTAAATCAGCCAGTAATACAGACTGGCAAGAGTTATGCCTTGCGTTTGGAAGTTGATCTGATCCGTGCTTCGTCAAAGACACAAATCTTAACATAAAACAAATAGACCATTTCTATTACAGCACGGAGTCTAATGGACCGAGTTTACACAAGGCTGTACACTATTAGCTGGTATGATCGCAGGTGAAATGTTACCAGTTTTAACCATAGATCCATCTCGGACTCACGCGGTGGGATTACTAGTTTCATCACGTCGTGTTATAACTGATAGTTAGTTTCCTTAATGAGTAGGTAATGAAAACTTATATTCACCGAAGGACACTGTTATGTCATTTTGGGAGTAATTGAACAAATTTTAATTTTATTTTGAAAATTTGAAGCCAAATTTGTTAACCTCTCTTATTCAACGAATATATATTACAAATGAAAGATTTGACACTTTTCTCAAAATAAACATTTAAAAGAGATTTGTTTACAAATTAACAACCACAACAGAACATGAACTCGCTGTAACATCCTATTTTTAATTTTAATATCGTGTACATTTGATATATATTCTCCAAATTCAAATACAACGTTTTAAAATTTAGAAATAAAGTAATAAATGAATCTTGCTATATATTTACTTTTCTCTATTCTAGGTGTTATTAATATTATCAATGCATGATAGGCCTAAGTCTGGTTAGGTAGACCCTTTGATCAAATATAGTTACATTCTACCTTAACTACCATATGGCAGTCCTTAACACGTCCATGCTGAAATCATCCATGTGGTTACAAAGGTACTGAAGCCGCAGATCTCAGCTTAGTCAGTTAACATAAAGAACAAGGAACAAGAAGGATTTGCTCTTATCTCTACTAACGACGTGTAAGACGCCGGCCCCATGTGCTCTATAAATCAGACTGACGGCCTATGACCTTGTATTGAAACCAGCCTCAATACCCAGAGGAAGATGTAACATTGAATTGCCCTGACCATTGTATAGCGGGTTTAAGGTTACGATCATCTCTCTATTGTCTCCCACTTCGACCTTGACCTTGAAGAAAGCGTTACGTTTTAATTCCTCACATCGTCACAACAACCCGTCTGCTTCTGTTTAAGTGTTTGTTCTCGTCCTATTGGGGAAATAAACGTGAATGGGTATCTGAAAAGAGGGTCCCCCTTTTACGTAATTGTCCCCCAGTCTTTGGTAACCTGGTTTCCGGGGGTGGAGCGGCCACACCCACCCTGGGTGCCGAGCCTGGGAATCAGGTCACAGGGGTGTAATGTGTGCCGTCACCCTCACGCTGTGTTACACAGGGTTACGGGACGGACGGACGGGCACCTGTTGGACATAAGGAGTCTGTGCCACTGTCCCCGTATACATTGTTTGTCCTTCATTCACCCAAAGCCGAATCGTGTAATACTAGCCTGGGAAGTGATAAAATAATCTTATAATGCCACCTAATAAGAATGTCTAGAAGTTGCCTATAGTGAAACGTTGTAAAGGCATATAAAATTACAAATTCTATTTCATATTACACCATATATCAAATTACAAATGATATTTCATATCGCACCATATTATTACAAATGATATTTCATATCACATGATATATATGTATCATAATGAAATTGATATTTCTTTTTGCACGATATACCCTATAACAAATGATATTTCATATTACACCATATTATATTTCAAATTACACTATACTTTATTCTAAAAGACTATATACTAGTACATGCCAAATTGTTGATTGTGCAATGACAACCATTATGAGTCGAATGACATTGCCATTCATAAACCAGGACATAAACATGCACGTTGGTCGAACCCTGGGTACTAACTAAATATTGAGATCAGAGGTCACGACCCCACGTTCTCTCTCCAGTACTTTTCAATCAGCTTTACGTGTATTAGTCAATAACCACGCAACCATTACGGACACCAGAAGTATCAATAGTATTTAGCGCCACCTTATGCAAGCTTCCCGAGTTACCTCCCCTCCCCACCTCCCAATCCCCACCCTTCCAGCCACCTTACGCAACAATCCGACCAGCTGATGGCGGCTTGTTTAGCTGCTTGTGTAAACTTGGCTAATATGCTTCGGCTCTGCGAGTTGATGAGGTCAGGGAGAGGTCAACTGGACAACCGTTACGTGTTGTGACAGAGACGGAGTCGAGATGTGTTGAAGCTGGCTATACTGACGTTAAGTCTCAGGAAGAGGATTGATTTAGACTAATATTTAGTCTTAGAAATATGTTTTCCTTATCAACAATAATATTTTACAAACGGTTCAAATAGTTTTACAAAATTGAGCCCTTAAGATGTCGTGTTTCCTTCTAGAGCTAAGGAATCTAGACTAACTCTAATTGTCTAGACTGTTCTGGTCGTCAATTGAATATGTTACTCTAGGGTCTGGGGGACAGACAGACCAGGTTTACATTGAATAGTGCTGTATGTGCAAGTGATATTACCATCCTTCTTAAATTTGAAGAAATTAAAAATATAAATTACAAAGTTGCGGTAGTCATATGGATGTATTTGCAGAATGATGAATCTAGATTATTATGTGAGGGAATTTACCCAAGTATTAAGAAGGATCAGATATTTTGCTAAGATGAAATATGTGCAAGTAATCTTACCACCGCTCCTCGGAGTTAAAGCATTGGTAGTTACAACTATGTATTTGCATATGTACACAGAGGCTGACTCTATATTTACAAATGAAGGATTGGAACAAAATAAACATTTTGGGTAAATAATCAAAACAAAAATGAGCTTGATAAGCGGAGAGGATATTTCGCTTTTACATTGATGATACTGTATTTAAATCGGAAGAAATTTGTTTTTATGTTACCATGGTATCTGTTTTAAAAGGATTAAAACTTAATTTGATATCTAGTTAATGCGTTGCCATTTATGATTAAGTTCAACATGCAAACACCGCTGATAATGGGAGAGTTTCGTGCTGGGTGAAACAGTTCTTGAAACAAAGTGAGAAGTTTGAGACTTAGTAACGTTCTTAGTGTACAGTTTCCTCGGGGAATTGTACACGGTGTTCAGAAACTATACCATTCTTCAATTTAGATGTCGTAGTGTAGATATCATGCTGTCTGTTTTGGGACATTTATTTCTTTAATTCCTCCATTCGTCTTACTATCTCATATCTTTTACTTATATTGACATGAACAATAAATGCTTGCATCTGAATTAGAACAGAAAGATTTTCTGGATTTTTACATGCGTAGTGAATAGTCCACTGGCGTTTAGTCTCTGATATTAAAGTTGGACGAAATTTGAAAAATGAAAATATGCCAAAATGGATCACCTGGGACCACCTATACTGGTCGTCAGCAGTCGCAGTTACCACCGCTGTGTCTGTCGAACCTCCTGTAACTGTGATAGAAGAAGCACACCTGTATGTTTATACTCATGGACATGGAAATGTAAACAAATGTAATTGCTTGCATCTGAATTACTCTAGAATGACTTTTAGCCTCTTCTTACTATCTTATATGAAAGTTGGACCAACTTTGAAAAATGAAAAATGAAAAATGAAAAATGAAAATATTATAAGAATGAGGTTACCAACGCTACATCTGTTGAGCACGTTGTAACTATGGTAGAGCCAGCACCTGGTATTACAATTTCGGGGTAGATCTTGACAAATTATTCATTATCGCTCAAAGCTCGGCTGTAGTGATCTGAACGCAGATAGATAAAATAGACACATATCTCAGAAACATCAAAGTGCTCGTGTGGTCATTCTATCGAAGACGTTGCCCACTGCCTTTTCACATGTCGGATCTATGAAAATTTAAGGGCTTACATGTACTTTTGTACTAATGGATATCATGTTCAAACTGTACTTTACAGAAATGGCTTTATATGCTTTAACTAATAAAACATTCTGATCTCGTCACATCAGTTCATTTCCAAAGGTAACCGTTTCCGTTTGTTGTTACAAAATGAATAATAAATATACTCCATGTATCATGAAATTGTATTTCACATAATTTTGAACTGGGACTGCAACCCGCTTCACTACTATAGATGTACCCAACAACATTTACATTTTCTTTATAAACTACCAGGCGAAAGAAAGTATACGCCTGAGTTGGTTTATCATATGTGAGATTTTCAATTACAAATATCTTGAGTTTTTTAGGTCGTACTCTAAACTGAATATTTTAGGCCTTTAGCCATCAGTCAAAGATTAATTCTACATCGTCTTAACTTTTGTTTTTAAAATAAAATTTTAAATTAAAAAAAATCTTCATCTAAATGTGCCTTATTCTGTACACATTTAACATTTTAAACATGGTAGGGGTCATGTTGATGTAAAAAAAAATTTTTTTTTACCCATGTCTACATTAAACAAAGATATTTTAACCATAACCAAAAACAACCATTCACGATTTAAATCAATCAAACAACTGCAGATAAGTGGTTTTGTATCGTGCCACAATCCAATGAATCTCATTTTTTTAAATATTGAATAAATCGAAACCAAATGAGGTGTGTACTTTCTTTTGCCAAGCAGTTTATATTCATTTATTTGATAAACTGAGCGACAAAAGAAACGCAATCCACGGGTGATATAACCTACTGAAACAAGGTCACAGCATTTCTCCAGAAGTCAAGACATTCAACTTCAAACAATTTAAACATTATCTGTTCATGTTTCTGAAAAACGCCTGCAATAAAAGCTATTATAACCAGGAGAGATCGGTGAGCGAAATTTTTCGTTTTTTCGCCAGCATCGATGCGTCATCGATTTAATGTCCAAGATGGTACATTATGTCGATAACATCTACAACTCTACAACCAGACGTGGTGTCCACTATTTACGAGTGCTTCATCTACTAGGCGGCCAAGCTGCTCGTGGTGTCAGTCCCCCGGAATCAGTATGTCGAAAGGTGCTGCCTCGTTGTCCTGAATCCTGTACGCCGTGCATATATATATATATAAATGAACAGTGACGTCACAACCATTGTATTGTTGCAACGTACAATCACTGTAACGTAAATGATAAAGTTGAACCATACATGTAGGAGGAAATCGGCGTTAGTTATTCTTTCAACTACCATTTGAATATGTATATGCACGGCGTACAGGATTCAGTCGAAGATGTAAGTCGATTCTTTATTGATTGTTAATTGATAAAGACGACATCCTCGTTGCAACTTTTCAACGTTGGGGAATATTGCAAAAAGCAAGAAATATATGACTCAATTGTAAATATAGATAAGATAACACTTTATTACCCAACATGGAATTCTTTTTACATCAAACAGAGCATTGACATGGTATAATGTATATAGTCCAATATATAGGGACACATATTTACAATACAACCGTTACAACAAGTTTACAGATTTAATCAACATTTCACAAAGTACTAGAAGGTATAAACGATTCCTAGTTCTGTTTGAATCATGAAAAGGCCTTTTGAAACGAGTTCTAGCTGACGTGAACATTCTGAGTATAAGGTGTGTGGTGAACACGAAATTAACACGTAACACGTTCATTTATGGTCATGGATGGTACCAACAATTTTGAACTAATATTCATAATCTTTATTAGTTTGTTTTTTTCATTTCTAAACTGAGAGAACCATACCAACAGTGTATGCCAAAAGACACTTTGAACAAAACATGTGTAGGAACATTCAGAATGGTAAAACTGCCTGAGATGATTAACAGAAATAAAGACGTCACGAAATTATCTCCCGAGCGTGTGGTAAAATGTTTGTCTCATTTATTGACGATGGATGGTCATGGATGGTATTTTGAACTGATATTCTTAATCTTTATTAGTTTTCTTTTATTTCTGAAGACGGGGAGAACCAAACCATCAGTGTATGCCAAAAGACCAGACACTTTGAACAACACATGTGTAGGAACATTCAGAATGGTAAAACAGCCTGAGATGATTAACAGAAATAAAGACGTCACGAAATTATCTCCCGAGCGTGTGGTAAAATGTTTGTCTCATTTATTGACGATGGATGGTCATGGATGGTATTTTGAACTGATATTCTTAATCTTTATTAGTTTTCTTTTATTTCTGAAGACGGGGAGAACCAAACCATCAGTGTATGCCAAAAGACCAGACACTTTGAACAACACATGTGTAGGAACATTCAGAATGGTAAAACAGCCTGAGATGATTAACAGAAATAAAGACGTCACGAAATTATCTCCCGAGCGTGTGGTAAAATGTTTGTCTCATTTATTGACGATGGATGGTCATGGATGGTATTTTGAACTGATATTCTTAATCTTTATTAGTTTTCTTTTATTTCTGAAGACGGGGAGAACCAAACCATCAGTGTATGCCAAAAGACCAGACACTTTGAACAACACATGTGTAGGAACATTCAGAATGGTAAAACAGCCTGAGATGATTAACAGAAATAAAGACGTCACGAAATTATCTCCCGAGCGTGTGGTAAAATGTTTGTCTCATTTATTGACGATGGATGGTCATGGATGGTATTTTGAACTGATATTCTTAATCTTTATTAGTTTTCTTTTATTTCTGAAGACGGGGAGAACCAAACCATCAGTGTATGCCAAAAGACCAGACACTTTGAACAACACATGTGTAGGAACATTCAGAATGGTAAAACTGCCTGAGATGATTAACAGAAATAAAGACGTCACGAAATTATCTCCCGAGCGTGTGGTAAAATGTTTGTCTCATTTATTGACGATGGATGGTCATGGATGGTATTTTGAACTGATATTCTTAATCTTTATTAGTTTTCTTTTATTTCTGAAGACGGAGAGAACCAAACCATCAGTGTATGCAAAAAGACCAGACACTTTGAACAACACATGTGTAGGAACATTCAGAATGGTAAAACAGCCTGAGATGATTAACAGAAATAAAGACGTCACGAAATTATCTCCCGAGCGTGTGGTAAAATGTTTGTCTCATTTATTGACGATGGATGGTCATGGATGGTATTTTGAACTGATATTCTTAATCTTTATTAGTTTTCTTTTATTTCTGAAGACGGAGAGAACCAAACCATCAGTGTATGCAAAAAGACCAGACACTTTGAACAACACATGTGTAGGAACATTCGGAATGGTAAAACAGCCTGAGATGATTAACAGAAATAAAGACGTCATAGTATTTTGCAAGAAAAGAGGAATATGAGGCTACGTTAGAAGACTTGAATAACCTCAGTTCGGAGAGAATGAACATGACAGCAATCTATAATAGATTGTCAGATGAAGAAGAGCGATACTCGGTATTCTCCTCGGGTGAACAACCTCGGGGGAATAACAAGCATAGATAGCTAAAAATAAAATTTGTGTGAAAAATTATATATAATTTTGTTTATAATGTGTATTAAACACTATTTGAAGGATTCCAGTTCGTGAAATAACGTGTTGGGCCAAGATAACTTGCATGCGAGAAATGTAGAAGGGCTGCTGCTAGATAAGCCGCTGACCCTACCGTATGACCCCTACACCACCGTAAGTGTACGATGTTTATCTCTGAGGGGGGATCGGGAGAGACTGGGGGCAGCGTTCGGATGCGGTCAGTTTGGTGGCTGGTCAGTCTCGGTTACACACATGTTGCCGCTATTTGAGTGACCTCATCTTAAACCTATGGAATAAAGTCTGATCACGTGACTGGTCAAAGGATAGGGTTACAGCCCAAGGTGTGTGCTTTATTCACGCGTTGACCGCGCGATGACCTAACAATGAGCGAAGCTGTGCCGCTCTCTACTGACCAGAGCGGTCACTCGGCGTGTTCGGACTGTCCAGTTCAACTTTGTTTAGGCTAGACTGAGCACAAGTCTCTATAACTCTGTTCAACCATTGGCAGATATGACCTGGTATTGATAATGTAATTGATTCAAAGTAGTATATCACTGACGTTTGCTACTTTTAATTTACAACCTTTGGTTTTCGAAGAAAGATATATTTTTGTTTGACTTTTGTATATTTCAGCAAATTAAAGTTTTTCTCTTGGGTGTTTAGTGAACAATATAGCCCACCAATGTTTGTAAATTTCTGAATGTCAAAGTGATTCAAAATGTTGCATCATAGATTACGGCTTTGGTTATATGGTGAACAATGGATCTTTAACATTTAATTGTTTTATTTCATATAATCGAAGATACAACTTGTCTCCTCTCGAAGTATTGATGCAACAATATACAATGGGTTTAACATTTAGATCGCGAAGAGTGAATATTTTTTCAAAAGACATTATTGAAATCATATCTATATAATCCATTCCAAATGAACAGGCTCGACTGGGATAAAGCTACGGAGAGTATATTGCACAATACGTGGATGATAAATGGTTTCGGCCTCGGATTGCCCTCTGTGGGAACATTAGCGGATGTGCTGTTTAGATCTCGTCAGATGGTGAGGTCAAATGGCGATCTCGCTTGACCACTGTCCACTACCCATTTCCCAACACGTTTACACTTCTGACACCTGTAACTGGTGGCCTGGTCCTGTCATGCAGGTATAATGATGAAGAGGATTAATGCCCGTCAATTTACATAATCCCAGGTGAATCGAGTCATTACATTCGGAAATGTTCGTGTCTCGCTTCGTCCAATTCTTCTCGCTTTGGCGGTTCAGCTATTGTCATTCGTAGTTTTATGTAAATCTTTGAAACTCAAATGAATGTTCAAACAGCGTGTTGGGCTAATCTATTATAAAATTTGAATAAAATGTTTTTGTTCATTGAAGTCAAGTCATGCTTGGACTTTAAATGGACATTTTCCACGTGTTTTGGGTTATTAATATGCGATTGCTAATAATACAAACCTGGAGTAGATCCCATTTAATCACTCATTGTATGTTACTTGAAGGTAAACTCTGTATACCGTGTACTAAACTGATTGCTTTGAACGCTGTTTTACCTGTATTTTGAATTATATAGGTGGTTATATACTTGGGTTGCTATGCACCTGATCTATCATAACGACTCATTGGTTTTTTTAATAAAGTCTCTCCATGTTTAATTTGAAGTGTGAATGTGGGTGCGTTTGAATAAGATAAAAAGATGTACAATATCATAAGAATGTATTTTGTTTTCATTTATAAAATTTATTAAAGCTGTTTGGGGTTTACAAACGTTTAATAAGCATGATAAGCATGTCTTTGATAAGTACACATGTATATTCTTCGTTAAAAAGTAATAAAAACGTTATTTATCGTGGTATGAAACATGATGCTGTTTGCTATTTCAAGAGATTTTGTTTAAACAAAATGGTTTACATTGAAGTTTAAAATTTATAAAATATGGAAATTAAGTTCATAAAAGATGTTGTCGACCTTTTTGGACTCTAATTCGTTGACGTATCGTTACTGTAGGACGTCATAACATGTCCTTTTCACTCTCCTATTTATTCTAGTAAAGGAGAACCATAACCGACGATTTATAAAAGACGTGTTTTTCAGAACCTGGTGAACTCAAAGGGAAAATGTAGGTAAGTTTGCTTCTGGGCATAACATGATACTAGGTTTCGGTCGTATTTATGATTCGTTATATTGCAATATATTGTTAGTGGCGTTTTTTTGTGTTTGTTTCTTGCCGTTTGTTCACTCTTCTTGCTAGGATAGTCAATGCGTCACTGGCAGTTTGCATATCTTACCTGAAATGTCCATAGGATCTACGTTTCAATAAGCAGTTTGTGATATATACTATACATATGTTGTGTTGTCTTCGGAATGTCTTGACCAAATGTTAACATAAGGACTCTTAATGCGATTCAACTTGGAATAAAATGTTATTCCACCTTGACTGAGTCAACACTCACCAGAACTACTTGAAACATGTGATATCAGCAACAAGACTAGGCCTTGGAGAATATAGATATCTGTATATCATTTTATTTGTGTGCTATATTTCAAATTATATTTTGTTGTTTTGCAATCTGTAATTGTGTGTTAATTTTCTGATCGAAACAAAACTACTCCAAAGTGTTGTCAATGAGTTGAACTATGTTATCAAGATTCAACTCCATCACCATACAAATACAGCGCCATAACCATTCCTATTCTAATATCACATTAAATGAACCTTAGAGTCCGCTATTAGTTAATTTAGTAATCAATTATAACCTTACTTAAAACAACTTAACCAAAAGTTCACTATAGCAATATAGGCAAATATTGTTTCAAGGTTTAAACTGTCTTACGACAGACTCACATACTTAAATCAGAAGAGAAGGCCTCAGAATACTCATATATCGGTGTGCTATTACATTTGCATCATTTTATCTGAGGTCTCTGAAAAAGACATGTTTAGTTGGGTTTTTTTGTAAGTGTCTTTGTGTATATGTGTGATCTTGATGAATATCTACTTGTTCGGAAATCAGTTCATATGGGTCAGAGAGACGTGTTTAAGGAGAAATATGTCTGTATTTTTATGTATTGATTCACAAAATAGAATTACTGATTTCCTTTGTTCTTACGATTATTGCAATTTAATTGTGTAAATTTGGTCAGAAGATGCCAATATATGTCTTTATTTGTTCATAATTTAAGGACCAATCTCATTGGTTCAATCGAAACATGGATGGTTATTTGGAAGATGAATTAACGTCCAAATCAAGAGATAACCAAAACCTAAACTAAAAGTAAACACGAATCACTTGATTAAAATCCTTAAATGAAGTTCTTGTTCAAAGAAAACTCAAATACAATAGTGGATACTCTTCATCATTTATTACATACAAAATTGATGACAATTAAAATACTCTCAAGTCAGTGGAGCATGAAGACCAGTGCAACAGTATCGACCTTGAAACCATGGAAACCGTCGTTGCCTTGGAGACGAAGGTTCTGCACCAATTCTGCACGTGAAGATGGAGGGAGGGGGAGCGACAATATATAAAATCCAAATAATAATAATAGCAATAATAATAGAAGTATATAATAATAATATAGGAAGAAACAGTTGTAGACTACTCTAGATTTCTATTTTCTGGGTTGTACTATAGCACTTGGACGCTTTGAGTGTCGCCGAGGTGAAATCAATTCGCTCAACGTTTCAGGGTAAGCTTGCACAAATTTTATTTAACATTAAATCATCAAATTCAAAATATGATAAGTTAAGTTGGGGGTGAATATCGTTTTCATAACCCCTCTTTGCTAGTCGATTTGATGACCGAACGTATATGTAATAGGCACTGGGGTAATATATCATATATCAATGTTAAAGTTTCTTTGTGCATGCGAACCCTGTATCATAGCACTTAGTCCTGTAAATATCGCAACTCTACTTTCACGTAGACACACACGGTGCCACGACTAACCTAACCATAAGAACCCTGCACAGTAGCTGAGATCAGCCCACGCGTCTCTAACTAATGGCAAGAACCGAGGGGTTGAAGGAGGAGTTTAAGGATAGCCCATACATAGCACTTGTAGACATGCATTAGTTAGTACTCGTTGTGGATCACTATACATTTGTACAAAAATATACACACGCTGCACGTGCACTACTGTCACGTGACTGAGATTCATCTTGCGCACCGGTGTCACGCACTTCCGGCGGACCAGTTCACTCGGCAAAATCGTCGTCGCCGTCTCCGTTAATGTTATTGTGTCTCTGTCACAAATGAAATGATCGTGTGACGGCGACACAGTGACGAGTCGACTATATCCCTGAGATAGATATAATGTCCATAATGTTTCACACCTCATAATTCCACACCTCACATTCTGTTGTACAACATATAATGTAACTTTGCTGTCTCGTTCTTCAATATTGCAACTTGAGCTCTCAGTTTGAGATTTTCCTGTTCCAAAAATGCGGCTCTCATCGCAATTTCTTCTTCTTTCATCCGTCGGGAGTCTCGGGATCGTTTTGCTGCTTCGTTGTTCTTCCGTCTCCTCTCCCAATAAGAGTCGTCTTTCTTCTCTTCTGGTACCGGGCTCATCTTTTTCATGTCTTCTAGCGACACGTTTCGGTTCTCCGCTCGCCGCTTTCGCTGGAGAAGATGTGACGTCATCGGGGTCATGGCGAATGGGGAGACGGAGGCGGGATCCATCATACCTGACATGGCGCTAAGTGAAGCTGGACTGAAACCCGCGGCTGCTGTATGGCTCAGAGCAGCCGCGCTGGCCATTCCCGGAAGTGACGCGCCAGCCATGGCGTAGGCGTCCATGGGATACATCTTGAAAGGTCTGATGGGCGCCACCCGGTCCGACATGTCCTTGTCCTCCCCTGACTCGCAGTCCTCGTCGCTCCGATCTTCCGGTTCCGGCGACAAGAGCGGCAGGGGCGGTTTGACGTCCACCAGAGCGTCCCGGGGGTCAACGTCGCTGGGAGGGGGCCGGGTCTCGTCCGTCGAGCTCGTGGAAGACGTAGAGGCGCGTCCGGAATCGCTGCTCATCTCGCGCATCTGAGGGGCCTTGGTGAGGGACGCCACGCGCTCGGTGGAGGGTAACGGGGAGGGTTTACTCAGGTCCAGGGCGGTATCGGCCATTCTGAAGTAAAAGACAAATATATTAGCATCATTGGTTATACACAACCTTCTGGATAGCTTGAAGTAAAAGACAAACATATTAGCATCATTGGTTATACACAACCTTCTATATAGGTTCTGAAGTAAAAAACCAAATCAGTATCAATAACGATACACCAACATATCAACACAAATAACTTACTGAATTCATTATAAAGACAAATACGGGCAGGTAAACACCAGTGCGGAAACACAAAGAGTTCTTAATTTTGCCATCTACTTTATACATTAGTGATCCGAATGTGAAGAATACGGAGGGTGAATTAGCACGGCCATTCGTGCACGGTCCACTGTATGCATAATTCACATAGAGGATAAAGGATGACCAGATGATACTGAACATGAAATCAATACTCAATATACGACATGCGGAAACCCGTAATAAACAGCGTTTTCAAAGCTTTACTTGTAACCTTAGCAATAGTTTCTTGAACGGAACGAGCTGCATATACATTAACGACTCTTGAAATATATAAACCATTGAAGACTTATACACATGTATAAGTCTACGATATCCAGGTTATAATGACAAAATATAATTTTTATTTCTCGTTGTTTTCTTATTGCAAATATTGAATTTGGTATATACTTGCAAACGTGGAAATGCACGTCAATAAAGCCTGACTTGTAAATAGTTGATTTTATTGTCATCTTATTGATGAAAATAAATAAACGTCTAGTTTCTGAAAGAAAGTTGTAAGAGACTTTTTGAGACTGGGCAAATTATATCATGGTTTAAATGATGATTAGTTCTAACTTCTGAACACAATATAACGAAAACTACAATTATGCGTAACATGATGTCACAATGAACGACTGTTATCAAATATATTACTTGTACACTAGTCAAGATTTGACGTCATGAGTTTACTTGATAATGTACTAGAAAATCCTTTGTTCTCTGAAAATCATATCAACAGACAAAAAGGATTTAATTCTTTAAATATATTTTGGACCGAAGAATGTAACTGTGTTTAATGTTGACGCTAACGGCATTAATAGATGTTTTCAGGAGGTTCTGTAACGGCGCTTTTCCTTCAAATTTTTCTTGACAATGTTTATTTATTCTAAAGAAGCAAAAATGACGTAACATTAATTGAATTGCGTTTTATATTTTTCTAGTAAATTTTGCAATAACTCAATGTGGTGAAACCGTCCTATTAGTTTGAGAAATAATCAAGATCATAAACTTTAAGTGCGTCAACTACTGACCGTTCTATAGAAGCCAGAGAGAGGAAACTGTGCCCACTAGTTCATAACAGATTCCCAAACATCTAAAAATGTTATACTGACATTAAACTGACATAATAATTACGTATAATTCTCCAAAGACTAAAACGATGATCACATTAAGTATCCAGGAGAAGTGTTAATCACTGAGTACCGCCGACTGATGGAAGCTGAGAGTCGATGATGAGCAGTCCCCGTGGACTCGTCTCAGATAGCAGCTCTCTGATTCCTGCTCGTTCTGAACCGTTACAGGTCACCGTGACCCGCTCTTACTTACTTGTATACTGTCCAGTTTTATCTATCCAGGTGTGTCCAGGTAGGTCCGCTACAACACTTCAGTAAAATCCAAGAATTGTCAAATATATCCCGAGTCTCCAGTTTGCAGGCGACAATAGCGTTAGCAGCTCCGCGGTGCTGAGAGCTGGAGAGAGAGCACTGGTCAGCTAAACGGTCAGTCCGGCAATGACCAATGCTTATACAGTGTTTGCGAATGCGTGAACTCACTATGACCCGCTTGCACAATGGCTGCATAAAGAGCGGCGGTGACGTAGCACTGGTCAGTGGCTATTAATAGCCTCGCTCTCTGCGCTAATCCATGGGTCATCTTTATGTCCAGTTAACGCAGCGAGGGGGTTGAGTAAGGCAGAAAGACAAAATTTGACTATTTTGAAAGGGATGAGTTAGAAGGATAGAGAAAGTTGGGCTGTGGTCAGCGGTCAGGGTGACCTAATGTACGGAGACTGGCGGGGTAACATTGTGTACTGGAGCAGGGTGACCACGGGTCATATCTCACCGGTGCTAGGAATGATGGCAAGGGATATAGTAATAGTGTTTTGCTGCTTTCAGTGAACTTTCAGTGGGGGGGGGGGGGGGGGGGGGGGGAGTGTTGGGGGCTGTTCTGTAGAAGACTATGTCGGGGAGGGGGACTATAGCAGATTTGTACCATTTAAGATGATAGGGGTGGGGGTTTAGGGGTGGGGGGGGGGGGGGGGGGGGGGGTTTGTTTTGTAGAAGACAATAGTTGTAGCAGATTTGTGGACTGGTACCATTTAAGATAATGTCCCTTATTTACCAAGTTTTCAAGATTGTTTTTCAACTTTTTCTTTAAATATACGTAACTGTATGTATCATTTAAAAATATGAAATACACGTGCGAAGCAGTCATAGTAATTTGCTAACGTGGACAACACATCTCAAAAGAACAAGGAACAAGGAAGATGGGAACGCCGTTGTGTAAAGCTGTAAGTGGTTGTAACGTTGTGACCAAAATGATGTACGCCTGGTCAAAGAAATGATTTCGTGCGGTCATGGTACCGGACATGGCAAGTTTCCCCCTTGCCTAGGGTGACTACCGATCATATCTCACCTCACCGATCCGGAGGTGAGAGGTCAAAGTGGGGGTTAGATATCTCTCGGGAGGGGAGGGGTATATCTTAGGGTATAGCACAGCTGGCTGTGGTACAATTAACGGGGAAACAACGAGTCTGCAACAGCTTGGCTTTACCCAAGAGTATCACCTCCTTGATTCAGGCTCACAATCAATGATGTTCCAGTCTCATGGAACCGGATTGAATAATATGCTAAAATGTCAATTTATGGAGAAGATTAGTTGGAAATATTTGAATTTTTATTACTTATATTTTATAAATTTTTGTCCAATATTTGTCTTAATTATGCTTCAGTCTCCCATACCCATTAAAAGGTCGCCCACTTCTATAGTTTATATTAATATAGATAAGTCGAGAAAGACAACAATACTGACATTAAGCTGTTGTCTAGATTTTTTAAAATCTTTTTTTTGTGTGTGAAAGATGTGAAATGTAAATTCACTAAAATTTGAGTCATACTTGTTTTCGATTGGCTACAGTGAAAATCAGTAACGGTATAACTGACAAAATTCACGTGTAGCTTAGCAACGAAAGTGAACCAAGAATTTTCGAAATGGTTGCATAGAAGAAGTTTAATCGAACAATATGTCATCCAAAAATAAGGTCGACTTTAAAAAGCAAAGAACTATTACAATGTGTGATGTGTTCTCACTGTAAATGGTTCGAAGAAAGACGTAAATGAAAACAATTAATTGATTAATAAAACTAAATTGCAAGCTAAATCAGTTTGGACATGTCCGTTGTCTTATCGTATTCGTTCATGACCGAGCCACAGCACTCTTCTATGATATGATGTCAAATGTCAAAATTCAAATGATCTTTACCTGTAATTTTATTAATGCAACGATCACGTTTAATCTGTACCATAATTGTCAAATATATCAAAGAACTTATGTCCAAATATTACTGTAATAATCTGCCTGATATCTGACTTGATTTCCAGTTGGACGAACAAAGAGAATGACCCCATGTCCAATAATGATATAGACATGAAGCTGTACGTCAGTTTACGCTTGCCCGTTTTTAAACTAGATATATACAGTGGTACCTGACTGAGTAGAGACACACTACTTCTATTGCGCACGCATCCTCTCGTCCAGATAGTAGTAACTCATAACGGTCAAGCAAGGCTATGACTATGGCGCCTCAGATGTTTCTTTTCATCCCTAACATTTCACAATTTCATTTTCAGACACAGTTTAGTCTAAGTAACCATGACTACAGATTATGCATATCATCATAAACACATACAGTTTTGATTAAAATAAAGATTTGTTTTGATATCTCATATGTATACAAGATGATTTTAAATTTGAAAACTCATATAGAACAATCGCACATGAGTCAAACATCTAAAACAGTTGTTTGTCCCAGTCTTAGTCTTACACTCTGACTACGAACAAAGTATTTATTCTGAAAATATTACCTATATTACATATATTGAAAAGGAGACAGTAAGAAATGAAATTTTCATTAAAGGCTCCTTTTCATTTATTTTTTAAAACAGTTTTTTAAGTGTTAGACTATCCCAGTATCTGTGCGCGCACCTGTCGTTCTGTCTCTCTGGCTGTCCCTGACCTTGGACGTCAGAGTCAGTACGTGAATACCAACGCATTGAGAGATAATCAAAGGTGCTACAAACACTGCTCCCTTACTCAACTTTACATGACATCAGTCTAATGTTTGGCGCGGTCAAACACGGGGATATTATATGAGTACCTATGTCATATTGTATTTACGAAACAAATTTTCCAAGCAGAACTGACGTGCCAAAGAAATGTCACCATATCTTCAACAGAGTAAAATATTAATTACTGCTACCGGTGCTATAGATTTTGGATAACACATATTTTGTAAAAAAGTATTCCGAATTTCATACATTAGAGTATGACAGCTATATGTTAATGGTTGTTCAAATACAATTCGGCTGCTGAAATCGCGTTTTCAAAATCTCTTTTGGCCAGAATGTTTGGCATTTAGGTTAAAAAATAAAAATGGAGAAATTTAATAAGTGAAAGATGTTGTCGACATAAAAAAAAACGTCTTGACTTAGATTTGTTGACGCATCAGTACCGTATGGTGTCTTAAACCACCGAAAAAGCCCTCTTTGATTATCCTGTTTCGTCTGGTAAGGATCGATATTCCAAACGATGATTTCTAAGTCGTATTATTTCAGAAATATGAACAGATATTTAATGTTTTGAAAGTTCAAATTTAGTTTAGTCAACTTCTGAAGACATGACGTAACTCATTCCAGTCGTATTTATCCTTCGCGGATTGAACTAACTTGTGCTTGTATGGTGACGTTTCCTTTGCACGGAGTTTAGTATGACATGAGCACTGCTACATTGTTCCATTTATTAATGAAGTCATTACATTTGGTAACATGCTAAGACGGTGATGTCAACATTGGAAGGCTACCGACGTTGCTACTGATAGAACGCAATATTAAAATAAACGCCGACGTCGTAGGATTGTTCTTGGCGTCATGTTACCAAGACAACAATATGTATTGCACTGGGGTATAGCGTATGTAGTGAATAATATCTGAGGAAGGGTGGTATATTGCTTTCAGGAGACTCAAATATGAAGTTTTGTAAAGGTGATATGACACACTTTCAAGTGTAGTAATTTCTTAAATTGTTTTATGAACTCACAAACGACCAACTACGAGAACTTGCACTGAAACAATAGTTGATTTAAACATATTTATTCAAAAGAATGGATTGGGTGCAAGTTATCCAACTTAGTGAAAACCCTCTCCGATTTACATTTGCTGACATATAATAATGAACGTTATATACACATATTAGTCTTATATATTACGCTAAGACTATGAAAAAAGTATTTATTCTGAAAATATCACCATTTTATTAAATATTGAAAAGGAGACTGAAAGAAAAGAAATTTGTATTTTAAAAAAAGGCTCCTTTTCAATTTTTTTATTTTTTTTAACAGTCTAAGTGTTAGACTATACACATATGTACAAATATATATACACAGAAACAATAGTTGCTTGGCAAACGTGATATGTTCACATGTGCTCTTATCGAATATATTATCTCAGTTATGTTCAACCATATTGGTAATTAGAAAAAAAACTTCTGATAATTTCCCCTAGTGCATGGTGGGTACATGTATATTTCATGTATTTCTCGTACTGAGTCTAGGGTAGAAACATATACTGCCTCTGGTTTCAATGTAGTGTCCTAGTGTTGTGGATGTGGTATACACGGATCATATGTAACCTGTAGAACTTAATTGAGATATATTCTGATCAAAAAGCCATGTCATTGTCGACAAACATTGACATATTTTGAAATAACATTTTATTGTATACACTTGGAAATTAATTAATCAACACCATAGTTTGTAAATTGAAATGTGGTGCTCTATCATCTCAGACATAACAATTGGTTATTTAGCTACCAATTCACTGAAAAAAAATCCACCATATGCAGAATTTATGAAAATGTGAGGGAAAACGTGAAGGTACTGATTTTTTACCTAAAATAACTGTTGTCCTAGCACAGAAACTACACTTCAAACTTTAAAATTGATTTATTGTAAACAACATTTGTGATACCAAGTTGACATTAACACACCAACACATCTTTTTATCATGCATGATAAGCTAAACAGACATTAAACTTCCAGTCCCTTTTTTAACGATAATTGAAAAAAGGCTATCAACCATATGACCTGTGAATAAATGTTAGATTATTTGAGTTCAATCTGTTTATTAAACACTTCTATACTCGCTTTAGACTAGCCGATTTCATGATTTTCTGAGTTTGAAGGTGCATATACTGCTTTAACGAGTGACTTTTGTTAACAAATCAGTTAGTAAAGTGTAATCACTTCACTTGAAGATGACACTAATCACATTACAGTAACAAATATCGACTTTCGTTAAATTTCATAATGGAACTTTGATTTTGACACAAAAATACCATTTTATTGTAAAAGCCGTTATCCAAAAGACAGTGAACCGTTATTTGAGTGACCTTTCGTTTCAACACTGCTAAATGATTGCTCTATACTTACAACCACAAACACTTTTCCTGCCATACCTGCCATATTGGGTGTTGCTTAATTAATTTCTAAGTGTATATAAGGATTGTCATTCTCTTCCCACAGAGGTTACTCCCTTCAGATTTCCGATCCTACCCTCTGTTGTTTTTCGCTTGAAATCGGGAGCAGAACCAAAATCCCCTAGCGGTGGAAAGAGGAATCTCATACGGTGTCCCTGCTTCTTAACCAATGAAAACTCATCTTTAATTGGCCATGTGGACCGGGTGAGTTCAAAGATCTTGGCATTTTACTCTGAAGGGTCTTGCTCATTAGCATATGTCATTCGAATATGTCTGATGTAAATAACGCAAATGGACTGTTTTTGGTATTTGTGTCTGATTTGGTCTTCTTTATTTATAAGTATGTTTATGATCAATAGTTTATCAATAGTTACGTTTATTTTATCATTATGACGTGTCATTGGCAAATATCACTTTTACAACGGCGTCGCTGATTCACAACTAGGTTCAATTGCAACCAATCAGGACACTCCCTTTCCGCTCCCGATTTCAAACGTAAAACAACAGAGGGTAGGATCGGAAATCTGAAGAGAGTAACCTCTGTGGGAAGAGAATGAAGGATTGTGTGCTTATACAAGTCTGGATGGACAAAACAATAATCCTTTATGTACGGTTTTATACGGAGTTGTAAACTACATGTGCAAAATGGGCAAATTCTTATTTTTTTTAATTTAGGAACTTTCTAATCGAATCTGTGTGATCAATTTCATTGTATTCCATCATCATACAGAAAACTTCTCTAGCGATAGAGGTATCTTCCATCATTTTAATAGCTACAAGGCTAGTTTTATACTCAGGTTCTGAAGAAAGTATTTATTCTGAAAATATCCCTATTTTATTAAATATTGAAAAGGAGAGTATGAGAAATTGAATTCTCAGTACACAGAGACTCCTCTTCAATATGTTTGTAAGAGTCTAAGTACTAGTGTTAGACTGATTCGATGCGTGAGACGTTAGATGCAGTACGTCACTAAAACCAAGCCGTTTGGATGCATACGTGAGCTGCCTACATTGCTGACCCACAGTGTGTTAATTAACGCAAATCTTCTCGTGTTTGGCACGGTAAAACTGAAGAAAATACGTAGATTAATTATTCAAAATCATTTAATTATTTATAATTACAAATGGAAAACAAGATTTTCTTGTCATCAATATTAGATTGTAATCATCTTCTTCACAGTTTGCCCCACTGTTGGAAATCTGTTTAAAATGTACAAAACTATTCCTACCTATACTATATATTTTGAAGTCTACAATAGGATCAAGATTCTTTTATGATAAGTTGATTTACAAAAACGCTTGATATTAGTAATAAGTGGGAAATGATATTAAATGACTGTAAATTTGACTGGAACAATATTTTAAATTCTTATAGACAAGGCCTGTTAAAGTGATTGATTTTCAATATAGATTTCTACAAGTTTCTACAATTATTTATACAAAAGAGGACCGTTGACAATGAATCTTGTTGACAACGATTTATAACTTTTTACAACAAAAAAAATCCAATCTCAAAATACTTTGGTTTGTAACATTGTATAACAATGTCTCGATAAATCAAATCATTGTGTCACAGAACATATCCTTACCACCCGTCTATTACGTTCGCTGCAGTTGAACAGCAATAATGGTGGCCAATGTGCTCTCCGATATATCACACAACAAGCCGGTATATGCTGTAAATTAAAAAAACGTTACATTACAGAGCATGTTGTTTACCATATCTTAATAATAATGTTTAATAATAACAACACGTTATTGTTCTCATTACAACCATTTATTTATTTAATGGTCTCTGTTACAATGTAATTTGGAAATTCTTGTTGTGCCCTTGTCATCTGGCAGTCACAATGGAGTGTCAGTTCTAGCACTGTCCTATCCTTATAATGCTGAGCGCCAGGCAAGGAAACAACAACTCCCATATTTTAACGTCTTTTGATATGAACTCCGATCTTCCGGATGATGAGCGGACACTCTACTAGCTGAACTACATTTTTTTCTTACAATATCATTAACAATTAAACTTTATGCTTTCTGCTCTCCCAATAATGAATTACGCTTTGAGTTTTCCTCAACAGATGCTCGTTTCAGTTTACAGGATCCTTTGAGGAGTAGCACTGCCATGCAGGAAGGACCGACATGTTTCATTTGTTCGTGGACACCTGATACCATCATACAACTCATGTATATTTTTCTTGAGGCTTTTGCTAGAAATTTATATTTCAGATTGCTGGTTTTATCCTTGGCGTGAAGGTTATTCGTTAGCGTTTGTATGTTGAAAGAAATTAAGTCCCGAATATACATCAATGAGCTATTAACCAAGTCGGCCAATCATATTTTCATTCTTCGTATTTACTTTTGTATGTATAAACGATAAAGGCAACAAACAATTGAAGTAAAAGTTTTTTTAACATCATGAATTACTTGATTTCTGCTCCTTTCACCAATACCAAGAAACCATGAACAATCGACGAGTCCACATGCTTCAAGTCATCTGCAGTTCACACAAACACAGACAGACTCGTGGTAGTGATTAAACCTGCCACGGGCTGGTAAATCGAAAATGCCAAACAATAAATATGGAAGAACAAACAATTACAAGAAAATTGCTTTTTAATGTTGATAAAGATATTACTCGGTCTGGATTTTCAGGGACCCCCTATTGCCCCTACCCTCCCTTCCCCACCTGTAGGGGGGCCGAGCTTTGTTCTTCACCCTGCTAATTACCCCAGGGCAGGCCGCGATGACCCCTGCTTCCCTGACCCTAGCCATTGGCCTTTCCCCCAGCGTCTTACAACAAGTTTTATTTATCTTTGTCCTCACAATATCCACAGAAAGACACGTGAAGTTTCAATTAGAATGGCGCGTGCGTCCTTAAAACACATTTCACTTCGATGACACAAAATAATAGCGGCATATCTTACAACAAGAGGGTGGAAAATACCTTGTAAATGGCACCATTAGGCGGTTTGTTTGAGAACCACCAAAGCCGCGCCGCCGAATGCCTGAGCTTTTGTTCTTGACAATGCTGTATTGACTTGAAGAAAAATAAATTGTTTTTCTATGAAAATGACATCTCGGGCATGAAATTATGGTTTTGGCCACTCCTCCACTCTACCTGCAGCTGTCGGGCTGTCCTTTACCTCACCTTAAGCGTCTGATGACTTACCTGGGGTGGGGTACCGTCCTTACCCTGAGGACCCTCCGGAACCACCCCAGGTCCACTATGGTGTCCTTTACCCCACCTTGAGCGGCTGGTAACATTCCTGGGGTCGGGTCTCGCCCTTACCCTGGGGACCCTCCAGAACTAACCAGATCCACATTACCTTTCCCTCCCGCATTCCCCAGTCTGTTTTAACTCCAATATATAATCAAAAGGATGAAGGTACAGTTATTATTAAAATTTCCATATCCTAAATTTTAGGCTTTTGGGAGCCACACCAACTTATAATTACAAATAAGAAGATAAACGTCAAGTGCGACATCAAACACAGCCAAGAGCCTACATTAGGTGAAAATAGGCATGCCATGAAGTCTTATTAAAATCAACTAAATATTAAATCAATAAACCAGTCAGACATATGTAAGTTTCGCCTACATTATAAAAAGAATGTAACATATTTTACGTCATATATAATACGTTGTTTTTAAACAAGAATAACAATTCACTTTTTTATTCAAATATAACAAAGTTAATTTCTAAAATCACCTACAGCGTCTAGGCTACCCCGGGCTCACCTCACGCTCACCTGAAGGTTGGGTACTGTCCTTACTCTCGTCCCCCCGAGACCCACCCCGGGACCTCCACACCTGACCCCCTAGCACCCACATCACTTTCTTCACCCTCCACGTGATACTGTTGAGGACACATCGACAAGTTGGGCTCGTTTCAAGTTTTAATGTTTTTTTGGAAATCGATTACAATGGCTTAGATTAAAAAGCGTTTCAAGTTGAAAATCTTTAAGAAAATTGATTACAATGGCTTAGATTGAAATGAACTTTTCATCTTTTAGTATTGTTATCATTTCCGCATATCCGATGATTCCAATCCATAATAAACTGGGGTCTTCCCTCCTCTTCCCTCCTCTTCCCTCGTCCCCACAGCTGGAGGGGTTGTCGGTACCTCCCACTTCCTCCCAGTTGTACTGGTCAGCTTGACCATACACTAGTTGTGGTCATCCCTGTAGTTACAGTTTCAATATTGTCAAACAATCCATAGTTTAGATTGTCGATGTTTTCTTTTACTTAATTCGAAGAATACATAGTTATTCGATATAACGTTTTAAAAGTGTTATACCAGTCTGAGGAGTAATAATTTCACCCTGGAACTGGAGTATTATAAGTATAGCATGTAGCATATACTGAACATGTATCAGTTTCCTGTCCGATAGTAGATGGCATTTTACCTATCAGTATATATATATAGTGCTATGTACTGTGTGTCAGTTACTGCATTACACGGCCTGAAGAAGTAGGTACATGATGTACCTATTGAAAACGTTAGCCAAGCTTATTTCAAATTCATCTTTAATGAACTTATATATATATATATATATATATATATATATATATATATATATATTATTCTTGTACGTGGATAACATTACTACTTTTAAAGACATGCAGTAACACAGCCCCTTGTCTTAAACATACAATAACATAAATTTGCCAAAACCGAAAACTAACAAACTCTCCTGAACCCTACATTACAAGCTTATGTCTACAAATAAGTTCATGTTCCCACACTATAAACCCAAGCAAACCAAGCAACAAAGTGCACATCGCATTCTAGTCTTCCCGGTGGTTCCAGCAACTAATCAAATGCTCAGTTTGAAACCACGCCGCTGATTGAACCACTAATTTCGATTGCAACGAATCAGGATTATTTATTGCTCTAATGGAACGCGCTCCACTTGTGACACAGGTTACGTGGGAAGAAACACAGTCTATCCTACTGCAATAATTCGTATTGATTCTGTAAAACGTTAGGCAGAGTCAACAATACGATTGGTCAATCGTGTCAATCGTGCCAATCGTGGCAATCGTGGCAATCGTGGCAATCGTGGCAATCGTGGCAATCGTGGCAATCATGACTTAACATGATGTTTTGCAAATATCAGTTGATCAGTCATATAAAACATGCATATTCTTCTTTTGTAGCATGTCTTGTTTGATATAGCATTTTTGTTTATCTTGGTCTAGCTGACGAAGAATTCCTTCAATTCGGTTTAAATCGTTTACGACAATCATGCAGAGGCACTTACAGCACTTATAACGTGTGATGATGGCCCCATACTGTTCAACTTAAAGTACTATATTTGTGAATGAAATGTGCCCCCGTTTGAGCAAGACATTTTGCGAACATCTGTTGTCAGTCTGCTTTACTAAATGTGGGGCTTCTGATTGTTCTGTATTCTGTCATCCAGACCCCTCAAATTTTAAGTGCCAAGGCAAGTCTACAACAAGACTATAGAGCTCAGTTTAAGAAAATGAACACATCTCAGAGGCTCCTTTTTATTTTATTTTTATAAATTTTAAAATTTATTAAATAATTCATTTCAGAGGCTAAATGTTAGACTAATTGTTCTGTGGTTATTGTCTTTGTTTTACAGAATAGTTTCAAGATTTACATCCTATGATATCAATGTATACATGCGCTTTGAGTGACCGAGTACATGTGTTTTTCTGTGCCTGAAGACTGGCTATTGAAACTGATGATTGTATATATATTTCATTATTTCACTGTTACTGTAAACTACAGCATGTGGCACGTTAATAACATATATTTATTCTACTTCTTCTGCTTCTTCCTCTAACAATAGTTTCCAGAAGGACATTGCTGATGCAGAATGTATGCGAATTATGTTCCTGGGTATAATGAATGTATAAATAAATATTTACACTTCAATTTTTTTCTCCATGATATTGTCAAAAAGACAAGGATTTTTTTTATGGATGTTGAACTTCGCAGCGCCGATGAATGGCTTCAGTTCTCATTGTTTTTATTTTTCAACAAATATGCGCTTGTCTTTATCAAGTTGTTAAATATAAAGTCATCAAAATATTAAATTCATTAATATATTTAAATTTTACTGTGTTTAATCATGTATTTATATCATAATTGTGTAAATGAGAATATCCTCTCGTATTTCGTTTCCACAAAAAATACCCCGATAGAACCCTCCTTTTAACTAGGCAAATGTATGGGAGTGAAATATGGCTTTTGTACTTGATTTATGACGTCATGTACTAACGATCGAGGCGTCAACAAGCTAATCTAGGATTGTACTCAACATCTCTTGCTAACTGAATTGCCATTATTCGTGCATTTTAAAATTACAGCAAAACATTTTGTCCAAAGTAAACTTTAGAAATAGCGATTTCAGCACCCAATCGGTGTTTGAATACGCGTAAACACAAAAGTATCGTACCATGTGAATGTAATTTTCAATATTTCTAAACAAAACATAAGCTTATCAAAGACATTCAAAACCGACTTTGTCTGGTAGCAGTGTTTTCGTTTTTGACTCTGCTAAAACTCTGGCAGTGGACATTAGTTTATATTGTTGGAGTCAAACATTAACCAATAATTGTTATTTTAAGAAAGAAGTACTCACATAGAATCTTTGGTCCTAACATAAATGTTAAATAGTGTTAGAAAAATCTGATAAAAACGGCTTTCTTTTTGTTAGTCGTTACTTTGTGAAAACAATAGAAAATGAGATCGTCATTTTGACATCAGGACCATCTAGAGTTGCTACATTATGTCAGACATTAGACTTTCATCTTTAGAGTCTCCGGGCGACCGTTTACGCCTCCATATTGATTCCAGATTGTAGTTATAACAGAATAACTGGATCAGATGGTTCTTTGTCAGTCAGCAGGTTGACAAACAGCGATCAGTTAGACAGATCTATTGTTGGCCAAATGCTATGTTTTATCTGTCACCAATTCATCATAAATGTTGTTCTGCTCGAACAATTTGCCATCTGCATGATACTTAGTATGTTTATTTATTGATTCGTGATGTTGCTGATTGTCTTACAGACACACACATCAAACACTCATCGGCTGATAAACTAAATTAAGCACTGTTAAAATGTCCGTTTGCTCCAACCGTATGTATAGTAATACAAATACTGATACAAACTTAATACAAACTGTTTAAGTCTCAAATTTCAAATTGTTTATGGTAAAGATTTGTCCTATGCGTTTTTTAATAACATGGAGGAATTTGCATTTTGGCCGTAGTTGTTCGAGTACCAGTATCTGGTCGCTCTGTTACTGACTCGCCTTTGCTTGTTTGAAATTACTCGTGACGAGAAATATAAAAGTAAGCGTACATTTTTTTGTTAGATCTTTGACATACGTCTAATATTAGCATGCACCTGCATAATATATTCTGATAGCGTCATACCTTGGTTGTTAGGTCAGAGAAAAGGTCAAAGAGGGTGAAATGTTTATATGTAAAAGAAGAAACAGGTGACATACAATTGGAGTTATGTCCATAAATCAGCAGCGCGCTGTACTGGTGGTGGTTGTCTTTATGACTAGGACACTAAATACGATTATTAAAGAGGTCATGACTACAATTTGCTGACTTTTCAATTTGCAAAAAACGGACACCACGATTTATGAGAAGCTCTCATTGTATTCTATTCAAATAGTTAATAAAATTATATTTCATTAACGGCTGTGGTAATGACTTGAAAAGGGAAACTCCAAAGGATATTTAGAATTCAAATGAGTTCAAAATACTTTACAAGGTATACTCTTCAACTGTTCTTATTTCATGTCATATCTTGTCATAACTCTTGTGGTTATGAATTAAAAACTCCATCTGATAGTCGCAATATCAACGAAAATAGATTTCAAGAGACGTGAAGTGGCCACTTTATTCTTAAATCTACCGATTTGATTCAACTATTTTAAATTCAAAATTCATTAAAGCCATTAATCAAATGATAGCTATGTACCGCCGTCTCCGTCAGTTCCATTATCGTTAAGATTCAATTACGACAATTCAGTCACCAGTAATCCACTTAATCCCTATAAATGCGCCAGTTTAGTACAAGGATAATTTATTCAAGAAACACAACGTGTTAAATCGGACTACAGTGCTCGTGTCATACTGGCCAGTGGTCATTGTATCGCTGTTGTCTGATGATACCACTGACCAACAAAGCCTTTACCGAGATGGTGCAATATGGCGACCTCGCCGTGACCTCTAACCTCTGCTAACAGCCGTCATGATGGTACGTCACGGACCACTGAGCATGTTTAGTAGTCATCAAGCTGTAATTATTCTCACTTCTGTGGAGTTTAAAGTTAATGACGTCACGGTTAGCTCAGCGGGTTGTTCCTCAAACGAGAGAAGCAGCCAATCACGGCGTGGGAACTGCTTTTCAATGTGTTGCAGGCTCAATGAGGTGGAACAGGAATGGATGAAAGTGCGATCTGTCACCACACAGACCCTTCCTTCCAGACTCTGGCAGACATCTGGACACGTCATCAGCGACGTCCTTTCTCCACTTGTCATCAGCACAACTCATCATTGTGGACCAGTCCTGGGGGAGAACGCTGACTGTCCCTCCTTTACCTCCCCCTTCCCCCTCCCGTTTCCACCTGCATTACAAACCGCATTCCATGTTCTTCCTTCCTCATTAAAACTCCTTATCCCACCCGATATAATTTAGTGCTCACCAATCTTCATCATTCCCCTGACCTTACCATAGTATGTTGTTTTCCTCTCGTCTCTTACCAATACCTTACATCCCTTCTTTCTGTATGTTAGTTAACTATTAATTCTATTAAAAAAGACACGTTCCCTTCTCTCTTACCGTCTTCTTACTGCCCCATCTCTTACTATTTCCATATCTTAACTCTTAATAAACCAACCAACACACCCTTCTCTCGTACCGTCTTCTCCAGTTACTACCCCATATCTTACCATTCCCATATTCCACCTCTTTGAAGTCAACTAACCCCCGTCTCTCTAATCGTCTTCTGCAGTTCCATTTCATCTCTACCCATAGCTTACCTCTGAAACACCCCCTCCTCCTCCTCCTCCTCCTCCTACTCCTCCTGCTGCTCTCACTTACAGGTACCAGTTCATGCCTTGCCCAATATATTGGATCATCAAATTCCCTCTCTCTTTTCATCTCACAATATTGACTTAAAGCTGAGCTAGTTCATTTATTATTGTTGGTCTCCATCAAGAACGCCTGTTATTTAAGAAATAAAGTTCGCTGTACCCCAATGTGTTTTGTAATAGAGTATTGTTTTACCCTCAACTATTATAGTTAAAGCATCGTCATGTTCTAGGGTTGCATCCTGTACATAAATCATTATAGAATGTTTGTCTGTATTGTGTTTCATCGTAAGTCCATGACGTTTCAAGCTACAGTATCTCGCCCTGGTCTCCGTATAGTCTTACACTCAGACTCTGAAAAAAGTATTTATTCTGAAAATATCATCATTTTATCAAATATTGAAAAGGAGACTGTAAGAAATAGAATTTTCAGTAAAAAGAGGCTCCTTTTCAATATTTTTTTCAATTTTTTTTCAGAGTCTTAGCTTAGTCACTGTCAAACTCTACATGGAATATGTTTAACATCAATACAGATCTCCACTGTCACTGGGTAGGGATCCATGTGTTGTCTGAATGTACCGGTACGTCTTGGAGATCTAGAGTAAGCAGAGGGGGCACGATGTCGTCGCTCTGAAACGTTTAGTTTGTATTCGTTAAAGCCAATTTAGATATTGAGTTTACAGAACGCTGAAAAGTATGAAATTACCATTTTATAGGAGCATCTTGTCATGGTCATATATCGTAAGTTTCTTGACATTTTCGAAAGTCTAATTATTTCAGAGTAAATTTTTTTTTTACGAAAAGCTGTATACATTACCAATACACTGACGTCACACACGTTTGTCCTCTTGCGTTGCAGTTAAATACAGTCACGTATAGTTAATTGTTATCGTAAGCACCTTTACCGTATTTCCACCGTATTATGTAGTTATCTTTGATTGTATAATTGTCTCTATGTATCGGTGTCGATAGTTTAGATTTAAATTAATGACTCGACTTTATATGCAAATAATGAGTTCAAACTTAAATAAAATCATGTAAAATTACATCATCTATTGAACTGTTCTATAAAGGTTTTTTTAAAAGTAACAAATAAAAATTAACACAAGAATGTAATGTAAAGGCTGTCAATAAATCATTTGATTTGAAAACAAACACAAGGCATAAATTGTTTTTGCTCAACCTAGGTCATTTCAAGATAAATTGAAAAAAGATTTAGAACGTCAGTCTGCGCATGTGCGCAGTGAAACAAAGTACCAGTCGAGTCAACAGCAGACAGAGAAAACACTCAGACTTGCTCACAGTCGATTAAACAGTATTCTTCTATCAAACTATCATATTGAAATTTAAATCACGACATTTAAAGCAGGGTTCAAATTCGTAATGTAGAAAATGCAATTGTCGTTAGTTACTATTGTACTATACAATTCTCATTCTGTTGTACATTGTACAGATGGTGTAGTATAGTAATTCATGTATCAGTACATATATACATATTAATATTCAAGACATTAATGGTCATTCACCGATTTCTAGACCAATGTGTATTTATCTCCTGTTTGTTTTAATTCTACTTCTCGCACCTCCTTTGTGAGAATTTTTTTTCTGATAGTGCCAGTATATCTTTAATAATACTTTGAAGCAAAACAAACTAATAAAATATTGTATATAGATGGTAAATTGATTTCAATTTAAACTCGTCCATGATTGATTTGACTAAGTTGATTGAAATTCTTAAAATTCATTAACTTGGTGTGGTAATGGAAAAGAAATGCCAAAGAAATAATGTATTCGCATTAGTCTGCTAGCTAGTTCTGTCCGCTATATGATCGACGCTACAATCCATCCCCGTTACAACCTAAATAATGACAAAATTAGGAGTCAATTTTAGGAAAATTCAAACAATATTGATGATATATTTCATACCCCATGACATTGCTAAAGATCATTTAGAAATTAATCACGTGTCACCCACTCCTCATATGACACTTGTGTAAAGACGGAAAGGTAAAACGCGTCTAATGTCATCAAAATGGTTTTGTTTGAATATTAAACAGAGTTTAAGGAGACTTAGCTAGTCTAGGGGTAGCACGTGTGGGTATTGCAAGGTTCGGCGTGGGTCAGGCAGTATTACAACGCGATGACCACTCGCTGACCTCACAGTAACGCCGCCCTTCAGCGGTCAGTCAGCCTCCTACAATTCAACAATTAAAAAAACCTGTGGAGTATTCAACAAATACTGCATGTTGACCGGGACTTGGAGCCACATCTGCCGCTCAAAAAAACCCATTTACTTGATATCCCGTGGATTTGAGGGGGAGGGGGAGGGCAGCGTCCCTCTAATGTAACCCATCTAACCTTTCTAGTCGGGCTTGCAATGATAAATCAGAGTTTGAAGCATTCTTGAGTTGCCTCTAATAATGCTTTTGGGATCATGAATTAAAGATGGCGTCGTGATTTCCAACAGAGCACCTTTTGAATAATAAACTCATTATTTCTGAAATGACTCCATTTAGACATTTAAGCATTCTTCGGATTCTTATATTTTAATAAGCATTTGAAACATGCCAATATTCGCATCCCATATTTGTATCATTAGGCTTGTCTAACTTTGAACTTACTAAGATCAGACTTCTTCATCAGTATGAAATGCACGTTATTCATTGTATCAAAATAACAAATTTGTTAATTCAAATGACTTTATTGTTTCAAAATCATTTCCATTTAAAAACAAGTTCTAATGGAACAATGAAAACAGTTATCCTTAAGATACCATGGTCAAGTGATACAAACTGAGTGCTAAATAAAGTGACAACGTATGTTCATGAATTCAATTTGTCATGTCAAATAAATTAATGTTGTTTTGAGGTCTATCTCATTATAGCAAGTCTAGATAGTTTACGATATGATATCTTTGTGGCTTTATATTTATTTATCAATTTTTATTTGTATTTTATATTTTGTTGTTGCCTTACTTACACCATTCACAGAAGATCTCTTCACTTGGTTGTACACGATGGCCAAACTCACTATTTGCAGAATTTACTAACACAAACATAGTCAGATTAGCATGTGATAACACGCTATAAACCCATTAACATGCAAACATACTTTCACGTTCACATAACATTTATAGTATATTAAAATGGTCATCCGTGTTTTAAACAAGTAACTATTATATATAAATATTAAATACATTAATATAATAAAATACATTTGTCTGTCTATTAAAGCCATTGTGGAAGTGGTCATTTGATTGATATAAACAGAAATTCAACCCACTACGCAAATAGTACATCACCTATAAACGTAACACGGGTATGGAAATGACCAGCTATGATGAAAATAACGAGAATCTTAAGGCCATTATGCAAACACAGTATCTTGATGACCATCGTGTTTAGTTCATCACTCATACATGCCATAGACGTTGCCTGGTCATTCCTTGACCTGAGATATCTGTGGTCAGCTGATAGCCGGAACAGGTGAACACAATTACACAGGTGTTACAACCACATTAGAAGATAAACACAGTATTTGTACAACACAAGAAGTAATGTCGACTCTCCCTGCATATGCCATTTATTCAAGAATGTTAGTCCCAAGACCCTTCTAATTGTTCAAGTGTACCGTTTTGTATCAAATCTAGAAAGTTCAATAGAAGAAAATAAGGATCATAATTAGATGCACCTTTTACACATTTTATTTAAACATTTTTCTTAGAACTGTTGATTTCTAAGGTTAGACGTTAGAAATGAAGAGATCTCAAGATCTCAGCGACGCCTGTTTATTTTCATATTCATTTTTTTTTAATTTGGCAACTTTTTGAAAGTTTTCATTTCAAACATCAGTCACAAAAACTCGTTACGATGTACATCATAATAAAGGTTTGACACTCATATTTGAAGACAGAGATGAACAAAAAATTTAAGACGACCATAGCACAATGTCAGCAGACAAACCAGGTCTCTCAGGGTGTAGGAAAGTAGTCCTCGGAAATAGTCCCTTGAGACAAAGTAGATCTGCCAATGCTTTAAAAAAAACTTTAAATAAGGGACACGAATAGAGAAGTATAACGATATGGCAATCACATTAAAAGATAAATCAAAACGTGCTTAAAATTACAACCTAAGAAGCGGTTGTCTCAAACTCCCATCTGTCAATGATTGTGGACCAGTTATGTATACCAGTATAACGGTTTGACAATAATAGAACTTGTGCAACGTAAGATGACATGTTAGTATCTCTATATCTATATGGATGATAAATCAGTTATGTAAACACTTATGACTGTATTGGATTATATTTAAGGATAAATACGTATTTGTACAGCCAAGGACACGTCCATGTCGATGTCCCTAACATTGGTTTTATGACTTAACCCGTACAGATCGTTCTTGTTTATTTGTTCTATCTCTCCACATGGTATTCTCAGTGGCCTGAAGTGGTCTCGTGATACCTGCTTTCATCAAATAAGGGTGATTGGAGAAGAGAGCATATAACAGTTGTACTTTCATGAAAAGTTGTCATAAGTGTTGTGTCATTTGAACTCACACTTCCCCAATTCTCCTATTTAGCTGTGTGAATGTGTAAGTGTGTTGCCTATACTGTGACAGGTAAATCTCACACCAGTCAGGACTCTTTGATGTTAGACAGCCCAGAGACCAGGTAGACCTATACACGGTCAACTCTGTTGTAGACCAAATAGACCTATGCATGTTGTAGACGAATAACTATTGCATGCATGCTATAAGGTCGACGCTATATCGGGGGCTTGATATTACACCTCAATGTATGTACTATAAGGTCGACACACGCTATATCGGGGGCTTGATATTACACCTCAATGTATGTACTATAAGATCGACACGCGCTATATCGGGGGCTTGATATTACACCTCAATGTATGTACTATACCTACTTACTAAGGCACCTAGCATCAATTAACATTTTGATATTCCCAAGTCAAGGTTCAGGACAATAAAAATAGATGGACATAGAGAGGTCTATTGCAGTATGTACGGTAAACATTACATCTCGGACAGTGGTCATGGGCCAGTTGGGTCCTAACTGTTGCGTGCTGACCAGTCAGACAGGTGGACGGAGGGACGGACGGGGGGAGGGGGAGGGGGCAGAGTGACCGGGGTCAGCTAGCTTTCCATTTTCCCATCCCTCACCCCAAGATGACCGGGCCGGCATTACGCAGCGCTGGCTACGCTTTTCAAGTTTTATGACATATTGGCGAACGTTAATCCCCCTCGAGACATTAAAAAGCGATTGAATGCGATTGTAAGGTGCCCGTTGTCATTTCGATGGCTATCGTGACGGGGTGGGAAAACTTCTCCATGTTTAAAGTTCAGTCAAAGTGGGGCCAGCGACAATGCAATGGGGATAAATACAGCAAATTAAATCATACGACGGAGAAGACGAACCAGCTTGAACGGGGTGGGGGAGTTAGGGGGAGGGGGCTCATTTAATGAGACATCGCTGAAATGGTGCATATGTATTTATATATAAACTTTCAACAATTAACCAAAACGAAAAACAATATGTAACGTTGTTGTGTGTGCGGTCAGTCTTTACACTAGTTTACGTAACTCAGGGTGTTACAGATATTGAGTTTTCTAAATTCTAAAGGAGTGAAAACCTGTCCCCTTGCGCTGTGACAAAAATACTGGGCCCTGTCTTACGCCTATTACAGTTTGCCGTAGATGTCGGTGTCGTTTTGCAGGCATACAGGGGATGACTGGTTCACTGAATAGGTTTTCTGTCGAACCCTTACATAAGGCTGTCGTTTGTTGCTCGCCTCGTAAATTAAAAAAAGATGCCGAAACCGTAAATATTCCTGTAACGCTGTGATGGCCTCTTGATACAAACTACAATATTTTGTTATATTGACTTTTGAATCCAATTCGCATTTGTATGCACAATGTCGTGATGTTGTATCATTGAACGCAGAGTAAATCTGAACCACGTCGCCTCTTTTGAACCATTATCCATTCTTTAATGACACTAACTAATTTCATTAACAGATATTCATTATCCAGCTAGTCTACAGGCGTCGTAACCTGCAGGCCCTTATCAATGCGTAGACCCTCTCTACGGCCTTGACTGACCCTTCTTGTGCAATATTGTTTCCAACCCTTTCCCACGATATCGGTAACGTCTTGTTGCATTTGCACATGCGCAATGTGACCTCAGCCAGATGCAAATTCGGTAGTTCACAGAATGGTTACTGGGTCGCGGTGCCCCTTTGTTCTTCCGCCATACTTGCGTAATTATGCAGACAATCCGGAAGTGGGCGTGGCAAGAGAAACAGCTGTCGGTGGTGAGGGTGGGGTAAAATTAGAAGTCCTTACAGAAAATGTCAATACACAAATAGTTTAATCGTTACATATTGGGACATCCACACTAACCTTAAGCCACGTGACATCTTAGTTCATATTATGTGGTACTTTGGCCAAATATACCCTGTTACGATAACATAGTTTGTATATGCCAGTTTAAAGACATAGAGATTATTATCTGAACAAATGTGTCATATGACTGTTACGAAATGAGTGTTAATTTGTGTAATACCCGAGCGAGAGCGAGGGGCATACACACAATTACACGAAGTTTCTAATTTCGTTAATCGTATGGTGAAACTCGTGAAAATGTATGCACTCGCTCTCGGCAGTTAAGACGACTTTTCCATTTTTATTTCGATATTGTACGATATTTTGGGACCCGACTCTAATGCTTTAAAGATATATAATTTATAAATCACTCAGAAAATCCAGACTGATCCTAGGTGGTGATATTCTCTTTAATTTAACCCATTCTCTTACATAGGGACAATACATTAGGATTTCTTTAAAGTGATTTATTGTAAGGTATTAGCCTGTGTTTTCGTATGTTTATTTCGATGTCATAAGGATGCACTCTAAAGGAAAGTAAAACAACAATAGTTCATGGTTGTATTTCTTGGTAAAAAGTTGAAATACTAAAGAGACGGAAAACTTGAAGGAAAACCATGTTCTACGGTCTTAAAACAGTTGAAATCATGTCTGACGCAATTTATGGTTGGTATTCTCACAACTGGACTGCACTGTTGTGTTTTACACTGAATGTGAAGTTTCGGTATAAATAAATACAATCACACTGGTTGCAGCTCGGATAGTAATGACGTCAGTATCTTAATTCACCGAAACGTCGCATTCACTGCAATAAAGAAGTTGGCTATCATTAAAGGTGTGTTTCTATCATCTCGACCATACCTCAAACGCCTCCCTCTCAAAGCCTTGTCTATATTCTACGTACGTACATTTGCACATAGAAAGCAGATTGGTTCCCGAGGATTTGGAGTAAGCAGGTGCGCCGGAAATAGTCACAGTAAAAAAGCAACAAATATGCGTATAAAAAAGACACAAGTAAAAAATTCAAAAGATTTTATTGCATCTCGAATTACTTTATAGATATTTTCTGTTAAATAAACGGTCAAAGTAAGCAAATGTTCAACTAAAACTAAGATAACACCGAGACCTTCGGTATTCTTCTTCTTCTTCTTCTTCTTCTTCTTCTCTTACTGACAACATACGGATTAAAACTTTAATTTCTTTTTTACAAATCAGATAAGCAAACAATACGCTCTGAGTATAGTACATACTTATATGTCTAACAGAATGACATGATTTGAACATGTTTCACAAGGATGTCATTAAAATCTCTAAATTGTTTGTCTAATTGTGTCCAAAGGAAAACATATGGCAACTGACTGGCTATTCTTAAATCTGCAACTCCAGTAGAAGGCCTAGCGCTTCTTGTGAAGTATGAAATATCAATTCTCAAATGGTCAACATTAAGCATTAATCTTTGTTTCATATAGAATACATCTATGATAAGTAACAAGTATATATAAGAGATATATAAATTGTTATAACCGTACAAATTAAATATGTTGCATAAGTATATATACATATGCCAAATGATAGCATAAGTTTTAGTACGAGTTTATATTTGCTTGTCACTAGGCTACCTTTAACTAAAGCCCGACTATTTCCTCCCAACGTTGTATAACAGTGAATGACTCCATGACCTCTAGCTGTTATTAAACATATAATCACGGACACCCTGGCAATGCAGTTATTACCCAACGTGTTTGAAACAATCAGTACAATAACCTACTTGAACTCTTGAACAATATTGTGGACTGCGCAGCGAGGCTCTAACGTTACATGGAATCCTATTGGCGAGCGAGCGAGGGCCGATATAAGTGCGTTACGTAAGCCCGCACGTGCTGCAAGTCTCTCATTAGTGAAATCTGTTGCAGCTGCCCCCTACGGTTAAGTGTGAGACCACTCAATGATTGTAACACCACGTGGAACCAGCCACGTGCTCATATCACGTAATCTTGTCTATATTCTGATTGACCAAGATGGCGGTCATCGTTACCTTCCTCCGACCTCTTGACCCCGCGCCTAATGAAAATACCGCACGCCGTATGGAAATGTTGCATGTCGTGTTCACACTCATTGCTCGGACTGTGGTCATTCGGACTGTGGTCACTCGACCGTGCTGGGTCACGCTGACCTGACCCGCCGTGACATACTGGTGGGACATGACATGCTTCGGTGAACTTCAAACAAACAGGTCCACATTAAAATACTTTGATGACTGGCCGAGTCATCCGTGGGAACTGTTGCTCATTTGCAATCAAATATTGTCCATTCAGGCATGTGTAAATCTGAGCATATGAAACAGAACGGCCACATTAATAAAACTCATTTGCTTTACACTGCCATACGGAGTCGTAAAGAAACCTTATAAAGACGCTAGACTGTCGTTTACTCTCTGAAACTAAAATTTCTAAAAAGTTTTTTGTGCAGATCTACGAAATAAAATATGATGCCTAGAGCTGTAATAATACAATTCCTGTACAATTTTCGGATCGAGTCCCTTGCGGGATTCAAACACACACATAGGCATTTGCAAACAACCCTTTAAAAGCACACTTACGCATAAAAGCACCACTAGTACTGTCACATTTTAAAAATCATACTAAGTTTCAACTTCAAACGGGATTATTCCTTATCTTCTATAAGTGCAATATCAATAAAACAATGATTTCTTCACGATCTCCATTTATAAATTTTCAAACAAATATATGAGCGTTACGATCGTATGCAAGTTTTTTGATAACAAGCGTGAAAAGAAACGGACAGATGAAGTAGCCCTGGTGAACACCATTCTATATATTTGGATGTACTACATGTATGTTCTTGATTAATCAGAAAAAAAGAGGAGACGCATTTGCATATTAACATAACATCAACTTATGTAAATATCCCTCTGTCGGTTTTACGACATTTTGGCATGACCCAATTAGATGATGGATGTAATATGCCTACCAGTTGAAACACCACAAGCAGTCGTTTTATAAGATATAGTTTTTAAAACGTAACTACTGGCAAATTTATTATTATCATTTCATCACTCAACAGAACTTAAAGGTGCATCCATTGTGGTTCATAAAGCTTTATTTGGCCTTAAGACATTCCAACACACCAAATGTGCTGTTTACAGTACAAATAAATTCACTCAGCTTGCATATTTATCCCCAATCGCCAAATATATCGTAATTACTAGTTTCCAATTAAAATCGAGTAACACAATTATGCATGTACAGAAACCGAACCTGCGCGTCCCATTTACATGCACAGTAGTTAATATTTAGACCTATTAAACATTCTAAACCCAAATATGTCAGTTTGTCTGTTATAAATAAGATTCCAAAATTACGTTTGAGTCATTAGCGCGTGTTAATTGCGATGCATTGTCCGGTTTTCGATCAGAAATCACTACTTTTACATTCATATCGTCAATATACTGAGTCGACTATCATCAAAATGGTAGTTTTCGGCAATAGACGGTACTTCTCGATAAAGTAACACCCTTTATAACATTTGTAATATATGAACTCCAACAACACAATGGATGTACCTTTAACAGGTATTTTGTCTGTTGACTTTTGTGTTTTCCCGTAATGCTGCCTTGAAAATTCTACATTGTTAGTAAGGCGTTAATGACAGTTATACAATGCATTTGAATTACAGTGTAATGATTACTTTCAATGTAAGGCCTTGTCCTTGTTGTTCTGAACATATGTTTAAGGGATCTTTGTGTGAGTTTGTAACATTTCCCCAAGTAAGGTGGAATCGAACCAGTAAACACAACTCTTGACTAAAAAGGGCCAGTAAGTCTATTACACTTTTTTTTAATGCATCAAATTATCTGTCGTTGATATTTTATGTGTAGTATGTCATCCAGACCCTAGAGCAAAATAATCAATTGACGACCAGTCTAGAAAAAAATAGCAAGTCTTGATTACTCAGCTAAAAAATTAAGGCATCTTTTCGGCTCCATTTTGTATAACTATTTGAATTGTTTGTAAAATGTTGTTGGTAAAAAAAACAAATATTTCTGAGACTAAATGTTAGACTATTTTATGTGTTATAGCTACATTTCTGTGATGATAGGAGGCCAATCTTGAGAATAATTCATTGTCATTTGTGAAACGTTCAACTGCGTTGCACGTACTTTTCCGGTAATTTCAACAGCAATCATGTGCCCACTTTTATTTCATTTGTGAAACAGGTGTCGTGTTTTAACCTAGACGTTATATCCAATTGTTAGAGAAATGCTTTGCGTTTGCACTTGACTATGTGAAAATCGCTCTTTTGAATGTATTTGTTAATAAAATCTCCCATACTTTCTCTGAACCCTTCATTCGCAGTCCTTATATACAGTATAGAATAGGGCTGTGTATTGCCTCAATGTGTGTATTGCGATACGTATTGCTTAACTGTAATGTATTGCAATGCGTACCACAATATATTGCAAGATCCTCTGACAATGAGATATTTCTCAACAAACCATTTTAACAAGTGCCAATGATATTGCAACATGCTAAATGAACTTTACATTCACCTTTTATACTTCATTTTGCAGTTTAAACATGACACATTTGATAAAAAGACTTTTTGATCTTTAAAATGATCATTTGTAATTCAGTCCAACACTCATTCTAGCACTTCAAAATAATTTTCTTAATCTAATTTAAGCTAGTAAATGTGCCTTTTAGAAGAAAAAATGAATCAATTTGACCTAATATTTGTTGGTGCAATATATTGCGGTATGAAAATCGTATTGCAATACGTGTATTGCACAACTCTGTATTGCAATATATTGGTATTGCAATAATATTGCACAGCCTTAGTATAGAACAGCAAGGATTTCATCTTGAACATTATGTTAAGGTTGAATTTACACATACATGATATTAATATTGAGTTCATCTAAATGAATTACAATATATGTCGCAATATAGAATATTCGTATTTTAATATACCGTATATACATACCAAAATCTGAGTGCATTTCTCAGCCGCAACAGATTATCTTAATATTTTACGTACGCTTTGGCTACAAAGATACTTTTTATTTTGTTAAATATCTAATTAGATCCTTGATCAATATCAAGATCCTTGACCAAAGATATGTTCACAATCTTCACACTGTTTAAAAAGCAACAATCACCACGTTAAATGTGTATGCAAATCTCCTTCTTTATAACTGAGGTGCAAAAGAAAGTATATCACTCAGTTGTATTTATCATATGTATAATTTTCAAAGTCACATATCTCGAGTTTTCGACGTCGTATTAACAAACTGACTAGTTTGGCAAAAACATTAAATCAGTCAAAGAATACCGCTACGCAGTTTTTTTTTCTTTTTTTAAAATTTAAAAATTTTAATTTTAAAATTCCACCAAATTAATTTTGACAAAACACAACTGTTCATTGACATATAAGACATACTCTGTTTGAAAATCAATAAATGTCCCTCGTCCTGCACACATTTACAACATTTTGAACATGGTAGGGGTCATGTTGGTGTAAATTTCATTTCTTACCCCCGTCTACTTTAAATAAGGATATTTAAGTTAAAAAATAAAACAGTCACTAATTAATTCATTCAAACTACTGCCGAAAGGTGTTATTGTGTCGTGCCATAATCAAATGCATCTTATTTCTTTAACATATTGAATTAATGGAAAACAACTGAGTGATATACTTTCTTTTGCACCTCAGTTTAGTTAAATATACAATAGAAACAAATGATATTGTTTACTTTGACATTGCCTTATTTTCCGAAAATCTACGTTTATGTTGTCGATGTCTTACTGATTTTTATGAAAGTAACATACCTTGCTGTCTGAAGTTATATTTCAAAGTTGTCGTTGTCATGAGATGGGTACAGAAATAATTAAGGATATAAGAATAAGTTAAGCGTGATTTTTATTATATGACGAGCAGTGAAATACCGGGATTTATCAGTGAAATAAACTGTCTATCAAACTACAGTGAAAATAACTTATATTTTCACTGCGAACGGTGACTGATATAATTTGACGTCATAAAACAATGGTCTCGCGCGGCGTTTTGGCTTATGACGTCACAGTGTTACTGTGGTGACGGACTGTTCCTTGCGGCCGCTTTGCGTGAAAACGACCCTTTTCGGACGTAATTACATGGATAATATCATATAATAAATAGAATATCCGTCAATTCTTGACAAATACCATGTTTATCTCATCTCGTGAGGTAGAAAAGTTATATATTTTCACTCGTGGCTGCGCCACTCGTGAAAATATAACCTTTCTACCTCACTCGATGAGATAAACATGGTATTAGTCAAGAAAAGACAGATATCCTCTATATATTTAAATTAAAATTCATAAATTTTATCAATTTCATTATTAATTTACAAGGACATGAACAAATAGTATATAGATCTACTTGCAAAATTCAAAATCGCGATTAAGAAAAATGCGATGGTGAATAAGAGGGATTCGAACGTGTGACGATACCATCTTCGTTTGAGCTAAGTTACGTCCCTTAGAACGGAGTTCTCTTGCGGAAGAGAACAGAAAAGTTGATGAACCGGAAAGAGGGAAAGATGAAAATGAAAAAGGACCCCGAGGTGTTGCCAGATAGAGTAGAAATAAAAGAACTATGGAAATTAACATGCAAAGAGACATTTAATGTTCTATGTGTGGGATCTCTATTCAGGTAACATTCAAATCAAATAGGATTCTAGTCAATAGTCAAATAGGATAGTCAACGATGTCAAAACAATCATTTTACAGACGCTTCTATCACTTGAGTGAACAATATTATTTTTATGTTTGTGTCTATATTAATTGTCAAATCACACTATATAGATTTATCGGTTACATTTGCTGACATAATAAGTTTTTGAAGTTTATGGAACTGTATCCAAATTAATCGCCAAAATTGGTGAATTTTTATCCTATTAATTGCTACCAAATTCAGACTAAAGAAGGCCATGTTTGGTAACCAACATCCTTTGTTTTGGCTGTAATGCACAATCCCAAGTGCAACCATGCCGTCGCTGTTAATCTCACTGTGACACTCATAGCGTCACACGAAAGATTGTCTTACTTAATGTGGTAATAGACAAAGGGAAGTAACTCCATTGAGATAAATTGATAATCCTTTATCCTAGATATTACTTCTTTATTAAGATTTTCTGGATAACAACTTCTTTAATGGGAAAAATATACGACGTTTCGGAGTACATACTCACTCCTTCATTAGGTGGAATGTTATGAAGGAGTGAGTATGTACTCCGAAACGTTGTGTATTTTCACATAAAGAAGTTGTTATCCTGAAATTCTTCATGTTCTTATGTATACTACTTCTAAATGCCCTTCAAATACCTACTTCTTTATTGACAGACGAAATGGGATGACGCTTGTAACAGGAGGAGAGGACGCCATAGTTCACTGTTACAGTCTGGGTCCATCTGGAAAACCTTTGTCAGATGTACCTCAGGTATAATAATGTTTTTATTTCAATATATTCGCTTGAAAGCAAGTTTTGATTTGGAAAACATGCATGTCAACATTTGTTCCATGTTACCCAGTGTTTAAAGGATGATAACCCACCTGAAGATTGGTGGTTAGTTTCCAATGGGTCCTGTTTGTACTGTTTAGATTTTTTATAAACTTAACATTTACATAGTGACATCAGATGTCTAAGAATATTTTTTAGAATTGTAGTTTAGACTCAAAAGTTATTTCGCTGGATCTGCCTGGTTCAGAAGTTTGCATATACAAATTATATACTATCGGTAGTAATATAAATAATATATTTACTTGGTGAATGGAACATTGTTATGTCATTAAATTGAACACTAGCAAAATTGCCAGTTCAAATACTGCTATTTAGGATGGAACAATTGCAATAATTGAACTCACATACTACATATTATATCCCATTGCATGTATATTTTCAGACAACTCTAGAAACTAAGGGAGGCCCTATCCAAACGATGACCATCCACGATGTGACGAAGTTCTACCACAACGATCTACTGGTAGGCGACTCCCTGGGAACGTTGACCGTCATCTGTAATCAGCAGATCCTCAGTCACCAGGCAGTGTCGCCGAGTAGTATCAACGCACTCCAGATCTACGGGGACGCTGGTAGGGTTTGGTGGATTCTCTTCAGAATATCAGTTACTAGTTGATGTTCTTCAGCATTTGATATGATATCATGTAGTATATTCACAAGAATATAAACCTGGGCCTAGATTTCTGAGGCTCTCTTAGACCCAACATAGTCGTATGTACCATTCATTAACATTGACTTGTGACAATCTTTGTGCTAAGAGGGGTTTGTAATGTAGGCCCTTGAGTCTATTTTCTTCTGCATCCCCTTACTCGAGAGGAGACTCAGTTTCTCTTTGAGATCCCCTCTGCGTGTTTTTATTCAAGATATACTGTACAGTAGTTACTAGACTTTTGAGTGACCCTCATATAAAGCGCAACATCTTAGCAAATTTATCTGCATTTTGCAGGAAACTGAGCACTTGCGCTATCAGCAACATAATGTTATTGATACTTAGGAAAATAAATGAATAGTTGATTGTATATTGCTTTGCAGTTGGTATGTCGTCGGTGATAGTGAGTAATGACACAGGAATGGTGGCCTCCGTACTGCCACAGAGTGATGACTGGAAGATCAACCTCAACAGCTTCGCTAGCATCCCTGTCGTGAGTTCTACTATCATCATTAGACAGAATGATTTAGTACAGAAAGAAAATAAGTAAAGGAAATATTTTATTGACATGGAATTAAATTATTGAACTCTTTACAAAATAACATTTTACCCGCTAATGCACTAAAATACTGGGTTTGCCTACAATTCTGGTTTCTGCATTTAAGTAACACCCAGAAATGATAATTATTAAACAAGTTTAGTTAAAAGTTTATTTGAAATATTTCAAAGTACAGATGCTATAACTAAACAGACGAAATAAAGAAAATAGTTGAGATGTTTTTGTTTCTTGTCCTCAGAATCCAGCTGTCAAGTTGAAAGTGACAAGTTTATTGACAGCCGAGCTGAATGACCAGAATGGGAAGTCATGTCAGTATGTTCTGGTAGCGGACAACACCAACCACCTCTATATCCTCAACCAGGGCTTCCCAGTCATGGTCCTCACCCCTCCAGCTACAGTCACCGCTGTAAGATCGATATCTTGTATTGGAACTCCTCATTGTAGGATGTGTTCATGTATTTAACTCTGTGATGGAGTTTCCTCTCAGTTGTTAACAAGTGGACTATTCTATGTATTAATTATACCCCCGGGGGGTATATAGCAGTCATTCCGTCCGTCCTTCCGTCCTTCCGTCCCTCCGTCCTTCCGTCCGGTCAATTTTCTCAAAAACTGTCAAAGGTACATCAACCAAACTTTGTACAGATGTTAACCATGTTCTTCCGATCGGGCACAGACAATTTACAATTTTCTGAGATTGATATTTTTTGTCGTTTCCATGGAAATGTCACTTTTTGGACTTAGTTTTATTGTGTTCAATGGGGACAAGTTTTCTCGGATACTGTTCAACCTAGGTGAATGAAATTTTGGTTGTGAGTACTCATGACCATACTCTTTATCGAGTTCGAAAACCAGTTCCAAAATATTATTTTTTACGGAGTTATGGCCGTTGAATCCGAAATTGAACTTCGTACCAGAAGAACTGTGATGCTCCAATGGGGACAAGTTTTCTCAGAAACTATTACATCTAGGTGAATGAAATTTAATATGGAGGTAGTCCAGATGATACTCTTTATCAAGTTCGAAAACCAGTTCCGAAATATTATTTTTTATAGAGTTATGGCCCTTGAATCCGAAATTGAACTTAGTTCCAAAAGATCTGTGATGCTCCAATGGGGACAAGTTTTCTCAGAAACTATTACATCTAGGTGAATGAAATTTAATATGGAGGTAGTCCAGATGATACTCTTAATCGAGTTCGAAAACCAGTTCCCAAATATTATTTTTTACGGAGTTATGGCCCTTGAATCCGAAATTGAACTTAGTACCAAAAGAACTGTGATGCTCCAATGGGGACAAGTTTTCTCAGAAACTATTACATCTAGGTGAATGAAATTAATATGGAGGTAGTCCAGATGATACTCTTCATCGAGTTCGAAAAAAAATTCCGAAATATTATTTTTTACGGAGTTATGGCCCTTGAATCCGAAATTGAACTTTGTACCAAAAGAGCTGTGATGCTCCAATTGGGACAAGTTTTCTCGGAAACTATTACATCTAGGTGAATGAAATTTTACATGTAGGTAGTCCAGATTATACTCTTCATCGAGTTCACAGTCCAGTTCCGAAATATTATTTTTTACGGAGTTATGAAGTCCTTGAATCTGTAATTGAACTTGGTACAAATTACTGGTGTGATGCCCTAATGGGAAAAATTAAGTTACCTGAAAAATATTACATCTGGCTGAATGAAATTTGTAATAACAGTCAGTTCCTAAAATTATTTTGGACAATAATATGATGCTTGAAGCTGTTTTTTAAACATAGTAACCTTCACATCTATAATTCTCAATGGACGGTTAGCGGATGGCGGGGGTATGTGAGCCATGCTCACTTTTTTCTTGTTATATATGTATCCATTTTACATTCCCTACAATCCACTGATGGAGTAAGTATATTCTGAAAATTCAGTATGTTCGCAATAACGAAATTGTTATCCAGCAAATCCTTCACTGCTTTTCCGATCGACATCTTTTAATTTAAATTCAATATAAAGCATAAACCTTTTGTTTCCATCTTCTACATTGACAACTTGTTTTTAAATCAGCATTCTACAGGTTTTTCAATGATGATACTGAACACTCTTTCATTTACCAATAAAATGTCCTTGACTCGACAGATGAGCGAGGGGAGATTTGTGGGCACCCAGAAGCTGGACCTGCCGTCCCCTGGTAAAGACGCTCCAGTCCCCCCACCATCAAGTACCGGCAACCAGGTGGCGCTAGGAACAGACACTGGCGCCATCTATCTTCTTCACAACTTCACAGTGAGGCTTCATGAGATGATTTTTTAACCAATGGAAATCAAATGTTCAAAGATTACTTAGCAAAAGTCGATGTGAACAAGTTTTGTATGTCTTTCTACTGATGTCATTGCTCTTCCTACTAAATGAAACTGGCAGGTATCTAGTCCTAGAGAATGAATTAAAATTCCTTCTCATTTGTCCTGTTTATAAGGGCTTTTTAAAGTGCAAAGTTCTGTAAATGTAGACAAAGGAGATGTATGATCCTGCACATGGCAGTAAATGAACACTAAATAGTCTACTTTCCTGAAAATGAAGGTCAAACTAATCCTCCTCCTCTCCAACAGATAACGGTGGATGAGTTCGCGAATGCTCAGAGCCCAATAACCCGACTAGACACGCTGTCTCGGCCGGACCATGACAAGGACATCCTGCTGTGTTGCGGTCACTTCAACCAACTCAATGTGTACCAAGATGGCCAGGTAAGCTCTCGGTTTCTATCATCACCTCCATTACCATCCACTTGTTCATAAAGCATATACCCAGCTTACTGGACAATACGTTGTGAAACAATATTTCCGAAATAGCTCTAGCGAGAGTTTTCTTTATAGGACAATGCTTTTTACTGTTTATGAAATATGCTTGAACCTTCGTAGCCTGAAACTCTGATTATGTAAATGTTCATGGTCAAATTTTGAGAAAACCTAAGCTCCCAGGCCAAAAGTAACCTGGCTGCAGACTGTAAGGTGGACCTTATTTCATACACTGGTGTTAATTATGATGTGCTTTAACAACAAGCAATTGTAACAAACACGGCTGGAGTTTCAGAGTGAAGAAAAACCTGTTCAAGTAACATTTAACAGTGTTATTGTGGTGACCTAGTTTAAACCATTTGATCTACAAATCATTTCAGTTATCCTTCTGGAATAATCACATGTACCGTTGATGTTGCAGTCTATGGTGAAGTTTCCGACCCCTGACTGGGTGAACACTATGGCTGTGGCTGATATAGACGATAACGGTGTTCCGGAGGTGCTGCTTGGATGTTTGGACAATTCTATACATGCCATCAAAGTGCTGTCATGACCAATGTGGAGAATAATCACTGTGACTTCTCAACTATATGAAGCAAACGTGGAGGAAATTCTTGGGTGGTTAACAAAGAGAAAGCAACTCTGTCGAGTCTTCAAATGAAGACTGAGTTAAGGAACTTTCAAAACACCATGGAGCAACCGAGACCAGACATGCATTCACTAGCAGTCCCCTGGTCAGCGAACCACAAGAGAGAGAAGCAGTGTCAACTAACAGGTTACCTTACACTAGAGCATCTCATCTGTGATGTACAGGGTTCATGTGCACTCAACACATGATTCTTTGGTGTGTTCTTCAAGTTTATCCTTTCAAGTGGATACAGCTTTCTTGAAATTTAGGAAATGAACATTATATAAAAACAGCCAGGCTGCTTCTGGGTAACCATTAATAATTAGAAATCTATCAAAAACTATAAATGACATCCAGAATCTCTATCAATATAGGGCAAAGATAAATGCAGCTTCTAAATATCCAAGAAACCAGGTTTCTGTTCATTTCACTTACAATGTCCTGGAAATTTATGATTTATTTCAGTGGAAAAAGTGTGTTTGTATCATTACTAAATAAAGCACACACAAAGAGCTAGAGAAAAGAAACTGCTTTTCTGCCATGGAGACTAAAGTAATGAAGTCAACAGCAACATATTTCTTTACGGACTAGTATAGAGATACTAACATTAATTATTTCAATAAATCAAATATTTTCATGATGAAATAAGATGTTCTAGCTATTTCAGGTTACTGAAATTGAGTACTTCAGTCTTTTCTGGAACTCTGAATGTTGACAAATGTGCAGAAATAAACTAAGAAACAATTGAGACAATCTCTTTGACTTGTTATTTTTATGACATATTTATTAGAATCACAAAAGTACATTTAACTGAAGACTTACAAAATATCACAGTGACTTGAAGGATTTAATTAGATAAGCACTGACACTCCAATTTGAAGTGGGACATTTCTTTAACTCGACCAACATACAGCACATTCATACAATACATCATGAACAGTCAGTCAAACAGTTCAGTATCTCCGTGCTCAACAACTATGTATGATCTGAATGATGATAACATGACTGCATTTATTACATTAATGCCAATTAATTGAAACGAGACTCACAATCAGAAGTTCAATAAATACTCAACAAAATTAGTTGAGAACAGTTATCTTATTTCAATATTTAATGAATTATATTGATGATATATTAAACACTTTTACTTCAAATACATAAAATTGGGATGGCCTTTAATTTTTATGTTGAGTATATATATATATCTATATATCTATCTCGTGCTAAAGGAAATATGTTTTATCGAGTTATGGAGAGGCAGTAATGTAAAAAAAAAGACTTTTAAACATTAACATTCAGCTGATGATGAGACTTGCAAGAATGAAAATTGTTGCACAATATGTCTCCCTGCTATCCCAAGACGCAAGTGTGCATTAGTCCATTGTGAATATACGTGATGCGATGTCATCAATAACCCAATCGATCCCCTCGAGAAGGTGTTCCCCTGTAACAGCGCTGCAGTCCTGAATCAACCAGTGATGTGTCTTGATACTGTCCAGATCCATGGCCTGAAATCATCAACCACATACACTATACAGTGTTATGTCATAAACTGGGCTAGATATCATCAACCACATACACTAATATACAGTGTTATGTCATAAACTGGACTAGATATCACCAACCACATACACTAATATACAGTGTTATGTCATAAACTGGACTAGATATCACCAACAACATACACTAATATACAGTGAAATGTCATAAACTGGATTAGATATCACCAACCACATACACTAATATACAGTGTTATGTCATAAACTGGACTAGATATCACCAACCACATACACTAATATACAGTGTAATGTCATAAACTGGACTAGATATCATCAACCACATACACTAATATACAGTGTTATGTCATAAACTGGGCTAGATATCACCAACCACATACACTAATATACAGTGTTATGTCATAAACTGGGCTAGATATCACCAACCACATACACTATACAGTGTTATGTCATAAACTGGGCTAGATATCACCAACCACATACACTAATATACAGTGTTATGTCATAAACTGGGCTAGATATCACCAACCACATACACTATACAGTGTTATGTCATAAACTGGACTAGATATCACCAACCACATACACTAATATACAGTGTTATGTCATAAACTGGACTAGATATCACCAACCACATACACTATACAGTGTTATGTCATAAACTGGACTAGATTTCACCAACCACATACACTATACAGTGTTATGTCATAAACTGGACTAGATATCACCAACCACATACACTAATATACAGTGTAATGTCATAAACTGGGCTAGATATCACCAACCACATACACTATACAGTGTTATGTCATAAACTGGACTAGATATCACCAACCACATACACTATACAGTGTAATGTCATAAACTGGACTAGATATCATCAACCACATACACTAATATACAGTGTAATGTCATAAACTGGGCTAGATATCACCAACCACATACAGTATACAGTGTAATGTCATAAACTGGACTACATATCACCAACCACATACACTATACAGTGTAATGTCATAAACTGGACTAGATATCACCAACCACATACACTATACAGTGTAATGTCATAAACTGGGCTAGATATCACCAACCACATACACTATACAGTGTAATGTCATGAACTGGACTAGATATCATCAACCACATACACTATACAGTGTAATGTCATAAACTGGACTAGATATCACCGACCACATACACTATACAGTGTAATGTCATAAACTGGACTAGATATCACCAACCACATACACTATACAGTGTAATGTCATAAACTGGACTAGATATCACCAACCACATACACTATACAGTGTAATGTCATAAACTGGGCTGGATATCATCAACCACATACACTATACATTGTAATGTCATAAACTGGACTAGATATCACCAACCACATACACTATACAGTGTAATGTCATAAACTGGACTAGATATCACCAACCACATACACTATACAGTGTAATGTCATAAACTGGACTAGATATCACCAACCACATACACTATACAGTGTAATGTCATAAACTGGACTAGATATCACCAACCACATACACTATACAGTGTTATGTCATAAACTCATAAACTGGGCTAGATATCACCAACCACATACACTATACAGTGTTATGTCATAAACTGGACTAGATATCACCAACCACATACACTATACAGTGTAATGTCATAAACTGGACTAGATATCAACATAAGCCCTTTGGCACAAGGCTAGTAAAGATTCAAGAAATTTAGCATTCAGCCCACAATAAAGACGTTATGAAGAAAATATTGTTTTCTGACGTATTCCAATTCTAAATGCCTCTTAAAGACCTGATATTTATGAATAAAAAAACAAGGAATATCGAAGGAAATAACAATTCCAAAGCTAATTCTATTTCCGCTCACCTTTCTGATTTCATCAGACGACAACGCTCCTGGTAGATCCTGTTTATTTGCAAACACCAGTAGCGTGGCCCCAGCAAGTCTCTAGAAAACAGAGCAGCAAGATTAGTGTTAAGTATTTACTGCTATCTATATGACACAACACTAAAATAACAGAAATGGACTGGCAACCTTCATTCCCTACCTTGCTAGTATTGTGCATTTTCTTGGCTCTATTGCAGTCATTGATTTTGATCCTTTTGTGTAGAGAGAAACTAACATCTTCCCCTTATAACTCGTGACTCAAACAGTGATATCTTGTGATTTGACTACCGGTTATACAATGTTAATCTTGTAAGGCAAAAATGGAGTAATTTTACCATCACAGAATGCAGTATTTCGATCATATGAAGAGGCAAACTCTCTACCAATTTTACCATTTCATGAGAAATTACTTGTATACAGAAAATAATGACTTTACATAAAAATAGGACCATTGGCTCTGTAGCTCATGATAATTTTAATCTTACATAAGACATGCATTTGGAAAAAGTACAATGTATAATCCACATAGACCAGACCAAGGCATCTGCACAGGATTTAGGATTTCCTTTAGGATTAAGAATCCCCATTGGCCGAGGAGTCTGTACACAACATTTCAGCTTTTGAGAGCTTTTTGTACTGGAGAAGAAGATGAAAATAGCCTTTAAATCATGACCCCTATAGCCCATTTTGGGGGTCACAGGGTCACCAAATTTCGATTTAGAATCCCTATTCGCTCTCTTGAGCTTTTTGTATTGTAGAAGATGGACACCATGCCATGCCATAAGCCCATCGCATCTTTCAGGCCTGATGAGCTAATTACACAGAATGTATATTTAGTACTTAGCATAGTATATGTGATTATTTCTGTAGAGAGTGTAAAGCTGACCGACCTCCTCTTGAAGGAGAGCCTGTAGTTCTTGTCTGCAGTCCTGCAGTCTCATCCGGTCAGCGCTGTCCACCACCCATATCAGCCCGTCCGTGCTCTCAAAGTAGTTCCGCCAGTAGGAGCGTAGAGACTTCTGACCGCCCACATCCCAAACATTCAACTTAAACCTGAAGAGAAATATCATTGAGACGATTCTAGTCATCTATAACATTTCCCTAATTTAGAAGAGAAATATCTCCTGATAAACGTACTGTGAGATCCCTTTTTCAGCTGAGATCCCTTTTTCAGCGAAATGTACAATTGACTATTCAATACAAATTTATTTCAATTAAAATACAACAATATTGTTTTAATGTCACTTGAAATACAATTATAATTAACAACAAATTATTAAAATGTTCATTATAATTTTTAGCTTTATAATAAATATTTTACAAGCATTTTTTAGTTTATTGATGACCTACCCTCGGTGTTCCAGTGTTTTAATGTTGAAACCAAGAGTAGGTGATATTGTATCTATGTCTTCTCCATTGAACTTCTTCAATATTGTTGTCTTTCCAGCATTGTCCAACCCTCTTTGTATGTTAAGTTTAACTTGGCATTGTTGGCATGAATGATTAACTAACATAATAATTAAAATGCCTGTCATTTAACAAAAGACAGAATAACTATTCTCGGTAACTATATAATTAAAATACATGCAAAATAAGAAACTCACCAATTAACGAACTAGAAATAAATAATTTCAGGTTTTTTTTATGATGAATTATGATTGTTACAAATCAACATGAGTTAAAAAAATAAATAGTTTGATTTGTGGCTTTTTCTTGTGACAAACCATTCACTTTGTCAATAACATTAATTACAAATAGAAATGCACTCTTGACTATGATCTATGATAACCAAGTCAATAACTGCTTAGGATATTAGGAATTTATTTGCTGAGCATTATGTTATAGATATAACTAGTGATAGCCACAGTAAAAAAAGAACTGTCGATCTAGACTAAATAGATGATTGAGATGTACAGATTCATATAAATAAATGGTTCTCTTGGATACAACATCAATAGTCGAACCTCCTTTTCCTTCTGCTTCATTTTCTTCAATATTGTTAACAACCCCATTCCTTCTTGTTTTGTTGTAGACTGGCAATGCTTAATTAATCTGGTAATTCAAGATAGAAACATCACCGGGTGAATCATTTGCTATTTATCCAAGCAAGGAAGTGGAACTCTTCCGTGTAAGAAGTCAAATTTGAATGATGGAATTGATTTTAAAACGGAAAAGAAATAATAATGTTCTAGATACAAATTATAACAGAGAAACATTACAATTATTTTCGTATTTCCAAAATTGAACGTAAATTGTTTTATTGAGATGTATTCAAATCAACATAGAATAATAAAAACTAAATGAACACTTTTAAAATAATGATAATTCCGTAAAATATCAATGACAAACTTTTAGATAAATCGACAAAATGTACACTTCCGGTTGTAATTTGCACATCCGGTGGTAATAAAAATGACGTTTAGGTTATAAAATATTTAATTTAGCAATGTGTGTCAAATGCCTTATATCGTATTAAATGCATTTCTTCTAATATTTGCTGAAAGAACAATTTAACGGAAATGGCAACGAAGAAGTTGGAAAATATATGGTTTTTCGAAGTATCCGATCCCCAACTCCACCCAAAAGGGTTTACTATCTACAAACTTACCTGCAAGGTGGGTGGAACATCTTACCTGAATACCTATCTACAGAAATGTTCAAGCCATGTTCAAACCCTACTGACACATTTGTAAAATAGTAGATGTAGTTGATTAGTTTGTTTTGTCTACATTCTGCACTGTATATTCTTTTTTTCTTTTTTAAAAAATGAATAGGGCCTGTGTCGAAATAAAACAAAACTGTCTCCAGGTTGGGGAAACATAATGAACGGGATATTTTATCCCAATTGGCTTTGGGATACATTTATACATATTTCTCAATATTTCAAAAACGTTACATTTCCGCAAAAAAGTGTTTTATTTAATCATAATGAGGAACAGTTAGTGGTCCTCTTCAGCTTTTTAGTGGTAACTGAAATAAGCCTATATCATGTCCAGGAATAGAAACTTTTCTTAACATCAGACTATTTGTTACAATCTACTATAGATCATTGGAATTTGATGACAATGTCATAGATTTTTAATAACAGTTTGGAAGGAAAAAAAAAGACTTTTATTTAACTGACATTTTGCAGCTAATGTGCAACAATTTTTTTCACGAGGCATTTTTTTTTATAAAGAGAAAAAATAAGAGCCTTATAATATCACAACTTCATTCCAATTACTGTCCTTATGCGGAAATGCACCATGTTCATTTAAAATCAGAAAATATATTATTATTTCCCGATCGGGGTATATTAAATGAGATATCCCAAACAGGATATTGTAGGCCGATCGGGATATAATATCCCTTTTAGTGGGTTTCCCCAACCTGGTCTCATCATGTTTTGCCACCAAAACAGTGAATACTATAATGAAACATGAAGCATGATGCTACTGGAAATATGTTGTCAAATTTAATCACAAGTTAATGAAGAAATGTTAAAATAATGATCTGTTTATTCAATCCTGTGCCTGATTTGCGAAACCTGGACACTTTCAAGAATTTTCATTGACACTAGAACACTGTAACTTATATTTCCTTCTTTTGTTTTTTCTCTCCTGCCTTTTGACATGTATAAGAGGTACTGTATTCGCCGTCCCTCTCACTATAATTGCCCCCTCAATACATTTTTAACCCAGAATAAAGCATCAAAATTAGCCTCCTCTCATACTATTCTATAGAATGGTTTTAAATCTGTAAAAGAAGTTATTCATTTTGTCTGACTGATGTTTTTCTGTACTTCTGGAAAAAAGAGTAATTTGTTTTTCACATACCTTTAATTGTTTCTTTTATTCCATTTCAGGTGTTTCCCATCAGTGAACCAGAACGTCTTACAGAGGCAAGAACATTTCCATCACTTTGGTGTCCAAATTTTTAAAGAATTTACAATCTCTATCGTGTTTCAATTTGTGAACCATTTCCTTGCAATAGATGATGAAGTTATGTTCTTATCATAGTTTAATCTTTTTTATACATCATTTCAACTTACGTACAATTCATGTATTTATTGTCAGTGAAGCAATGCTATAAATCTAATTTTAATGCACTTGAAAATATGTAACATTTTTTATTTGTTTCATTTTATTACAATATTTCAGGTGGTAATATGGAAGAGATACAACGACTTTCGGCAGTTGCACAAAGCTATGCTCAATCTCCACAGGGCTTTGCATAGAAGGGAAGAATTTCCACCATTTGCAAAACCAAAATTATTTGGTAAGAATTTCCATATGGTAAATTATCTTTCTATCTTTATAATGAGTTTAATGGATGTTATAATTAGACTAATTTGTTTGTCTTAGATTTATAACCATGATTTGGTACAGAATATGTTAGTTTGATAGTCTTTGAAAAATGAAATTTGATGTATTTGATCGATTAACGATTCCCAAGATAATATATTTATGTCAGTAACCTTGGTTTCAGGTCGCTTTGATGATGAGGTCATCGAAGAAAGAAGACAAAGTGCTCTTGACCTATTGAACTTTCTAGGTAGATTCTCTCACCTGTATAAATCCCAGGTGTTTGAGAAATTCCTGTTGGTGAGTGTATATTCTCTGTGATCACATGAAACTCATTAGTCAAACAGTAATCCTTTTCACTTTAGGGAACAATGGTTTGAATTAAATGCAATTTTTTTTTTTAATTTCCTGTTTAAGCAATCATTCAATTGAAATTGAAATTTGGTTATGGCATGCTGAAGAGGTATTTTTCCTTTTAAAGATTTGTTCATTAAACACAAATTACAAATATGTGGTTCGCATATATATTGCTCAGCCTGTTTGTTTGGACCATTTCTTGAGCATGGTATATCTCTAGTTCTTTTCTTCAGAAACTCTTGATCATAGATTCTAATGTAAAAATAAACATTGGTGGATCAGCCTACTTTGTTACTTTTATATGAATATCAATGCCTTATAAGCAGTTTTCATATATATTTTTTATTTCAATATAGATCAGTATTTCCCACGCACGCTGTTATCGTCCTATAAACGTGCCAAGTGTCTAGCAGCATGATAATACATGTAAGAAAACAGTAAAACCTGTTGGATGTACCGGTAGCACAATACAACTTTAACACTATTCTTGTGTTTTGTTGAATGTGACGCTGATATTCTCCCCTCTTTCAGGGTGGAAAAGTTACCCAGGGGGCCGCTGGACCTCCAGCACTGCGCCCTTCCAAGTTGGACATTCTGTCAGGGGACAAGGGGAAAGGAAATCCCCCTCCTGATGTGGTGCCTGTCCTGGTTACTAAGCAACCAACGCTGGATAATGCTGATGGTGACGAGGTATCAGAAGAACCGACGCCCACCTCAGAAAAATCATCCTTGTCTGTCAATGGAGGAACAGAAGAGTAAGTTGATGTATTTTTTGTGATCTATGTTGGCTGATTGAAATACCTTTAGAAGATGAGTACATGAGACAGGCAAGGCAGGTCTTTGATGGCAACTTGTTTATTGTAACCAAAATATACAGTGTATATGTTCCCTTATAACTTGCATGAGACAGGTCTTTGATGGCAACTTTCTATAGTTCAGAAAATATACAGACTTACGGAGTATGTGTTCCCTCATAACTTGCTAACACTCAACTGATAAATCTTACCCTGAAATGTTCTTCCAAGGAAAGGAGTTTACATAAAACAATCTTGATGTTTCATTCTATCCATGTCATTTGGAAACCTTGATAACATTTAGTTATTAATTTTAACCAATTCTTTCATTCAAGTAATTTTAAGTAATGTTAAGGAAATGATATTGAAGAAAATTTATGAGATGTTATAAAGTTGGTATGAATAGTCATTTTGGGAATGATTTTGATTATTTCCTCCAGACAGCGTATCCTTGAGGGTACATGGAACTTCCCCCAACCACCGGACAACATCAGCCTGGATTCCTCCGCTTCTTTCGGTGAGGCAGGAGATACAGATTTGGATTCTCCACTAGGGACGTCGCTACCAGATGCAGACATGACATTATTTGATCCTCTTGCATCTGATAAACCGAGTGAGTTGGAGTCGAGTATGACGAGAAGCAACAGTTGGCTGGTCACTGCCCTGAATACTTGTGCCCAGCTGGAGGAAGAGGAGGAAGGAGAGAAGCCGACAGAGACAGGAGAGGACGAGACACCAACCACACCACAAGTTGACTCAGAACTGACCACACCAGTCAGCGGACACGAGGATGTAACATTCGATATCGGAGATTTTGATCCCTTGAGAGAGCGGACAGAATCCAAGGTCGAATGTGGTAAAGGGGACATCGACCTGTCTTTACCGTCTTCTCCTCGCACGTCTGTCAGTTCTACGAGCAGTTCCCAAGTTCCCACCTGGACTCCCAGGTCAAGTTCAGAAAGTCCTGCACACGTCCCAAACTCTTTAACAGCAAGTCCCGCTCGGGTTGGATCACTTGCAGCAAGCCCAGCCCACAAAGCCAGCTCGACATCGACAAGTCCTCGGAAGATTGGTTCATCCTTGGCGTCAAGTCCTGCACATCGGAGTGGGTCACGCTCAGGGTCTCGGAGCCACACCCCGAGCCCGGCTCGAAAGAGTCGCTCGGGGACTGGAAGCAGTGTTTCAAATATGGACCTTGGCGGGAAAGAAGACTACATATATCTTGCTGCACATCAGATTTGTCTCGCCCAGGAACACGAAGCTAATGCCAGCTACGAACTTGCGTTTACGTGTTACAAGACTGGTGTCGGAATACTGCTGCAAGGGGTTCAAGGTATGTTGGTGTATTCTCACGACTCCTCCCAAATTTTAGATATGATACAAGGATAATACGAAGTACAATACATATAATATTGAACAATTTGATTTCAATGAAGTTGAACAGGAGGTTTAATATCACTAAGGTTTAACATTAATTAAATTCAATCATAAGGACATACAAAATAATATATGCTACAGTCTTCATCATTGGTTTTGACATTTCTTAAAGTTGTTTTATGTTATTAGGCCCTCAGTGGCATCCGTGTAAGGATCCAAATGACATCGCTCCAAGTTTCTGTTTGCAATCTGAACATCGATCACTAAAGTATTAGTTATAACTTGAATAACTGAATTGTGCACATACGATGATACTGCATGTAATCCAGGTGACAGTAACAAGTCTCGTCGAGATGCAGTGAGAAGGAAGACAGCACAATATCTGATGAAAGCTGAGGATCTTTACAATCTTCACATGGCTCAGGAGACGGCCGACGAACGCAGATGGGCCTCGGTAAGAATTGCCCTCTTTCCTTGAGATTGTCTAAATAATTAAGCTGCTAAATTTATAAGTAACCAACCATTATTCAACGACAAACCTCCATGAATTGCTGATTCAGAAAATCTTTGTTTTTGGAAATGATAATTTATGCTGAACTATGCAAATTTCACTTGATTAGGATGTCTAAAAGAAAGGGGTGGTTTTCAGAGCCTGGATCTTTAGAACAATATTTGTTGACAATTCTTTATTGACTTGCATATTTTGTCATCAAGGGCATTAAATTTGTCATATTGGTTTTTAGTACAATTATGAATCTATTACAATCCAATTTATGTTGTCTGACAGGAATCTGCATTACAGATAATATGTTTTTACTAAAGGGATGAGATAAGATCGGTTGATGCAGACTAGATGTTTATTGTATACCAATTTCAGATTTCAACTTTTGTTTTCTCTATTCTTTGACAGACTGACATCACCTTGTCGCCATCACTTGACCTTGACCCTTCGTTGGCCTTCATCAGAGGTTCCATCTCGGAGCTGCGGAACTACAAGGTGCTCGGGACGGTGGACCGTGTCGTACTGGTCATGGATCGTGCAACAGACGAAACCTACGTCATCAAGGTAACATTGAGATACATTTACATATTCCTCTTCTTCAGACCACCTTAACCCTTACGTTGCGTATATATATTTTACCATTTTTAGCCCCTGTGGCGGAATTTACAGGCTCGCAGCTCGCAGCTCGCAGCAGTAGTTTGGGCTTTGGCACTAACTAGCTCTGCTGGCGGAATTTCCAGGCGGCGATTCCGGTATCGTTTTTACAAAATATACCGCATCTACATGGCGAATAAGGACTATATACGGGCGTTCAATACAAATTCAAGTAGCGAAACCCGTACACAAATGGCTAATTCACACTCGAAACTTTGAAAGAATTTTCTATGTTTTTTCGTTTTTATTCTATTACTTTCGAAAGATTGTCTTTTATTCGGGCCTCGTAACATCATAAATACGAAACGAAAAAAATTCCATTTATATACGGAATTGAAGACAAGATGTCTAGCTTCACAATGATATAAAAATTATTAGAATGCGACCTTTGGTTATAATTCTATAGCTATGTAAAGTTTGTCTTTATTCCCACCTATAAAATCCCCAATACTTACAACATGTATGCGGCATTGCAAACGGTCGTTCATCGCACTTTTCCAAGAAATCATAATCTCGAACCAGTTGACAAATAAGCACATGTCAACCCAAATATGGTTATGTTGTTTGACTTTTCAAATAAACGCTAACCTCGAACCATAACTGATGAAAATATGTTGATTAGTTTGTGTGCCGTTTGGTTTCACATGCCTCTCAGAAAGGTAAAATTGTATCTTTATTTCTGTGAATAAATCTGCGCATTTTATATAGAATAAAAGATTATTCTTTTCGGTTTATTGTGATATAAAAATTATGAAAATGCATTCAGTATTTTAGCCTTGATAAATGTTTTAGAAGTTGTGAAAATCGCCGATTGTTTCAAAATTTATGAAGTGTAAACATGACCTTTTTCACAGCGCTTGCTGTGTCTTTATTATTTTTTTGAGATTTTCTAATTTTATATGGGAATGTAGTCCATTGTTTCCCCTTTATTTTGCCGTATTTTTTTTTTAAAACAAACAATTCGCTCACATGATATGAAGTGCGGGAGTAAGGCGAGTTAGCGATTTTTTTCCCGTCTCGCGAGATGCGAGGCAGATAGCAGTCTCGGGCGAGGCAAACCCGAGGCAATACAAACACGTGGGTGAAAATAGCCTCAAGCGAATTGATGCTTCGGGGGCTAAGCCCGACATAATTGGCCTTTTGTAAAGCTAATTATCGATGCGTTACGGGTCAACAATGCACACACAAATTGGTGTGAATTTTGCTTGATATTCCGACCACACACTGAACAAAGCTTTATTCTCATGTCGGGTCGCGATGCGTAAATACAGCCATTCTCATGGGTCGGGTCGCGGACACAATCGACTCGTGACCCGGTATGGGTGATAGAGTATACTTAGACAGACGTGAATTATTCTAAGTCTTGTATCCGGGATCCGTATACAGACACCTAGGAATCGCTTATAGCCCGCCCGGATAATTCCGTCGCCCGCATGTTAAGGGTTAAAATATTTATGGATTATTAACAATAGCGACTTTTGAGTATAGATCGTTATAACATTATATTGCTTGAAAACAAAGAAGTTCATCTTTCATAGATATGCTTGTTTTCTCTTTAACACCAACTTCTTGAATGCCTCTGACACAGTTCCTTCTTCTTACAACCTTGATATCTGTTGCTTCCAGACGATCCACAAAGCAGCGGTACAGCCAACCATACGCCTGCCGACCATTCTTCCTCCGAGTTGTCCATACATGGTCAGCTTGTTCAAGTTCTACGAGACCCACAATGCAATCTACCTCCTACTCCAGTACGCTACGGGCGGCAAGCTGTGGACACACATTGGCAGTTACCTACAGAATCAGGACAGTCAAACAGGGGGAGCTAACTCTCCAGTAGGCCTGTACCCGAGAAATAGCAAGAACGTTTATGCTGGGCAGAAGGTCCATCACGATGAAGGTGCTATGGAGTATTCTCAACATCATTCCACACCAAAGAAAGACCCTTCTGAGAAATCAAACCAGCCACCAACCCGGATATCAATAGGTCCTGACACCTCCTGTGGCCGTGCTGTCCATTTCTCAAATCAGGTAAAGTCTCCCGAGGAAGAGCTGGAAGACACGCCAGGCAAGGACACTGATTCTATGAAACCAGACTACCGCCGACTGTCCAGTCTGTCCTCTGACGAGGGTCGGGGTGTGAGTCCGCGGGTCAGCACAGATGGACCTGCTGACACCGGTCTCAACGAGAGTCAGGACTTTCAACAGATGCTTGACCAGACCAAACCTTCTCTTGAGCAGTTCTCCATCAACAGTTTTGATAGTGACGGCTTCACACGTCTAGACAGCAATGTCTCTGACCACATAGAATGCATTCCTGAAGAGAGCTCGCCCTCCTCTCCACCAACAGAACAAATAGACGGACAAGTCTCCGGTGAACCTCACACGGACGATGTATTTCCTAACGACAGTATTAAGAGGGAAGACAGTGGAAGTAACTTGAATAAGGATGAACTCAGCTTCGATGCTCAGAGATTAGTGGCCAGCTCTAAGGAGCTGCTGAAACTTGTGGACCGTGTGTTGGAGGAGTCCGGGGAGTTCGAAGATCACGAAATTGGATCTCCGGATCCGATGACAACATCTTCCCACTCCCATGAGTCCACGGAGCCAAGTATCTATGATTCTCACAAGTTCAATGACAGTGACATTAGTGAATCTGGTGAAGATGCAAGAGATAAATCAAGTTCTCCCAGTGTGGAGAAGCCAGATAAACCGTTCACCTCCAATCTTCCACCAGATTTTGTTTCTTCCGAAGAAACTCCACCCACCCAAACCACATCTAGCCCAGAAAACAGACCAGCCACCCAAACCACATCATCTTCTCAAGAAGCTTCATCCTCCTCCCAACATTCTAAAACTCAGGTCACTAGGAAAATTAGTTTGAGCCGTATGAGCTCGAAAGATCTCACGCGATCTGCGTCATTTGAGTGTGATCTCAAGTCACCCACTAAGAACCGAGCAAGGACAATGTCTGAACTGTTCAGTGAACTGGACTCGGCTAATCCAGAGGTAGTGAAGCTGCCCGAGGCCTGTATCAGAACCTGGGCCGCGGAGATAGTGTGTGCTCTGTCTCATCTCCACGCACTCGGCATCATCTGCAGGTTGGTTTGTTCTCATGTTCTATATGTAAGTCCTCAGTGATAAGAAGGTAGGCAGCAGACAGAATAGATATACAATAGAGTAGATAAAGACCATATCTCAATGTAGAGTTGGCGAGATTTATTATGGTCAACATCTTTATTGTGGACAACTAAAAATTAAGAGTACAATGTGTATGGTTAATCATTCAACGGTTAATTTTCATTGTCCCCCGCCGCAGCGAAGCGCTGAGCGGGGGACATAGTATTCAGCTCTGTACGTCTGTCCGTACGTCTTCTTGTTTTTTGTTAGCGATATCTCATGAACCGCTCAAATTTGGTACCAGTAACCATTAGGGGAATACGCAGACATTTTCAAGGTCATTACGAGACTTTGATTGTTTGTCAAATGTTGTTAGTATGATATCTCATGAACCCCTGCACCTAGAGTCAGTCTTTGTGGAATCAGTCGATTTGGGTGACCTTTACAACTGTGTGTTCATCCTTTTAGTTCATTTCTTAATTGCGGTGGGGGACATGGTCACGTTTGACAATTAATTGTTGTTATTCTTTCAACAAGCATAGTCATAGTGTTTTGTTCTTCTCACTAAAGAGGTTGAGACCACACACTCAAGTTCAGGCACCTATAGGTAGTGCAATTCCAAATATAACAAATATAGCAATGTTCTATGTTTCGGAATACTCCTGAAAGACATGGAAATGTATACAGTTGTTTCTTCATCACTTGTAGTGGCTGGTCCTACAGAGGATGAGACCGAGGAGGCATCGCCTCTCTCTCGTATTTGATTTCCATATACTCAAAGACATGACTATCTTGTATAATGTTACCCAGAGACCTCCACCCAGACAACATATACTCAAAGACATGACTATCTTGTATAATGTTACCCAGAGACCTCCACCCAGACAACATATACTCAAAGACATGACTATCTTGTATAATGTTACCCAGAGACCTCCACCCAGACAACATATACTCAAAGACATGACTATCTTGTATAATGTTACCCAGAGACCTCCACCCAGACAACATATACTCAAAGACATGACTATCTTGTATAATGTTACCCAGAGACCTCCACCCAGACAACATATACTCAAAGACATGACTATCTTGTATAATGTTACCCAGAGACCTCCACCCAGACAACATATACTCAAAGACATGACTATCTTGTATAATGTTACCCAGAGACCTCCACCCAGACAACATATACTCAAAGACATGACTATCTTGTATAATGTTACCCAGAGACCTCCACCCAGACAACATATACTCAAAGACATGACTATCTTGTATAATGTTACCCAGAGACCTCCACCCAGACAACATATACTCAAAGACATGACTATCTTGTATAATGTTACCCAGAGACCTCCACCCAGACAACATATACTCAAAGACATGACTATCTTGTATAATGTTACCCAGAGACCTCCACCCAGACAACATATACTCAAAGACATGACTATCTTGTATAATGTTACCCAGAGACCTCCACCCAGACAACATATACTCAAAGACATGACTATCTTGTATAATGTTACCCAGAGACCTCCACCCAGACAACATATACTCAAAGACATGACTATCTTGTATAATGTTACCCAGAGACCTCCACCCAGACAACATATACTCAAAGACATGACTATCTTGTATAATGTTACCCAGAGACCTCCACCCAGACAACATATACTCAAAGACATGACTATCTTGTATAATGTTACCCAGAGACCTCCACCCAGACAACATATACTCAAAGACATGACTATCTTGTATAATGTTACCCAGAGACCTCCACCCAGACAACATATACTCAAAGACATGACTATCTTGTATAATGTTACCCAGAGACCTCCACCCAGACAACATATACTCAAAGACATGACTATCTTGTATAATGTTACCCAGAGACCTCCACCCAGACAACATATACTCAAAGACATGACTATCTTGTATAATGTTACCCAGAGACCTCCACCCAGACAACATATACTCAAAGACATGACTATCTTGTATAATGTTACCCAGAGACCTCCACCCAGACAACATATACTCAAAGACATGACTATCTTGTATAATGTTACCCAGAGACCTCCACCCAGACAACATATACTCAAAGACATGACTATCTTGTATAATGTTACCCAGAGACCTCCACCCAGACAACATATACTCAAAGACATGACTATCTTGTATAATGTTACCCAGAGACCTCCACCCAGACAACATATACTCAAAGACATGACTATCTTGTATAATGTTACCCAGAGACCTCCACCCAGACAACATATACTCAAAGACATGACTATCTTGTATAATGTTACCCAGAGACCTCCACCCAGACAACATATACTCAAAGACATGACTATCTTGTATAATGTTACCCAGAGACCTCCACCCAGACAACATATACTCAAAGACATGACTATCTTGTATAATGTTACCCAGAGACCTCCACCCAGACAACATATACTCAAAGACATGACTATCTTGTATAATGTTACCCAGAGATCTCCACCCAGACAACATATACTCAAAGACATGACTATATTGTATAATGTTACCCAGAGACCTCCACCCAGACAACATATACTCAAAGACATGACTATCTTGTATAATGTTACCCAGAGACCTCCACCCAGACAACATTCTGCTGGGGGACCAGGGTCACGTGGCCCTCTCTTACTTCTACCAGCTGGGCCAGATCGACAAGCAGCTCGACACGGACTCCATACATCGACTCTACACGGCTCCAGGTAGACCAACTTCACAAACATCTCACACCACTCATCATCACTGACTAGTTTAAGTCTTGCCACATTTCATTAACTTTCTCTTGCTAGTGTAGTGGCACCCTTCATCTGAATTTGATAGTGTGCTGAACTATGCTTGCACAGGAAAGTTATGGAAATGTTGCAAAGCTTAAATTTGCCGGTGATGCGGGGGGATGTTACTGACATGCACTTCACATAAATAAAAAATGTAACATGATTTATTTTTGAAAAAAGATTTTGTCAAATAACTTGAAAGAAAGAAAAGGTTAAGAACTGATATTCTGCTTTGGCATTTTAGAATCCTTGTATCTGAATGATTTATTTCAATCCCAGAAAACAAGAACTTTATGTTTTTAATTAACAATTCAAGATAATTTTGAAGCATAAGTGAGTGGACTGTATTTTACATGATATTTTACATATGCTAGAGAATGGTGAACATTTGTCCCTCTCTATTAAAGAATTCAGCATAATTAGTTATTACCTAATGTTATTAATACCGGTAATAACATTAGGTATACCTTGATGTTCTGTCCCAGTCACTGTTTAGCTTATATGTTAGATCAACTGTCAATATCTATTGCAATATTCTCTAAAACAGCATTCTTTATATTGCTATATACTTGTGTCTGATTCATGTTGGTACGTGATTCAAAATTTTCTTAGCCATCAATCCAAGCTGTAATATTGATACTCCTTTAGCAATAAGAGAACCACAAACACTTGAGACAACGTCATTAGTTTGTAGAAGTTAAAATAGATCTTGGTATAGATATTAAACGTATTTGTTTATTACAGAGGTGTCTTCAATCAACGGTTACAGCGAGGTCAGCGACTGGTGGAGTTTCGGTGCCTTGTTGTACGAGCTGCTCACCGGCAAGGTATGATGGAAGCACTAGGATACTCCTCTCATTGTTTTAGTGATCTTCCCACTATAATTTCAAATCCGGAAGGCGAATTTTCTCATAACCTCATAACAAATTCAATTAATTTTATCTATACTATTTTATCAACTGACCTCCTTAATAGATTTTGTTGTACGATTTTAGGTTTCTGCAAATGCTCTCAAATCAGTGTTAACCCTTATTATCATCGATTTTATCCAAAATTGAATTGAATATCACAAATTTCCTAGTAGGTTAATTTGTGTGTTTACCATTACCTGCTTAATCAGAATATATTCCGGGTATTCAATCATTAGCTCCTGAACAAACTCCTTTTGTTAAAGAGTTATAAATCCTGTCATTCAGACACTCAGAACGATTACTACATATACAAAGTATGTATTCAAAGAGAAATGTATGGATGATGTTTCAGAGTTTGAGTAGTTTCCACCCCGGGGGAATCACGTCCCACACCCAGCTGCACGTCCCCGCCCACGTCTCTACCGAGGGCCAGTCCATCCTGAGGGAGGTGAGGAGACTTACTGTATATCAAGTCTACTCTTATATCTCGTATTTATACATGGCTACGAATATACACATGTCTGCGAATAATTGTTGAGCCTTTCACTTGCCATTAGGCCAGTGTCAAACCTGCTTTCACTTGACCTTATATTTGACTGTGTAAAACATGGCATAATTTTCCATCTTTTTCCTGACAAATGCATACTTCTTTTTCATGAATTTACTCACAAAATGCCATGGATTCAAATGTTTAAAAAATGGTTATATTAATAGCTGGTAAGTTTCCTTGTGCAGGATGGTATGAGTGGTTTAGCTGGCAGACATAACATTACTGTACCTGGGCATCAGGCAATCTTTTTCTACATCCCCTGTCATAAACAATCAGTTGCCCTTTCTTATGGACCCTTTCACTTCAGCCAAACGATAACTTGTGAGATTATAGCTCATTGTGAGAATCCAACATAAGCTGCATATAACCCTTATTTTTGTAGCAGTATGCTGACCCAACAGGAGTTATCTCCCTTACACTGTATTCAAGATGATGTATTAAATAAACATGTCCGACTATACACAGACGTTTCTGTAATTCTATGAAGCTATATCAATTTATACAGAAGCATTCATGACAACTAAAAACTATTTTTTAAACTCAATATTCTGTATTTACGAATGTCATTTATTGTAGTTGCTATGTTACATCTGTTGTAGTTGCTGTGTTGGGACCCCCGAGAGAGACTAGGTTCAGGCCTAGATGGGTCCGAGGCTCTGAAAGCTCACCCGTTCTTCACCGACATCCACTGGAACATCATAGAGAACTTATGATTCACTCCTCGTCAAAACAAGAATAGGGAAGAGGGAAGGGGATGGAGGGTTCACATGGTGTAACGGGGTTCCAACCCCCTGAAACCCTCCATCTGATTCTGTCTGATAGCCCGTTATTCTTAATACCACTCTTGAATACTTTTATTAGGAGCTGTTTTTAAATTGACAAAAAGTTAATCAATCTATAAGTGTCACAGAAGTAAGGTGATATTGTCAGTTATTGCTCACCCATGAAAAACACTAAAGTGTAATATCTTTACTGTAACCCTACAGAAGTGTAATACAGATTGACGTATGCTGCCGTAATAATTTTAAGAGTTGAGTATCTTCAACCGGAAAGTAATGAAAAATGAAATAATCTGTATAATCATAAAGTGTGATGTTATTTTATATCTACTCGATAGATATATCTGTCAAAATCAAATCAACTGACTTTACATTAAATAGTAATGTTTGTGATTGATCTATATTGAATGGTTAATATTACCAGATGTGATGTCTAGCAGGTTTCCTCTTGGAGGGGGCCCTCGAGAGGTGTCCCTAACTTTTTAGCTAAGTTTCCCTTAAAACTTCAAAGGAGGACACTTTTACCATTGCAAAGGATCCCTGTTGAAAATTTGTCAAATTGACTCTCTTAGCTGACATTGAAACAGTGTCACCAAATGATGTGAGAATAGAAACGAGATTGTTTACCACTCCAACCAACTAGTATAACAATGTATTGAATACAAATCACTGTGATGAATGATAATAATCTCATATACGTATTCCAAATGTGTGCTTGAAAATGTTTCTATTATATGTGTATGCATATGTATATAATGTTTGTTGAACCTCATCTGCTTTCACTGGTTAGTCCATTGGCTTGTGCAATATATTCACACATTCAAGAGTGTTAAGTCCTGTTGAAAGATTAATTAAGGCTGCTTTTGTCTTAAACTACTATTCAATATGTTCTCTTAATTTGCCATGACCAAGGTATGTACATAATGGTGATATATATATTGTACATAATGGTGATATATATATTGTACATAATGTTTTAGAAAACGTTGTCTGTATGAATGGATGTGTATGTATGAATGAGTATGTTTGAATTTTAATGAATTTGTTAAAACAGGAAATGTTTAGTAATGTATGCGTGTAGATGAGGATCATGAAAAAGTTAAAACACGACAAAAACGTGTTGGTGATTACCGTACAAACTACATATCTAAATATGTGAATTTTTAAACATGTTTGGATAAGCTCTTAGCAATAGAGAAAGTTAATGTCAGTAAAAGCGCCACCTGCTGGTTACACATGTAAGTTGGTTATACCAAGATTAACTGAAGCACCGTAAAATATCATGTATATGTTTAATGCAATATGGACACTGGACAAAATATTGATTTCACTTTGAAAGGGATCAATGAGCATTGTTATTGGTTATAGACTAAAAGTTCTGTCGTCTGATGCTCTATCTTACAGCGTGAGACGCATACTGGGGTTGCAGGTAGAGCCTCTCGAACTACATTGGTTGCTTGAGGGAGATTAGAATTCAATATGTGTGCAATCTTTCCACTTTGGTTTAATAAAAGATATAGATAAGACTGCAATTCAAATGACTATTAACAAAAACAAATATTTAGGTATGAAATATTGGCTTTTAAGAAATTTATTCCGATTGCATATATGTACCACTAAATGTACCATGTTTACAGAGATTAAGGTATTTTTGGAAGGGTTGAATATGGTAGCAACTCAATATTCAGTGTAGATTTTCACCATTTTCAGATTGTATCTGTACCATCTTTTCAACAAGTTGAGATGTGTGTTATTGGTCATGCAGGGACATACAGCTGACAGTTATCAGCACCAATTAAACAAGCTGAACTTGGTTTCACCATTTCACACACCATTCTTTCAAGTGCAACTATTCACCAAATGTTCAAACCTGATTCCTATATCCTGCTTACCACTTCCAAAGTGCCTTGCACACTGTGCTGCTTTGACACTCATGATGATCACATTTAGAAATTTAAAAAAAGGTCACAATTTTTACAAAGATTCGTAGATTTGAAATGTCAAAAAAATACATTTCATATTTGTGATTATGTTGTAAATCTGTCCAGTTTTTCATATTCAAAAGAATTACAAAAGTGCCAATATATATACCAAACCAAAATATCCCTGATCATTTCCACTCCAGAACTACTTAACCTGACCACAATCAATGTACCAATACAATTCTGTATTCTGTAATTGAAAATACATTTCTTATTATCTCCGATGCTGAGTATATATCAAAGAAATACAGGAGATTGTACTTCATGTAACGGGTACATGTGATACACGTACCATCCTTCTGTCACACATTTGTATCAATCGTGTATCTCTGTATACAATGGGTAGGAAACTATACATTTCACAAACTTGTCACCCATGGCTCGCTAGTTCCAGCCAATGGTTCCAGGTTTCACTGCAATTCATTGCCACTGTGAGGTAGAGGGCTTTCTTCCTGCAATAATACTATCAGCCATGATATGATATAAGTGAAATATTCTTGAAAGCAGCGTTGAGCCCCAACTCACCCCACCTCACATACTGGTACTAACCGTCAGTGTACAGAGCCTGCGCTGGACATGTGCGTCCTAAAATGGTTTTTTTCTTCACTGTTAAATGTGAAATAAAGGTGATAATGTTTGTGACATAATTCAATTATGATTTTTTATTAAAAGAAATTTCTGTATCATGTTTTGCACAGTAAAAAGGAAAGTGTGCATTGGATAAAGTTATGATTACAATATACAGTGTATTTTTCTTGAAGTTTTATATTGCTTATAACAGAGGAATGATACGTATATCAAATCCTGAACCATATTCATAAAATTCATTTTGTCATCATAATGATGAAAAATATTATTGTTTATTATATCATTACTGTTTATTAATTTCTAATTGTCCCCAACATTGCTTTTCTACATGATACGAAAATATTGTTTTGTAAAAATGTAATTAATATTTGTTCATTAATACTAATGAATCCAAATTGATTATGAAATGGAATCATGGATTCTATCTTCGTTGTTGTAAACTATTGTTCTCAAAAGTAATTATTTCTAAAACCAGCCTCTTCTGTAAAGTATTGTTGCCATGGTTATTATTTATTTAAAAAATGCTCATTTTATTACCTGTACGTTCAAATGTACTGGTTTACAAATATATGTGTTAAAAGCCATCCAGTCTTTGTTTTCTTTTCATCGTACATCATGAACCGCAAATACTTTATTAATCAGCCAGCGATTATTAATTTATTTGACCCATTGAATATTCAAAGCAGGAGATAATTTTAATCAAAAGCCATAATGTTATTAGTATGTGCCTATATGCTGGAAATATTTAGAAGGAAGATAGGCCTATTCACCAGTTTAACATTGCGAAATTTAACCAGGCAATTATTCAAGGCAGCGATTATTCAAGGATTTATGCAACTTCCAAACAACTCTTGCCAGTCTGTATTACTGGCTGATTTAACCCTTGCAGTATTTCCCTCGCTTAGTTGTGTAAAGACAGCGAATCGCTGCACCAGAAATGCATAGCGGGCCTGAATTTCTAAACACAGATTTCTTAAGGAAATACTGCAAGGCCTAAATCAGCCAGTAATGGAGACTGGCAAGAGTTATGCCTTGCATTGGGAAGTTGGGATTTATGGTGAACAAGCTCTTTCCAGTCTGTGTATTAAGATAAAAGTGTCTTTATGACGAGTGAAAGATACCAAACTTAAGTAGGTACTGACATTTTCTGTTACTCTCCCGTTTTTGGAAATATGAATTTTCCATATTTTTAATCTAAGAAATATTCAGCAAGTTTGCAATTATTTTTACGATGCTCAGAAAGGCACAATGAATACTTGTTTTAGCAACCATTTCCATTTACCATAGAGGTGCACAAAAGAAATATTGTTTACAACATTTATGAAAAAAGAAATTTACGTCTGGCCAACTAACATTGTATTAGAAGTTAAGAGGCTCAGGAATTTAAATTTTCAGTGTATCTGATGGTTTTACCAGAGACCATAGTCATTTGTCTTCAATAAGTCTTTAATTTGAACCTTCAATCTGCAAACCATTGATAACCATTCTGTATAACAGTTGTCATCTCCGTAGTATGTAACACTACAAGTTATAACATTCAGTGGAGGGTGACATCGTAATTTATCAGACCCTACGGCTCGTTGGATAAACACTAACAAGAGTCTGATAAATTATGATGTCACCCGAACAAACTGAATGTTATAACGTATTTATCTTACCGAATGTCTCAAAATATCATTACAAAAAACAATGAAATTTTTTGACAAAAAACAGCTGATCGATCGACAAACTATGACCTTTAACTTGTGTCATGTGACATGGAATGATGAAGTGGATGCATAGTTGTGGGATATAAAACATTTATCACCCTTGGGAAGATTTATCAACCCGTATGACAGTGTTTATTGATATTTGTTAATGGTCACGTGGACCAACCAGGGAGTGACATTCTTACATGAGGTAGGATAATGTTGGATTGGACCACTATGTGTGTAATGCAGTCATAGATGGGAAGAAATAAATCATACAATAGCATAGGTGTAGGAACGGTTCAAAAGTTGGGGGGAGCAAGATTTTGAATTCTATCTGCTTGTTATAGAGACGGCAAGGTGTAATATTTGGGCGTCAGATAACCTTTTAGCATTGAATGTTACTACAGTTTGCCCAAAGAGAAGTACTACTTCGACTAGCGCGCTAAGGGTATCTGACGTCATATAAACAGAATCCCCTTTTTTGCGTAATACGTACTACACAAACAGTAAAACTGTTAGCACTTCCGAAGCGTGAAGGCGAGTATCTATAACAACCCATGTGCTGCACGTGCTGCACTTATCTCTCTTGCAAATTACCCTTGTCATACATTACTGAATGTGACGATTGCTTTACAAACAATGTTTCTAAATGTCCTGAGAATATACAAATTATTTCCTGTTTAATGTACTTTTTAGCTCATCAGGCCTGAAAGGCCCAATGGGCTTATGGCATGGCATGGCGTCCGGTCGTCCGTCCATCCGTCCATCCGTCTGTAAACTTTTCGCTTTTTAGACTTCTTCTCCAGAACCAATGACTCTAGAGAGCTGAAATTTTATGTGCAGACTCCTTGGCTAATGGGGATTCTAAATTGTAGATTTCGTGGGGTCACAGGGGTCAAAACCTTAAAAACCTATTTTCATCTTCTTCTCCAGTTCCAAAAGGTCTAGAAAGCTGAAAAGTTTTGTGCAGACTCCTTGGGTAATGGGGATTCTAAATTGTAGATTTCGTGACCCCATGACCCCAAATGGGGTCACAGGGGTCAAAACCTTAAAAACCTATTTTCATCTTCTTCTCCAGTTCCAAAAGGTCTAGAAAGCTGAAAAGATGTGTGCAGACTCCTTGGGTAATGGGTTTTCTAAATTGTAGAGTTCGTGACCCCATGACCCCAAATGGGGTCACAGGGGTTACAACCTTTAAAAGCTATTTTCATCTTCTTCTCAAGTTCCAAAAGGTCTAGAAAGCTGAAAAGATGTGTGCAGACTCCTTGGGTAATGGGTATTCTAAATTGTAGATTTCGTGACCCCATGACCCCAAATGGGGTCACAGGGGTCAAAACCTTAAAAAGCTATTTTCATCTTCTTCTCCAGTTCCAAAAGGTCTAGAAAGCTGAAAAGATGTGTGTAGACTCCTTGTGTAATGGGTATTATCATATAATGGAGGGTGTTATCGATGCAATAAAGCAATCTGATAAACTTGGTATCCGAATCTGATAAATATGCAAAACAGGTCAAATGTCAAATACACGAACTACTTTTGCAAAATTCCACTCTTCATGCGAATCCTAAAACTGTTTACGTATCATTGAAAAGCGTAACCGGGAGTTTACCAGAGTATTTCCGCTTGAAAGAATGGATATTCGAAAACACGAAATCATCTGATATGGTACACTATGTGCATTTATAGTGTTAACAAAGTCAAGATAATTGTAGATTTGTTTTTAAAATAATTTAAAAACTTCAGTGCGCTATTGACCAAGAGCATCAACAAGTAGCTACAGTGTCCTCTACAAAATGAATCTTGATATGTCAGTGTGGCATACCGACGCGCCTAGTCGATCGCATTAGCATTTTGGTTGTTCTTGAGGGATGAGTACGCGGTATTAGGTACATTAATAGGTACTTATTGTCATAAACAAAGGAAACAACCCCACCTCACAAATAATTACCGTTTAAGTGCGAAAGATACTGTTATGCATCAATCCGAATCAAACCGGCAACGCAGCTTCCAAAACGTTGAAACTAGAGTTACGTCCCTTGTTCTAGCAACGTGACCAAATTATTTATGAGTGCTTTAGATATATGCTTATGAACTGATTGAAAATATCTCCATGAACAAGAAACCAGGGACCAATTGTTGATTTTTGAAAGAATCGCGCACATGTGTTTTTAAATTGTTTTAATTAAGAACTATTTTTAGGCACTTCACAGTCGATGTCGTGACAATCATTTTGATGTACCGTCTGTGATATTACTCCGCTAAAACTAGGTCAATTCTCTTTCCACTTTTACTACAAAAACACGCTTATTTTAATAATGACATGTATGATAAAGAGATTATTAACCTCGTGTGTTTCCGTATCATTAATATCATATACCGTAATTCTTCCTTAATTTCGCCCCCTCTATAAGTTCGCCCACGTAAGATCATCTGACAGCCTTTTTTCAAAATACCTTTCCAAATTTCGACATTGTACCAGAAGTTCAGTACTGACAAATTAAAAATTCGACCACATTCCAAATTTTGAAAACAAATTATTTACAGCCATGATAAACAATCGTCTTGTGATTTCTTTTCAGTGAGTTTTATGAGAAAAACACGTATTTTTTATTACACAAATTTTTGGAAATGTTTTAACTTGATCACGCTTGTCACAATACATTCTAATCTATAGGTGTATTTTCACACTTCCCAATTTATTCACTTACTGTACTTATGACATACCTTTATTAAGAATAATGTTACATGTTATCATATTATCCATTATCAATGATTTCATTTTTCGTAAATGAAAAGGCAGCAATCACTTCCGTGTGAGGCTATAAATATATATCACTTAGACTGTCAACACAGTAATGCTACACTATGAATAGAGTTTGTATTGAATTTTCTGATTGGCTAAGAGAAGGGAAGTCCCAAAGTTAACCAATAATAAGGCTTGTAACATCTGGATGTTTGCTGGGGAGACTTGAAACAGTCACATGACTAATGATAAGTTTTGTAACATCTGGATGTTTTCTGGGGAGACTTGAAACAGTCAATTGACCTAGTTCATTAAAGTCTGCAGTGAAGTCACTGGAATAGTCTATTTTGAGTAGGGATGACTGCAGGGGATGTTTTTTGCCTTTCCATTTTGATAAGTCAATTTACTTATCAAATGATTAATTACTGTTGGAATATTATGACAGATGTTAGCTCATACTTACAAATATATTTCAGTTTTAAAAATCTGAATATGTAATAAATTGTTTCAAAGTTTTGTGACTTGTTAATCCCTACATACAAATAGACTCAACCAAACACCAAGAGAGACGACTGTCCACTATCGTAGATAATCAGAACCATATATGTTGAGGTATATGTTTCAAAATATTACCAATAATTAGTTTGCATGAATTAAGCCTTTCAAAGTAATATAATTATTCAGCTGTCATTGTTTATGTTCGTAATTTCTTGCAAAGCAAGCTTGTTGATATATTCTACTTGATTGTCACGCAATGCCGTTTCAAAAAAAGTTGACTGAGAAAATATGCTTCTTAACTTGACTTGTATAGCAACAGACAATGGTTCATATTATAATTTATTGATGAATTTTACACATAGGAATCTGAACTAATGCAACAATAGTTAGGATTGGTGTATTGTTTTTTCTCAGTTCTTGGTGATACGCTTGCTAGAAGGGAATTCCGTAATGACGATAGTCTGCTGTGATTGGTTTATACTAATATAGCAACCAATCCGATTGTACTTCCTTTGAAAACATGTGGACAGCCAGCGATGCGAGACATGCACGCTAAAGCTAAATTACGATTCATATCATTTCAAATTTCCTGATCTATTTTGTCAAGTCTAAGAACATAACAATTCAACTCCAAATTATTATTGTTTTATTTCCTGGTACACATGACCATGTCCAAATGACATTCAAATTTCACAGAAACAATAAATTGAGAATCGTGGCTTCGCCGATCGTAACTTGTCTTCTGAAAAAAAAAATGGTGCATTAGTTCATTATATGAATAAAATTACCATATACAAACATAATTAAAAGTTTTTGCTAACTAACATTTACGAAGTGTGTAACCTTCTTTTTCAAATTGGTTTTAAACATTTATATGAAAATCTAAAATTTCGACAAAGATGGCGCACAAACGAAGGTGAGTGGTGATAATTTCGACCGTGAACATTTCGTTAAAATATTTGGAAAATTTGAGGGTCGAAATTATGGAAGAATTACGGTATTTGGAATAAGAAATAATGTATTATGCTCGCCAGAGGCTCGCATAATACAATTTTTATTCCAAAAATATGATATTAATCAGTCTGATTAAAATCGACCTTGTTCCGAGGAATAAAATTTGCAAAATTTTGCATCTGCAGGGATACGAACAGGTTCTGTATATTCCTCGCCACAAGGTCTGAGAACACCCCGTATAGACGTGTGTTCAGAACCAGTTTAGCGCAGCCAAAACCCAGTCAAATAGCTGACCAATCACATCATAGTATTTAAACGGTTGCGGTTTTGAAAGCATTCGGAACAGACAAAAGGATAGCTGTTTGGAGTTATCTGCCCCTAGTTTCTCGCACCGAAAGCATTTGTTGGGCATCTTTTGATTGGCTAGCTGAATTGCGCCCGAACACGCTAGTGTACGGGGTGCTTTCAGACGGTTTGGCGTGGAAACCCACGAACGAGTTCGTATCCCGGTAGATGCACTATTTTGCATTTTCTATTCCACGGAAAACCGTCGATTTTAATCAGACTGTGATATTAATGATACGGAAACACACTTGGTTAATAATCTCTATTTCTAAATTGTAGAGTTCGTGACCCCATGACCTCAAATGGGGTCACAGGGTTCGAAACCTTAAAAAGCTATTTTCATCTTCTTCTCGAGTTCCAAAAGGTCTCGAAAGCTGAAAAGATGTGTCCAGACTCCTTGGGTAATGGGTATTCTAAATTGTAGATTTCGTGACCCCATGACCCCAAATGGGGTCACAGGGGTCAAAATTTTAAAAAGCTATTTTCATATTCTTCTCCAGTTCCAAAAGGTCTAGAAAGCTGAAAAGTTGTGTTTTGGTTTTGAATATCTGGATTTGCGTTTACATCTCGATTTTGGGGGGGGGGGGGGGGGGGGGGGTGGGGGAGTGCCCCCGAGATTTTTTGTCTGGTGTCATAATATTTGAAAACATTCACACAAAATAAGATTATTATACCGGTAGTTATAAAACCATTGCCAACGAAAGATGAATGTGGATTTGAACTCGAGTCCATGTTTGGGACCTAGCACTACGTTTTGTTACAACTATGCTGAAATGTACAGTACTTACAGAGTTACGCCCCTTGAACTCGACCAACATGTATCGTGGTGCAGTGTTTGCAGGTTTTGTTTTGAGACGTTGTCAAATTAACACATTGGCTGCACCTGTTAGTTTGTGCAGAACATTTTCTACAACATGTGTTAACAGACTTAGAGAAAGTAAGTATATCTGGAGCCTGAAGATCATTCATTCATGTGTCGTTTTCATGACTGTTCGGTTTTCGATCAGGCTCCTTACCGACGGTACTTGAAATAAAACAACATCCATGCTCTATTTATTTATTTATGTGTCATGAAGGTACTTGATCATATATTCAATATTTATTTTATGAACAGACACACTCACACAAAATTCAGCCATGTAAACTGCATAAATAGATCTAGTAATCATTTGATAATATTAGTTGTATATCTGGGAAGTTTTGAAATCTATTGTTTGGTGTTGAATATGTGAAAAAAAGGAGAGTCATTGGCTCTGTAGCTAATCAAGTACACATTATTGCATGTATAATTACATTATTCATTATCTCTAACTTTCTTAATCGATTCTATGCCTGTCTTGCTAAGCTAACCTTTTTTCACCTACATGAGATCAAAGTATATGCCTTTAGACATTTTTCCCCCCAAAATAAGGCACTAGACAGTCACCAAATTTACAATTTATTATCCACATTCGTCAGATTAATATTAAGCTTATTTTCTGTCCCGCATTACCCGGCCATATTAATACTCTCACTCAAAACTATACTTCATGGGTCTTGCGTAGTGAGAGCTGACCTTGTGTGACCCTCCACATCGGCCAGTGCCAACTGCCTCGTAGATTTCAGTTGTGTAGTGAATCAATGGCTGTTTGGGGTAGTTAGGGGTAGTTAGGGGAAGATGGGCAGGGGGAGGGATGTATCATATTTCAAGCTGCTATTGATATTATTTTTAAACTTCTGTGCTGTCTGTGAGATATCAAATTCCAAACGCAAGGCATATCTCTTACCAGTCTCCATTACTGGCTGATTTAGGCCTTGCATTGGGAAGTTGGTGAGATATGGAATGGACAAATGAGATAATCCCTTTAAAATATATGTATAAGACAAATTATTATGGATCTCAACTGCTTCATTGTATGCATGGTGAAAGGTGAACTTTAAAAATATACATGTTTCTTTTTGCGTAGAAAGTTTGCATTGACATACTTTGACCAATGTGCATTGTAAATTGTAAATTTAATGATTTGGCAATGCCTTTTAATTTAATATGTTTGTCTTTACCCAGATTAGAGATAATAAATAATGTAATAATGAGATTTATTTTCTGTAACCCTCAACATATGGAGGTTATCCTTTTTAACTTAAAGTAATGAAGAATGATTTTGGATGAAAACTAGAATCTCACTACAGTATTTTCAAACATCAAATTATCAAAACTCATTGACAAAAGTCGGATAACCGAGGGGTGCCTAGAATATTGTAACTTTTATCAACTCGTGTTGATATATTTGAAGATAGAAGACACTTGGGTAAGATTCTCTGTTTAGTCAAATCAGCAGGAAGCATGCTGAATTTATTAAATATTAACTCCAATATATTTGTCTTTGTAGGTGAAACAAAATTATGCATGAATCTTCATAATATTTTGAACATAGAAGAATAAATAAATAGCAATTGCTTTGCGTGGATCTGATTCGCTGAACACTGTCACAGAGATTCAGTTCATACCTGCATAAACTTAATTTCGTGACTTCACAACACATTTAGCCACGCCCCCATGATGTCAGGTTCGTAGCTGGTTTCGTTGTGCATTTTCATTGGCTGATGAACACGTTGTAGGCGGGGCTAATAGTTGTTGTCTTCATACGCGTAAATAGTACATCTCTAATTTTGCAAATTTGTATATTTGCAGCAATGAAACCTTTTCAAAACATCAGGTATGCGGATTTACACAGTTTGCACAGCGTTTTTTAAGTTTATACCTCCATGAACTTAATAAATTTTGAAGTCAATTCTTAATTATTCCAGATGACATCTACAGTACACAATTTTCTTTGTTACAGTTCATGAGTCAAACGAGGAAAATGGTGTAGTGGTGAGTATTTCATGTTGTTAAAGATATAAGTTGTTCATAGTATAGTATAAGTGTCATGGAATCCTTGAAAAGTCATGGAATTTCAAAAAAAGTTTCCGGGCCTTGAAAAGCTATTGAAAATAGGCAAACATCTATAAAGACATTTAAAGTCATTGATATCTATTTCTTGTGAAACTTCTGTTCATTTACTTATTTTATCTAAAAGACTACATAAAATCCTGCAACAAAGTTACCAATCAGCATTGTGTTGCTTGAACGGTATGGTTTTTTCTGGAAACATTCTTGAAAATCCAGGAAAAGTAATAAATTTGTGTAGCCTTCAAGTGTATGAACCCTGGGTAAAGTAGGAGTGAGAAAACACATTTATTCTCCATGATATAGATTTGTGTTGTTATAAAATTCTCACCACACTGGTTTGTAGCTAATGATACTTCAATAAAAGACTGTGTAGAGTCCCTGAATATGCAAGCATTATTTCTATCTACAGCAACCTCATGTTAGTTAACATGCATTTTCTGTTGTTACAGATCGAAGGGTTGAAAGTGGAGTCGGAGCGAGTCAACAAATTATTTCAATCAGGACACGACGGATGTCCCTTGTGTTCTCTAAATCTTGATGTTAAATACACAGTAAGTCTTGTTTATGAACAACTGATATTAAATTTAATGTTTATGGGTAATATGATTTACAGGCATGGTAACTTTGATTGTCAACTTAAATGTCAATAATCATGCAATCAAAGAGTATGGTATAACAATGTCTCTCACATCTTACCATACAGTAAATATTGGAAATATTACGCTTAAGACAAGGTTTCATCAACACGGTGAACAACAAGGATTCTCATCAACACGGTGAACAATTCCTGCCTTGTTGTTTACTAGATGATTACAATAAATAATGAACTATGAAATTGTGAAATGATTAGTGTTATGTTGATGTAATTGCAGGACGTTCTGATCCTGAGCCAGTTCCTGAGACCAGATGGATGCTTACTTCCACGTAGTGTTACAGGGCTCTGCATCAAACAACAGAAACAGTTGGAAAAACTGGTAAACAAGGCACAAAGAGCAGGTAACAGTTCATAACTCCTCCATTGATTACAATATTTGCTGATTTTATAAAAATATAAAGAGATATAAATATGAGTGATGTCTATCTATCTGCAATTGCAATAAAATTTGTTGTACATATTATGAGGAAAGTGTATACTTGTCCCGTTAAATAACTTATATTTTCAGAAACTAAGATTTTCTGTATTTTGATGATTTATCTTTGAAAATATTGAGGATAGATTTGTTTGATGGGACCGGAACTTGAAACCTATAAGTATAGAAGATATAACAATTAAGTTTGGATTAGCAACCTTCAGCTTGTTACAGCTGACTCAACAGTTTGACAAGGGTATGTTTGTGGAAATAATTTGAAGGGAATGTCAATGCTCATTAAAATACTATTTGCAGCAATCAATAACAAGAGAATTAGTGAGCACAGCTCACTCATGATACCCACGCTTTTAACATTGGTCAAAGAGAAATGTTTGAAAATAGCAAAAGGGCATCAATTTTTAACTTTTGTATGAACAGACCATTATATTTAAGTATTATTAAAGCAGAGTAAGTATTACACTTGTAATCATGTTTTAGAAGTAAAAGTGGAAAAATGGCATTAAATATGCAATTAAGGGTATGAAACATACAAATATGCAAATGAGGGTATGAAATTTAAAAATGACAGATGTACACATCAGTTGTTTCGTAACATTTGAACAATTAGTGTCTGAGTTATGAGTGGAACAAAAAGTGTGAATGGCGAAGATGAAAAACGGAGAAAATTTGCATAAATTATGCAAATGAGGGCATGAAACATACAAAAGGCAGATGTACACATCGTGATGATTATATGTATCAAGTTACAAGACATTTGAACAATTAGTATTTGAGCAACTGGTTTCAGAATTATGAGCGGAACAAAAACCGGACGGACAGACGGACGCACTGACCGCTATATACCCCCGACTACTTCGTAGCAGGGGTATAATTAAAAGGTCTAAGTTGAAATATGTATAAACATGAATTAGTCTCCACAAAAATACATTCATTGTACTGTCCCTTAAAAACAAAGTCACCATATCAAGCTACAGTGTCAGAGTTAAAGCTGTTACTCTCAGATTAACCATGTTTTGTTGTACAATGTATGTCACCCATCAGAGGAGAAACCATGTCCAGTGTTGCTGAACTGTATGATAACATTTAAAATATTTAACTAATTACAAACTATATTTTTACAGGTTTGTTACCAACATTTCGACCCGATCTGCCAAATGGAAAAACAAGAACTACGATTCAATCTAAATACAAATGGAAGAAATACAATGTGTTCTATGAAGATGATTGACGTCTGTAGTAATCTTGTTTGCTGTGATAACAACTCTGGACAACAATGACATTTCAATCATTTACTCTAATGTGGAAACAACAGTTATTGTTGCGAGTTGTGAGGTTGGTTCATACCAGGAGACTCAGAAGTGACATACTTCCATGGATCCACTGCTTCCAGTGTGAACAAGACATTTTTTTTAAGGAATATTTCCATCTCTGATATCTTACTGAAAAAGGACAATAGTGGTGATCTTAAATATGTTTCCAGAAGTAAAAGAATGTTGGATGTGAACATAAAATAAAATCATGTCATGTAATGTTTTGTATTTGTGTATTATTGACAAGATTGTTGTCATTTAACACTTTCTTGTCCCCATGTGTCATCCTGAAGTCATTTCATTCATATTGAAAACATATCTGTTTAAGAATTTTCCTTAAGTTTTCAGTTATGTCCTATGCAGTTTGAAATATACAAATGTAGTTAGGAAGCAAAATACTGTTTAAGCAAATCATCATTTGCATAGAAATGCATAGAGATGTTGTGAAATGTTTCCTTGCGGTTGTTCAGGTTTCCGGATAAGGCTTTGGTAAACAAGATCTGACTGTATAAATGAAGGCAACACATGTTTACTTTACAGAAATTAAATAATTTATTGACCTGACATATGGATACACATATATATACAACAACAGTACAACTCTTCCAAGTTTGGTAGATTCGTAGAGGTTCCAAATCTATGGGATGTTTGTCTTAGCAATGCAGTTATTATGGTGGGAGAAAGTTTTATGTACAATGGCGGAGGAATTCACATTACAACATGAAGGGCAGATCAAGGTTTTTCTCCCCGGTTCCAAAGTAAATGGATCCAAATCTGGAGTATCCGGGTACGTGGAAGAAGATGTATCCTTGCCACATGAGGCTTCTCAGACACACCAGGCCACTGCCGCGTTCAAACTGGATACTCCATGATCCTGAAATAATAATGTCACCAGAATATTAACAGATTTCCCCTCTTACATTTCCAGATCAAATACAATATATCAATATTCATAGTTATTGAATTAGTTATGTCATTCTTAAAAAATTTCCTGATGAGAGAGGGTTAAAAAATCAATAACATACAATGCTTTCAATAATGACACCATATTGTCAGACATTGTTCATTGATATCACACAAAAATGTCAAGAATAATTTTCAAGTATTTCAAGAGCTATGCAGTATCTTGTGCCCACCTCTAGGAATGTCCTCCTCCACGGGGTCCATGAAGTCGATGGCCTTGTCTAGACTGGCTCTCTGCAACAAGCTCTTCTCACTGATAAGTTGAGCCTCACGGAAGTGGTAGTAGTTGCACAGCTTTGCAGCTTCCGACACTGACAAACCTGGAAAAACATTTAAAATGAATAGATTATGAAATACTGTTCAACCATCATGTTGTTAAGTGAGACTAGGTAAACATTCCCTTGTAAGAGTGTGTCAATATTATATCACGATGGCTGGTATTATTTCAGGAGAATAACAGTGTGAAACACCATTGTGTTAATGCACTGCATTTTAACTAATGGCTGTAATAAGTACTTTATTGAACTGCAGTGTAACACAGAACTCAAACCGTACCACATATAGAACAGGGGTTTATATATTATTTCACAAAAGGACTTTTATTGAGGCTTATCTATATGGTGTTTCATCCAGTATCACCATCCAGTGTTCTATATACAGTGGTAAATTCAAATCCTTAGCATGTTTTTGATTCCACTCACCCTCAAAGCTCCTGTTCGATACGACTTGGCCTGTAGGAGTCTTGATAAAGGAACCACGTGGAACGATGCGGACATCCTCATCAATCTCAGCAATAACAGAAGCTAGACGATCCTCCTCCTTTATTGTCACCTTGAAAGTAATGTATCAATATTTGAAAAACTGATAACATAAAACTACCTAAGAAGAAGTCGAAGAAAGTACAGAAACATCTTTAACAGCATCAAGTAGATCATCATTGACATTCCATAAAATACTTTGCTTACAATTATGTTAACATTACAAACTTTGGTCTCTCTATTCTGTGAACCTTTACCCAAAATTTATGTAAAAGGGAAATTCTTGAATGATATAGAATACTCACTGTTTCTTCCTCTTCTGTTGCGTCATCTCCCTCTCCCACTTTCTTCACCTCCACGTGCTCATATTCGTATGATGGGTCACCAGTAAAACGTCCCTTGGCCAGTTTGCTCTGCTCCCTCATTGCTTTTGTGGCAGGAGGAAGAAGACCCCAATGAATGCAGTCCTTACTGCAATGCGATATTCATTTGATGAGAAAAGACTTATTTAAGCAGTTAGTTAAAAGAATAAGGTATGGAGATTCTTATGACTATCTTAGCACTAAGAGAGCTCTCAGCGTTGAAAATTTAGGCCAAAAATATCAACCTCATAAAAGATTTATTTTTCCCCCCACTTGTTTAATACCACATTATTATCTCGTTTGATAAAATAATATGACGTGGAAGGTATCTGTTATTTGGGAAATATTATTTGTATTATTGACTCTGTCAGATCACATGATAACATTTAACTTTGAGCAATGAGTGTAATTAAGTGATTTAAGTAATTTAGCCATAACGTTTAAGAAGATAAAATAAAATACCTGTAAAAGGTTTTCCTTCCGGAAAGTTCATCCTTCTCGACTCCTTGAGCAACGAAGTAGTCATCTTTCACGCCTACAATTTTCCCCCAGAAATACACTCTGTGAAATTTGTTTTCATTTTGTAAAATAACAAGCGACGTTTGCAGTGCAGCTTTCTGTTCAGGACTTAGGATTACACCGCTGCTGCCAACATAGTCGATGTTGAGATGTAGACCTTCTGAATCCATGCTGATGTTACGTCTGACACAAAATAGAGAACTTGATGCAAACGTAAATCCTTTTCTATGGTTGTTTACCCCGTTACTAAGATGACCGGACATGCGCAGATTCAAGCTTCCGTTTCTATGGAGCTCACAAATACTACTCTCCCGCCGCTGTTATTTCGCGATTTAATAATTTTGAAATAATGTTTATATACGGAAACGAAAATACATTTTAGTGGGCTATTTTGTACTTTGCATTTTGTACTGTGGAGCCTCATATTAATTAACGAACAAATCTCGGATTGCTTTTTCCCATAACAAATACACGTAACACAAGTTATAAAGTAAGTTTACACGAAAATAGTTTGTTCCATTGCGCATGTGCAAATGTTGATTTGTTTACTTCCTGTAATATTGACACGTGTTGTTCTGTTGTCAAGATCATTTCAAATAACAATAACTGCATTACGTGCGAATCATGGCAGGATTAGATAGTGATGTAGAAATTATGCATGTTTGTCGTCCAAAATTGGTTAGCCGTTCACAAATGCGTGTCACATTGCGTGAAAAATTTAACAGAAAAACACTTCCTGATAAGTTGGAGCAAAACATCACTGATGTGTGGAACGATCGTGTTGCAAACAACCCGAAATTGTATAATGGAACCAAGTTTAGGATTGATTCAGTAGCAGTAGAAGACAAAGGAATGCTCAATGTTAATTTGGGTGTCACATGTTACAAGGAATATTTGGGAACAAACTGGTCGCCCAATGTGAGCGAAATTCATTCTTTAGGTAAACAAATCTCTGGAAACTCTCAAATTCATTTGTCTGATCCACTTGGAGTTGGATCGTTTGTTGTTACAAGTGATGAGAAAGTGATATTTCTCAAAAGAAGTAAACACTGTGCTGAAGCTCCAGCCACATGGGATGTACCGGGCGGTCATGCAGAACCAATGGTATATTACAGTATATGTGTATGAAGTATAATTTACAGTGTCGATTTTCAATACTGTATGGAAGACTTTGTCTTAAAGTGTATGTAATAACTTGATCAATGTACTTAGTGTACAAGTACTAAAAGTGAAAGAAAAACCTCAAGAGTACATGGCTAGGTAGTTCAGATAATCTAAACGTCGGTTTATGTGCGTTGACTGCACACCCATAGTCGACATAGGAAAACGTCTAGCATGCTGGACTAATGGCCAAGTTGTAGCATTTAAAATCCTAAAATACCATTCCTTATACCAATTCTACAGTGTGAAAGTGAGTAATATGAATGTGTATTATATAAACAAAGATTTTGGTTGTGGAAAGAACTTTTGAGCTGTTATTTGTAATTAATCTTTTTATTTCATTTTAAGATTAATACATCTTTATGTTTATTTTTCTACAGGAATTGGTCGGCAAGATACCATTTGAAGAAATTGATCTCTCTACAATGGACTCACCAGCAGTTGTGAATGAGATATTTGACTCAATTATTCGAGAGATTCGTGATGAAGTCAATCTTCCAGAGTCTAGTTTGACTGATCCCCAAGTCATAGGTGTAGCTCGCAACTCCACAAGTGCAGGGAGACCTAGTATTGAGTTCTTTGTGAGGTGCAAAATCTTCTGCGGTTTTACAAGGATTAAATTTCTAAATCATTTGTTAAAAAGTACCATTAAGTTGTTTCGAGATATGTTTTTAACATCGCTGAGCGTACTAAGATAAGTATAGTGTATGTATTGATTAGATTATACATTGGAAAAAAAAACCCTGATATTGAGTGACAGTTCAATGGGCAGATACATTTGACGATTTGAAACAGAAATATGCACATTCATTAAAAAAGAAAAACAAGTAATGAAGTTACGAGTGAGCAAGACACGGCCGATTTGCTTATTCAGGCTAATGATCAATTATTGTTACATATCAAGACTCAGACTCAAGACATATTATTATGTCTTATGTTATTAGTCTTATAAAAATACTGTATTTTGTGTTATGATTAGCAAGGGTTACCTCCCCTGACGAATAGACATTACCACTCTTGAACAGTCCCTTTTATATGGTTCTTTTATTTCAAAATTATGGTCTATTTATTGAACTGTTTTGATGGAGAAAAAAATTATAATGCTATTATTGTTTTCGGTTTTGGATATTAAATGGGCTCTGTCTGACCAATGGTTCATCTGTTCGTCCATCCATACCGAAATCGTTTTCTGAACATAACTCCAAATCCTGAGGCATTGCATAATGTGCCTTTTGAGATATTCAAGTTCTTGGTAATTTTGTTTTGGGGTGTTTTCATGGACACACAACTAATTTGTCTGGAGCAAATTTGCTATGCCTAGCTCAGTGAAAATTGCACATTTGTCAAGTGAAGATGTTTTTTGGTGTTTGAATATGTATTTTTGGCAGTTATCATGGAAACTCAGCTCATGAACAAAACTTGGTATTTTGAACAATCATCTTTGTAGGTTGCGTTTACATTTTCAACAAAACTGGACTGGTTATGGAATAAAGCTTGATAGTTAATGTTTGATTATATTTCACACAGATAATATTCATCCCAAACAGGATAAAGCTGACTGTCTGTCTGTCTGTTTGTTGTCTAGATGCAGCCTGACATCCATGGAAGCAGAGAAACTCTATCGTACAGGAAGTCAAGCAGAGGCAGACGAGTCGACAAATATCAAGACCATTCCATTGCAAGATGTTGTATCCATGGAAATCAACAACAAATCTCTTTGGTCAAACCTAGCACCATCAGCTAAAGGCTGTATTTACCTCTACAAGTTGGCAAATGGTCTATAAACTTTCACAAACATGTTTCTGTCTTGTCACCTTCATGTTATACTGAATCGAGGATGAAATCTCATGTCATGAATCTCGAACCTGCTCAAGTCTTCGATGAATTGGCTACAGCTGTAACTGATCTCAATGTTTTGTTTATAATGTCCAGGATTCAATCAGGGTGTTGAAAGAAGAGTTTTAGTAACTGAGAGAAAAAGAAATTCTCATAGTTTTGTAAAAAGATCCAAGATCATTTATTAACCATATGGTAAGACATATAGCAATGTGGTAATTTTCATATGTGCACATATCACTTTTGCCAAGCAACGATTAGTTGAATTTCCATATATACTTGTCTGTGATGTTATGAAGCAAATGTACATCTTGTCCATTTGAGCCTACTTGAATATTTATCTCTCAACACCTTTTTGTCTGAAACTTGTGATTCTCTAAATATACATTCACTGGAGAAATTATTCCACTCTGACTTAATACTCATAAATAATAATGAAGTGCGCTTTATGGGCTTTAAAGCTTCTTTTGATATTGATTTTTAGCTCATCCAATGGGCTTATGGCAAGGCATGGTTTCCTGCGTCCATCCTTCCGTCAGTCTGTAAACTTGTACCTTTTTCGACTTCTTTTCCAGAACCAATAACTCTAGAGATCTGAACTTTTATGTGCAGACTCCGTGGCCTATAGGGATTCTAAATTGTAGATTTCATGACCTCCTGACCCCAAATAGGGTCACAGGGGTCATAACCTTAAAGACCTATTTAAATCTTCTTTTCCAGTACCAAAAAGTATAGAATCTGAAAAGTTGAGTGCAGACTGGCTGGCAAATGGGGATTATAAATTGTAGATTTCGTGACCCTGTGACCCCAAATAAGGTCACAGGGGTCACAACGTTAAAAACCTATTTTCGTCTTCTTCTCCAGTAGCAGTGACCTCTAGAGAGCTGAAAAGTTGTGTGCAGACTCCTTGGCCAATGTGGAATAAAAATTGTAGATTTTGTGACCCCGTAACCCAAAATAGGGTCACAGGGGCCACGACCTTAAAAACTTTTTTTCATCTTTCAGTACCAATAGGTCTAGAAAGCTGAAATGTTGTGTTTAGATTCCTTGGCAAATGGGGATCTAAAATTGTAGAACCTATTTTCGACTTCTTTACCAGTATGAAAAGTTCTAGAAGAAGCTGAGAAAAAATTTCGGTTTTGCAAACACTACAGATCCTGGTGAGCTACAGAGCCCATGGCTCTATTTTTAGCTGTTTCCATGGAAACACAACTTAACCTCTTGCAAAAGTGTGAGGAAAAGGTTAATGAAACTTGGTATATGAAACAATCATTATATGTTGATGTGATCAAAACCCAGAGTTAATTACCATATTAAAGATGCTGTACCACATTTACCAAATATGGGTCACAGGGGTCATGATCTAAAAACCTATTATTTGCTTGTTAACAATGTATTATTTGAGATAACTTAGACATTTAACCTTAGATAATAAATCAATGAAATACTGATGAGCCCATGGCTCTATTTTTTGGAAACACAACTTAACCTCTTGTGTGAGGAATAGGTCAATGAAACAATCATTATATGTTGATGTGATCAAAACACAGAGTTAAGTTACCATATTAAAGGTGCTGTACCACATTTTTAGCATATCATTTTTACTCTAATATGGCATTTATTATTGAAGTTCATACAATATATTATTACGTTAGTTGGTAAAAAACATCTCATTCATTACTCTAACTGATTAGCCGTATCCATAGAAACACTTATCTGTATTGGTAGAAAATGATGCAATGTATAATGCAACAATTTTGTTTAACTCTTCAGTGTGAGAGGTAGATTTGTAGGTCTCGATATTTCAGACAGCAAGATGGTTGATACTACATCAATCAGATAATTTGAACTACCTTCAAGCGGCCATTTAAGTGTGAACATCTTAAAATGGCAGATCGAAGGAAAATGGACTTGCATGGCTTAACCGAACCATGTACATTCCTTTTAAAACTCTTTTTATTGATTGAGGAGTATTATTTAGCCATGGGTAACAATTATTTTCCTTTTCGGGACTTTTGTCAATAAGAGTGGCTTTCTGCAGTGCCTGTTAAAGGCTGTTAAGACATATATTACGTTTATTAAAACATTGTTGTTACTGTTTATGAACAAACTATGCAGATGAGATTTAATGCAAATTATAACAGGTGTCTGCTGACAGCAGTGTAGATTGTGTTTTTAAACATACATCACCAATGTTACACTTTTACTCTTGTTGCTTGTTTATTTACTACCTTTGTTATACACAGTGGGATCATCAATAACTTTATTGGTTTTTATATATATATATATATATATATATATGTATGTATATGTATTGTTCTTACCTAAGGGAGCAAAGATATGCCGGGTATTAACGTTTTCATAATGGTCATGGGAATTACAGCTTTTCTAAATATAACTTGCATTTTGATTGGTTGACAGAACTACTTAACGCCTACATTGCCAAGCTGTACTATTTTAGCTAAATCACATAGATGAACGGTTTCGAGCATACTTATTTCAAGCCACACATCAGTAAAACATATAAAATAGAAAATCATGTTCAACCTATGTTTGCGAGACCGTATTTACAGTGCTAACTTGCAAGGCAAAGCAGCATGCAAGAGTGCCTGGCTGCACATCCATGACGTCATGGCTTTGTGATGTCATTAACTATGACGTCATTTGGTGACATAAGTACACTCTTGCATTCCAACAGAGCGATTGTCAGTTCATGTTTGCACTAATTCTCTCATTCTCCGACACTGTTTACAATATAAACAAGTTGTTTTCTATGTCATTAAACCATTTTTGGAATAAAATTCAACAGTTACCGATACTTTACAATTTTTCTGAAAAAAGAGCACAAGTTGCAAACTATTTAGATGTGCGCATCGTGAAGGGTAAAAGAGTTTATGAATGGCGTATGAGTACAATTTGTATCTTACAGTCTAATCAAATATCATGAGTTCAGGTCTTGTCGAGTTTTACACATTAAAATGATCTTGGGTAAGAAAAAGAATAACCAACTAGGTTTACAGAATTATGAAATATCTGTCCTTCGTGAATTACTATGTCAAACTCCTCGCCAAAGTTTGAAGTTTATCATAATAATTTACTCGGGACAGATGTCCGTAATTCCTCGCAACTCGTTGATTATTCTTATATTATGTGCCATGTTTTTGTTATATTCATGAGGGTTGGCTGATCCAGATCGAAGTGTTTTTCTTCATCTTGTTGAAAGATCTAAGATCAGTTATTACTAATATGGTGAGACATATAGCAATCTAATATTTTTTCTTATTACCCATATGGTTGAAAATAGTTGAGTAAATATTTTCTATAATAGTACATGTGCACATATCACCGTTGCCTAGCAACCATTGTCTCAGCACATTTCTCACCGTATTTCCGCCGTTTGTGACGCTTTAAAATAATTATCCCCCGCCAACATAGTTGGGGGGGGGATATTGAAATGGGCTCCGTCCGTCCGTCCGTTCGTCCGTTCGTCCGTCCGTCCGTCCGTCCCGATTTTGTTTCCGGAGCAGAACTCGAAAACTATAAGACATATCTCAACGAAACTTGGTGTGTGGAACAATCATCATGTCAAGATGTGCCTTTTGGGATTTTCAACTTCTTCGAGTTTTTTTTTTTTACCGTATCCATTGAAATGTAACTTCGAATTTCGTTTCCGGAGCAGAACTCGAAAACCATAAGACATATCTCAACGAAACTTGGTGTGTGGAACAATCATCATGTGTAGATGTGCCTTTTGGGGTTTTCAACTTCTTCGAGTTATTTTTTTTGACCGTTTCCATGGAAATGTAACTTAGAATTTCGTTTCCGGAACAGAACTCGAAAACTATAAGACATATCTCAACGAAACTTGGTGTGTGGAACAATCATCATGTGTAGATGTGCCTTTTGGGGTTTTCAACTTCTTCGAGTTATTTTTTTTTACCGTTTCCATGAAAATGTTACTTAGAATTTCGTTTCCGGAGCAGAACTCGAAAACTATAAGACATATCTCAACGAAACTTGGTGTTTGGAACAATCATCATGTGTAGATGTGCCTTTTGGGGTTTTCAACTTCTTCGAGTTATTTTTTTTGACCATTTCCATGGAAATGTAACTTAGAATTTCGTTTCCGGAACAGAACTCGAAAACTATCAGACATATCTCAACGAAACTTTATGTGTGGAACAATCATCATGTGTAGATGTGCCTTTTGAGGTTTTCAACTTTTTCGAGTTATGTTTTTTACCATTTCCATAGAAATGTTACCTAGAATTTTGTTTCCGGAACAGAACTCGAAAACTATAAGACATATCTCTTGGTGTGTGGAACAATCATCATGTGTAGATGTGCCTGAAAGGCCCGATGGGCTTATGGCATTGCACGGTGTCCAGCTGTCTGTAAACTTTTCGCATTTTGTCTTCTTCTCCAGAACCACTTTGTCTAAGGAGCTGAAATTTTGTGTGTTGTGTTTAGTTGAAAAAAGGTTCATAGTCACTGTTATTCAACAACTATTCTTCAATAAATTTTCCCAAAGGCGGGGGATATGGCCGACTCTGTCTGCTTGTTCTTCTTGACGTCACTGAAGCTTGCCGTCACAAGGGAAGTGGGCCATTTCCTGAATATTTTTACGTGATTCAAATGGAATTGGTAATAAAGGAATTATTGTTCAAAAGTGTGCTCGGTATATGACTTTTACATTACCTGTGTAAGTTTGTGTATAACTGGTTTAATGCTGGCTATAATTCCAGAGAATAAATGAAACCTAATTTCTTAAGAAGAGATTTTATAACTACCAGTGTATAATCATTCTCTGAATATGAAATGTCTCCCACTTAGAATTTTTTAATATTGATTTTATCCGTTTCCATGGAAATGTTGTTTCTGGAAAAGAAACTGTGAGAAATAGCTCAGATACCATGTAAAGTGCTGTCAAGATATCCATTATCTTTTTTGCAACCTTGTTATTGTTTATGAATGAACTATGCAGATGAAATTTTCAGCGTTAATGCAACTTATAATGCAGTGCTTGCTTGCAGCTGTGTAGTTTATATTTTATAACTCTGCTGTTTTACTCTTGTTGCTTGTTTACTGAGTTTGTTATGCACAGTGGGGTCACAAACAGTTTGGTATTTCAATAAAGAACTTTATTGGTTTTCGTTTTTATTGTATATTTATTATGATTTGCCATGTTTTTGTCCATCTGACACCCACCCCTTGAACTGTGCTTTATATTGTCCAGTCTGACACCCAACCCTTGAACTGTGCTTTAAATTGTCCAGTCTGACACTGTGCCGTTACAATGTAACGTGATATTTTTTAGTGGTCTGTTATGATAGGAACTCTTCTGTTAAAAAGGTCCGGTTCACTCTGACCTAGTTTTTTCGCATGTGCTTTCCGGTGTATGGGTCTTCACCCAGCGTGTTTTGTTTTTTCCATAAATCTATGGGGATATAGGCGTCACAGTTCTTTTACCACACGCAGGAACATTTATCTATGTAGAACTCTGACGGAATAAAATGATCAGGAATCATCACATCGTTTCTCTGATGTTGGAGTTAGTCTAGAGAGAAGTGCCTGCCAGGCCCAAGCCGAGGTAAACAAGTGCCGCTAGAGCTATGCAAGTTAGTGAGACGGCATAGTAAAAGATCTTCTAAAGCCTAACATGTTCAGTTAAAGACTTATTTGAAACTTTAATGTGACTTTATGAACGTTTTGTATGAAGAATCATTGTGACAGTCGAGAATTTTAAGGATAAATCATTCACCGCATGTGCAAGTATGGCACGCCTAGTATGACAAGAATGTGACTCCATGGGGTACATTACGTTTTGGAACGAAGGAAAGTATGGCACGCCTACAAGATCAACAATTCTATACACTTTTTGTTATATTATGATCATCAAACCTTTTCTACAATTTGATTTGTGAAACTCATATCTTGAACATTATGTCAACAACCAGTGAAAACATTCTGCCTGAAGGCAACCATGGGAGTAACGAAACTATAACGCTTGAACCTAGTGGAGGTATTTCGTCGAAAGATGAAAAACAAGAGAATGACTTACCTGAATCAAGAATCAGAACACTTACAGAAAAGGGAGAAGCCCTTTATGTTGCATCACAATTTAGATTCAAATCACAGATGGATGCCGCATGGGATCATGTAACTATAAACATGTCCTATTGTGATGATTGTCCAAAAGATCTGAATGCATTAAATAAAGGAAAAATCCTTCTTGAGGAGAGTTATTCAAAATTTGTTCATTTCAGTGAGGCATATATCAATTTTCTTGGGAGAACCAAAACCTTGGAAAGTCAGAATGAATTAGAGAAACACACCTTTGATATGACTCAGTGTAGAGGGGTTTATGATTGTGCAATCACTAAGTTTGAAAAGAACATCCAAAGTGCAATGGACACAGCAAGTATTAGGTCAAGTGAAAAGACAAGGAAATCTGTTGCCTCGTCTCACAATTCAATTTCTTCACAAATAGCAAGGAAGTTTGCTAAGGCAGAGGCTGCGAAGGCAGGAGTTAAGTTCGCTGAAAAGGAAGCCAGTATCCTGAAACAACAAGCAGCAGCAGATGAAGAACAGCTGCTCATTGCTGCCAAAGCAACTCGTAAGAAAGCAGAACTTGAAGCAGAGCTAAGGTTATTACAACAACAAAAGGAAGTAGCTCTGGCAGAGGCAGAAGTCTCAGCCCTACAAGCTGTCAGTGAGAAGTCAGAACATTCTATTCAAATCTCATTACCCGCTGCTGATCCTATCGAGCGCACTAAGGCATATGTTGCTGATCACAAACAGGATCTCATTGGAGAGGACGACGGCAATCATAAGTTAAACCCAACAGAGAAACCAACTCCTAAGCACCAGTTCACAGATTGCCCACCTCAACAGTTAAACGTTAATGCAACTCCCTTTAACCCCAATGCTGCCACAGCTTTTTCAACGTTTCTGCTAAGAAAGGATCTCCTTATGTCTAGACTACGAAACTTTAATGACCAACCAGAGTCATATGGTATTTGGAAGGCAGGTTTCACCAGTGTTATGGACGAGCTACAGGTATCAGCAAGTGAGGAGCTGGACCTCTTAGTAAAGTGGCTTGGACATGACTCGTATAGACATGCGCTTAGTCTTAGAGCAGCGAACATTCATGACCCTCAAAGGGGACTTAACCGTGTATGGGAAAGACTTGATGAGAGGTACGGTTCTCCGGAGGTCGTGGAAGCAGCACTTAAAACTAGACTAGCGAACTTTCCCAGGTTGACAGGCAAGGACAACAAGAAACTGTATGACCTTGCTGACCTACTTTCAGAAATTGAGGCCGTGAAGCAAAACGAAACATATAGAGCCCTTCTATCATATTTCGACACATCCTCTGGCGTGATCCCCATTGTAAGCAAGTTACCATATGGTCTTCAGGAGAAGTGGACGACCACAGCATTCAAATACAAGGAGCGATATCAGGTACCATTTCCTCCATTTTCAGTATTTGTGGACTTTATAAGGGAAGTAAGCAAGATCAAGAATGATCCAAGCTTCAACTACGAAACTCCAAGTAGCTTGTCCACCAGAAGAGACCGATATCATGAACCTATCAAGCCTTCTACTGTTCACTCTCGTAAAACACAAATGCAAGAACCACAAACTGAAAACAGGGAAACAGCAGGCAGATGCCCACTACACCATACAAGGCACGAACTGAACGACTGTAAAGGATTCAGAGAGATGTCGTATGAAGATAAAAAAGATTTCCTGCATAAAAATCGGATATGCTATAGATAGAGGATATCTGTATTTCCTTGACAAATACCATGTTTATCTCATTGAGTGAGGTAGAAAAGTAGATATTTCACGAGTGGCGCAGCCACGAGTGAAATATATTAACTTTTTACCTCACGAGATGAGATAATCATGGTATTTGTCAAGGGAAAACAGATATTCTATTTATTATATCATTATTTCTGTGTTTTACGTTGAGTTGGAGTGATTTCAACGGCAAACGTACAGCCTTCGCAAGCTGACAATATGACGTCATAACATTGTCCCGATGACGTCACGCGAGTGGTGATAAAATTTATCGTCACTCAGTAGAGTGGTGATAAAGGTTATCACCACTGTGGCTCGATAGAGGGTTTATTTCATTGATAGAACCGAGTATCTCACTCCAAATTATGTAATAAATGTTGTTCTTCAACACAACACATAGCCATGGAGTGCAAGAAACCTATTAAGTGCGGGGTATGTGGCAGCACGACTCATGTTGCAGCTCTACATATGGTCAATGCTGAAAGAAGAGAGTTCAGGAAACCAGCAAAAGACTATGGCGGGGAGAATTACAAGAGTGCTAACGGTTCCATTGCAACGAAATGCACAGAGGTTTGTGGTGATTCTTTCAGGGGAAAGTCGTGTGCAAAGACACTTCTAGTGAATGTTTACCCAAAGGGACAACCTGAAAAAGCAAAGAGAGTCTATGCCATGTTAGACGACCAAAGCAACGTTTCACTGGCACGAGATACGTTATTTGACCACTTTAATTTTGGAGCAGAAAGGATTAGGTACTCACTTTCTTCGTGTGCTGGCATCGTAGACTCCTCTGGACGGAGAGCAGAAGGACTCATAGTAGAATCCATAGATTCAAGTATATGTCTCGACCTCCCACCACTTGTCGAATGCAGACAGATCCCAAACAACAGAGAAGAGATATCAACCCCAGAAGTAGCAAGATGCTACCCACACTTTGCAGATATTGTTGATATGATCCCGCCCATTGATGACTCAGCCCATATTGAATTGTTAATCGGCAGAGATTTAGTGAAGGTACATCACGTACTGGACCAACGCATAGGTGAAGGCAACACACCTTATGCTCAGAAATTGTGTTTAGGTTGGGTCATAATTGGAGAGACTTGCTTAGGCAAGGTGCATCAACCACACAGAGTCACAGTGAACAAGACTTATCTGCTAAGAGATGGGAGATCCTCTATCTTCGGTCAATGTCCAAACAACTTCAATCTCAAACAGTCATACTGTGAGAGCGATCCGGGCTTGGCATCTTTCCAGGTTGAACAAGAAAGAATGTCAGTTTTCGATACCACGCAGGAGGATGAGAAGATTGGACTATCAGTAGAAGATAGAGAATTCTTACAAATAATGGAGAAGAGTATGCACAGAGCCCCTGAAGGGAACTGGGTAGCACCTCTGCCATTCCGATCAGCAAGACCCATTCTTCCGAATAATAGACCTCAAGCTGTCAAACGTGCCAAGACTTTAGATCACAGCCTTTAACGCAACTCAGTGAAGAGACAGCACATGGTAGACTTTATGCAGAAGATTATAGACAACAAGCACGCTGAGACAGCACCTCCGTTAAAGAGTGGTGAAGAATGTTGGTACCTGCCACTGTTCGGCGTGTACCACCCCAAGAAGCCAGACCAAGTTCGTGTTGTATTTGACTCGTCAGCTCAACATGAAGGCATCTCCCTAAACAATGTGCTCCTCCAAGGGCCTGATTTGACTAATAGCCTCTTAGGAATATTGATACGCTTTCGACAGGAACCTATAGCCATCATGGGCGACATTCAACAAATGTTCCATTGTTTCCATGTAAGAGAGGATCATCGGAACTACCTCCGGTTCCTGTGGTATAGAGACAATAACCCAGACAATGACCTCATTGATTACCGAATGTGTGTTCACGTTTTTGGCAATAGCCCTTCACCGGCGATTGCAACCTTTGGTCTCAGGAAAGCTGCAGAAACTGCAAAGGAACATTACGGAGAAGATGTGAGCGACTTTGTTGAGAACAATTTTTACGTTGATGATGGACTGACTTCCCTACCTACGGCAGACGAGGCCGTCGATCTTATGCTCAGGACTCAACGTGCCCTGCAGACCTACGGAAATCTCCGACTTCATAAGATTTCATCAAATAGTGCATCTGTGTTAGAAGCCTTCCCATCAGATGATCGCGCAAAGGATTTGAAGGTATTGAATTTTGAATCAGAGCAATATCCCCTCCAGCGAAGCCTGGGCATGGCATGGGACATCAACAGTGACTCATTCACATTCAGGGTTTCTCAAGAAGATAAACCCTTCACCAAACGTGGGGTTTTATCAACTATCAACAGTCTTTTCGATCCTCTTGGCATTGCTGCTCCTGTGATTATTCAGGGAAAGGTCATGCTCAGGGACCTGATCTCTACAAAGTTGGACTGGGATGAACCCCTTCCAGCAGAACACCAAGAACAGTGGGATCGCTGGAAAAACTCCTTGCAACATCTTCAAAATCTGAATCTCCCCCGTGTCTACATTTCAAACTCCTTTAAGACCGCCATGAACAAAGAAATCCATGTATATTGTGATGCGTCCGAGAAAGCTATTGCCACTGTGGCATACCTGAGAAATGATAGAGATGAAAGTTATGACACTGGATTCATTCTCGGCAAGGCAAAGGTTGCTCCATCTCATGGCCATACTATTCCTAGGCTGGAACTCTGCGCTGCTGTGCTTGGTGTTAATGTAGGGTCACTCGTTGCAAGCAATTTGAAGATACCTTCCGATCAGATCCACTATTTCTCAGACAGTCGCATTGTTTTAGGCTATCTGTACAATGAAACAAAGAGATTTTCAGTTTATGTGAGTAATAGAGTGTGTCACATCAGGAAATTTTCCAACAAAGAACAGTGGCATTACGTGCCTACAGAGTGTAACCCGGCAGATCAAGGGACCCGATCTGTACCAGCCTCAAGCTTGGGAAACAGTGATTGGCTCAAAGGTCCCCCAAAACCAAAATCGGATGAAAGTAGACCTAACTTATCGGAGTTGGAACAGGATTATATGCCAGAGCTGGATGTTGCGACCACTCAGACCATGGTCAAAGCGTCTCTTCTTGGCTCTCACAGGTTTTCAAGGTTCTCATCTTGGTTCAGACTCATTCGGACAATTGCTCGTCTCCAGCAATTTATTCAGCGATGGAAAGACGAAACTTTGAGGTGTGATAGAGTGAACGCAAAATCTTGTGCTTCTGCAGAGACTTGGGTGATTCATCAGGTACAAATGGAACTCTACAGTAACGAGCTCAGAGCTCTGAAAGCTAAATCTGATATGCCCAAAGATAGTCCTATACGCAACCTCTCGCCAACGCTGGATGACCAAGGACTGATCCGTGTTGGAGGGCGACTTAAGTATGCTGAGATTGACAGTAATAGAAAAAATCCTATCATTCTTTCAGCCAAACAGCACATTAGCGTTCTCCTTGTACGCCATTATCATGAATCCGTCCAGCACCAAGGCCGTCACATTACTGAAGGTGCTCTGAGAGAGGCAGGTTTTGGGATAACTGGCGGGAAACGACTGATCAACTCAGTCATCCACAACTGTGTAAAGTGTCGAAAGCTTAGAGGCAGAACAGAACATCAGAAGATGTCTCACTTACCACCAGATAGGGTGACTCCAGCCCCACCTTTCACATTCGTTGGCATCGACACCTTCGGGCCCTGGACCATTGTTTCAAGGAAAACAAGAGGAGGTATTGCTAATAGCAAGAGATGGGCCTTGATGTTCTCATGTTTGGTTACGAGAGCAGTACACATTGAGGTGATTGAGAGTATGAGCTCTTCCTCCTTCATCAATGCTCTCAGGAGGTTCATCAGTCTGCGCGGAAAGGTGAAGCAATTCCGATCTGACCGTGGTACGAATTTTATTGGAGCAACTGATTCTGTCAGATCTGATGCAGTGAATATAGATGACAAAAACTTTCAGAGATTTCTCACCATTAATGGAACTGAGTGGATCTTTAACGCTCCTCACTCATCACACATGGGCGGATCATGGGAGCGCATGATAGGCTTAACCCGTCGTGTCTTGGAATCAATCATGAGTGATAAAACTGTTGGTGAGTTAACCCATGAAGTCTTAACGACCTTCATGGCAGAGGTTTCTGCAATCATCAATGGTAGACCGATAGTTCCTGTGTCATCCGACCCGGAAAACCCATTTGTTCTCACACCTGCCACACTGTTGACACAAAAAACTGATCATGTAGCCTGTGAAATAGATCAATTAGATGTTGGTGATATGTACAAAGCTCAATGGAAGCGAGTGCAGGTGCTGTCAGATATATTTTGGTGTCGTTGGAAGAACGAATATCTGCATACACTACAGACCCGACGTAAGTGGCAGGAAGACTGTCCTAACATATCAGTTGGTGACTTTGTCCTCTTAAAGGAAAAGAACATTTGCCGAAACGAATGGCCAGTAGCAGTTGTTGAAGACTGTATCGTGAGTGCGGACTCCCATGTCCGCAAGGTAGTGGTGCGGGTTATGCGTCATGGAAAACCCACACTATACACACGCCCTATATCAGAGATGGTTGTACTGATGTCCCGAGGAAAAGATGATTGAATGTGTTCTTCCCAGATGAGGATCCAGAGACATTTATATAATCTCTCTCTTTTTATAATGTTTCTTTTTTAATGTTCAGGTTTCATTTCATTCTAAATATGTGTGATATTTTGGTAAAATATCAGGCGGGGAGTGTGCCGTTACAATGTAACGTGATATTTTTTAGTGGTCTGTTATGATAGGAACTCTTCTGTTAAAAAGGTCCGGTTCACTCTGACCTAGTTTTTTCGCATGTGCTTTCCGGTGTATGGGTCTTCACCCAGCGTGTTTTGTTTTTTCCATAAATCTATGGGGATATAGGCGTCACAGTTCTTTTACCACACGCAGGAACATTTATCTATGTAGAACTCTGACGGAATAAAATGATCAGGAAGCATCACATCGTTTCTCTGATGTTGGAGTTAGTCTAGAGAGAAGTGCCTGCCAGGCCCAAGCCGAGGTAAACAAGTGCCGCTAGAGCTATGCAAGTTAGTGAGACGGCATAGACACCCACCCCTTGAACTGTGCTTTATATTTTCAAGTCGGACACCCATGCCTTGAACTGTGCTTTAAATTGTCCAGTCTGACACCCACCCCTTGAACTATGCTTTATATTGTCCAGTCTGACAACCATCCCTTGAACTGTGCTTTAAATTGTCCAGTCTGACACCCACCCCTTGAAGTGCGCTTTATAGTATCCAGTCTGACACCCACCCCTTGAACTGTGCTTTATATTATCCAGTCTGACACCCACCCCTTGAACTGTGCTTTATATTGTCAAGTATGACACCCACCCTTTGAACTGTGCTTTAAATTGTCCAGTTCCACCCCTTGAACTGTGCTTTATATTGTCCAGTCTGACACCCACCCCTTGAACTCTGCTTTAAATTGTCCAGTCTGACACCCACCCCTTGAACTGTGCTTTAAATTGTCCTATCTGACACCAACCTTTTGAACTGTGCTTTATATTATCCAGTCTGACACCCACCCCTTGAACTGTGCTTTATATTGTCCAGTCTGACACCCACCCCTTGAACTGTGCTTTATATTTTCCAGTCTGACACCCACCCCTTGAACTGTGCTTTAAATTGTCCTGTCTGACACCAACCTTTTGAACTGTGCTTTATATTATCCAGTCTGACAACAATCCCTTGAACTGTGCTTTAAATTGTCCAGTCTGACACCCGCAACTTAAACTGTGCTTTATATTGTCCAGTCTGACACCCACCCCTTGAACTGTGCTTTAAATTGTCCAGTCTGACACCCACCCCTTGAACTGTGCTTTATATTATCCAGTCTGACACCCACCCCTTGAACTGTGCTTTATATTGTCCAGTCTGACACCCACCCCTTGAACTGTGCTTTATATTGTCCAGTCTGACACCCACCCCTTGAACTGTGCTTTATATTTTCAAGTCGGACACCCATGCCTTGAACTGTGCTTTAAATTGTCCAGTCTGACACCCACCCCTTGAACTATGCTTTATATTGTCCAGTCTGACAACCACCCCTTGAACTGTGCTTTAAATTGTCCAGTCTGACACCCACCCCTTGAAGTGCGCTTTATAGTATCCAGTCTGACACCCACCCCTTGAACTGTGCTTTATATTATCCAGTCTGACACCCACCCCTTGAACTGTGCTTTATATTGTCAAGTATGACACCCACCCCTTGAACTGTGCTTTAAATTGTCCAGTTCCACCCCTTGAACTGTGCTTTATATTGTCCAGTCTGACACCCACCCCTCGAACTCTGCTTTAAATTGTCCAGTCTGACACCCACAACTTGAACTGTGCTTTATATTTTCAAGTCTGACACCCACCCCTTGAACTGTGCTTTAAATTGTCCTATCTGACACCAACCTTTTGAACTGTGCTTTATATTATCCAGTCTGACACCCACCCCTTGAACTGTGCTTTATATTGTCCAGTCTGACACCCACAACTTGAACTGTGCTTTATATTGTCCAGTCTGACACCCACCCCTTGAACTGTGCTTTAAATTGTCCAGTCTGACACCCACCCCTTGAACTGTGCTTTATATTATCCAGTCTGACACCCACCCCTTGAACTGTGCTTTATATTATCCAGTCTGACACCCACCCCTTGAACTGTGCTTTATATTGTCAAGTATGACACCCACCCTTTGAACTGTGCTTTAAATTGTCCAGTTCCACCCCTTGAACTGTGCTTTATATTGTCCAGTCTGACACCCACAACTTGAACTGTGCTTTATATTGTCCAGTCTGACACCCACCCCTTGAACTGTGCTTTAAATTGTCCAGTCTGACACCCACCCCTTGAACTGTGCCTTATATTATCCAGTCTGACACCCACCCCTTGAACTGTGCTTTATATCGTCCAGTCTGACACCCACCCCTTGAACTGTGCTTTATATTGTCCAGTCTGACACCCACCCCTTGAACTGTGCTTTATATTGTCCAGTCTGACACCCACCCCTTGAACTCTGCTTTAAATTGTCCAGTCTGACACCCACAACTTGAACTGTGCTTTATATTTTCAAGTCTGACACCCACCCCTTGAACTGTGCTTTAAATTGTCCTATCTGACACCAACCTTTTGAACTGTGCTTTATATTATCCAGTCTGACACCCACCCCTTGAACTGTGCTTTATATTGTCCAGTCTGACACCCACCCCTTGAACTGTGCTTTATATTTTCCAGTCTGACACCCACCCCTTGAACTGTGCTTTAAATTGTCCTGTCTGACACCAACCTTTTGAACTGTGCTTTATATTATCCAGTCTGACAACAATCCCTTGAACTGTGCTTTAAATTGTCCAGTCTGACACCCGCAACTTGAACTGTGCTTTATATTGTCCAGTCTGACACCCACCCCTTGAACTGTGCTTTAAATTGTCCAGTCTGACACCCACCCCTTGAACTGTGCTTTATATTATCCAGTCTGACACCCACCCCTTGAACTGTGCTTTATATTGTCCAGTCTGACACCCACCCCTTGAACTGTGCTTTATATTGTCCAGTCTGACACCCACCCCTTGAACTGTGCTTTATATTTTCAAGTCGGACACCCATGCCTTGAACTGTGCTTTAAATTGTCCAGTCTGACACCCACCCCTTGAACTGTGCTTTATATTGTCCAGTCTGACACCCACCCCTTGAACTGTGCTTTATATTGTCCAGTCTGACACCCACCCCTTGAACTGTGCTTTATATTTTCAAGTCGGACACCCATGCCTTGAACTGTGCTTTAAATTGTCCAGTCTGACACCCACCCCTTGAACTATGCTTTATATTGTCCAGTCTGACAACCACCCCTTGAACTGTGCTTTAAATTGTCCAGTCTGACACCCACCCCTTGAAGTGCGCTTTATAGTATCCAGTCTGACACCCACCCCTTGAACTGTGCTTTATATTATCCAGTCTGACACCCACCCCTTGAACTGTGCTTTATATTGTCAAGTATGACACCCACCCCTTGAACTGTGCTTTAAATTGTCCAGTTCCACCCCTTGAACTGTGCTTTATATTGTCCAGTCTGACACCCACCCCTTGAACTCTGCTTTAAATTGTCCAGTCTGACACCCACAACTTGAACTGTGCTTTATATTTTCAAGTCTGACACCCACCCCTTGAACTGTGCTTTAAATTGTCCTATCTTACACCAACCTTTTGAACTGTGCTTTATATTATCCAGTCTGACACCCACCCCTTGAACTGTGCTTTATATTGTCCAGTCTGACACCCACAACTTGAACTGTGCTTTATATTGTCCAGTCTGACACCCACCCCTTGAACTGTGCTTTAAATTGTCCAGTCTGACACCCACCCCTTGAACTGTGCTTTATATTATCCAGTCTGACACCCATCCCTTGAACCGTGCTTTATATTGTCCAGTCTGACACCCACCCCTTGAACTGTGCTTTATATTGTCCAGTCTGACACCCACCCCTTGAACTGTGCTTTATATTGTCCAGTCTGACACCCACCCCTTGAACTCTGCTTTAAATTGTCCAGTCTGACACCCACCCCTTGAACTGTGCTTTATATTGTCCAGTCTGACACCCACCCCTTGATCTGTGCTTTATATTGTCCAGTCTGACACCCACCCCTTGAACTCTGCTTTATATTGTCCAGTCTGACACCCACCCCTTGAACTGTGCTTTAAATTGTCCAGTCTGACACCCACCCCTTGAACTGTGCTTTATATTTTCCAGTCGGACACCCACCCCTTGAACTGTGCTTTATATTATCCAGTCTGACAACCATCCCTTGAACTGTGCTTTATATTTTCCAGTCTGACACCCACCCCTTGAACTGTGCTTTAAATTGTCCAGTCTGACACCCACCTCTTGAACTGTGCTTTATATTGTCCAGTCTGACACCCACCTCTTGAACTGTGTTTTATATTGTCCAGTCCGACACCCACCCCTTGAACTCTGCTTTAAATTGTCCAGTCTGACACCCACAACTTGAACTGTGATTTATATTTTCCAGTCTGACACCCAACCCTTGAACTGTGCTTTAAATTGTCCTGTCTGACACCAACCTTTTGAACTGTGCTTTATATTATCCAGTCTGACACCCATCCCTTGAACTGTGCTTTATATTGTCCAGTCTGACACCCACCCCTTGAACTGTGCTTTAAATTGTCCAGTCTGACACCCACCCCTTGAACTGTGCTTTATATTATCCAGTCTGACACCCACCCCTTGAACTGTGCTTTATATTGTCCAGTCTGACACCCACCCCTTGAACTGTGCTTTATATTGTCCAGTCTGACACCCACCCCTTGAACTGTGCTTTATATTGTCCAGTCTGACACCCACCCCTTGAACTCTGCTTTAAATTGTCCAGTCTGACACCCACCCCTTGAACTGTGCTTTATATTGTCCAGTCTGACACCCACCCCTTGATCTGTGCTTTATATTGTCCAGTCTGACACCCACCCCTTGAACTCTGCTTTATATTGTCCAGTCTGACACCCACCTCTTGAACTGTGCTTTAAATTGTCCAGTCTGACACCCACCCCTTGAACTGTGCTTTATATTTTCCAGTCGGACACCCACCCCTTGAACTGTGCTTTATATTATCCAGTCTGACAACCACCCCTTGAACTGTGCTTTAAATTGTCCAGTCTGACACCCACCTCTTGAACTGTGCTTTATATTGTCCAGTCTGACACCCACCTCTTGAACTGTGTTTTATATTATCCAGTCCGACACCCACCCCTTGAACTCTGCTTTAAATTGTCCAGTCTGACACCCACAACTTGAACTGTGCTTTATATTTTCCAGTCTGACACCCACCCCTTGAACTGTGCTTAAAATTGTCCTGTCTGACACCAACCTTTTGAACTGTGCTTTATATTATCCAGTCTGACACCCATCCCTTGAACTGTGCTTTAAATTGTCCAGTCTGACACCCACAACTTGAACTGTGCTTTATGTTGTCCAGTCTGACACCCACCCCTTGAACTGTGCTTTAAATTGTCCAGTCTGACACCCACCCCTTGAACTGTGCTTTATATTCTCCAGTCTGACACCCACCCCTTGAACTGTGCTTTATATTGTCCAGTCTGACACCCACCCCTTGAACTGTGCTTTATATTGTCCAGTCTGACACCCACCCCTTGAACTCTGCTTTAAATTGTCCAGTCTGACACCCATCCCTTGAACTGTGCTTTATATTGTCCAGTCTGACACCCACCCCTTGAACTGTGCTTTAAATTGTCCAGTCTGACACCAACCCCTTGAACTGTGCTTTATATTGTCCAGTCTGACACCCACCCCTTGAACTGTGCTTTAAATTGTCCAGTCTGACACCCACCCCTTGAACTGTGCTTTATATTGTCCAGTCTGACACCCACCCCTTGAACTGTGCTTTATATTGTCCAGTCTGACACCCACCCCTTGAACTCTGCTTTATATTGTCCAGTCTGACACCCGTCCCTTGAATTGTGCTTTATGTTGTCCAATCTGAAATTTTGTGATGAAATGTAGCAATCACTCCTACATTTAGTTATTCCCGCCTGTGAGAGGAATCACCACATTCCAATGCACAGTCCTATATTTGTAGATGCAGAAAATATAAAAAGAAAGTAAACGCTTTATTATGCATCAATGTTCAAGTTATGATGATAATGGAATATTTTACAGATTAATCATTGAGTTCTTATTCAATCTTAACTGTTAAGGTAAGTTCAGTTTTGACTTATGACTATCAGATTAATTTCTCTTTACGGTTTTATTCAGTTTGTCTCCAGTATCCTTTTCAATGATTCACTTTTCACTTGTGTCATGATTCAGTTTTCACTCGCATCACTGTTTCAGTTTTCACTCGCATCAATGTTTCAGTTTTCACTCGCATTACTGTTTCATTTTTCACTCGCATCACTGTTTCAGTTTTCACTCATGTCACACTTTCAGTTTTCATTTGTGTCACAATTTCGGTTTGCACTCGTGTCACTGTTTCAGTTTTCATTCGTGTCACTGTTTCAGTTTGCACTCGTGTCACTGTTTCAGTTTGCACTCGTGTCACTGATTCAGTTTTCACTCATGTCACTGTTTCAGTTTGCACTCGTGTCACTGATTCAGTTTTCACTCGTGTCACTGTTTCAGTTTTCACTCATGTCACTGTTTCAGTTTTCACTCATGTCACTCTTTCAGTTTTCATTTGTGTCACAATTTCGGTTTTCACTGGTGTCACTGTTTCAGTTTTCACAAGTGTTATATTTTCAGTCATTGTGTCATGATTCAGTTTTCACTCGTGTCACAGTTTCAGTTTTCAGTCATGTCACTGTTCTATTCTATATACCCACCAGGCACTCTCATGTCACTGTTTCAGTTTTCATATGTCACTGTTTCAGTTTGCACTCATGTCACTGTTTCAGTTTTCACTCGTGTCACTGATTCAGTTTTCACTTCTGTCGCTCTTTCAGTTTTCACTCGTGTCACTCTTTCAGTTTTCACTAGCGTCGCTAAGTTTGGTCCTATTTTAACAGTCACTGTTAATTCAAATTTGATGATGATATGAGCTTTAAGTCTGACTGTTTGAAACTGTTCATTTCCGTTTTCCCTTTTTCCCTCCGAAGCCCCCTTTTCCTTTCGGGCTGCTTTTTGGCTTTGATTTTTTTGGACTGGACTTTTTCGGACTCGCCTTCTTTGGTTTTGGACTTGTTTTCTTTTTCTCCTTAGGGCTCGATTTCTTGTCCTTCTTTGTATCCTTTCCTTTCTTTTCCTTCTTTCCATCTTTTCCTTTCTTGCCTTTGTCTTTCTTATCCTTGTCCTTTCCTTTATCTTTACCCTTACCCTTGCCCTGCTTGTGTTCAGGTCCCCCTCCCCCTCCTCCTCCCCCTCCCCCGTCGTCCCCTCCCCCTGACATTGGCATTCCATCATCTTGCTCCTCGTATTCCTCTTCTCGTGCTGAAACAAGCCAATGATTATATATATGTTCAACGCAATGATAAATATAATTGTATACGAACTCTATCAGATGTAAATGATATGTAATCTTATCATTTCAGCATTTGGACATAACAAAGGAGCTATATACAACATGAAGGGTTCAAAACATCATTTTATTGCAGCACATTCCCTGGATCCAATTTACATAATCCATATTTGTTCCTTAGTTTTACTTTTTAGCTCATCAGGCCCGATGGGCTTATGGCATGGCATGGCATCCGTCTGGCCATCCTTAAACTTTTCACGTTTTCAACTTCTTCTCCAGGGTCCACTTGCACAAAAACGATTGTTGCTACAATCAATTGTAGGAATTTGCAATCGAAATTACAATCGCTATCGTAACTCCTACGACTATTGTAGAGATACAATCGCTTTGTGCAAGTGGGCCCTGAACCAATAACTGAAGAGAGCTCAAATTTTATGTGTATCCTTGGCTGAAGGGGATTCTAAAGTGTAGATTTGGTGACCATGTGGCCCCAAATAAGGGCCTCACAGGACATGATCTAAAACCTTTTTTCATCTTCTCCTCAAGAACAAGACCTAGGCGGCTGTGCAGAAACTTTAGCCAATGAGGATTCTAAATTATAGATCATGACCCATCCTGTCTCAGAGTATAACGTACAACTTCCATACCCTGGGTGCAAAGGCATCTATCTCATAACTTCGCGAGGTGACGTATGTTCCAGCCAATCAAATAGTTTTCTCGCCCTGTTGGCGATAAAATTGAGCCAATCACAGAGAGCTTTTCAAAATTCTTTTCGCTTCTTTAGATTAGCCAACTTCCCAATGCAAGGCATAACTCTTGCCAGTCTCCATTACTGGCTGATTTAGGCCTTGCAGTATTTCCTTAAGAAATCTGTGTTTAGAAATCCAGGCCTATCGCAATTTCAAGGGCAGCGATTCACTGCCTCGACACAAGAAAGCGAGGGAAATACCGCAAGGGTTAAATCAGCCAGTAATGCAGACTGGCAAGAGTTATGCCTTGCGTTTGGAAGTTGTAGATTAGCGAGCTGAAGTCGAAGAGTTTTTTTCCGTCACATTGTGTCTTAGACACAGACCATGGAATGGGACACGCAGTTCATCTAGGAAGGTGGGGTACCCGTTTGATGACTCGGTTTTGAGAGATCGTTATGATTTCCGCAGTGATAAACCACAGAGAACGCAGGCAGAAGCCGACTCGCCTATCAAGTGATGTCATTGGTTGTCTATATTTAGATTGTTCTTCGATCATATGTAACCTCGCGTTTTGAGCTAGGTAAAAAAAAAAAATACCTCCTCTATAGGCTTTTTTACCTACGTTTTAATTGCGATATCAAGTTCCTTTGTCACCAGTATGCCAAATAAATGTTTTGGTACTAGGACTTAGAGATAAGTAACTTCAGGCAGCCATTCTTCGGTCTGTTTTCACTACATTCGGAACTAGTTATAACTACTGATTCTGAATGCCAACGGCCGTCGTTTAACAACGATAACGTGATTGGCCAGCTTCTGACAGGGTTTTGTCTGCACTAAACTGGTACAGAACACGTACGTGCCTATCGACGTGTCATATCAGACCTTGTGATGAAGAATCTGTCAAAGCAGTTCACATCCCGGAAGATGCACTATTTTGTAGATTGTATTTCTCAATATAAGATACCTACAGCAATAAAACACAGGCGGTCAATGGGACCGACAGCGTGCTTTATGAGACAATAAAACATGCTCGTGATTTTAGACGTTAGTTAGAGCGTCGCTTAGCAAATGACGTCATAGTTTACGTCACTTTGATTGTTCAATGCTAGCGAATGTGTTCTACGACGGGGGACATTAATATTTTCAAAAAATAGTTATTACAAACAAAATATCTCCACGTTTTTTTTTAATATAAAAGCGAGTAACTGTTTAAGGGCATCTCATATAAGAAATAGAAGACCCGTTGTTGTGCTTTATCGTAGAATAAAACATAGCAGAGAGCATAAAACACTCAGGTCTGCGCCCTTCGTGTTTTATGCTCCCTGCTATGTTTTATTCAACGATAAAGCACGCCACCACGTCTTCTTTTTCTTAATTACAGGGTCGATTATAAGCACACTATGTATTTATGTGTTCATAAATAGTCATTAATCTTTAACAAGTACTTCTATTCTATATACCCACCAGGCACTCTCATGTCACTGTTTCAGTTTTCATTTGTCACTGTTTCAGTTTTCATTTGTCACTGTTTCAGTTTTCACTCATGTTACTGTATGAGTTTTCACTCATGTTACTGTTTCAAATTTCACTTTTGATACTATTTTAGTTTTCACTTGTGTTATATTTAAACTATTACCTTTTTGAGCTCTATGTGATATACGTGATATCACTCTGAAAACTGACCCTGCTTCTAAACGCGTTACCTTATTTATTACATCTCACACCAGCGTAAGAGTTGTACATGACAAGAACGTTCAAAACAATGTATTGTGGCCTTACCGATGTATTATGGCCTTACATCTCTTCTATCTTTTGTTATTCACCTCTTAAAAACAATGCCACTTTGTTTCTTATTCCTTCCCTGATTTTCTCTGTGGCTATCACAGACCATAACTGTGGTTAATTATGTTTAAACGCTTCACCATACAGCTAGTGGTCATTAATGGGGTGCAGAAGTATTGATGGATGTTGAACGTTAAGAAGCAATAGATAACCACGCACCTGCATCTCTGTCCCGCTTCTTGAGATACTTGTTGGGGTCCCCTCCCTCACAGCAGAAGCAGGGACAGCCGCTCAAACAGTACCCCTCCCCGTCCCCCTCGGGGTCCCCCTCCTCCTCCGCGCTCACGATGGACGTGTGCAGATGTCGGAACAACACCAGCACCAACAGCTGGAACAAGAGTGTGCAAAAAGTGGATGGGAGTCAAGTCAAAAGTTGACTACACAATTGTGATACAAGAATTCAGAAAATATTTAACAAAATTGATCAACCCACTTCAAACTGCGGTGAGTTATCTTCAAAAGGACCCCTGGTGATACAGACTGTACTGGGTGTCTTACCTCTTATCTCAAGGCCGACACGGCAAACAAAAACATTCTAAGGAAGAGATTCCTTAATCCTGAGACCAGAGGATAAATTTACTTAATGGTCTCTGCAAAGTCAATTAAATACACACTTTGCTCAAAATAGTCTATAATGTCTCAATTTGTATTGAGCGCTGAACGTTTCCTAAATAACAATGAAAGAGGCACAACTGATACCTCAAATCCAAAGACGACGAAGACCGTATTCCCGGCGGGCACAAGGACGGTTTTGGAGAAATAGTCCCCAAGTACCCCAGTACAACCATTTGAGTATATTGTGAGAGTCGTGCTGTTGCTGACGTCATCGTGACGACATGGATATGGTGACGTCACACTGCAGCAACTGAAGGGAACACTGTCCGAGAAGTATTCCCCGTCCACAAGGCGTCTGAAATATGGGTGCTTCATTTCATCACGTTGCTGATCGTCGTCCGAGTCTCACTACGCCATATCAAATGTTGATAATAAAACTGACTTCTATATGCATGCACAATCATCATTTTATGTATGTATTTAGAAAAAAAAAGGTTTAAAATACAACAAAGTAAGGAATGAACAAACAAACGTTCAATCACAATTCGGCTGCATGGGTTTCTACAAACATTCTAATAGACCCTTCACTCATTGTGTATCCAGAGCAATACGTAGCATAGCAAAAGCCAAATAAAATTAGCACACACATAAAGGGGAAGATAAAGGAATCGTGAAGCTCACAAACAAACAAATTTAGTCAGGGAATTCTTGCAATTAGTAAGAGGCGAAAGCACTGGGTGTAATGTTTAACGCGCGGGAAAATTTGTTACCGAGCGTTATGAAAAATTACAGCGACGGAGGTCACGGGAAAGGCGAGTAAGTGCACTGTTTTTTCTCCTCTCGGTTTTAAAAAACACCAAATCAAAAAATAATTCATATCTACTTCTGGAGTGAGAGTTCACCAACACATGGATGTGAAAAAGTTAATATTTAAGCGATTGTGAAGCCTACAGGTAGCAACTACTCACGACCACACTATGCTGTTTTTAGCAAGTCACTAAGCATTAATTGCAAATATCTTCATTAATTAGAACTTAATCTATCAAAGAATATCTACGAAGGTTCCTTGTTTCTTAAATATTGCACTGGTAAAACCATACCTTTATGCAGTTTGTATTTGTAGAGATATTGTAGATTTTATTCCTCGGTGGTGGTGTACGGACTGTTACTGAGAGGTGTACGGACTGTTACTGAACTTGTAAGTTTAGTGTACGGACTGTTATTGAGCAGATGTACAGTTATTTTTCAGAATAATCGACTGAAAATGGATTTAATTGCTAACACTACTGTTTTATTGTTGTTTTCCAGGTTCATCACAATGAACGATGTTTAGGTGTTACCACTGTCCACAAGAAAGACCATTGGAAAGTTACGAAGTGTTGCAACATTAGACCTTTACTCAAAGCTGTGTCCCTTACTAAAATAAGGTGAAGTGAGGTGAGGTGGGGTTTAACGCCGCTTTCAAGAGTATTTCACTTATGAGTCGTTTTCAAAATATGTCAATATTTGGTGCTCATGAAATGACAAAATAAAACGTTTGAAAAGTTTGATATTTATTCAATATATGTCATCATATATTAGTACTCTTTCTAAATATATCAGAATTGACCCTTAATTGCAATAATGTTTTGGTGAAAAAACATGTTTTCTTGAAAATAACATTTTTCATTTCTTTCCCGTAACGATACTCAAATGATGTTATATATTATTAAAAAACATGATTCTTAAAATATTTTATGACTGACATGAAGAGCAGATTAGATTTTAACTAAAACCATATAGATATTTGAAGCTGAATTGTTTTATTTCGGTCAAATAGAATTGTATGTAGCCTCCCATTAAAACTCCACACATAAGAAAGTTTCCATTTTGTAAATATTAGAAAAACATCAGCGAGAAATACTTTTTATTTCATAAATGTATTTGGTTACATTCCTACTTCTGTCAACAATGTTTTTATAGGACCACGTGTCCTAGAAATCTTTAAACAACACCAAAATATTGCTGTTATGGGAAAGAAATGTTTGTTACAGGAAAGACCAAACTTGTTACAGTAAAGATAGTGCCCCTCTGACTCACCAATATTGGACACAATTAGAGGAAACACATTAGATACCTTCCAATGGTTTTAAACTTTGAATCTAGATGAACTATACTTGAGAAGTTATACAACGCTATTATTGGTAGCAAATGTTTTGTGCTGTTAACGCGTTACAGTAAAAAATATATTGTTACAGTAAAGAATTTAGCAATGTTAAAGTCGCAAAAAACGTCATAAAATCCATAAATGTAAGAAGATGGCACATGGTCCTGTGCATAGCTGAGTCGACCGCTATCAGTGAAGTATCAATGGGCGCGGCTGCCGGAATGGGTGGTTGACCCGCTTAATTCCTGAATTAGTAGTGTACTGTACTGAGCTTATTTCCCTTTTTTGTTCAGCAACCTTTACACATTCTTGTTGATTTGTCTTATGTTTTCTCTTTTTCTCTCTCTTTGGCTGCTATTTCTTATTTAGAACATTTCTTCATTTTGTTCTGTATTTTTTCTATACCATTGCCATTCTGACGCTCAATTTGCCTTCTCTTCTGTCACAATTTTCTTCTTTCTTAACTTCCACTGCACTCCTGCATTGATCATAGCCATTGTGATCCTGTGTGAAGAAAAGACAATTAATTTTGACATCAATTAATGTAATACAGAAATACTAGGCTCGCATGATTTGGAGCTTAGTTAATGGTCATAATTTAAGTTGAAATGTGTTAAAATCTTCATTAATGGATCTCTACTGTGACTGAATCTGTTCTTTACTGTAACAGAAAATGTATTTATCACGGCATGAAGCTTTAACAATGCATTTAAGTTGAAGACATATGTACTAGGATATTGTTCCTGTCATAATTACAGCTCTACAAATTCGGTTGTTGGTAAATCATTCAATATAATAATTACAGGGACAGATATAATTATTCTTTCCTGTAACAATTATCATTCTTTACTGTAACAAGGGGGAATGATGCTTATTAATCTGTTTGATCACGTCATGAAACAATCAACTACTGAATCATCTTTCAAATACATTTCATGTCCATACATGAATACACAGTACTTGAAAGTTATTTTATATCTTTACCGTAATGTAAAGAATCTTTACTGTAACAGAAGGCTGTCTTTACTGTAACGATAATATTCATTGTGAGTTCACAGGTATGTACCTCTAACAATACTAAAAGTTGAACACACTTGCAGTATGATACAGTATTGATGAAATGATTAAACCGACAAAGAGTAAGATACTGGTTAAACATTCAATGTGATAATAACAAAAAACATGGATTAATTCTTTCCCATAACAATCACAGTCTTTACTGTAACAGTTCAAGAATAAATGTTCCATATTGATATTCTTGTCACACTAAAGGAGATGAACTAATATCTTAAGTAGTACATGTTTAAACCTACCAATATATTAATATGTAAAAGCTCATTTTGATCATTGATCCTCTTTAAAGTTCGGAAATGTCTTTACTGTAACAAAATCATTCCTTCCTGTAACAAATTTATCGTTACAGAAAAGAATGTTATGGGAAGGAAATACATCAACACAATTTACATTATCAGAAAATCAATGCTCCCTTACAAAGTTTGCACCGTTTAAGATTCAAATGTTCAAACATTCAAATGCTATCATGAAAACAAAAGTTTGCCATATTGGACATCTAAAGTTGAAAATACTGTTATAGGAAAGATGCTAAGTAAAAATATGGTCTTAATTCTCACCTTTTGAGACTTCGTCTGCAGCTCTCACTCAATGAATCATCTTAAGCACTGTGGTATCAAATGGAAAAAGACTGCCAAAGAGCATGGCAGGAAGTTTGAGTATCCAAGCAACAGGGACCATACATTACTTTAAATTTGAAGTTGCCGTTACGGGAAAGAACAAAAACTGAGAGACAACAACAAAAGATGATTTATTTCCGAATATTGCAATCAAACAAGTTTCTATCTTTATGTCAGTCAACTATACAGTGAATATATACATAACCATACACCGAAAAATACCTTACAATAATAAATTGCAGCTACAGAGATGATAAATAAGCAACAATTTGGCTGAGAGACAAGGAAAAATCGTCATTTTTGGCATTTTGAAATATTGTAGGAAAAAATACAATGATATATTCACATAAATAACCATGAATATTACTAGATAATAACACAATGTCCTTAATAAAGCACAAAAAATAAATAAATTTGTAAGGATTATTATTTTATAAGGCAAAGACAAGAATTCCTGCATCTTTTGAAAAAGACTCTTATATCGCGGCTGCTAGTATTATGGCAAGAAAGCCGGCAACGCCATGTGGCGGTGAAACCTGCGAGCATCGGCTGGAACTAGCGAAATTCAGTGTAGCATTGCACTCAAACCTTACTCCGTGTACTGCAGACAAAGTGGCCGTGGCGGGATTCGAACCCCGGACCTCTTGATCCGAAGCCGAGCGCGCTAACCACTGCGCTATCCCGCCCCCCCCCCCCCCCCCCCCCCCTCTTACTAAAATAACACACTCCTTGTAAGTTAGCTACAGTTGCTTCGCCAAAATAGACTCTTTGCCACCCTGACGTCGCCTTTTTATAAGCACGATGATACTGGAGGAAGAGGTTATATAGGTACAGTTCTGCAGCTACTTGTAAGTAAGATAGATATACGCAAGCGTCTTTGTAAATGTAAATGTAAATCACTTCATAAAGTGGTGTTAGATAAATGGAGAAAGTAGGGATGAAATGAAGTTCTGTTATTGAACAGTTGTTAACAAAGCGTGTCAGCTGTAAAAGAATGGTTGGATAGGTTTGGTTTTTTTTCGTTTTTTTTGTTTTTTTGTTTTTTTTTCAAAATGTATTCACATGAAATTGCTACGATTTCACAAAAGCCTGTACATGACCACGTGGCGAGTTTTCCAGGCGGTTTGTTATTTGTTAAATAAAGATGTACATTTATCAATTTCTGTTTAACATTTATCTATAGCATCATTCACGGTTGTTACTAATATTTCCTCAAGTATATTTACCTTGTCATATATTATCAAATCACGTTTCAGTTCTGAAATAAAACTATCAAATTTACATCACAAATCAAGCCATATTGGAATTAAACCTTCCTTTAGCTACATAAAACAAGATCTCAAAACTGCATACAATGTTGATAAATACAATTCATACTCAACTATCAATTCAACTCAATTACAGCAAATTTATGAAATTTTGGTCAAGTTGTCATTTACTGTCTTAATTGATTAGACCTTGTACCTAGTATTGAATGATACCTCCTTTTTGCCAATAAGGGGAAAAAAGGAAAAAATGATAATGCTTACTATATCCAATACCAGCTTCTGTCAAATGTATAGAAAAAAAACCCACATTGTCCTTAATCATGTCGTTGTATATATTGACCTAAGTTATGTAAGTCTTTCATGTCATGTAAATGTACAACAAAAATAAAGAAGTTAAACAACAACAAAAAATTACATCTCATGTTTATGTGTTTACATAGACAAAATATTTGTCAAATAAAATCACAGTATTTAGAGTATTCTTGTCTGTTTTTTTTATTTTTCACACCATATAATACAATTTCTTTATAACTAGCAAAAACAATTGGACATATTCGATGTTTTATCCAAGTAAAAAACTTGACCCAAAATGTCAAAGCTGTAGGACAATAAAAAGATAATGTTGGATAGTATCAGGAACACCACATATTTCACAATCTCTAGATGTTATGACCCTTATTTTATGTAAATATACAATACAAGGAAATATATTATGGACAATTTTAAACTGCAGCTGACTGTACTTATTTCCCAAAGGAATAGAAGAAAAATGTTCCCATTTAGTAATATCTGTTTGAGATGTAACCTTGCTAACTAGATGTGAATACCAGAAAGAGGACTTAATGGGGATACTATCCAAAGGCACTCCATCGATCAGGGGTGGAGAGTTTGTATCAGGTGGAGGGAAGTCTTTGTGGTAGAGGTTATGACAAACAGCCCTTATGACTGCACTAGTATATAGTGAATATGATCTCTTAGTAATATTGAAGTTATATATGTTCGACAAATCATCTCTTGTATGAAGTTGACCTGCATCATCAAAAAGTTGCCTTGTGAACACAATTCCTGCATTTTTTCAGCATTCGTTTAATATGGATTTTCGGGAAACTAGGATTGATTTATTGTTCCACAAAATACTGTTGAATATATCGGTGTTGCTTGTATCTTTTACGTTATTCCACATATCTAACACCTCCAAATAATAGCTTGGTAGTTTGATAGGCAACTTCTTAATATTATAATTGCAATGTAGCAAAAAACTGGAGAGATCCCACAGAATCAAAAAGGGGTTTAATCATTGTCTTCCATGTTTTGTCCTGTTTAGGTATCTTGTTAACCATACTGGTTTCAAGGATCTGTAGAAGATCTCAAAGTCAATTGCCTTTGTTCCAGCTTCCTCTTTACTCTGTATGACTTTAGCACGAGCAACCTTTTCCACCTTGCTGTTTCATATGAATTGAAATAATTCTCGGTTGATTAGTTTAATTAGAGATTTAGGAAAACATAGACAGCTTGCTTGATGAACAAGACGTGAAATCCCTTCTGATTTACTGAGTAAAGTTCTTCCGTAAATGGTTAAGTTTCTTCCCCTCCAGCGATCAAACCTTTCCTTTATCTGTTTCATTGTCTTTTCAACATTTAATAGGGCCTTCCTGACGACGCTGAAGGACAATTATTACAATACACATTGAACATGACACGCTTTTCTTGTAGAAACGTTGTCGTGTTACAACTGCAGCGACTGAACGTAGATTTAGCATACAGTTTGGAAAATGTACAACAATGAGACTATTTAATATTTGGCGCACTGATATCTAAAGGAGGAATGATATTTATTATTATTTCTTTAGACATAATTAATGTTTGTTCACGAAAGAAACATTACCTCTTCACTCCTTCATTCGACATGTCGAGATATTTGTTGTCGATCCAACTCACGGCGAACCAGTCCCCATAGCTCTGACTTCCGCAGCACCGAAAGTTCATCTGAAGCCGATCTAGAGCTTCCTTGATGAAACGTTTAGTTTTGTAGACCTTTAGAGCAGTATAGAGACCATTCTTTAGAGCCTGTTGAATGAGCGAACGATGAGCGAAACAGACACATCCACCGGACATTACCACAATACTCAAACTACAGATGGTCACGAATAAACACATCAGAATACCTCGAAATTTGTCACGATTCTCTGGAGAGCTGATGTCAAATGATACTTTGGCACCAAATAAATGAACGACGAGCATAAGACAGCCGATGCTTATCAAGAAGTATGGCAAGGTCCCGGAGTTGTAGCTTTCAAGAAGCAACATTTTAGTTTCAATCCGAACTTTCATGTACACAGAGAAGAATACCAGGACCATTCCAAACAATGCCAGGAAAACATGCAGAACTCCGAGCAAAATGCCAAGACGTTCACGCCCAGCCTCTGTGATGTTGAACTTTATACACATGTTCAACTGTCAGTGGTCTCAAAATGATGAATACGAAAAATAGCAAAGATGTACCTCCGCCATGTTGCGACGTTTATATGACAATGTAAGAGAAGTGACGTCATGACAATAGCGGTGACGTCACAGACACACTTCGGTTAGCGGTTCTCATTCCGGGTAAGAAATAAACATCTGCATTTACAAGAAACCCATTGGTAACTGCACAGCTTGTTTGTGGTCGTATATGAAATATATTATTATAGGTAAACTTCCACTTGAGATAGTATTAACACAATGTATATAATGTTAATATTGTTTATATGGCTGGTTTATGATTATTTTTTTTATACTGGAGAACTGTAATAGATATAATGTAAATTTCCCTCGGGGGAAAATAAATAGAGGATATCTGTCTTTTCTTGACTAATACCATGTTTATCTCATCGAGTGAGGTAGAAAGGATATATTTACACGAGTGGCGCAGCCACGAGTGAAAATATATAACTTTTCTACCTCACATTTAAAGGAAGTACATGTTTCTAAAAGCTTGAATATTATTTAGTCCAGTACTTGAAAATAGAAAGAAAATGTCACAAATGTCACTGACACGGCCATTACCACATAACATGAACGTGTATATAAAATGTTTATGTGGAATGCGACATGATTTCGTTGTTGTGTATGTCTGTGCAAATCGACCTTTTTTTCTGAGGAATATAATTTGCAAAAAATGCATCTACCGGGATACGAACAGGCTCTTTAGATTAGTTTGGCGAGTTAACCTCCGAACGATTTGAGTTCGTATCCTGGTAGATGCACTATTATGCAAATTTTATTCCTCGCAAAACGGTCGATTTTAATCAAACTGTTATGGTTATATGTATTCTTTCGATTTTAGGTTCGTTTGGTTGTGGTTATATTAAAATATCAAAATGATCATTAGGAATATGCTACCCTCGCTGTCCAAGTTCAGGCCATTTTGTATACTTCAATTCAAGACTTGGCTATTATCGATACCCGATGTACAATGGTATTGGGCAGGTTCCATACATGTCACTAGTGCATTCTCTTGTACGAAATGCATTTTTTGTACAAGTATTACATGTAGACTATCGTTTGCGAATGAAATTTTAAACAAAGAGCCTGGTTCCAGGTTTGATCTATAGAGGTTTTTATATAGCACAATATCGGTAGCCATTGTTAAAAACTGAAAGTTTTACGGTTATGGGTTGCAGGGTCCGTTGAAACTTGAAACTCTTTTTAGTTATTGTTATGTGATTTTATAAAACTAGACAGTTTAGATTGTTGTGCTTGTGCATTGGGCTATTCATATTCATTATTCCTTTTTTATTATGCGTAGATTGGTAGATTTTATCCCTTTTATGTGTGAATTAAGACCACGCTCTTTTAAAATTTAGTTATTTTGCACTTTATTTGTAACGAATTTGTAATGAAGCTTATAAGTTGACAGGGGTTCTGGATAAGATATTGTGAATTTGATTTCATAAGATTTTCAAACAGAATTATTGATGTTGATGTTGTTCCGAATAACTATCGGGGGTTTTGAGGGAGGGCACCATATATGGTCCTATGGTATTTAAACCCATTGTTTATAGTATGTGTACAATTCTTACTCACTCACACTTTTAAAGTAACTAACTCGTTCGTCAAAATCATTGAATCCAACACAGAAATACATATAAGAAATACACAGTCTCAGAACGCCAAACAAATCCAGCAACAACAAAACCTAAATGTGAAACTCATTGCTTACATGTATGGGATAATCTGTTGGCGTACATCGTTCCTCCCCTGACATTGAACCAGGTTGTAAAATATGTTATTACCTCGAAGGATTGGATATAACCACTGTTTTACAGTGGCGGTTTACAGCTGCGAAATGACACAGATAATACACAGAGTTCAAATCAAAGCAATAATGTATGTCTTACCGTGCGATAAAGGAGAATATCTTGACAACCTAAATCTTCCAATACCCAATAAGCGGCTAGTCAATATCGGTATGGTGTTTACGTGACATGTATGAGCAAAGTGTCGTGCATATTAACGTTACTGTTTATGTATTCCTCAGAAGTAGTTCACATCTATTGAATTAGAATGTCAGTTATCTCCGAAGGTCCGTGTTCAAATTATCTGATCTGTAGTAGACACAATCTCATACATTACGTCTCTTGTACTGGATTGCTTGCAAGATACGCCCGTTGCTTCATGCAGTTATCCGATCTCATAATACAGGGGACTAGTGAGAAACAATGTATATGTTCCTCTGCGCCATATTGATTCGATGATTGCAGGATAAGTGATCTGGACCGCTGCCTTCTTCTATTAGTGATACTTGATTCCCCCCGATTCCATCATGTTGCAGCACACTAAAGGGTCGGTGCGTCCCGATACCAGGGAGAGACGGACTGGGAAGTCCATGGGAGCTGCCGCCAGTGCTGTTAAAAATGTGAAAAGAATCAGAAACACCCGGAAGGCACGTGTAACCATAGAAACGCCAATTCCGAACAGTGACGACGAACCAGACCATGACGTCTACAAGCACGTGACCTTGACCCGGCCTCAGATGTCCTTGGCAGATCCAACTGACCATGCTTTGGTGGACAGGACGCAGAAAGGTCCTTACAGGGCAGAAATGACCATGTCCGACATTGCAACTGCATCGGCAAGGCAGGACACGTCAGCGAGGAACTCTAAAACAGGCAGAGTTACCCAACCAACACGCAACGACACGGTCAGGTCCGAGGTTCCTACTTCCGGTGCAAGGATCAAAGACGCTCGGACTAACAGGATGGGCAAGGACAGCCGCAGAGTGACCAATTCAAAGACGGAGTCCCCTAAGGATGATGGGACAATGGGCACTCCAATCAAACTGAAGCCTCTGAGACGCTCCAGTGCTTCACTGACAAGGGTTGTTAGAGTGTGAGTGATGACGTCATCAAGCTTTACCGGGAAACGTTTCGTTGCTATTTACGTTAACTGAACTAAAACGTTTATGGGCCATGCAGTTTAAGGATTCGCAACGTGTTTTTAAAAAAATTCCAATTGATGTCATTACGTTAATAGTTCATTAACTATCTTTTTTTAAATATACATTTGACCAACTTCTAAACGCAAGGCATAACTCTTGCCAGTCTCCATTACTGACTGATTTAAGCCTTGCAGTATTTCCCTCGGTTTGTTGTGCCAAGATAGTGGATCGCTGTACCTGAAATGCATAGCGGGGCCGGATTTCCAAACACAGAAATACTGCAAGGCCTAAATCGGCCAGTAATGGAGACTGGCAAGAGTTGCCTTGCATTGGGAAGTTGATATTTGTCAAGTATTAGAAACATTTTATTTGTTGGGCTCTCCGTGGAAATCTTATAAGTGCAGTTCTTGTTCAGAGATATGATAGAATTCTCTAGGTATATTCATTATTGGATAACATTTGTACCATTCGGTGATCAACCCATCCAGTCAACTTTATTCAATACATTACTAGTCACGGCTGATACATATTGTAAAATAATATTCAAATATTGTACATTTATTTATAACTTGCCAATTATTGTTTTGTAAATATACAATACTGTTTTACACCAAGGCTGTAAATAGTTTTATCTAAGCAGCAATAAATAGTTTTGCCTCGACATATTTGTCACTTGTAAAATTAACCCTGCGAGAGTCAACCTGGGTTGCCTCGTCAGGATTACCGTGTCTGTTAGAACTTACAGCACTGGGAAACTGGTACTGAAGGTGTCAAATGGAGATTGTCTGCTCCTACACAGGGAATACGAAATAATCTTTAAATGATACATATGCATTGCCTAAGAAAGGTGTGATTTCTGGGAACTTCATCTTTAAGTATACGTGACATCTCGGAGGGAGTGAGCAAGTGAGTTATTATCCAGCGCTCCTTGGGCCATATGGTAGCTAATAGCGGCTACACTATTTTTGCGTTTATACGATCCTTATTAACCCCGGCATATAATGCGGGGGGATAGTCGTTGGCTCCGTCCGTCTGTCCGCCCGTGATCACATCGTTTCAGGAGCAGTACTTGAAAAGTACTTGGCCGATCCTCACCAAATTCGGCATACGGCTTCTCAATATCATGTAGATGTGCCTTTTGGGGGTTTAAACTTTTTGGACATTTTTTTGTTTTGTTTCCATGGTAACAATTTGGATTTTGTCTATTTGAAGGAAAGAGTTTGTTTCCGGAGCAAATATCTAAATTCTACCATCATACCATGCATAGCAACCAGGAGAGTTATAATAGATCTAGGGGGAACATACAGAACAATAGTTAGCACCCCAGCTCAACCTCATCATGTTCGCATTCACCATCTTCGTGATCACTTGAGAACATCAACAGAAAGTTACAATGTACAAAGGCCGGATGCCCTTTCAGACAAGCTGTAACTGGTTTAACGTACCATCTTCACCCAATGTCAATATCCTGAAACATCTTCATCTTCATGTCACCATGCGCACAGATTGCAGAACAGTTCTCTCAAACCCTCTCTCATGCTGCATAACCCTACTTAAATTTTGTGAGATATAATGTTGACTGACAAATTCCATGGAGTCTTCCTCATCTAGAAACTGTTCCAGGTTCTGGCATATCCCACAACAAACATTTAAACATCTTGTTGCTTCTATGTAGAGGCAATGTTTGGCAGTGATAGACAAATATAGAGCAATTGGCTCCGAAGCTCATCAGGGTTTAAACAATAAACCAAATATTTATTTCCAGAAATATTTATTATAGGCATAACAAATTTCAAGTACTGTACGTAATGGAGAAGAAGATGAAAATAGGTTTTTAGGTCATGACCTCTGTTTTAATAAAAGTAAGGGGTAGATAACTAAAAACATTTAGCCTCAGGAAACATTGGACATAGAAAATGTCACTCGTTTCTGTTGAGATGGAGTGTAGGGTGAGATTATTGACTATTTGGAATAGTAACACATATTTAAGAGGGTTTGTGCTTTATTTATATAAATAATTGTATAAATTTTTTTTGTTTATCTCTTCAATCCTCCCCCAAATTTTGTTTATTAATTTTTTAGGCCTAATACAGCTGTGATCTATGACCAAGTACCACTCAAAGATCCTGGTAATCTAAATATAACACTAAACTTAAAATGGTTTGAGCAAAGAACACATTTATTTTCAACTATTCTCATCAATTATTGCCGAAAAGAATTGTTTAATGGTCCAATTTACATGAGTGTATATAATGTTTATATTGTTTATATGGCTGGTTTATGTTTGTATCCTGGAGAACTGTATTAATAGATGTAATGTAAATTTCCCTCGGGATAATAAAGAATTATCTTATCTTAAAGGCGCTGTAGCACGTTTTTTTCGCTCAAATAAGTCGATGAAATGTATTTGAAAAATAATGTCAACAATAGCAAAACACCCTTCTCTCTTCGGAAAATCAAGTTACAAATGAGTGTATATGGTTCCGTAAAGCCATGGGAATTGTTTTTGTCATTCGAAATAATAAAATGTGTTCACAATAAAATGGCCGCCATGCAATGTTTGCTTTATACGCATTACCGTTATTACCACTACGGATAATTGGTTTGTGTAATAAGATGTTTTACCCTCTAAAATAAATATAAATGACATAAACTATCATTATAAATGAGAAATTTGAAAAAATAAAATTAGCCAAAAAACGTGCTACAGCGCCTTTAAGTATACAAAGTAAAAATATCATATTGAGATCGCGGAATTCAAACTGGGAAAACTTCGCTCTGAACTCTGGCACTCTCCTTCTTGAGCTAGCACATTTTGACACCTCAATATAACACAAATGAAGGAGACATTACTCAATGAAGGATTGGGAATCAATAATTATCAAATGTAATGGGCTTATGACATGGGATTCATCTGACCATCACTTCCCTCAAAATTACAATTATAATAATACTTGTTAAAACCTTGAAAGATTCCTCCTGCTAAAACTATTAATTCAATGGAATATTACTCAAATACACCATGAAACAAGCTTTTAAGGAGGAAATGACTAGTTATGAGTTTATTGCATGAACTGTAATTGTCATTTTAGTGATTTTATGGTATCAAATGACAACTTTGAAAATCATCTAATGTTTTATTTGCAGAAATATTTGAACAATTTTCGAACAAAATCTGATCAACTAAGTAACTTTTAAAGTTGAACTTCTTCAAAGGCATTTACAAGTTGATGGGATAATACCAGACAAATTTTATGGATAGCAAATCCTTTATTTGTTTGTCGTAATGTTTCTAGGACCTTCTTCAGGTGGAAAAGTGTGATTAACAAATAAAGCGTCCACCTGAACAAGAATTAGCACAGACACATGAGAAACAAATAAAGAAGAATCCATGAAATTCGTCTTGTATTAACTCTTAAAGAATCTTTGGAATCACTATTAACTGTATACATTTTGTATTTAATGCAACCCTTCAGTACATATGACAATCAACTGAAATCTCAAGGGTGTGTGACAAGCACCTTTACAGTGAACACTGCTTAAAGGTGCATCTATTGTGTTTCATAACATTTATTTGCCTTAACTACATGCCAACATACAATATGTGCTGATATCAGTTCAAAAAATTTCACTCAACTTGCATATTTATCCCAAATATATAATAATTACTAGTTTCCAATTTAAATCGAGCAACATCATTATACTTGTGCAGAAACACAAACTACACATTTTATTTACATGCACAGTAGTTATAAGACCTATTAAACATTATCAACTTAAAAGTTTTCTTTTAGTCTGTTGTAAATAAGTTTCCAAAATTACGTTTGACTAATTGACCCACGCCACACGCAGTGCATTGTCCGGTTTTCGATCAGAAAAATATATATTTTTACCTTTATATCATCGGTATACTGAGCCGACTAAGATCAAAATGGCAACAGTCTACATAATGGTCCAATAAATACTCTCAACTTAAAGATTTGACATGTCTGACTTTAGATTAGATACAAAGACAATAAATTTAATACAATCACTTTGTTTTTTTCTACCTGAATTGATAAAAATGTTGGTTCATTATAAAAAAAGCAAACAAATGTATACATTACACTTTTTTCTGCTTGTATAAAGCTACACACAGTACAAACTGGATCACAGATTTGATACAACAAAATGTTATATTATGTAGCACTTTTGTGTGTCCACTGAATTGTAAGTCAAAACAGCAAAGTCAAATCATCATATATTGTTAGTCAAATCATCATAAATTCCATTCAGTTTGTCTCTTCTCCTCTGGAATTAAGGACCAGTTGGGCGAATGAACATCAGCAGCCAACCAGTTGAAATCATCGACATCATCCCAGTTGTTGCGACTTTTATCGAGACCTGAAATCTTGTAATGGCCATCAATCTGGGGATAGCTCCAGTTGTAAGGTGCAAAGCGCGTTCTGCTGCAATCTTCAACAATTGCTTTGCTGGTCACATGAATGTAGAAATCTGTGTCAACAGTAGTGTGTATCCGCAGCTGTTGACAAGGAAGCATAAATATGCAACCTTCGCATTCTCTAATGAATACTGACCCAGACACTGGGCCACTAAAAATCTTGCAATTCTTCAGTTTATTGACGTGGATAGCAGATGGGGCGCCATGTAGTTTTATTATACAGTCAGAAAGATCTGCAAGAGCCACATCCTTTTGATTCAATTCCTCTCCGTTCTTTGTCAGGGTTGTTCCAGTTTGGTTAACAAATTTGCATGCAGCGAGCTCAATCTCCAAGTTGGGCTTTTCCTGTTTTAAAATTGGGGTATCGACTTCATCACCACTTTGTTTAACAGCTGGTTTCTCCTTTCTTTTTGATTTGAAGGCAAATTTCTTCTTAGGAATCAAAATATCTCTTTTCTCTTGAATATCTGTTTGTAGTTTGGTAATAGCTTGCTGAGCTCTTGTAAGTTGATGCGCTGGAAGGAAAATGGTAGATTCCGCCAGGTATTTTGTAAGTGTTGCCAGTTTAGTAGATATCGTGTCAAAGTGATCAGTTAGAGATGTTTTATCCACACTCTCACTTCTCGTCATTTCTGATTCGATCAGTTCCTTTTCCCTCAGAAAATTACTTTCGAAAGAATCCGTAGTTTCATTTTTAGATGATGTCAAGCTCTTTTCTTCTTGTCTTTTATGAACTTCGGCTTGTCTCTCTTCGTCTCTTTTCTTTAATCTATCAGTAACAACTCGCTTTTTATCGTCGTTTTCGTTCACGTCAAACTCGACTTGTTCCTTTTCCGACGCCATCTTGGAGGTATGTAGCCGCTTGTATCAAACGAAAACACGCAACTTTTAAAATATCAAGTTAATAAAGACAAGCCTACAATGCACCACGACACCACTAATGTGTATAATGTTAAGGAAATAAATATATTAACCAAAATATCAAAATAATTGACAAAATAGTTTGCTACTCGTTTTCTTTGTAGTAAGCGACACATGCCAAGGGCATATAATCAATGCGTAACATCAAAACATGGAAAATGATCTATCACAAATGAATCATCATATATCTCTTTTTATCATTTGTTCTCCTTGAAAGGAATGCTGATCGTTCATGTATAGTGGCTTAAAAAATACTGCTGCTTAATGATTGACCTTCAACATCAATTTAGTTAATAATCTAGAAACACAACTCCCTAAATAAAGGAAGTGGAAATAAAATCATTCTTTTTACCCTTAAATGTAAAATGATTAGATAATAACAAGTACGTTTTACACAGTTGTGACGTATACAATAATGAGTTAATCAATCGATAAAGTGTATTCAGTAATATTTTCTAGAGATCAAAATGATTGTGGGAAGCCAACAAATTCTGGACATCTTAAGAATCCAGAAGCCAACTTTGTTTTCATGATGAAGAAGACAAATATTTTATGGATGATCAACTTCTTTATTAACAATATCGACGTTTCGGTATAGATCTATGCCAAAACGTCAATATTGTTAATAAAGAAGTTGATCATCCATAAAATATTTGTCTTCTTCATCACACCAACTTCTAGAATGCCTCTCAAACAGTTTGATGTAATAACTGTTCACAGTACAGATATCAAATTCATTGAAGAACAGTCTTCCCATCCAATGAATGGCGATATTTCATTGACTGGTTATTTATTGTTATACAAGGCAAATGTTGAGTAGATAATTAGGGAAATGAACTGCGGATACAAATTATTACCCTGTGGAGCAGGATCACTATAACAGACCAGTGTACCTCTCAGATGAATCCGTCGATATCAGCTTCTGTGCACGTGAATTTAATTTTGATTCAATGAGTAGGCGAAATTATCCCTGTGGTAATCACCTATATTGTAGGGGAGACCGGGGCACATGCATTGGGCCAAAAATCACTATTTTCCCGGTTTTTTTCTTAACGAACCCAACCAACATGAAATTTTGCATAACTAAAGCATTCTTCATTGTCAAAATATATAAAAACATGGAACAACGCAATATATAAAAAAACTTTTAAGTATAGACAAGAAATAAAAAAGTGAAAAATGCTGTCCCAGTCTGCCCCACCCTGGGGCACATTGGGACATGAACCGGGGCACTTTGGGACAATACCAATTCCTGAGAAAATAGCATTATGATTTCAATACTTATCACAATGATTTTTAATATTTTACTTAAAAAAAACAAAGAGTTTGTATTTTAAGAATAGTAATCAAGAGGGGGCACATTGGGACACTGTCAAAATAAATCAGGGCACATTGGGACAAACTTCCCACGGTAGCATTGTCACAACCAGTCCCAATCTGCCCCAATGACCCCCAAGGTGATAAAATGCCTCAATATTGGTAAATTGCTTGTAACAACTCAGCACAATGATGGAACTTTTCAGAACAATAGGTATCAACCAGGATTGCTTACTCATCTTTACATCAGACCATAATTTCTGAGATGCTAAAATTTTACTCCAAACAATGAAAAATCGTTTTTGCTCAACTGTTTTTGACCCGCATCATATTTTCAGCCAATAGCATCATACATCATATGGTTTTTGATAGTACTTTCTGTGATATTAATAGTTTCTTCCTCCTTATTTTGAATTACCTACCCCGTGTCCCAACCTGCCCCGGTCTCCCCTACAGATGTTTTGGTTATAATTTTTTGTTGTTTAAAGATCATTATGTTCTGAGTTCTACGCGTCTAAAAAAACATGTCTGTATCTGGTTTCATGTAAAGCAAGTTTGGATTTTGTATGGGTTCACTTTTTAGCTCATCTGGCCTGAAAGGCCCAATGGGCTTATGTCATGGCATGGTGTCTGGCGTCCGTCTGTAAACTTTTCGCATTTTTGTCTTCTTCTCCAGAACCACTTGGTCTAGGGAGCTGAAATTTTGTAAACAGACAGGCCAATGGGGATTCTAAATTGTAGATTTCGTGACCTGTGACCCCAAACAGAGTCACAGGGGTCACAACTTTCAAAACCTATTTTCATCTTCTTCTCCAGTTCCAAAAGGTCTAGAGAGCTGAAAACTTGTGTGCAGACTCCTTGGCCAATGGGGATTCTAAATTGTAGATTTCGTGACCCCATGACCACAAATGGGGTCACAGGTGTCACATCCTAAAAAACATATTTTCATCTTCTTTTCCAGTTCCAAAATGTCTTGAGAGCTGAAAAATTGTGTGCAGACTCCTTGGCCAATGGGGATTCTAAATTGTAGATTTCGTGACCTGTGACCCAAAACAGAGTCACAGGGGTAACAACTTTCAAAACCTATTTTCATCTTCTTTTCCAGTTCCAAAAGGTCTTGAGAGCTGAACAGTTGCCAAAGTAAATGTATTACTTGAGATAACTTAGATAATCAACCTTATATAATAAATCAATGAAGTCTTGATGAGCTACACAGCCCATGGCTCTATTTTTTATACGCAGCAGTTGTATTTTGTTTGCATACCAGGCCTGCTCATTTTGCTGTACCGAAACTTATTTCGAGTGTCCGGTACATGCGTGAAGTGAAAGGACTGACTTCGAACACTTCTTTTTGGTGTGCGGAACATGTTCTATTGCTGTGCGGCTTGCACCTGCTTTTTTTTGTTAACATGTTCCCAATGCCCAGAACAGTGTTCAGAGCCACTTCTTTTACTTCGCACGTGTTCGGAACAAACAACCAATCATTGAAAGGAGCAGTCGTTATATGTTGTTTCACAAAGTTCCAGTTTGGTTGACCGCCCATTCTTGTCTCACGCCTTAAAGAGTTTGTTCAGTCACTGACAACAAAACAAGGACATATTTGAGTACAGGTTTACTATGAGTATCAAAATATGCAATGAATAGAATGTCATATACAGATGCATGATGAAGAAAATAGTGAGACATAAACATATTTATAGTTAATCTTTATAATTCATGACTGCAAACATCTGGGTAAATATATACATAACTCTTAATCTGTAGACCAATATTGGAAACAAGATATATAGACGACCCTACAGAGTTAGGCAAGATGCTACAAAATGGCTGCCGTCTCCATACCCATATAGATGGCAGCACTTGGTAACACAAGTTACCATGGCAACAAGAGTGTGTTCTACAAGGCACAACTATCACAGATTGTTGAAGCATAGAAAGACCTCTAATAGATTTAAGTTAAAGATAAGTTAAAGGTGACATTTATGCAGTTATCTACAAATAACAGTACATGCAACAAAACTATTATGTACAAATTATGCATTTAAGGAAATTATTATGTGACAATGAGATTTGTGACAATATTTTGGTCCCTTTCATGCTTGAGACAGACTGTATAATGTTAACCCTTAGCCTACAGATCCAAGAAAATATTTCCATGAGATCCCATAGAATCAGCGAATGCATTTTGAAATCCAAGCACACAGATTTTTTTATCCATTCCAGGAGTCCTTGCAGTTATAACAAGTAATTAAACAATGCAATAATTGTATCATGCGATTGATCGTAGTTTTCGAGGGTTAAGGGTTAATCGCGTCACGTCTTCCCAGGGTTCCATGCTGCTGCCTTCAGTCGTTGGTATCACAAAGAGTTTTACATGGACACACCTGATGAATGTGCAACCATTTGTTCATCTGAAACTGGTTGCTTATTATGGCTATATTGAAGATATCGTTAATAAAACCACACGTATATATATATGTCATAATGAATCATAATGTTCAGATCACTTTGACCATTGCATATAAATGGCTATCTTGTAGTTACACTTGTTGTGAAGATCATAATGAAGAAGTGTTCCTTCAGGACACCTGAATGTAGTCTGTTTAATTAGCACTTGGTGTATAGCCAACTAGCTCCTCGATTTGAGATGTTCCTTCACATAAAGGATAAAATCAGGTAAAAAATCAATATGATTATAATTGTCATTATGCAAATTAATATCAGTCATCTGTCATCATAGAGATCAAGAGTAAAAGTCGTTTTTGTGAATCAATCATCCAATTTCTTTTCACGATTGAAGCATTACAATGGTGGTGGCCCGTCTGTATATCGTAACATCGGTGAAAGTGAATTTTGAAGATTGTTTGCCAATAAACAGCTGTATTCATCTTCGCAGATAGGAACAAGACACGCAACCCCCAACAACAACAACAGCAACAGCTGGAGGGGCAGAGCTGTCCGCAGAACTCGTGCAAACAGCGGCGGTCGGCGGCGACGAAGAGCCAGCACCTCACGTCCTGTAGTTAAGCTGGAAAAGAAAATCATGATGTATGAGTCAACTGTAAAGGATATCTACAAGTCCATGTAGATATTTGACATTTATAGTTTAAATTTTGTTATTAAAAGATCAATAGTGATTGAGAAAGGAAAAATTCTATAAACAATGTAGAAAATTATGTCTTTTAATAAGATATTTGATGTAACAATGACGATGATTATGGAAACAATGAGAAAAGTGGTGATTGATGGATACTGAACAAAGGTTTTACTTTAATAGGAGAGAAAATTATAGTTTTATTCTTTACCTTTAAACGATGAAAGAGAAATGTGACTTAAGTCTTAAGGTTCTGCTGTTAAAAGCAATGAAGGTTAAGCGAGAGGATGAATGAGAGTAGGTGAGAGGATGAATGAGAGTAGGTGAGACTGATTCTATGATAGATGACATGCCAAGCTTGATAATGATGATGTATGTTAGTCCCCACAAAGCTGAGGATATAACCCCTCAGCTCATGGTTTTATATTTCATCAGCTGCGCATTTATGAAGTTTTAGAACAAATTTCTATCTTGCGCAAGTTACATGCATGATAATATGACTTCATTTTTATCGCCACTTTTTATGAGTCATTTAACCCTCAAAGTGCTTTGCATATCGTGATATAGGTCATTGATTAAATTACTTGAGAAAAATTTTGCTTTCTCAAACCATGGAAAGAAAACAATTTATACAATATAATATAAGCCATATCAACATAATAACCACATCATGTCACCTGGCGCGCCCCTTCCTCAAGTTTGATGACTCAATAAATCGTAAGGAATGTGCACTTTGTTTCTTAGTTTGTCCCTCCTTGAACCTAAAATCATCATGTTGACTTACACGCAAAAACATTTCCAAAAAGGGGGAATGGAATTATATTACATTATAATTGAAAACAGTGATATTGCAAAATTGTTCTGACCTTTTTATGCGTACATGGATAAAATCATCTTTTATTGTCTGTATGTATATTGAAAATATACAAGCATTTAACTTCCTGGACCGAATGATAAGGTCATTTAAATAAACTCGCGAAATCTAGATTGTAGTTTATGAGACAGCTGATGAAGTATAAAACACTAAATAAATATATATAATTCTAAGCTAAATTATCTGTATTTCAAATTTATACTTGATATTCTAAATTGATATATATAATATATATACATGTATATATTCCAATCCCATAAGCTGCTGTTATTATTAGGAACTAGATAATACCGACTGCAAAGCTTAATTCTGGAGGTAAATGCACCGTCCCCCTGCAGTATCTATTGCATGACACATGCTCCATGAAATATTGGTGTATCAAGATGTGTTCCATGCATGTTTCCCATGCTGTATATCAAGATCTCTCTCGTGCGTCAATTCAAGACATAGGAACAGAATGACCGGAGTATTTCTTGTGGGAACTAAAATCAAGGGGATTCACACTTCATTGCATTTTTTCTAATAACGCTCATCAATATTCATTCTGTTTAAAATAGACGATGTTGTATATCATGTATTAATTAAAAGCGTAAGTGGACAAACAGGAATGTCAATTTCACAAACAATACGCCGGTATTACTGTCACTATAGTGCACAATGCCACAGTACTCAAACAAGTTGAACACACGGTACCACACTCGGTGTAGTCAGAAGACATATACATGCAAATTTAGCTTCTTAGTAAATCTTCTTAATATCTTTAAAATTGATTAAATATTATCAAGACAAGATAAATCATTCATCTTATCCATCATAATGCCTGAAATCAGAAGAGAGTTGAGAACATTTTTTAGAAGAAAGCACTTTTCTATCTAGGGAACTGAAAACAAACTTTGAAAGACATTTATGATAAATTCTAGAAGGAGACTCATGTAGAGCAAGAATAACAAAGACCTCAGATATGAATAAAAGCCACGAGCAACTGAAAACTGATTCCAAGTTGGAAGACATGACAAGAAATAGACGGAAACATGACTTCTATCGGTGCTGACACAGTTCACAGCTAACCATGTGCGGTGGAGTGGAGTGGAGTCAGTGCGCCTAGTTCTACTACAGGAAGTTAGAGGGCGCCACATTGTGAGGCAGATTTACTCAGTGGGCAGGGGTTAAAAGGTTAGGTCAGTAGGTTAAACTTTATACGTCGGGTAATTGTGAGTGTTAGGTTCTTAATTCAGGCAATCTGGGTAAATTCTTGCAGGTTTAATGTGAAAAATCAGGCGTGCAACAAGGGTTCGATATGGACATATACAGGGATTTCAAACAAGGGAGAGAAGTCCTGGGGACCTGGAGATTTGAATACCACCATAGAAAATGGGAAGAACTTTAACACTGTCATAGGGATTTAAGTTTCAATTTGAACTTACTTATCTTCAACCATATGATGAGTTACAATTTGAACAGAGTATTCATTTCTAGGTTTCCATTTTTCATCAGAATTATCATAACTACACGTGTCCAGTTATATTAGATATGACTTTTGTATCCAACACCCATGCATGTTCCAATTGTTACAAGACTAGAACTACATCATGCGGTGCCAGCGTTAACCAGCAATGGCACTAATGTCCGTCTGCCCAGTGAGTTGGCGGCCATCTTGTCAAGAAGCATGAACAGAACATGAAAGGTGGTAAACTGCACCAAAGCAAACATTGAACATGCTGAGGAATCGGACCCAGGATCCTGAGCCCCCCTCCTCTCCCCATCTCCAGGTAATGGGTGGGTGGGAGGGTGCAAAACTATTTACTTGTCGGTTTCATCCGCTGGCTTGAGTAGTCGGCTGTCTCCAAAAAGAAGCTGTTGAAAGCAACACAATCATCTTTACAGGGAAGAACTCAATTGAGGGTACAAATGAATGGACTGGATCTAGATTATTGCGCTAAAGGATATGATTACATTTGGGGTTTTAAAACAAAGAAATATTCTCATTGTTCATGTCACCTCGTTTCAAAGTAAGAAATTGATTATTAAAGTATTAGTATTCAATAGAGGTGTCAAAATTCGAATGAATCTCCTGTCTTTGAAAACACAAGTAATATGAACAATATTGATGTGTTAAGCACAAAGGTTATTGGTAATCATTCATCTTAGAGTATTTAAATGATTTCTATGTTTCAATATGGAAATGAAGACAAACAACATCTGAATTTATACCACAAGAAGCCCCATCTTACAAAATTCATTACAGACACAGAATGATTCAGCAATAAGCAACAAGCACCTGTCGTGACAATGCAAATGGTGACCGACTTCGCATCCTGAGGGTTGACCCAGGTCGTAACATGGCTGGCGCTCGTGGTGACCCTGACCTTGAACTTCTCCCCGAGACTTCACCCATGTCATAGATCGCAGGCTGCAATGAAAATGTACACATTATTTTAGGTAAGATGATGTGATAAAAAAACAAAATAACCTCAGTAATATTTTGAGAGGAAACTCATAAACCTTAGGGAGTTTTTTCAAAATTTAGCAAGCCAGTCTGGACAGACTTTGTCCATTTAATACAAACATTTTTACTTAATTACCCATTAATTACGTTTACAACTTGATGGTCAACAATCTACTTCATTAGGGTAGCTAAGATCTTATTTTATGATTTCAATGCTTTCACAAACCCCTAAAACTGAATATGATTTTCTAGTCAGATGAGACCCTGACTCTTGCATGACAGCCCTCAATTCAGCACTGGCAAAGATTGATCAAATACCTAAAACCAGATAGATAAACCGATAAGCAAGCTACAGAGGATGATTTATAAAGAAACTGACCGAGGTTCCTGCGGTGATGTTCAGTTTGTCCTCCAGACTGGACTTGTACGAAGACGTGAGGCGGAGCAGAGAGCGCACTCTGTTTGCGATGATGTGCATCTTGTCCTTGGCGTTGACCATTTCCTGGGAGTCGGTGTTCATGTACAGCTGATCTGTTGTGTCCTTGATAGCCAGGATCTTGGGTTGGTTCCTCTCCAGCTCTCCGTGCAGCTCCTGTAGGACAGACAGTGATCATACATCTACAGACGATCAACTTCCAAACGCAAGGCATAACTCTTGCCAGTCTGCATTATTACTGGCTGATTTAAGCCTTGCGGTATTTCCCTCGCTTTGTTGTGCCTAGATAGTGAATCGCTGCACCAGAAATGCATAGTGGGCCTGGACTTCTAAGCACATATTTCTTAAGGAAATACTGCAAGGGCTAAATCAGCCAGTTATTGAGACTGGCAAGAGTTATGCCTTGCATTGGGAAGTTGACAGACGATTTGACAGAGGAGCTTTGATAGCAATTACTATTCACTCAAGGAAGAGTGACATATTTACTAAGGTTGGGATGGGTAAACATTTTTTACCCGGTACTCCACCCCTTTTACCTTACCCAAAATTTTGTAATAATCTCTTCTTCTTAACATAGAGCTCAACAGCTATGTCAAGCAAATTTTCTATGAATAACAATTGACATTAATATTGTGTCTGAATCTTCAAATACATTGTAATTTTTAATATGGAAGAATTACAAATTTAGTCACATGATTAACAGGTCCAAGTAATGTGCTAATCCGACTCAGTACCCAACCATCAGGCAAAACTGGAATCGACTCAGTACCCAACCATCAGGCAAAACTGGAATCGACTCAGTACCCAACCATCAGGCATAGTCGGAATCGACTCAGTACCCAAGCATCAGGCATAGCCGGAAACGACTCAATACCAATCATCAGGCACAGGGGGATCCAGACATTTTGAATCTCTTGATCAGTCACTCATCAGGGTACCCAGGTAACCGTCCAATCCCTAATGTTTACTACCAATGTTGACAGCTGTAAGCTATCGCACCCACCATGAGTCTGTTGTACTGCACCCAGAGCTGGGTCTGGTCTGCGTTCAGGTTGATGGGTTCACACTTCTGCATCCTAGTCTCCACGCTCTCCAGCCACATGTAGCGGTCGTGGATCTCGTGATGGAACTCCTGGCTCTGTAGCAGCGCCACCTGCAGGCCGTGATGAACATCCTCTGCTCGTGCATTCACTGCCTCCCACCGAGCGTTCATCTCGTATAGCTTGTCCTGCATGTTGCGGCCATCTTGGGTTGAAGTGTCGATGTAGTTCTTGCTGATGAGGTTGATGGAGAGCACTCGCGCTTTCTTTGATTCTAGCTGGACTAGGAAATCCTGGGGAAGAGAGACTAACATGTCAAACCCAATCTCATGATAGTTTTTGTAATCTGCTATATTTCTTGACTTTTAAATCTTTCTTTTCAATCACATGGTTTCTATCATATGGATTATTACCGGGAAAATAAGATAATTACACTGCAACAACAGTCGACATCTTCACATAAATTATTTCAAACATTTAAACTTGAAACATTTACCTTATATTGTCGAATGATGTTGTCAAGCTCTGACATGTCGCCTGGCAACGGTTGCTGCGCAGACTGTAGAGCCTCAGCCTCATCCAGCCAGGCAAGCATATTGTCGAGGTCAACACGGAACTGAGCGAGATCCTGACGCTCCGTGGATACCTTGTACTCACGCTCCGTCATACGAAGCTGCAGGATCTCCCACCGCTGTACAACACCTGGCGACAGGAAGTGTTACATTTGGAATGTTGCTTTAACAGAGGGTTCCTTCTTAGATAACTTGAGTGTAATATTGAAGTGCCATGGAAATCGCAATAATCCTTGATATTGATGATATTGATATTGATATTGATGATATTGATATTGATATTGATGATGATGATATTGATGATATTAGACATCCTGCTCCTGCGGTTTATATCTGCAAAACTTTTGCCTCGAAACGTTACCAATTGGATGCTTGTTGCTATTTATAGCATGTAATTTGTCAGCCAATGAAATGTTCAGATTTGGAATTTGATTGCCACTGATTTGTCTTAACATCCCACAATGTCAATATTGATTGATTTAAGTCATCTCATTGGCAAGCTATTTATAGCACCATACGAGGCACAACTGATTTGACAATCAGAGGATTGAACAGTAGTCTTGCAGCAAGATCAATATGGAAAGGAATAGGAATACATGCCAAGCAATATATGAGTGGCTGAAGTCATTACAATGTATATTGAATACTTACTTCTTATTTGATTGTCAATATAGTTCATCTTTGATTGTCCTGTTTCTGACTTCAACCGTTTCTCTAGACGCTTCAAATTTTCGATTGCTCGTTCACATTCCGATCGATGAGTGTGCTGGAGATTTAAAAGTAGACATTTCAAGAGCAAGTATAGGCAAATATTGAATCACAACATATCATGATATATGATACAAGGAAGGTAATCATTAATTTTTAATTTTTCCAGTAATACTTCATCTTAAAAGACCATTACATATTTAACAAATACACTTACTTCAAGGCTTCAGAAATATCTGACGCCATTATTTATGGAAAAGATATTAAATATTGTAAATTGTAAATGTAAATGTAAGATCCATCATTCCAGTGAGTTTTTTTTTGCATTTTTAAGCTTTTGTGTAACAAATTACTTACAAGACTAGAACTATCCCCTCCAAGGGAGACAACTCTCTCTGCCGCGACCAGTTTGCTTGCAGCATCCTCGATGGCGTCTCCAAGCTTGTTGAGAAGAGCATCGAACTTGGCGGTCTTTCCTTTTTTACCAAGCTCCGACTTCATCTTCTTCCTTTGTTCGTCACGAGGGGTGGTTGACATGGTGACTAAAACACAGACAATGGAGAAATTTCACTGATCAGCTTCAAGAAGGTCTGAGCATGTCATAACGAGAGAATTCTATGCTTCCCTGCTCGGCACTAGGAATTCGAAGGACAGCACAAATGGTGCCGCCACATGGTAACGTGTGCCAAAAGCTGAAGTACTGTATAGGATCAGGGACTCCATATAATAAGCCCTGGTCTCTCAACTAAAACAACATTCAAAGGGGATGCTAATGAGGAGTGGGAGTTGTGTGAATTACCAATGTAAAGTAGGTTTGTTATAATGTTCAGCATTTCTTTACAATAAAATTGGTTTTGATCGGCAAGTACTGATAACACAAACTTGTACATGGCTTGTGTCATAAGAATGATATCTTATATGAATGACACAACAGCTTTGTGCTTGTACGAGTCAATGCTTGACCACCCACCTGTTGTAGTTTCCTGGGTGCGTAGTCTGGTGGGTGAAACCGAGGATCGCGGCATGGTCTGCCCCTCGGCTCTGCGCTTGTGGGGGGGACTCTCCGGGGGGGAACTCTCGAGGTACGCCTCCAGCTCGGTCGCATCCCACTCCAAGGTTGCAGTGCTTCCCTTCAGCTCCCGCTGTCGCAGCTGGGGTAAAGATTATCAAGTTGTCACAACATTCTTAGGGCAGTGTGTCAAATATCTTTTAGTATTTAAAGGGCAAATAATACGTTTTTTCGCTAAAACACCCTTCTCTCTTCAGAAAATCAATCTACTGCCCCTTTAACCCTTACGTTGCGTATATATATTTTACCATTTTTAGCCCCTGTGGCGGAATTTACAGGCTCGCAGCTCGCAGCAGTAGTTTGGGCTTTGGCACTAACTAGCTCTGCTGGCGGAATTTCCAGGCGATTCCGGTATCGTTTTTACAAAATATACCGGATCTACATGGCGAATAAGGACTATATACGGGCGTTCAATACAAATTCAAGTAGCGACACCCGTACACAAATGGCTTATTCACACTCGAAGCTTTGAATGAATTTTCTATGTTTTTTCGTTTTTTTATTCTATTACTTTCGAAAGATTGTCTTTTATTCGGGCCTCGTAACATCATAAATACGAAACGAAAAAAATTCCATTTTATACGGAATTGAAGACAAGATGTCTAGCTTCACAATGATATAAAATTATTAGAATGCGACCTTTGGTTATAATTCTATAGCTATGTAAAGTTTGTCTTTATTTCCACCTATAAAATCGTCAATACTTACAACATGTATGCGGCATTGCAAACGGTCGTTCATCGCACTTTTCCAAGAAATCATAATCTCGAACCAGTTGACAAATAAGCACATGTCAACCCAAATATGGTTATGTTGTTTGACTTTTCAAATAAACGCTAACCTCGAACCATAACTGATGAAAATATGTTGATTAGTTTGTGTGCCGTTTGGTTTCACATGCCTCTCAGAAAGGTAAAATTGTATCTTTATTTCTGTGAATAAATCTGCGCATTTATATAGAATAAAAGATTATTCTTTTCGGTTTATTGTGATATAAAAATTATGAAAATGCATTCAGTATTTTAACCTTGATAAATGTTTTAGAAGTTGTGAAAATCGCCGATTGTTTCAAAATTTATGAAGTGTAAACATGACCTTTTTCACGGCGCTTGCTGTGTCTTTATTATTTTTTTGAGATTTTCTAATTTTATATGGGAATGTAGTCCATTAATACCCCTTTATTTTGCTGTTTTTTTTTTTGAAAACAAACAATTCGCTCACATGATATGAAGTGCGGGAGTAAGGCGAGTTAGCGATTTTTTTCCCCATCTCGCGAGATGCGAGGCAGATAGCAGTCTCGGGCGAGGCAAACCCGAGGCAATACAAACACGTGGGTGAAAATAGCCTCAAGCGAATTAATGCTTCGGGGGCTAAGCCCGACATAATTGGCCTTTTGTAAAGCTAATTATCGATGCGTTACGGGTCAACAATGCACACGCAAATTGGTGTGAATTTTGCTTGATATTCCGACCACACACTGAACAAAGCTTTAATCTCATGTCGGGTCGCGATGCGTAAATACAGCCATTCTCATGGGTCAGGTCGCGGACACAATCGACTCGTGACCCGGTATGGGGTATAGAATATACTTAGACAGCCGTGAATTATTCTAAGTCTTGTATCCGGGATCCGTATTCAGACACCTAGGAATCGCTTATAGCCCGCCCGGATAATTCCGTCACCCGCATGTTAAGGGTTAAGTGGCAACTCCTTTATTTTGGATAGTAGAATGAAGTTGAAATTTAAGACATGTTATATTAGATCATGCAGATAATTAAGCACACACCTCTTCCTCACTGCTAAACTGTGGAGACGTTTCATCCAGCCATCTCGTCTCCTGGAAGTAACAACAGAATGAGGATGGAGATTTTAATAGTAACATCAAGCTTCTTTGAATTTTCACGGATCAGTTCATCACAATCAGGGTAATTTTTATGGAAATGAAAATGGAGTGGATACTCCTTTTGTTTTTATTAATTTCTGCTGGTTATACATTTCGAAATAATCTTAAAATTATAAAATGTTTCAAATAGAATGTGTTTTCTTCATGCATTTAAACATGCATTAATAATCAAGAAAACGAAGTGTAGGAGCGACTAACGGTGACGGTGGTGGTGGTGGTGATGCGGGTGACCTCGGTGTGGTAGATGGTGATGCGCTCCACGACCTCCCTCCAGTATCTGCGCACCTCCTCCAGCTCCGTCTGCACCTGCACCAGCTCGTCAGCCTCCCCCTTCTGCATCAGGTACACCGCCGACTGGTCCAGGTAGTCGAACCTTGCTCGCCGCTCCTCGATCTCGTCCATCAGTCTCTGTGGGTGAAGAAATTACTTAAAATAATATGTCGTGATCTATAGATATATATAGTGTACACAAAACCTAAACCACTTTTCTTGATTTTGTCCAACAGTCTATGTGGGTGAAGAAATCATTGGTACACGTTGATTAGGAGATTATTCCAAGTACGACGCCTTCCTTCCCGAACAACCTTTTGCCTCCATTTCGACTGCACTTACCTGTATCTGCAAGAGCCTTGTTCTGGAGTCGATGCCCGGTGCGTGCTGTATGTTAGCGAGCTGCATCTCCATGTCTGTCAGCCAGTTCATCAGGGAGGTCCTCGTGGTGCTGAAGTCCGTCCTGAGGCTGGCCGAGTGTCTCAGAGACTTCATGATGGTCGACACCCGCTGCTGGAGATGGTCCCAGCGATCATTCACGTCCTGCATCGTCGCACGGAGACTTCCGCTCGTGTCGGTCCGACCCTCTTTGGCGAGGCACCGATACTGTTTGTTGATGTTCTCAAGCTCCCCCAGGTGATCGTGGACATTACGCTGGAGGCTCTGGGTTGGAGAGAGGGACATTGATGGATGCATTGAGGGGAGATCTCATTCAGACAATATACAACCTTACTGTTATCTTCAGATGTTATAAATGCAAATTGATTATTATGTCACGAGAGGGAAACTATCATTACAAGCTTCAAATGTTCTGTACTTCCATTTATACTTTTGTCTGAAATATGGGCCTTTACATGGTGAATCTTGTGAAATTAGTACATTGAGATTTTATATTACTTTTGACAAGTACACCATTCCAAATATTTATATATATATTTGTGTTTATATTTATCCAGTAAATTGATCTGAATTGCTGGACAAGAAAAGGAAGTTTATGTTCTCATGCTCCATACCTCGTACTTCCTGATTTCTTCCTTGGTGATCTCCACGGAGACGTCCTCCACGTTGTAGGTCCCGACCTCGGTCTCCACATCTATCAGCCAATCGCTGAAGATCTTACAGTCCGACATAAACACCTCCCACAGTTGCCAGCTCTCCTCAATCCTACGTTTAACACATTTTGGTTTTCATCAACTTTTATATAACTTAAACAGGAGAATATTTGAAACTAAACAAACACTCAAAATGACGGCCTTCCCTCAAACCCATATGAAACAGACAGTGAGATCTACAGGTAGTTTAGTTGGATGTTTCGAGTTTGTTTCAATAGTTTTTTTTTCAGTTCTTCAGGGCTCAACTGATCAGCTTCTCAATATAGACTTACTGTTTATATCATTAGATATCAATATTTAAAGGTTATTTTTTGTCTTAACATCAGGTAATACACATTAAATTTGTAGAAGATTTTTTTTCTTAGTTTCAAATCATAACGTAAAGTAGATGACATACCCGGTGCATATACTGGGAACCTGTTTCATTTTCCAAGTACATATGATTTTGCTGAGATGAAAATGTTTTAAACTAATAAATAACATTCCTGACCTGGCACGCCTCTCAGGCGAGAGTTTGCAGATGTTCCTCCAGCGCTGGTCGAGCGTTTTACGCGTGTGTTGTAGCGAGTTGTACTCGACGTCCGAGGGACAGGCGTCAGAGTCGTGTAGCAACACTTCACACAGGTTCAGTACCGACGCTACGCCCGCACTGTGTCGCTCTATATCTCGCTGTAGCTCCTGGAGTAACGGAACATAGAGCTCTTTATTGGAAGGACATGATAACAATTATATACGTAAAAACATATCAACTAATCAATCTCTCAAGATAAATTGTGTACGAAATAGTAAATAATAACATGAAGATATCATTATGAAATTTAATTACTTTTAAACAGAAAATAAGTTGATCCCATGAGAATAATGAGACATATGAGACGATATAAAACAGATGTCCAACCTGCTAAAACCATGTGTTTGAGGCTGTACCGACTAAAAAACTGAGTTCATGACAGAACTGAGACATTGACTGCAATTTAAAACAGGTGTCCAACCTGCTAAGTGAAAGTGTTTGAGACGTTGTACTGACCTGTTGATGTTGCAGTTTGTCCTCGATCTCTTGCTGATCACAGTTGGAGTACACGATGCTGCCGCACAGCTCCTCCTCCATGTCCGACAGCCACCGACTCAGGTTCCTCATGCTGACCTCCAGCTGCTTCACCGCCAGCACCGTCTCCTGCAGCTTCCTCTGTCTGTAGACATACACCGGATGATAAAACACGGGATGATAAAACACGGGATGATATACACGGGCTGATATACACGGAATGACATACACGGGATGACATACACAAGATAATATACAAAGGATGATATACACGAGATGACATACATGAGATGTTATGCACGGGATGACATATGCAGGATGATATACACAGGATAACATACACAAGACAAACATGGGATGACATACATGGGATGACAAACACGAGATGACATATGCTGGATGCTATACACAGGATGAATAGGTGATGGGTTATTTGATCAGTTATCAAATTCGTAAGCGTCTTTTGCTCAAATAGAATGGTGTTTATGTGGTTTATCATGTAATATTTCTGAGCATGTGTACACTGGAGGTATACTATTTAACATTTCCTTGTTGTGAGACTGGCTTTGGGATGAAGAACAGACACTAATGGCTTATAATGTATGCAGCGTACGAGTGGAAGGGGTCACTTTACATATTTCACATGAGTCATTGTTGAGAAGAAAGTAGCTGTCCCGTGTGCTAGCATCTGGTGTTCTATCATGAGAGCAGGTAACTCTGCTGCATCTAGTGTTCTATCATGAGGGCAGGTAACTCAGCTGTGATTTTTCTTGCTGACATATATAACGACTGCACATGCAGGGAGACACGTAGTCAACCTATGGTTCATAATCGTAATTGTAAGTACTTGTCCCAGCTCCCTACCTGAAGTTGACGACGGACTGGAGGTGCTGCCACCTATCCTCAAGTCGCTCGATACGGTGCTCGATGTCGGAGGCCCGGATGTCGCTGCTGACACGCATGAGGCGACGTCCCTGGTCCACCAGGTGGTTCTTCTCTCGCTCCTTCGACATCAGTTCGTCTTGGATATCCTGCAGTCGGGAAATCAACTACACTTAAAAACAGAGTGAGTGCTACGAGAACAAAGTTTTAGCCTACAGTCAATTGTGATATTAGGCCAGAAGCAAGCAATCGTCAGCAAGTCTGTTTTGATAAACTCTATGGCTACACAAATCAGGGATGTCAGGTTTTTAAAGTTCTCACCAGACTGGCAGTGTGGACTGATAGTTTATGCAATGGTCATGTCACTGGGTAGACGAGGTGACGTGTATATACATACAATACACTGTCGCTTGCTTCTATACTGTCATTTATCTTGGATGTATCAGTACTTGATATTTAGATGTTACCGTTATTTTATCAATGCACTACATGTTATAGATTACATGTCCAATACACTGTAACTTTTTATGGTGCTACTCATAATTATCAATATCCAGTGTATTGGGATAAAGCAAATTGCATTGATGTCAATGGCATTGAATATCATGGGATGAAAATAGCATTTTAAATTACTTGATATAAATTACATGCTCTGATTTAACAATACATGTCAATTACACAGATACGCATGTATAGTAAAATACAAAGATATTCTCTGTCACATGGATCTGTTAGCAAACCTCCATACATGGTTGTCCAGTCTCGGGTACACAGAGTAAATTTAAATTGAAAACTTTCTTATGGCATGTCTGTGAATACACACTGTAGTACATATTGTTATACACACTGTAGTACACATTGTAATACACACTGTAATACACATTGTAATACACACTGTAATACACATTGTAATACACACTGTAATACACACTGTAGTACACACTGTAATACACATTGTAATACACATTGTAATCTGTTAACTCTTATAGGTTGTATCTGTGAATTCTTCAAGAGAGTAATTAATAAGACAAATAAAACTTAATCAATTTATTAACTGAATTTTACCTGTATTTAGATTGCAGTTTATATCATAAACTAATAGCCTCATTTAAAAAAAACTTTGGTAAACTATTCCTTAAATTTATTTACAAATCACTTTATTAGTTTCATGAAATACACCCAGAAGCATGATGGGAAAATATAAATAATTCATAAAAGTGAATATGAAATAATAACTTATATCTAAGCTCAAACCTGACAAAGTTCTCCTTGTAAACAATTCCCTCTTTTGTGTGGTGTTGTTGGTGAGATGTAGTCTTTCTCAAATTCTCCTAAATCAGTATTTTTATAATAGATCTATAGCTTAGCCCATTCAACTTCTATCCTTACAGCAAGCCTAGATTTTCTCTGATTTGATAATATCTCTTACTTAGTTATTAATTAGAATTGATAAAATTTTTAAAAATATTTATTCTTTTCAGGGACAAGGAGCAAGTCTAGATGAGGTGTAACACGCCATTGAAAACATGACCTTTCCCCTTCTTTGCTTCTGTTACTATTGTGAGCATCCAGATACAATGTTCATGGACACCTTTAACATATCCACTCTAACAAACAATCAAATAATTATTTTAAAATTCTAAAAATATTTTGAGATGCTTTGTTAGAAGGTGTCTGGTTCTCTGTCACTGGTCAAGAAAGAGATTTGGTGAAAAGGGCAAAAACATGCCTCAGAAGTTATTTTCTGGTAACTATGGTTACCATATGGCGCCCACATGTCTAACACATGTCCTCGAGACCTACTAACCCACACCTTGATAGACTCCACCCAACTGGTGTAGTGTGTCTGTTATTGTATCACTACACCTGAACCCTATCCATTCCACAACCTCTTTAATAGGGACATTGCATAATCTGGACCATTCAACAACCTCTTTAATAGTGACATTGCATAATCTGGACCATTCCACAACCTCTTTAATAGGGACATTGCATAATCTGGACCATTCAACAACCTCTTTAATAGGGACATTGCATAATCTGGACCATTCCACAACCTCTTTAATAGGGACAATGTATAATCTGGACCATTCCACAACCTCTTTAATAGGGACATTGTATAATCTGGACCATTACACAACCTCCTTAATAGTGACATTGCATAATCTGGACCATTCCACAACCTCTTTAATAGGGACATTGCATAATCTGGACCATTCCACAACCTCTTTAATAGGGACATTGCATAATCTGGACCATTCCACAACCACTTTAATAGGGACATTGTATAATCTGGACCATTCCACAACCACTTTAATAGGGACATTGCATAATCTGGACCATTACACAACCTCTTTAATAGGGACATTGTATAATCTGGACCATTCCACAACCACTTTAATAGGGACATTGCATAATCTGGACCATTCCACAACCACTTTAATAGGGACATTGCATAATCTGGACCATTCCACAACCTCTTTAATAGGGACATTTATAATCTGGACCATTCCACAACCACTTTAATAGGGACATTGTATAACCTGGACCATTCCACAACCACTTTAATAGGGACATTGCATAATCTGGACCATTCCACAACCTCTTTAATAGGGACATTGTATAATCTGGACCATTACACAACCTCCTTAATAGTGACATTGCATAATCTGGACCATTCCACAACCTCTTTAATAGGGACATTGCATAATCTGGACCATTCCACAACCTCTTTAATAGGGACATTGCATAATCTGGACCATTCCACAACCACTTTAATAGGGACATTGTATAATCTGGACCATTCCACAACCACTTTAATAGGGACATTGCATAATCTGGACCATTCCACAACCTCTTTAATAGGGACATTGTATAATCTGGACCATTCCACAACCACTTTAATAGGGACATTGCATAATCTGGACCATTCCACAACCACTTTAATAGGGACATTGCATAATCTGGACCATTCCACAACCACTTTAATAGGGACATTGCATAATCTGGACCATTCCACAACCTCTTTAATAGGGACAATGCATAATCTGGACCATTCCACAACCTCTTTAATAGGGACATTGCATAATCTGGACCATTCCACAACCTCTTTAATAGGGACATTGCATAATCTGGACCATTCCACAACCTCTTTAATAGGGACATTGCATAATCTGGACCATTCCACAACCTCTTTAATAGGGACATTGCATAATCTGGACCATTCCACAACCACTTTAATAGGGACATTGCATAATCTGGACCATTCCACAACCTCTTTAATAGGGACAATGCATAATCTGGACCATTCCACAACCTCTTTAATAGGGACATTGCATAATCTGGACCATTCCACAACCTCTTTAATAGGGACATTGCATAATCTGGACCATTCCACAACCTCTTTAATAGGGACATTGCATAATCTGGACCATTCCACAACCTCTTTAATAGGGACATTGCATAATCTGGACCATTCCACAACCTCTTTTTTAGGGACATTCTATAATCTGGACCATTCATTGTATAATCTGGACCATTACACAACCTCTTTAATAGTGACATTGCATAATCTGGACCATTCCACAACCACTTTAATAGGGACATTGCATAATCTGGACCATTCCACAACCTCTTTAATAGGGACATTGCATAATCTGGACCATTCCACAACCACTTTAATAGGGACATTGCATAATCTGGACCATTCCACAACCTCTTTAATAGGGACATTGCATAATCTGGACCATTCCACAACCTCTTTCATAAGGACATTGTATAATCTGGACCATTCCACAACCTCTTTAATAGGGACATTGTATAAACTGGACCATTCCACAACCTCTTTAATAGGGACATTGCATAATCTGGACCATTCCACAACCTCTTTAATAGGGACATTGTATAAACTGGACCATTCCACAACCTCTTTAATAGGGACATTGCATAATTTGGACCTTTCCACAACCTCTTTAATAGGGACATTGCATAATCTGGACCATTCCACAACCTCTTTTTTAGGGACATTGTATAATCTGGACCATTCCACAACCTCTTTAATAGGGACATTGTATAATCTGGACCATTACACAACCTCTTTAATAGTGCCATTGCATAATCTGGACCATTCCACAACCTCTTTAATAGGGACATTGCATAATCTGGACCATTCCACAACCTCTTTAATAGGGACATTGTATAATCTGGACCATTCCACAACCACTTAAATAGGGACATTGCATAATCTGGACCATTCCACAACCTCTTTAATAGGGACATTGCATAATCTGGACCATTCCACAACCTCTTTAATAGTGACATTGCATAATCTGGACCATTCCACAACCTCTTTAATAGGGACATTGCATAATCTGGACCATTCCACAACCTCTTTAATGGGGACATTGTATAATCTGGACCATTCCACAACCTCTTTTTTAGGGACATTGTATAATCTGGACCATTCCACAACCTCTTTTTTAGGGACACTGTATAATCTGAACAATGAATAGTGAAATGTTTTGAATGAAACTTACTGAAGGTTTGTGGACACCTAGTTAACTGGACACATTTACCACAAACAATCAAGCAAGCCAACTCAATTGTTTTAACCTTATAAAATATGTTATCTCTCAGGATAATTCTAACCTAACTTGATGAAAAGTGAACGAAACAAACTACCTATCTATGTAAATCTCTTAAATATTGACACTTAGTAAAGTGATACCACCAACTGATGCTATCAGCCATGATTTCAGATAATAATTTTCCAGGGAAATAATATGTAAAGTAGGAAATAACTGGTTAATATGTATCATTTTGTAATACATCTCTCTAATTTGCTGTTTTGTATCATTTTGTAATACATATCTCTAATTTGCTGTTTTGTATCATTTTGTAATACATATCTCACTAATTTGCTGCTTTGTATCATTTTGTAATACATATCTCACTAATTTGCTGCTTTGTATCATTTTGTAATACATATCTCACTCATTTGCTGTTTTGTATCATTTTGTAAAACATATCTCACTAATTTGCTGTTTTGTATCATTTTGTAATACATATCTCACCAATTTGCTGTTTTGTATCATTTTGTAATACATATCTCACCAATTTGCTGCTTTGTGTCATTTTATAATACATGTCATTCTCATAGCCATTGCTTTCACCTTTAAATTAGCAATATCAAGTCTCGCCATGGACTGGCATGTATTGTAGGTCTACAAGATTCTTTGGAAATTTTTGGAAAAATGCAGAATCCATTAAAAGTGAATGCTTATTACTGGATTCTTCATTTTCCCCAAAAATTGAAATCATATAACAATCAAAATGGTTACTATTTGCTAAATGCTGTGAATTAACAAGCTTGAGGACCTGTAGTTCCCAGTAAAAACAATTGTCAAATGTGGGAGAGGAATGCATGTTCAAGTTGTTGATGTAACTTTGAAGATGATAATATATTTTTTTTATATATTTTACAACAAAAAGTTACTCTCAACTTTTCACTTTTCAACTACTGAACACAACATCATAAATCTTAATATCCAACTCAGAACTTGTGAAAAACAACAAATCAAAGATGTCAACACCTTTTGATCCCAAACTTGATGTTCTAATTGCTGATATTACCCCCACAAAATATAAATAATTTCTACAACTGAACACAAAATAATAAATCTCAAAAACCAACTGACCGTCTCCAGTCGATGAAGCAGTTCCTCCACGTGTGTCTCCCGACTTGATGTCACCGTGACCTCCATATCCTCGATCCATTCAATGAAGTCTCGAACCTGCTCCGCAAACTGCGCCCAGTGACACATGGCCTCGCGGATCCGCTGTTCCCTGATGACGGTCTGGCCAGCGAGCTCGTCCCACTGCTTGTTGAGAAGACGGATACGTTGATGCAGGATGTTGAGGTCCTCTGAGCGTATTACACGGGACAGTTGTTTCTCCCGGGCGAGGAGCTGCTGTCGGCGGTCCTCGGAGTTGGCGAAGGACGTGGAGATGTCCTGAACAGGAATAATTTGAGAGTTATCTGATGATAGTGCATGATTCACATATTTACGGTCTAAAGCTGGAGGCACTACACTTCTTTAGTTTATTTCATTCTCCACTACCTGAGCAGTATACAACTTGAGACACCATTCAGGCAACATGATAAATGATGATGTCTGGTAAAATGTTACTTGTTGTCAAGTTACCAAGATCAGGTTTTCCTAACTGCCCTTGTTTTATGCTCAATAGATATCAATACACAAAGATTACCTTGCATGAAGTGACGTCAGCCTGCAGATTGTCATACTCAGATGGCAGTTCTGCCGCAAGTATCTGCCTAGTTTCCCGAAGCCAGGCCAGAATATCATCAATATCGTCTTCACACTCGTGCCACTGGCGGAGGATATTCTCCAGGCGTTCCCGGTGTTGATCCAGTCGGTTGTAGCTCTGGTACCAGCTGTCGTCGAGTTGCGCCAGACTGACCTTGATCTCTTCCACTGCTTCAGGTTCAGCTCGTTGCAGCATCAAGTTGCCGACCTCGTGGATCCTCTTGAAGTTGTCCTCTTGCAGCTTGAACTCTCGTTGAGTCATCTGAAATTTTTTGAAATATTCATAAATAGTATAAGTTAATGCTTTGTCATGTTTTAAACAAACAAAGCAGTGTGATGAATTCACCTAGAATAGATGTGCCAAATACATATAAGTCAACATAAACAACCAACATAGCATCAATATCAATATAAGAAATTCGAACCAACATGTCGGTCGAGATGTGTTACCATGTTAAACTGGCTTTACTTCAAATGCATATACTGCTTAGAATAACCAAACAGTTGCATCTAAAAAACAACTTCATTCCTTTAAACACAAAACATAACAAAAGACTAATAATTGGATTGGCCAACCACAAAGAATATAAATGGATAATGACATATCTCCTGCTCACCTTCACCCTCTCCAGCATGTTGTTGATCTGCTGTAGAGACGCGGTGTCAAACTCAAATGCCTTCATTGCTCTGTCCTTGTCAGCCAGCCACGCCCTCAGCTCCTCACTCAGGTTGTTGAAGTTGCCCCACTGCTGGAGGGCGCGGTCAATGATGGCTTTACGCTGTGTAGCTCTGCGCACTACACTTCTCCACTGCTCTGCAAGGAGGTGAAGCTTCTGCTGGAACTCAGCGGGGTCGTCGACCTCGCCAGACTCCAACATCTTGCCGCCATCCGCGATGATTGCGTGGAGCACCTGCTGTCTGCTGTACATTTCAGACTCAAACTTCTGTGGACAGAGAATTGAGACAATCTTGTAAGGGCATGTGGAATTGATATATTTGTGAATGTCAACCTATGTGAAGAAGGTCTGTTTGGGGTTGCACAAAGCAATAGCAGTTGTTTGCATGGATACAATTGATGTCAATGTTGAACAAAATAATTACATCAAATTGTGGCACTGAGACTTGGTACTTTAACAATACCATTAATGACACTGTCAAGTTCAAAGTCCACCATACATACTAACCTGGCATTTCCTCTGCTGGTCAAACAGCCCAGCGAAGTCTCCAGCGATGTCCACAGACAGATCCTGTTCAGTCTGAGCTAGGAAGGTCATCCAGGATTCACACTTGGAAGAGAAGTCCTGCTGCACCAGCATGTTAGCCTGAAGGGTCTTGCACCGTTCTATGCAGTTGTTGTACAGACGGTGCCAGCGATGGTTCAAGTCTCGCAGCTTGTTGGCGTCCGTGTCTCCGAGAGCGAGTTTGTATCCCATGATGTTGAGTCGGTCCAGCTTGCTGGAGTTGTTAGTGAACTGGAACTGCAGCTCCTTGAGCTGGCTCATCCGGTTCCTCAGGTCGAGTTCATCTGACGACTTGTTCGGGTCTGCTTGATCCAGGACAGTCTCCGCATGGTTCAGGAAGACTCGGACGACTTCAAATGCCTCCCTAAATGCGCCGAGAGAAGATAGGTCTTCTTGTAGACTCTCGATGTTCTGGGCGAGGATCTGACGTAATCCCAGAAGCCTCTGCTCCAGACCGGAGTGTCTGGAGGTCATGAGTACGATGGTGGAAGGGTCCATGTTCTTGGCTAGTTCATCACTCAGCTTACACAGGCCAGACACACGAGTCTGGATGTTGTCCAGTTCCTCTTGGAGGTTCTGAATAAACACAGAGGTTAATGGTCCATGTATTATCAACTTCAAAGACTTTGTCATCAATTAGTTGATTAGTTAATCACTTAATTAATTTTAAATGTTCACCAATTCATATTAAGATGTCATTTTGAGGTAAATAATTTCACTTCCCCACTAAATTTACAATAGGGTGATTCAGAAATGTAATCCAGAGTTATCTAACCTTGCTCTCCTGCAGACATTGACTGCGAGCGGTAGGGTCGTCTCTCTTCAGTGCCAGATCGTGGCAGGTCTTTTCCCGGTTGTCAAGCCAGTCCCGGATACTGTGATACTCCGACTCGTACTGCTGCCAGCGCTTCAAACACTGCTCAAACTGCTTACGTCTCGTCGACAGGTCGGCTGACAACCTGCGCCATCTGTAGTGGTAATAGATTATCATGAATCCAAATATTGAATTACTGTGCATGAGTTTATAAGTAGAGCGCCAAACAAGACCATCCTGAAATTTTCCCGAACCTGTTATGTAGGATTGAATATGAAACCTAATTTAAGTTAAGTTAAAGACTATATAACTTTATGAAGCTTATAAAATATATCCACAGAAATACTCTTTTTCAAAATCATTATAAATTTTTATTTACAGTTTAAAAGAATCACTTAGAACCACTAAGAGTTTAAATCTTGATGTCTATTTCTTATCACTGTTACACATCTTCCCAGAACTTACTTGTGCTGTACCTCCTCTGTGTTCTTGGCGATCTCTGCAGCGATGGCCGGGTCGCACACTTGGGTCAGCTGCTCACCCAGAGCTATGAGAGCATCTCGCTGAGCCTCGTGGTGTCTTAACTCAGCCTCAAGTGTCTGTCGGGGAAATATAGTGAACAAATATTTCAGTTAAAATATTCAACTCCCACATTCAGTGGCAGAATCATATGTTTGCAAAAATTTGTCATGGAGAATAGCATTCACTGATCAAACATGTTATGCTTATATCAAGCTACATTCTTTTTATGAATAATCATTATATCATTATTGCAAAGCACCTAGGCTAGAAGAAAGCTGTTATGTTGTCCTGGTTTAGGTACAATGACAATCTATACTTGGCACAGATACTGATGTAATTTCTCTCAGACTTAACATCATCATCAGTCATGGTAAAGTCTTAATTCAACAAACAACCAAGACAGTGAATGCAACATCTCTCAGGTTTTATCAGAAGAGAAGAGGAGGTACATCAGCTGCTCACCTTGAGTTTCTTGACCTGGTCAGCGAGGGTGTTGATGTCGCCTCCCACCAGACTGTACCGGTTGAGGCTGTACTCCGTGTTGGTCAGGACACTGTTGAGAGCGTTGAGCTGGCTGGAGTAGCGACCCCACTGACCAGTCATGTCCTCAAGGACATTGTCAAGCTGCATCAACTGATCCTCCAGGTGGAGCCACTGCTTGTTGAGCGTGTCGATGCTCTCCTGGACTCCGCGCTGACACCCGGGTGAATCAGCACTGAGCTCTATCAGGCTGTCGGCAAGCTTCTTCACGGCAGCAATCTCAGACTCCTTGGCCTTGAGTTGTTTCAAGATGTCCTACAAGAGAAAAGGAATCTCAGTAACATTTAACATCAGATGTAATTAGAAAAGATGTCCTCTTTGGCTGACAGCATGAGCATATCTAATGATGAACAGATGGCAGTTTCTTTAGATCATATGATTAGTTAGATGCTAGATCTACATTTGAAGAGAATTGTTTATTAGCCACAAGAATCATTATTACCATCAAAATATGTCTAAGATGTTAATACCTTGCATTCCTTGAGGGTCTGCTTGACACCGACCTCATGTCCCGCCAGCCTGTAGGTCTTGATCTTGTCCTCCTGTTCCCTGAACCAGGCCTGCAGTTTGGTGAGAGCTCGCTCGTACTCCTCATATTTGGTCATCAGTCTCTCCAGAGTCTTCAGTTTGTCATTCACCTCAGCAGACACACCCTTCCAGTGCTTATTGAACTCTCCCAGTTTCTCGGCAAAGTCCAGCTTCTCCCTGTCATCCTCCGGAACATGGGGCTGGAGCACTTGCTGGTTCACAAAGTCCACGGTCAGCTGCTTGCTGTTCAACTCTATCTTGTAGTCCTTGTACTTCTTCAGCATGACTTCAATGTCAGACACACTGTGAACTGGTTTTGTCTTGTCCTCACGGAGATGAGTCTTGATGAGATCAAGCCAGTCCCCGAGTTCGTGGAGAGCTTGTCGAGACGGCATCAGATCCATCTGAGCCTGGTGAAGGAGCTCTGCGGTCAAAGTGATTTCCTCCTGTAGCTTGGCCCACTCCGTCTCAAACCCCTTCAGTCGCTTGTCCAGTCCTGTCGTGTTGAAGGATGAACTCACCATGAGCTGGCGACCAACGTTCAGGACTTTCGACCGGAGAGGAATTTGGTTCTCTACTTCCTTTTGGAACTCCTGCAATGTTGAAGAATTCTATAAGAGTATCTGTCTTTCAGTAAAGTTATGAAAGATTCTTGTTCGCATAAAAAAAAACAACAGGTTTAAAATGATCTGTGCTTGAGAACTTACCAGGAGTTTCTCCACCTTGGCTCTGACGGCCGCCATGCTTTGACGATCCTTGTCACTGAGTTGCCTCAGACTGGACAGCTTCATCTTGGCTGTTGTCAACCAGGAGTTCAAAATTGTAGCTTCAGTTTCAAATGTCTGTAGTTGATCTCCTAGTATCTCAGTTCTGAAGAAACAGTAAGAACAAAATCAAATGAAGAAACATGTGCAAAGTCTATAAACAGTCAAAAAGAATATTGCTGAGGTAGAATATCTTACACACAAAGAGATAAATCTGAGAACCTATTTTTATCCATTGTTGCTAAATAGTTGAGGAAATTTAGACATAGACTTGTTAATCAACCAACCTCTTGAGATCCTGGGTAAGACACGTGTTCAGGTCCACCCATTTATCTGCAAGTCTGGCAATGGCAGTCTCCAGTTCAGGACACGTGAGGCTGTGCAGGAGTTGCTTCCCCTTGTCGACCACCTCGAACACCCACAGCTTCTCCTCAGCCAGATCTTTCTGAAGTCTCTGGTACACAGCCAGCTTCTCCCGTATGGTGTCCAGGGAGTCCCCACTGGCTATCGGACCGGGGATCTGGTTCTCTATACTGGATAGCGACCCCTGCAGTCGGGTCAGCTTCGTGTCCAGGTCTCCCCACTGACTGACCAGTCGCTCAAGCCGCTGACCATGTAGACTGGCCTTGTCGATCATGACATGGGTCTCATTGCTGAGATGGTTGTGCTGAGCCTGATGTTTGTCCCTGACCGAGGTCGGGCACTGTGATGCCAGTGAGTCCAGCATCGCCTTGTGGACCTCAAGGTCACTGAAGAAGTCCTGTGGAGGAGAAGCAAACATCATTTATAACTTGCTGGGATAGAGGAATCGTTAAATACCAAAACGGATTTGATTATGAAACATGGGTGGTTCTCCTTTTGGTACAGGAATATTCCACAAAAAATTCAATCATGGACAGAACTAGAGATTCAGATTTTGGTAAAAGGTAAAAGGAATAGTTTGTGAAAAACAGAACTTTCAACTTCTTTCTGACATTCACCACTTTTCATTGATAAGGTGTTTTAACATACACTTTTTCAGTATTGTTTCAACGCTATAATCTGTGAAGCAGATTGAAGCTAAGTAATTACCATGTCCTATATTCACTGAAATTCAAACCTCAAATATGATGATAGTGCAATGTAGATGTTCTCACCTTATGTGATGCAAGTTGATGTCTGAGATGCATGAGATCACTGGCCGAGATGTCCTCGGACCTGAGTTTGCCCTGAGCGACCTCCATGAACTGGGCGTAGTCTTGGAGCAGCTTCTCGTACTGTTCCTGCCCTGATGCTAGCTGCAGCACGTCTGATCTGCGCTCCGTCACCTGGGCAACAAGATAGCAAGCGATATGGCTACAGTTGTTTCATAGGTATTTGTGGAGAGATGGTAGGAAATACAGTACCATCATCATTATATAATTTGAAATGATATATGATCATATTATGATGATAGAGAAACTTTACCAAAGACAGAGTTCAGAGTGATGAGGACACTGTTTCAGAGGAACCGTAGGAGCTTGGTACAGTAACACATTGTTCGCGGGGGCATCCTGCTTTTAACATTGAGTGTTTGCGAGCACTTGGGAACATCCCGGGAATTTTTTTATGTTACTGAACGCAGGGCAGATAGCAAGGGGTATTGACACAGTTATTTAAAGATCCTAAAATTGGTTTTATAAACGACCAGGGGTTATCCAGGTGAATTGAAGTGATGTGACCTCGAGTTTCATGTTGTGTCCAAGGATTATGAACGTAAAGATAAAACAATCTTAGAAATTGAAAAGTTTAAATGGAGGCATATTTTGCGTACTGACCTTCCTCTGTAGACTCATAAAGTTGGTCTGCAGATTGTTGAGATCAGACGGGAAGGCACTTTGCGGGTAAAGGGCAGATAACTCTGATTCTCTCTTCTTGAGACTGTCCAGTTTACCCTCACAGCGGTGCAGTTGGGTTTCCATCTCCTGTTGGATGCATACAGAGTTCAAATAGTTGCAAAACGGTTGTTGACATTTTATTAAATTAGTAATTGATTGATAATTATAGATGGAGTTCTGCTATTTAGACAATTTTCATCATAACTCTCAATCATAACTTTCTAGAATTAGGTAACGTATAAATGTGACTTTTCAACTTCTTCCCACAAACTCATATACAACAGTAACAGGTTTATTGATGATGACATACAACATGAATGGATTCATACACATATAATTAGCTTAACCCTATTTTATTCAAATCACATTCAACACAAAGCTAATTCAGAAAGAAAGTTATGCATGTATCCCATTCATATTCCACGTTATGTTATGACACAATATAACAAAGTGACACAATATGACATGTATCTTAGCGTAACTTTCCCACTTTCCTTTGCTGACAGAAGCTGCATGTGACCAAACACTGAAAGACATTACAAACTACAAAGCACAAAGGTCAACGATGACCCGGTGAAAAGCTTATCAAGTGACCTTGACATTGCTGGCTGCATGCAGAAGACACCTACCGTATATTACTGTGTATAAGGCGACCCTGTGTATAAGACGACCCCCTTTCTCAGACCCCTAAAATCAGGTAAAAACCATGTATCTCATGTATAAGACGACCCCCCTTCTTGCAATCGTGGAAACAGGTCGACATGCCATGATGGGAAAACACGTTGGTAAGATTTGGTAACGGTAAGTTGATACCGGTAATTTTTTAAGTAACATATGACATAAATGTTTTGTTATAATCGTTTGTTTTTTAAATAAATTGTTTTAAATTTACCAAAATAAAAATTACATACGTTTTCCTACTGTGTTTGTTCTTATTTTTTAATGATTTGTCATTTTCTTGTCAGTTCAAGCGAGATTAGCAACACTACAGTCAACAATCTATCGTAAATATTCGCCATGTTATAACATCTAAACAAAGCCGATACTCCATACACAGATTTAGAAGTCGCTTCAGTGTTTATATGATAAAAATGGTGCGAAGAGCTTTGATAACCAAGCTTGATTGCGCATGTCCGAAGCCAAGCAAAATTTAATGTCTAGATTTCTATCGTAGTGATGTAAATATTTATCCTTCTTATAAACAAAGTTGAACTAGTTGTATTTAATACTGCAGAATGCCTTGAAAGGTTGGTAATGTTTGATAGCTGAAGTCAAGCCATTATTTTACATTCCAACTCTGGTTTCGCTTTACCGCTGATTCTCTATTACGCGGCTGTCAGTATGGCTCCCAACATGTGTTATAGCGAGGGGCCACTCAATGCAGTAAACTTCTCAAGCTAAAGACGTGTTTATTTAACGTTGACACTTCAATCCAGAGAAGGATATACAGACCAATTACTGATAAGAACACAACAAAGCTAAGATAATTACCGGATACATGAATGAATAACTGCCCTGATTGGAATTAACATTACGTCAATGACACGTGATCGAGATAAGCTTGTCAAGTTTTATGAATGAATAGGTTAGTTGTAGAATTTCATTGGTCCCCGTCATGAATGAATTGATAAGTTGTAGAATTTCATTGGTCCACGTCACTGAATTTATCGATCGTTTGCTTGACTGCTGGTACCACTTTTGGTCCGTCAACTTATTGTTTTTAAATGAATTATCAAATATATTTTATGTCTTTAACTCCATATAGTAATTAAAAAATAACATAATAACACATAATAATTATTTATAAATATTTATTTCCATTTTGTAAACATGAGTTGACTGTATTGCTGTTTCCGGTTTCAACATCGTGAGTTCGTCAATGAAGCTTCAAAATTTCTTCTTCTGAAACATAGCCCTTGTGTATAAGACGACCCCCTTCTTTGACCCCCTATTTTCTGGTATAAAAAAGTCGTCTTATACACAGTAATATACGGTAGTGATGGAGAGAGAAAGCATGATGGTGTCGGGTTTCTACAAAATATCTCTTCAAAATTCAAGGAACATGCAAATTTCAAACTTTTACAACATCTTTTATGATTATAATTAGATCAATGAGCGTCCTATAATGAACATTTTGCTGGGAAAATGATTTCAACTTCCCCCTTAAAACAAAACTTGCACCAGTAACCCTCACTGGCCAATCGAAGCCTTGCTATGGAGATCAGATGCAGCGAGCTGACATTATGCTAGCACAGAAAAGGTAACACATTGCAGCAAGACTTAAATTAGCCGGTGATGGAGACTGACACGAGTTATGATTTGAGGGGGACGACTCCAAGATGCAAGTTTTTGATGTTTGTAGATTTTCTTTTTTTATTCATGATGATTCTATTGTTAGAGTTGTTGGGGGTTTGATGTGAAGGTTTCTAGATGACCAGACAATGTGGGGTGTGAACGATGATGCACTTGACAAAACCATCACCCTCTACTGGGATAGACTTACCTCCTTTATTTCACGTCTGTCAATCGCCTGACCATAAATAAATATTGCTAAAGCACATACCAAAATTGTCTAATTTTTTGTATGCTCAATTTAGATTTAGAAGCATTGTTTGATATAGATTTTCATCAGTTTGGATAATGGAGGTACAATTGTCAGACCTTGCATCTGACAACGCTGTGCTTCATGCTACGTAAATCAACAGAAACAAAACAACATTATCCTACAAAATAAAATTGGGACACTTGATCAGTGAGAACTGATATATGACAACGAAAACATCCACTACCAATCTTTTGGTTCTAGCATCTATTTTGTGTGTCAGTTATATTTGTGTCTAGTCTAACGACTTGTGCACCAATCACTCCACAAGACTGCTCAGACATCCCAAACAATAAGCTTCTGGATGATCAATTAAATTGAATTTTACAAAGCATTTAATAAGTTCCATAAACAATCTTTATAAATTCATACACATTTTAAATTTCTCATTTTGTTTGCAGCAGTCTCTCTCAAAACATCTGGACCCTGAACGAATGAGATCACTTCTCTTTCAAATGCAAAATTACATCACATTAAACACAAACAAAGACAATGACAGAAGGACCGAGACCCACCTGCACATTGCCGAGGAGATCCTCGCTGGAGGCTGCTGTAGATGGCGCTGTGTGTACGAGATGCTGCGTCTCGGCGAGCTGCTGCTGGAGGGAGTCCACCTCTCCCTGGTACTGCCTGACGTGGGAGTCAAACTCCTCGAGCTCCCGGCCGCGGCTGTTAGCCTGACTCTCCAGCATGGAGACCCTCTCGTTCAGGTTGGTCAGACTCTGCTGTATGAGTCCGTGGCTCTCCTGGTTAGTGGTCTTCAACAGGTTCTGGGCCTGCTCGCTCATCGTGGTTATCTCCCTTTGAAGTGATTGGATCTCCTTCTTCAGTTTCTGTTGCAAGATATCGAAATATTTGAACAGAAAGGTTGAAAAGTAACTAATTTCATCGTTAATAAGACTCTCTTTGATAGTGAAGAAGACCTTATTATTATTACCTATTTGTATTACAAAGTAAACATTTAACATTACATCTGTGGAATGCAGATAGTGGTGTATGGTTGCTAAATATTTTCTAATGAAACTTATAAAATTAGGAAGCTGGACAGATGGACAACATTTTTATATTACTGAGTACTGACCCCATCTATTGATTTGTAATTTACTTTTTTTTCCTAGAGTTCAAAGTTTACAATGACCCTGAGACAACTTGATGGACTATTTCAATGGTTTCACCATCTTATTTGCAAGAAGTATAGTAACAGAATACTGTTCCCTGTGAGCTTGCTAAAATAAACCAAATTCTCCGGACATCATGTTATCCTTACAATCCTTATCTTTATAATCAAACAAACAAAATGTCCACAGAGCTAATTTTATCAACAAATACTGCAAGCAAGATAATCGAACCAACTACATATCCATTGAACTCATCATCAACAAATCTTTACAAGCAAGATAATCAAACCAACAAAATGTCCCCTGACCTCATTCTCGGTGAGCTGCTGCTGTGTGGAGCGGGCGGGGTCCGGTGTGAGGAGTCGGAGCTGCGCGGAGTCGAGCCAGGAGGAGATGGTGTGTAGAGCCTGCTGGTACTGCTGTTGGAAGGACAGGGCTTGCTCCACCCGCACCTGCCGGTCCTCGACCTGGCCCTGGAGCTGCTCCCAGCACTCGCCCAGGTCGACCACGATCTGACGGATCTCCTCCAGGTTCTGTGATGGGTCCACTCCCCTGGGCAGGTGGTAGCTAGCCATCTGGGGGAAAGGTAATGTGGAAGTAATTTTATGTGGATGCAGGTTTTAAAAGGGGGTTGGGGTCTGAATCACTCACTGAAAAGTGGGGTGTGGGGTTCATAAAAAAAAATAGAGCCATGGCCTCTGTAGCTCATCAAGAGATAATAAGTGGGGTATGTTATGGAGTGGACTTTATAGCAATGGTCAGATAATGGAATGTAGTAATAAGAATCTAGGTAGTGAAACGATTTAAGCAGTTTAAAAATATTTTGTTACCATAACTTTGCCAATCTGCTATATATATGTGTTGAAAGAGCAACACAAAGCTTGGAAATAAATTGCTGGTATCAAACATATAATAATGTGGTGGAGAGATCATACTATTTTTTAAGATCGTACACACATTATATAATAATGAATATACCGGGTACAATTCTTTGCATACAATTTACCACTGTAAGCTATTGCAATAATGGCCTGGGGCTGTAGAAGAAAATGAAAAAAACCTTTTTAGGTCATGACCCCTGCTAATTATTATCAAAATTGGTTACACATAAATCAACATTCGTTATGAATATCATACACCTTTGCATTATATTGTTTTAATTCTTAATTGCATTATGGCAATACCAACATTTATTACATAATGAATAGGAGCCTCAGTTTTTGAAAATCCCATTTCTCATAGGCTCCATTTCAATACTTAATAAATTGGTGAATTTTTTTTAGTAAATTCTTTTTCACCATTTCTTATAGGCTCCTTTTCAATATTTGATAAAATGGTGATATTCTATGAATAAATTCTTTTTTAGAGTCAGTGGAAGACTAAAGCAGTCTCACGCACAGTCTATGATAACACAGTGCTGCACAGAAGTTTGAAGTAACCTGAAACCTCTGTGTAACTATCAGTTTTCATTCTTCTGCCAGGAAGAGGTCAACACAATGCAATTACATAACATGCAGACACTGGACTCACAGCCAGTAAAATTTATATGTTAGATGCAGTTTTTCCTACAATTAATTATTTTTCTGTACTGGAGAAGATGATGAAAATAGGTGTGATGTCACAATCTCATATAGCTACTTCTTTTATAGTCCTATGTTATCACCAGTCATCACTAGTCATATTCAGTTCACATATCTCATGTAAAATGAAAAAATTTAATTCCTCTTCAAGATATTCCTTCAAAGGGTATTCAATAGTTCTCATTTCAAATAGATTCACATTAAACATGTCCATGATGTAGACATCTATCTCATTTCTTGTTCCTATTGAATAAAATTAACTGCAAAGTTAATAGAAAACTAAATCAGTTATAAAGTATAAAATATGATATAAATAAGGTATACCAAATTGACTCGTACTGGAAATTCTCATTAATTAATTAATTAATTCTCCAAATAATTACACAATATCATGAGATATTAAAAAACTCCATTATTTACTCTTAAATTACAAAGAACATAATATTAGATTTAATAAAAGATTCTGTATTAAGTCTTTAGAATACTTTTAGACTTGTGTACCTTTATCAGCAAATTCACTTGCAAAATACAAATAATTACTCATATGTGAAATGTGAGACAAAGATAAAATATGACTTATAATTTTTGTTAGACCTCCAATTCTAAGTTTTTAATTCTAAATATCTCTTTTTCATCAGACATATTATATTCTCAAAGCACATGTTAGAACTCTCACATCAGAAAGATGAAATGCCTTTAACTCAGCTGTTTTCTTTAAAATTACCTCCCTTACCTACTTACTGATTGAAGTGCACATATAATCTCAGAAAGATGCTGTAAACTGAATTAGGCTTTTAGGTTATGATCCCTGTGACCCATATTTGGGGTCACAGACTCACCAAATTGACAATTTAGAATCCCTTACAGCCAAGGAGTCTGTACATAAAATTTCAGCTCACTAGAGCCATTGGGACTGGAGATGAAGATGAAAATAGCATTTTAGGTCATTGCCTCTGTGACCCAATATTTGGGGTCTCACTGTCACCAAATTTACAATTTAGAATCCCCTTCAGTCAAGGAGTATGTACATAAAATTTCAGCTCTCTACGTTCATTGGGACTGGAGAAGAAGATGAAAATAGTTTTTTTTAGGTAATGACCCCTGTGAGCCACACTTGGGGTCACAGGGTCACCAAATCTACAATTTAGAATCCCTTTCAGCCAAGGAGTCTGTACATGAAATTTCAGCTCTCTGGAGTCATTGGTTCTGGAGAAGAAGATGAAAATTGCTTTTAAGGTTATGACCCCTGTGACCCACATTTGGGGTCACAGGGTCACCAAATTTACAATTTAGTATCCCCTTCAGCCAAGGAGTCTGTACATTAAATTTCAGCTCTCTGGAGTCATTGGTTCTGGAGAAGAAGTCGAAAAAGCGAAAAGTTTACGGACGGACGGACGGACGGACGGACATACGCCATCCCATGCCATAAGCCCATCGGGCCTTTCAGGCCAGATGAGCTAATTACATGCAAAATTTTAAACCCCCTCTTTGGATCTGCAACTGGGCTCCTCGTCTTTTTATATTTTGTAATTAACTTATTTTTCATTGATCTCATAGCATTATGATATTGTAGGGCCTTGTATGCGTTCCCAAGACTCACTGTTGGTTTCTTGGTCTTAATCATTTCCTCAAGATCCTGTTTCTTCTGGGCCATGTCTCGCTGTAGCTCCTCCCACTTGAGCTTCAGTTCCAACTCTCCTACAGAGGGCGCCACCTGCTCCGATCTGTCTGCAACACTGTCTCTGTGGTGTCTGCCTGTGACCGAGATCTGTCTCACCAGACGCTGATGTTCACTCAGTCCCGATGTCAGATCCTGCACAGGAGACAATTTATTGAGAACCGAAGGTCATTTACATAAACAAATATCTGACACTTATTTCACGTTTTATTTCTCTAAGTATCCAAATCAGAAATTCAACTGACCCTCTGCAGCCTGTGTTGTTCAGGCAGCTGCATGGTGACGTCGCCTCCAACCGAGGGAAGAGTCATCTGCTTCGTGTCGCTGATCCACTGCTGGAGCTTCTGCACATTGTCCTCGTAGTCCGACATCTCTCTCTGCCGCTTGTCAGACTCTTTGATCGCTCCCCGCAGCTGGCTCTGCTTGTCTATGGCCTCCAGCTTCATGTCTCCCAGCTGTTTCTGCAGGGACGCCAGCTGTGTCCTCAGCTTCTCGGCGGTGGTCGGGGACTCGTGTTCGCACACACGGTCACACTGCACGGCCAGATCCGACATCATCTGCAGCCGTTTGTTAAGGTCCTCTTGGATGTCCTGGGAGGAACAGGGGAGAGAAGGTCGACATATGATGTAAATAATTATTTGAAGTAATATATTTGTATTAGTTTTTAGTGTCTCTTCACCAAATGTTACCCCTGGTGAACATACCTACATTATGCTACTGTTAATTTTGATTTTGTTGAGATAAGATAACATCTCCAAAAGGTTTCAAAATTACATGAAGTTTTTCTCCATGCTCCTTTACAGAATGACAAGCTAAAATGTTCTGAGATTTTTACAGAGGCTGTCAAACCCTGGACTGTTATTGATGCTAATCTACATTTTTCTTATTATTTTAAAATGAAGATTGAATGAAGTTTTAGATAGAAATGAGATTTCGATTGTGGAGACTTTCAAGACTCAAGACTTCAAGAGAACTTCAGTTTGAATACTGGCTCAGAATGAGGGCAGACTGACCTTTGTGGAAGCCATCTGTGTCTGGAGATCCTCTACGGAGTCCGTGGGCAGACCGCTGACAGAATGACGCACCTTGGCGTCCGTCAGCCAGGTGTTGATGTCACCCACTCGCTTCTTGTACGCCTCCAGAACAATGTTGTGTTTCTGTCGGTCCTTCTTGGCTTCCTGTGAAGAAAATAAAACACTTGTAATCATCTTGAAAAAAAGTTCTCAAAATTATAGTAGTAAAAAGATATGAAATAAATAAACAGTTTTTTATTTCAGCTAATAAAAGATAACAACTTTAATTGTCCGACCATGATCTGACTGTTGTGCAATAACCAGCGGAGGTAAGCTGGACCACATGGCTAGTTTCTTAGTGCTTTGTCACTACACAGAGTTTACTAACTGGACATAATTGTCTCCCTTTTCAATGTAGAGAAATCAAAATTCATAATTGGTTCACTATTGTTATTTCATTCACTTTGTTCACTAGCTTTCTCGCCTGAAGTCTCTATCCACTGTTACAGCCAGTCAGAAAATAGCTGCCTCACCACTAAATGTCACCATTTTGGAAGGCCTGTCAGATATTGAGAAGGGCTGGGGGAATTTTCAAACCACAATCAAACCGCACTGACAGGGAAGCTATTTCATGCACTAGCCCCTCACCTGAAGTCTCTTCCCACTGTCGGCAGCAAGAGACTGAAGATTGACGAGTCTGTCGTTAAGCATGGAGAGCGTGGCGTCCATTGCCTTGCCACCCTCTGGGTCGGACCGATCCAGGAGAGTTCGACTCTGTTCCTTCACGCTGGCGATGTCTTCCTTTAAACGCTCTATGTCCGCCAGTGTCTCCTGAGGGTGGACACATCAAGTTTTGTGATTTTCTCTAGACACATATTATTTTCACACATATTTCTTATCTTCATATTAATGATATTTTGGACAATCTGATTTTATCAGTTACTTATTTTTTCTAAATGCATCAAAGGCTGGTTATGGGTGTAACAAGAACGTAGTTATGACGTATTTTTATATTTCCTTGAACTATTCTTGGTTTTGGTTTGGCATTACAAGCACATCACACATAGTCCTGCTTTAATCATGAAATATCAAGTTCGACCATGATACTCAATATATAAATCTGGTAAATTATGACAAACGCCATGAGTATCTTCTATGTATTAAACCGACAGCAACGTGTACCTTGTGGTCTTGTTGTTGTCTTTCCAGATCCTGACTGGGACTGATTGGTCGAGTGGACAGCTTCTTCTGAGCGCGCTCCATCTTGGCGGTCACTTCCTGTACGGCCCGCTGGTAGTTCTCCTGCTTCTGAAGAGCCTCATGGAGCTCCTTCTCTCGCGTCACAACCTGGAGGTGGGCAACATAGCTTTACTCAGTATCCAGTAGGTAAACATAAGTGGTGTTACAAAAAAAACATGTGCACATGTAAGTTCATATACTTCATCATTGAAATTCATGACTTCCTCACCAGCAGGTGGGCAACATAGCTTTGAAATGCAAATTCATTTAAATATCATCTCAATGCAATGAAAGCAACATACTGCAAATTCTTCTACCAATAAATATAGTATACAACTTGTTGTTTATTTGATAACTACATAGACATCTAACATACTTCAAAATACCATAAATACTTGTTGTTATATTACCATTATTATCATGTCATTATTCTTTACACAGAGAAGAGAAAGAGAAAGGTCCAAAGGATGAATGTGTGCCAATATTTTGTATCACATAATATAAGAACATATTAACATATTAAAATAGATATGACATAAATGTTATAATATGAACTCCTGAAGTATCTACAGAAACTACTTTGGTTGAACAAAGCCTATTACATCATACATAGTCTAAAAAATCAAACTAAAACTTTTATTACAAAATCAAATTCCAAAGTTCTGGTAATCCTGAAAGAAGAATACATGTCACTCTGAACTCTGTCTGTAACACCAGTTTCAGTCTCTTAATAATATCAGTACCTACTAAATAGTAATCAAGACCTTACCAAAGTGACATTTAATCAAGACCATACCAAAGTGACATTTAATCAAGACCTTACCAAAGTGACAAGCCAGGATATGCAACATGTGACGACACGACGACTGTCAACACTACAAGAGGCGCGGCACCTTATGACTTCACCCATAAAAACCAGCATACCTCACAGAGAGTACACAAAGAGAGCGATGGCACTGAGGGGGTTAAAGTCCCAAGGAATCTCTCTGTGCCGGTGGAGCACCCGACAAGCTTTGTAGCACAGTGTTTATGTGCTTATGAAAGACAGACACTTCATAAGTGGGAACACTGACTGGCAGTCCCCTTTACCCCTGAAAGGGCAACAACTTGCCTGCTATGATTCACAAGTAACTATAAACCATAAACTATTCCGTCAGGTTGATAGTACATGTTGCACAAGATCAATGGACTTATAACTACCGGGAGCGTTCACTCTTCTCTAAGTGACAATGACATCTTTAACGGCTCGGAGAATTCACTTTTCTCTGACAATGCCGGACATTGTCGTGCCTGAGCGAGCGTGAAAGAGTCATGGTCTATGATAGAACTGGGAGGAACTCACAATGCAAGGGACAATCTGCCATTCCTATTCTTCACTGCTTTTATATCATATACCATTGTATAGATAAATGCTACTTTTTTATAAAAATTAAGATATCTTTTATTTGGAGCAATACCTGATATAATGATTGCTAGTTTTTATGCAGTGAAACCTGTAATTTTTTGCTGACCTTAGAAATGATGGGTGGTATTGCAAAGAATTTCAACGTTGATTTGCACCCAAACCTGACTGCATGTAGGTCAATTCTCCGCAGAAGCCACTGGCAAGATTAAAACTCAAGACCTCCGAGGAAAAACATGCTAACCACTGCACTAACCCCTCTCCACCCTCATTTTTAACAACTTGATTTTTAACAATACATTTGATTAATTTTGCATAGTGTATTAATAAATTTTAAAATGTTTATAAAAGATATGATATTTGTAAGAAAAGCAATAGCTAGGCTTTTCTAAAAATTCAGAAAGCAAAAGTTAATTCATCTATAAATCTGAGAAATGGAGCGTGAGTTAACGCACCTGGTTCTGCAGACTGGCCCAGGACGTGTTGAGTTCCGCCAGCTGATCTGTCTGGTCCTGTACCCCCGGTACCTACAGCAGTCAACACTCCATGTACATTGGAACATCACTGAACATCACCCACTTTACAACATCACGACGCTACGACACAACACAACTCACGGGTTATTGAAGCAGACACATGCAGAAAGCAACAAGCAGTTATAGAAGAAGCTCGGGTAAAAATCATGTCCTTTTGGAAGAAGCAAATGATTTAAAATATTGAATGTCATTATTTGTAAGGTGTTATCACCATGCTGTTATACTTGCAAATCCTCATTGGAATTAATTTTGCTTTATGTTGATATTCTTGTGCATCAAGCAGTGCCTGGGTGAACATTCAGGGGCATAGCTTGGTTTTTATATGTAAGTGCAACAACATTACTTTCAAACAGGTCACTATTTCTGCCATTTGGTGTTGTAATGTCGATAAGCATTTGAAATAAGGCTATCAAATTTTACTGGTTAACTAATTATTGATTTTATGTAATTACAAGTTCGGGCTGATATTTATCAACTACTTTGAGAGACATTTAAGTTTATTTCAAACCATTTCCAATCAAAATTCAGGAAAAACAAAGGGGAAAAATTTTGGTATATGGTATATTCATCTTCACATTATAGCAGCTATGCCCCTGACATCCTACCAAACTAAACAATAGCATGTTATGCCAGTATGTGCAGCCACTGAGCAGCGAGTAGACAGACGGACAGACGGACAGACCCACCATCCTTTGCTGCACGGCTCGTCGGGGGGTTAGAGAGGCAGGCACAACACCCGGAGAAGAGTCAACACTGAGGGGGGAGGAGGAGGCAGTCTGGGGGGACAGAGAACGCATTTTGGGAGGGGTGTACGCTCGTCGACTCTTCATGTCAGTAAGCAAAGGTTTAGTAACAGAGTCCCTAGAAGCAGTGAAGGGTGAGAGTGATCTCCCTTTAGCAACGTTAGACATGACACGTGCAGACTGGTCGACATTAGAAGGAGGAAGACGTGCAGGTTTGAACGTTTGTGCTACACTTGATTGAGCTACCTTATCCGCATCGCTTCCACCTATGTGAGGTTGGAACGGTGAGAATGGTTTTCCTCCGGGCCCAGTTCTATCGGTTCCTAAGCTTGTGAGAGACTGTGATCTCATACTGTCTAATGTTTCCTTTCTCTGAGGCCGAGGTCGAACTGTTGTAGATGTGCGGTCGGACCTGTTTGACAGGGTCGACCAGGAGAGACTAGATGGCATGGTATTGATGGAGAAGTCCGACATGTGAGCACCGCTGTCATCAATACTGTCATTGTAACCCAACTGAGTTCCCGAGGAAGAATACTGTGAGTAGGGCGAGCTACGGTCCCGGAAGTTAGCACTAGAGAACCCACTACTACCACCACTTGTGTTCATTAGGAAGCGTTTGCGGACTAGAGTCGGGCTCCGTTGGAGACTGCGCTCGGAGAGTTCGAGATTCTTCTCGTTTATCTGACTAAGTCGAGCCTGGTAAGACTGTATCCGAGCTGCAAGGGTCTGAAAGCAAGACGTGTGTCAAGGACATGCAAGTTAGACATGCAGTTATACATTCACCTCAGGACAACAGGATCTAACTAGCTGCAGAGTGGTCTCCCTTGAACCAAGCCTAGCATCCATTATTGTAGGCAACAGTTACATATCGCTAAGCTGGAATACAACTTATTTTGACATTGACATTTGACTAAAGCTTAATAAACCCTGATATATGCTGACAATACACTGATATCTTGTGATAATATTTTTTTTAAGAATGATTTGGTATTTGGTTATAGTGACATAAATACATTGCTCAATCTTTATAGATGATATGAAAAACTTCTGTGACATACATGGATGGGAAATTGGGAAGGGGAAATGAACTGGTAATGACAATGGCGCTTTCTGACATTCATTCCATTTTCACTGTGATTCTCACACATTTCACATCTATCATCTACAATTTTTAACTTTATCAATAATGGTTTTCTTTTCCAATATTCATTTAGATTCTTCTGATATTCAAATTTCCATAGTAATTTCCGTATATTTCCAACTATTTATTTATCCATACCCAAAATGATACCAATAAAATGCTTCTAAATTTCTTTGTTCATGCTATTATATGTCTTTCTCCAAAATATATTATTCAATTTTTAACATTCTATCAAGAACGTTTTTATACTAATTCATCAGGGAAACTAAAAGGAATGAACAACTATCTAAGGAACAGAATATGTAGATATGCAAACATGCACTGGGAAAATTGTCATGCAAATCACAAACAAAAAGACATTCACGTAAACACAATAACTATTCACGAAGAAACCATCATAGAAGGTAGTGACAAAATAAACAATTTTTGGAAATTAACCAACTTAAATTGTAAAAAAACAAATTATTTATGGAATCATAATTTTGAGATGTGAATGATTTATCAAATTCAAATATTTCTAAAGCAAACAAATAAACACTATGAGGGCTTCCTCAGCTAAACTAGCCAACCTGACATAAAATCTAATTTTTTACATACTTATCAGGTTTGAAAAACCAACATTGCCCAACGCTTCCCCCCTGAAGCGTTCCTCAACATATATCACACAGAATTAAAAAGGGACGCTACCCGGTAAGGGTGGCGCTCGTGCCACGTGACATCGGTGACGTCATCATTCCCTTATTTGTTGAGCGAGCATACGGTCACGCGTGTGTTCTGTTCTCGACTAATTTCGCTACTTTATAGGCTTTTTAAGTCTTCCTAGTTCCTCATATCTTCAGAGTTATTGTTATAAGTACCTTTCTGTCCTTTCCTGACCAACTGCTGAACTAATTTTCGCCAATTAGTTGACTTTTGGGTCGGGTTTGGAGTTGTCAGTTTGGTGCATTTCTCGCCTTGCCAGGCTGCCTGTCTTGCTCGGGCTGCACGTGCTAGTCGTGCACGTGTATATTGCTTGACTGACTGTCGGTTGGTCTCTCGCCTCTCGGTTGGCGTAGGCTCTCGCTAGCCTTCGCTTTCACCTTGGTTCGCTCACCTGGTGGGTTAGTGAACGGGGTGGGGGTATGCCCTCCGCTGTGCGAGCATACGCGTGTGAACGAGCACTCGCCAAGCGTGTGAACGAGCATTCACCTAGTGTGAGCTCGCGAGCGAGAAGTACATTCGCCTAGCGTGTGTTCGCTAGCGAGTGAGTGTCTCCTCACCTGTGGTTATACAGGCGTACGTTCGCTAAGCGTGAACTCATAAGCGAGTGAGTGGTTACTCACAGGCCCGCGCGTGTCAGGTGTTAGTGCCTGTCAGGTGACGAGGGTGTTTGTACAGGCGTACATTCGCTAAGTGTGTTCACGTTAGTGAGTGAGTGTTTACTCACCGGTTCTCGCGTGTCAGGTGATAGTGTGTTTGTACGGACGTACATTCGCCAAGCGTGAGCTCCTTAGCGAGTGAGTGTCAACTCACCTGCTCTCGCCTGTCAGGTGATGAGTGTGTTTGTACAGGCGTACATTCGCTAAGCGTGAACTCGTTAGCGAGTGGGTGGTTTCTCACCGGTTCTCGCGTGTCAGGTGATAGTGTGTTTGTACGGACGTACATTCGCCAAGCGTGAGCTCCTTAGCGAGTGAGTGTCAACTCACCTGCTCTCGCCTGTCAGGTGACGAGTGTGTTTGTACAGGCGTACATTCGCTAAGCGTGAACTCGTTAGCGAGTGGGTGGTTTCTCACCGGTTCTCGCGTGTCAGGTGATAGTGTGTTTGTACTGACGTACATTCGCCAAGCGTGAGCTCCTTAGCGAGTGAGTGTCGACTCACCTGCTCTCGCCTGTCGGGTGACGAGTGTGTTTGTACAGGAGTACATTCGCTAAGCATGAACTCGTTAGCGAGTGGGTGTTTACTCACCGGTTCTCGCGTGTCAGGTGATAGTGTGTTTGTACGGACGTACATTCGCCAAGCGTGAGTTCCTTAGCGAGTGAGTGTCAACTCACCTGCTCTCGCCTGTCAGGTGACGAGAGTGTGTGGCAGGTGGTTAAGTGTTAAGTGACTAAGTGTACAGTCCTACACTCGTCAAGCGTGAACTCGCCTGTGAATAGGGTTCATTCATTGCCGTCTCGGGTTAACGAATTGAGTTACGCTTGGGGGTTCACTTTCTGTCTCACTCACTCACGGTCCGCCTGGGCCTCTCGCGGGTTTTTGTTGCCGATACGGGTTCCGCAAGTCGGTTCTTAACGACCCGTTAGTCATACCAGTTAACTTTCGTTAGCCATGCCTTGACCCGCTTGGCGGGTTATGCTTGCGTGTGAGTGTTCGCTCTCCGCCTTGCGAGCTTAGACCTCAGGGACGAGCTTGATTGCGTATGAGTGCTGACTCTCGTTAGTTATGCCTTAACCCGCTTGGCGGGTTATGCTCGCGTGTGAGCGAGCCTTCTCCTGTCACCTAACCTTGCGACTATGATTCTCCGACTCGCGGAGTTGATTGCAGGTTGTGTCAGAAGGTTGGGGTCCGTCCTCCGACATGCAAGTGTTGGCTCCCAGGATCGGGCTCGTCTGCGGGTGAGTGATGCGTTCGCCAGCCCTATCCTTATGGCTTAGCGTCTTGTTACGCTGGCCCGTTGTGGGTGGGTCACAGGTTGCTATAGGGCGGGTTGTCCTGCGAGGGTCACTCTCACTAGCTTTCAACATGAGGGTCAGCGTCTCGCTACGCTGACTGCCTCGTGAGTGGGGTTAACATGTGAGGGTACGCCTTGCGAGTGAGTGTTACTCTCGCTAGCCTTCTACCTTGAGGGTCAGCGTCTCGCTACGCTGCCTGCCTCGTGAGTTGTGGTAGTAGGTGAGTGTACGACTTGCGAGTTTCCTTGCGAGTGTGTGTACGTCTTGCGAGGTTCCTGGCGAGTGAGTGATACGCTCATTAGCCTTCTATATAAGGATAAGCGTATCGTTACGCTGCCTGCCTCGTGAGTTGAGTAGCATGTGGGTTCATCCCTATGGAGTAAGTGATACTCAGGCGAGCCTTCTATTTGAGGTTCAGCGTCTCACTACGCTGTCTTGTGTTAGGTTGTGCCTTACAAGCGAGTGTTACTCTCGCTAGCTTTCAACTAGAGGGTCAGCATCTCGCTGTCTGCCTCATGAGTTGTGTTAGCTTGTGAGTGCACGCCTTGTGAGTAAGTGGTACGCGGGCGAGCTTTCTATTTGGGATACAGCGTCTCAGCACGCTGCCTTGTGTTAGTTAGTGCCTTACAAGCGAGTGTTACTCTCGCTAGCTTTCAACATGAGGGTCAGCATCTCGCTGTCTGCCTCATTAGTTGTGTTAGCATGTGAGTGCACGCCTTGCGAGTAAGTGGCACTCAGGCAAGCTTTCTATTTGAGGTTCAGCGTCTCAGTACGCTGCCTTGTGTTAGTTTGCGCCATACAAGCGAATTTTGCTCTCTCTAGCTTTCAACTTGAGGGTCAGCATCCCGTTGTCTGCCTCATGAGTTGTGTTAGCTTGTGAGTGTACGCCTTGCGAGTAAGTGTTACTCAGGCGAACTTTCTGTTTGAGGTTTAGCCTCTCACTACGCTGCCTTGTGTTGGTATGAGCCTTACAAGCGAGTGTTACTCTCGCTAGCTTTCAACTTGAGGGTCAGCATCTCGCTGTCTGCCTCATGAGTTGTGTTAGCATATGAAGGCACGCCTTGCGAGTAAGTGTTTCTCAGGCGAGCATTTTAATTGAGGTTCAGCATCTCAGTACGCTGCCTTGTGTTAGTTTGTCCCTTGCAAGTTTCTTTGCGAATGAGTCTCACTCTCGCTAGCTTCCAACTTGAGGATCAGCATCTCGCTGTCTGCCTCATGAGTTGTGTTAGCATATGAAGGCACGCCTTGCGAGTAAGTGTTTCTCAGGCGAGCATTTTAATTGAGGTTCAGCATCTCAGTACGCTGCCTTGTGTTAGTTTGTCCCTTGCAAGTTTCTTTGCGAATGAGTCTCACCATGTGAGGGTACGCCTTGCGAGCGTACACCTTGGTGGGTTGTCTTGCGAGTGAGGGTTACTCTCGCGAGCTTCCTATTTGAGGGTCAGTGTCTCACGACGCTTCCTGCCTTGTGAGTTGTGTTAGTATGTGAGGGTACGCCTTGCGAGCGTCCGCCTTGGGGCGGGTTGCATTGCGAGTGTGTGTTACTCACTCTAGCTTTCAACTTGTGGGTCAGCGTCTTGCTACGCAGCCTGTCTAATGAGTTGCATTAGAGCGTGAGGGTACGCCTGGCGAGTGTCCGCCTGTAGTGGGCGGGTTGTCTTGTGAGTGTTATTTTCGTTAGCTTTCAACTGGAGGATTACCGTCTCGCTACACGGCCTGCCTCGGGAGTTGTGTTAGCGTGTAGGGTACGCCTTGCGGGCGTACGCCTCTGGTGCGGGTTGACTTGCGAGTGAGCTTCACTCGCGCCAGTTTTCAACTTGAGTGTCAGCGTCTCGCTACGCATGTCACCTTGTAAGTTGTGTTAGAATGAGAGGGTACGCCTTGGGAGCGTCTGCCTCTGGGGCGGGTTGCCTTGAGAGTGACAGTTACTCTCACTAGCCTTCGTCTTGCGACTTCCTTACATGAGGGTCAGCGTCTAGTTACGCGTGTTGCCTCGTGGGCTGATCGTGAGCCGTGTTAGCGTTTGAGGGTTTGCCTTGCGAACCTCCGCTCCTAGGCCTTGTGACCAACTTACCATGAAGGTTAGTGTCCCGGTTAGTGTGGGAGTGTACGCTCTTCCACTTGTGAGGGTCCGTCTCAGGGCTAGATGGGTTGCAAGGTAGTGTTGCGCCCTCCGTCTCGGATGCTAGCTTCTCTTCTAGTTGCACTCGTTTGCGGGGCCTCCCGTGCTACTCTTTGCGGATAGGTTCTCATAGGGTGTTCGGGGCTTATACCCTCGCCTTCGCTGCCTCTTGCTGTCGTGGACAGATGCGTAAGGTATGCACCGCTCTAAGATCCTTGGTGGCCTCGTGCCTGGTTCGTTCCTCTGCAGGAGCCAGTTCCGGGGGGACCTGCTCCGGAGCAACCCAAGCGGACGTGTACACGAGAACCTGCAGGTCCTCAATCTTCACGTCTGGCTTTATCAAAAAGGGGTTAAGGCGGAGCGGGTACTCTAAACGGGTGGCCAAGGCCATAGCAACAGCTCAACGGCCGACCACAAGGAAGCTCTATGACTTCCAGTGGCGTGCCTTCGCCTCGTTCTGCGAGGAGCAGGGCTTTGAAGCGGAGGCGTCCTCACTGCCCCAGATTGCCGAGTACTTGGTGTACATGAGGAACGAGAGAGGGCTCAAAGCCTCCTCGATCAATACCAATCTGGCGGCGATCATGTCGGTAGTTCGCAAACGCTCCCCGGGACTCGACATCTCGGTTCTGAAGGGCCTGGTTAAGACCTTTCGTCAGGTCGACGGTCGGCGCAAGCCTAGACCACCTGAGTGGGATCTGGCGATAGTGCTTGGGCACTTACGTTCAGATTTTTATGAACCCCTGTCGGATACCACCCTCCTTCGTCTCACTGTCAAGACGGCCTTCCTGGTCGCAATGGCCTCAGCTGCGAGGATATCAGAGCTCCACGCTCTTCACGCTGACCTTTTAAGGTTCGAGCGCCGAGACGGAGGGTCTGCAACGTTGGGCCTGGCCCCAGACTTTGTCTGTAAAAACCAGGCCGCGGATGAGAGGGGAAGGACCTTTCTTATACCGTCATTAGGTCCTGAAACCGACTCGTCAGAGGTCACGGACCTTTCCCTTTGCCCTATCCGCGCGCTCCGCATTTATGCAGAACGGACAATGGGCATCAGACAAGGGAGGCGTCGGTTGTTTCTGCCTCACTCACCACGGACTGTCAAGGAGCTTGACAGACGGGCTTTGGGGGTGTATCTGCGGTCAGCAGTAATCAACGCCTTCAAGGCGGCTGACCTCCCTCCCCCGTCTCGCGCTAATCCCCACGAGATCAGAGCAGTATCTGCTACGATGGCTTTTCATTGCAACATCGCCGGGTCAGACATTCTGGCTGGATGTTTTTGGAAGTCGGGGTTGGTCCTTGCTGACCACTACTTACGGGAAGTGTCCACAGAGGACTTGGCAGGTGTGTCAAGGTTGGGTCCTCAGGTGTTCGCCCAGCAGCGGACCGCGGCACCTCTTTCAGTCGTACGACGGAACGCACCTTACCCCTAGCGGGGGTGGGCGCATCCACGCTGTTTTGTACTTGTTTTGGTATTCACTTGGTTGTGTACAATAAAACTTGTTGTTATTATACTTGTGGTTGGTTGTTTTTTTGCCTATGAGTGCAGTTGTTAACCCAACCGGGGTATTTGCATGACAGCAGTACCAGGATTCTTACTCTACCCCCCCCTACTTAACGAGTGAGGGGCGGACACATAGAGGTTGAGTGTAGGTTTGTCTTTTTTAGGACGGCGTCGACCTCTGTACACTCAATTTAAGAATCCGCGTGAGTTCTCTTGGGCCGCACGCAGCATGGATGGTTGTCCACCTTTCATGGTTTCACACCATCCAGTGCTCCGGCGTGCCAGCCTAAGGGTAAAGCGACGCGTCTCGGTGGCGCACGTGACTCGGTTCAGCCCACCTCCTTGCTGTGGTAATCTGGGCAATGTTGGTTTTTCAAACCTGATAAGTATGTAAAAAATTTAACATTTTTGAGTAAATGTCATTTTTTATACTTACCTGGTTGAAAAACCAACGCTCGTTAGTTCCCGCCCTTCCTCCCCTCCTGGGTTTGGGTTTTGTGCTCGCTTGTACTAGGGAATGATGACGTCACCGATGTCACGTGGCACGAGCGCCACCCTTACCGGGTAGCGTCCCTTTTTAATTCTGTGTGATATATGTTGAGGAACGCTTCAGGGGGGAAGCGTTGGGCAATGTTGGTTTTTCAACCAGGTAAGTATAAAAAATGACATTTACTCAAAAATGTTAAATTCTAAACACATAACCAAATCAAATCTACAATTTTCATAATTCAACCACAAATCACTCATTAACCTCACTCCTTTGAAACTATCAACATCACGACAATAAAGAATTAACAAAACTTTCTGATGCAGTGATAACGAGAAAACTGAACGTGGCGTACGGCAAACCATGGTTTGCTGTGACTGGCTCCAAACACAGCCTGCCGGCCCAGGGAGCATCAGAATCACACCCAACCCTTCGAGCCAGGCAGGAGAGACAGAGAGTAAGCATTACAGACAGTTGGACCGAGTCTCAGGTCTCTTGGTGCTAAGATTGTTACTCATCTCGGGCTTAAGACCATCTCAGCATAAGAGGAGATGACTATTCTGATGGTTTAATAAACAGATCAAAAACAGACCAACATACAACAGAATTTAGAAACAGTTAGCAATCATTAAGGAAAAACAACTCATTTTGAAAATTAGTATGAATTTCAAACTTCAAACAGGTGCAAAAAATTTCAAATTTGAATTTTCAGTTTCTATTTGAAATTCAAATAGGTGAAACGGACAGGTGTGCAAAAGACACCTGACATTAAATGCAAATAAGTCTTATTAATTTTCTAAAATGTGACAAAACGTGCCCAATATTTTAGAATGAACTCCAAATGAGAAAACAGGTGAAAACATCACACCTGAAGAGAACACCTGTGAAACGGAACAATTGATACCTGTTTCGAGTCTGTAAGCAGTGAGTAACAGTCATCACCTGATAGAGATGGTAGGAATACACACCGCAAGCTTAGGTAGCAACACACAGTACATACATATATATATAGATAAGATACATAGGTTGTATATAGGTATATAGAGGATACATATACAAAAGTACACACATACATGCAAATGGTACAGAATCACACAGCAAGACGACATGGTAGAAATGCATGACAATTGGGAACATAATTTTTTAAAATTATTATCAAAATAAGATGTGATTTTGCAAAAAATTGCTAAACTAAGTAATAATAAAAATATTCCAGACAGACACCATGAAGTGATTTGTCATTAAATGTTAGGTGTTCAGCAAAATTTAAGAAAATAAAATTATTAGTTTACTTCTAAATTGGGAGAAAAAAATCAAATAAAAATCAAAATAAAATTCAAATCAATCAAAACATCTAAAAAGTTTAAATAAATTTGAAAATAACTCTCTTTGGGGGGAAATGTAAACTGGCAATGTGAAGAAGAAGAAGAAGAAGAAGTGTTGTGGACGACGTAATGATAGAGAAATGAACAGTGTGATACTGTCGGGATTTGAGAGAGAGTTTTATTACCCATATGGTTGAAAATAACCGAGTTAATATTATTGATATGAGCACATGTGCACATATCACGTTTGCCTAGCAACGATTGTTTCACCGCGGCTTCCCGTATTTTGTCGTCTGTGACGTCATAAAACGATTGTTCGTGACGTCACTGTGGCTTGCCGTCACAAGAGAAGTGGGCCGCTTTCTGATTATATTTACGCGAATCACATGGAAAAGAACGGGTAATAAAGAAATTATTACACTCGAAAGTGTGTCATATGACTTTTACGAAACTCGTGCGAATTTGTGTAAAACCCTCGCTCTCGCTCGGGCAATACAAAAATTCACACTCGTTTCGTAAAAGTCATATGACACACTTCCTCGGGTAATAATCTCTATATACAACAGTGTTAGGGACTGAGTGTCAGGGGTAAGACATGAAACAGTAAATATGGAGATGTTATATTGGGTTAAGTATTACAATATTAAGTATCAGGAATAAGGGTTAGGTTTCGAGTTAGTTAGTGTGAGGAATTAGGCCCCAGATTGTCAAAGCTCTTTCAGTTGTCTTTAAACATATATGCCATCATCATTACATACATTAAAAGAGCTTAGAAAATCCAGGGCCAAGGTGCTGTTCCACAAAGTTGTTTTTGTGCTTGATAATTCATGTTGACTACGACTTTGTACGTCAATGACGTCTTTGTGAAATAGCACCAAGGAATGTATGGTGTTAGGATTACTGAGTATACGGGTAACAAGTGTTAGTACGTGAGTAGAGATCATAATGTTAGTGTATAGACAAATATTTCACAGCTTTCTTTGCACTAAGATAACCATGAGCAAATGCACATGAGATTATCACAGTGCTGCAAAAGCTTTGAAATCTGGGTCCAGGGTATCAGGGAAGATGTTTGGGTGTTAGAGAGGTGTTAGAGAGGTGTCTGGTTCTGAAGGTGTGACCCTGGTGTCCGATGGTGTCCGGTTTGTGCATGCACATGTTGTGAGTCAGCCTCTACGTACGTCATGTTCAGCAATCTGCTGCTTGAGGGTGTTCACGCTGGAAGCCATGACGGGCGACGCTAGAAGTTGCTCCTGAGCTTGTCCGATTGCCACGTTGAGTTGTCGGATTTCCTCGTCGTTTCTCTCCTGCTCTATGACGACCGCCCGCAGCTGCTCACACTGCTCAGTTGCCGCCTCCTCAACCTGAGTGATATCGGTCATCAACTTAGTCCCGGCCGACGGGGACGAGACATCAGCCATGGACCGCAGTTTCTCATATCTCTGGAGTATCCCCTGGGCTCGGTTCCTCTGGCTCTGGAGTTCCTGGACAAGGCGCTGCAACACGGAGAAACTTGGTTGATAAGTAGCTCTTGTACTAGGCTTAGCAACATACGTGGTAACATGGTAACTACGTAATCTTTGTTATAGTGGTCCCTTTCATATCTTATGATAAAACTAATAGTAATACATCACCACCAATACATCAGACTCAAAATAAAGCTCTCGTTTCAATTGTCTGATTAAATCATAACCCTAAATATCAAGGTAACTATTCAATGCATCAACAAACCAACAATTTGAAGACAAACAGACTCTCTGCATTGAGGGTACGAACCACGGTGCGAGTGAGGGGAGGGAATGTCTGTACACAGTTGAAGATGAAACCAGAGGTCCACACTCAGAGGAAACCATAACAGTGAACATAGCATCTGTACATTTATACCCCACTTACGGTCTCGTTGTTATGGTTTCGATACATTTGGAAAAGTACTGGTATATCTCTCATGTATTAGTAGTATCTACTATTGGCCTGTGGCCTTTTAGGTCCAAACAGAGAAAGATGGAAACCATGTGAGCACATTAACTATGAAACATACAGAGAAATATCCACTTAGACACCAGAGAGGAGAATGGTCCAGAACTGCATAGTTTCATAAGAATTAACACTTGAGTGTAAGAGTAAACTACAGTATATTTTCCAATACACACCCTCCATCGTACCAATGTGTTTGTTCAACACTTCAGTTGTCAAATTAATTAGTCCAAACAATTCTGGGAGCCGATTTCCAGGAATAACAAATAACTGGAGAATAACCATCTTCCTCCTTGATGAAAGTGACACTAAATATCAAAAGCGTTACTAACCAAGAGAACAAATCTGGATCTGTAGCTAAGGACTGCACACCCTGGTACCAGCGAGGGTAGGGAACGTTTGTACAGGGATCACGGTGGATTGTCCAGCTAGCAACACAGGTATGTGACCAGTGTTTACCGGCACTTTCCCCTGGCATTTATCTACATATCTACTTACCTACCTACCTACCCCCAGACTACAGACCTGTTATCAGCAGGAATTGAATCTAATACCATGTGATTATTTCATCGTTTAACATGTATTTCAAACACATTTGTTCAGCGGGTGGGCCCATGTCAGTCTGTTCCTGATTTATGCTAATGTGGGTGGATTTAAAAGGATTGTTTCCCTTCACAATGTTTCATAATGACAACACCTGACTGCAGGCAATCTGCATTTTGTGTGCTAAAAATAAATGTTAGCCATTTAAACACGGAACACTTAGAGAATTGTCCGTATAATGATTACAGGTATACAGCCCCTGGTAGCAGTTAGAGTCATACTTATTGTCTTATGCGTGTACTACTGACAATTATTGATTCACTGAATGGACAATAAAAATTTTTACTAGGTAGACAAAGGTGTAAATTATTAAATAAATCCCAAGTTGACATATAATCTACTACAATGTAATACATTATTAAAGAGCAGCAAACCGTATATGCCAAGGCATGGCATTTGATTTTTTCAATATGAACTAAATTTTTTGTGTGAGAATTTAAGGTAGTATATAATTTATAGACTTAAATCTTTAAAGTATGAAAAACATGTGATATAATAAGAATAACATGGCATCACTGAGATAATATGATTACCTTAAATATTTTGAGCAACACGTGTGTTTCAATACAGCAAAAGCCTACCACCATGCAAGCAATACGGACCATATCGGGTTACAGACGTTATGTAAATAATTAACCAGGTTTACTACTACAACTACTCCACATCAGGGTGTCTCAGCGATCTCGTTATATCGGTGTGACACAGTGTAAGATGCAGTGTTATCGTGGCAGTGATTGAAATGTTGCAGTCTCTGATGAGAGTGAGATCAGGCCTCTCTAAAGAGCATACCCATTTCACAATGATTGGTGTTGTGGCAGGGAGGAAGCAACACTGTGACTAGATCACAGTAAAACTCACAAATATCATCTGAAACTTTAGCAAACCATGGGTGCTAATGAACTAAACTACAATGCAGAATTTCACCAAAATCTTACTGCATATGCAACATTTTACATAAAGTGGTAAAACCCTCAAAGGTATTTGAACAGTATTTCCTTGATTTGATGTCAAACACTAACACCGTGATCTAACCTGTTTTCTGATTAAACAAGAACACTAGATTCTTAACATACATGGGTCCAGAAAGAGCAGAATTTTGTCTCTTAGTTGAGCTTCCATAAATAAAGCCAGCAAACCACCAAAAATGATTTAGTTTGTGTGTTAATATATTTGCATCCCTTAAATTTAAAAAAAATAGAGCCATGGGCTCTGTAGCTCATCAGGATTTCATTGATTTACTATCTAAAGTTGAATATTTAAGTTATTTAAGTTATTGTTTACAAGCAAAAGATAGGTTCTTAGATCATGACCACTGTGACCCCATTTGGGGTCACCGGGTCACATAATCTACAATTTAGAATCCCCATTGGCCAAGGAGTCTGCACACAACTTTTCAGCTCTCTAGACCTTTTGAAACTGTAGAAGAAGATGAAAATAGGTTTTTAAGGATGTGACCCCTGTGACCCCATTTGGGGTCACGGGGTCACATAATCTACAATTTAGAATCCCCATTGGCCAAGGAGTCTGCACAAAACTTTTCAGCTCTCTAGACCTTTTGGAACTGGAGAAGAAGATGAAAATAGGTTTTTAAGGATGTGAACCCAGTGACCCCATTTGGGGTCACGGGGTCACAAAATCTACAATTTAGAATCCCCATTGGCCAAGGAGTCTGCACACAACTTTTCAGCTCTCTAGACCTTTTGGAACTGGAGAAGAAGATGAAAATAGGTTTTTTAAGGATGTGACCCCTGTGACCCCATTTGGGGTCACGGGGTCACATAATCTACAATTTAGAATCCCCATTGGCCAAGGAGTATGCACACAACTGTTCAGCTCTCTAGACCTTTTGGAACTGAAAAAGAAGATGAAAATAGGTTTTTAAGGATGTGACCCCTGTGACCTCATTTGGGGTCACGGGGTCACATAATCTACAATTTAGAATCCCCATTGGCCAATGAGTCTTCACACAACTTTTCAGCTCTCTAGACCTTTTGGAACTGGAGAAGAAGATGAAAATAGGTTTTTAAGGATGTGAACCCAGTGACCCCATTTGGGGTCACGGGGTCACAAAATCTACAATTTAGAATCCCCATTGGCCAAGGAGTCTGCACACAACTTTTCAGCTCTCTAGACCTTTTGGAACTGGAGAAGAAGATGAAAATAGGTTTTTTAAGGATGTGACCCCTGTGACCCCATTTGGGGTCATGGGGTCACGAAATCTACAATTTAGAATCACCATTGGCCAATGAGTCTGCACACAACTTTTCAGCTCTCTAGACCTTTTGAAACTGTAGAAGAAGATGAAAATAGGTTTTTAAGGATGTGACCCCTGTGACCCCATTTGCGGTCATGGGGTCACATAATCTACAATTTAGAATCCCCATTGGCCAAGGAGTCTGCACACAACTTTTCAGCTCTCTAGACCTTTTGGAACTGGAGAAGAAGATGAAAATAGGTTTTTTAAGGATGTGACCCCTGTGACCCCATTTGGGGTCACGGGGTCACATAATCTACAATTTAGAATCCCCATTGGCCAATGAGTCTGCACACAACTTTTCAGCTCTCTAGACCTTTTGGAACTGGAGAAGAAGATGAAAATAGGTTTTTAAGGATGTGAACCCAGTGACCCCATTTGGGGTCACGGGGTCACATAATCTACAATTTAGAATCCCCATTGGCCAATGAGTCTGCACACAACTTTTCAGCTCTCTAGACCTTTTGGAACTGGAGAAGAAGATGAAAATAGGTTTTTAAGGATGTGAACCCAGTGACCCCATTTGGGGTCACGGGGTCACAAAATCTACAATTTAGAATCACCATTGGCCAAGGAGTCTTCACACAACTTTTCAGCTCTCTAGACCTTTTGGAACTGAAGAAGAAGATGAAAATAGGTTTTTAAGGATGTGACCCCTGTGACCCCATTTGGGGTCATGGGGTCATGAAATTTACAATTTAGAAACCCCATTGGCCAAGGAGTCTGCACATAAAATTTCAGCTCTGTGGAGTCATTGGTTCTGGAGAAGAAGTCGAAAAAGCGAAAAGTTTACGGATGGACGGATGGACGGATGGACGGATGGACGGTACGACGGACGCCGGACACCATGCCATGCCATAAGCCCATCGGGCCTTTCAGGCCTGATGAGCTAAAAATCAAAGCTGTCTTCAAATCAACAGTTTGAGACATGCAAAAATATCAAAACATGAAGATCTTATATGACCATTGGATAAATCTGAGGCAATGGTAAACATTAGGGGATTTTGAATGATGACATTGGTATGATTCAACATGACTGGGGGCTTGTGACTCATTGGTTGAATTGAAGATGAAGGTCAGAGAAAAGGCCTCAATACTTACTAAGCAGTAGTCAGTTCTAAAGTAACAAGATTCAAGTGTATTGTAATATCTGATTTCGATGGGTTAACATTGTCTCTTATCCAGAAAAAAGTGATGAACCAAACCACTGCTATTACTTCACGTGGATGTAGCTCAGATGAGACAGCGGTCCGCTCATCACCTAGAAGGTTGGGGTTTGATTCCCAGGTACATCATACTAAAAGATATTAAAATATGAGAGTTGTTGCTTCCTTGCTTTGTGCTCAGCATTATAAGGATAGAACAAAGCCTGAGCTGGCAGTGTACTTTGACACAACAAGAATTTTCAATTTACTTTGTAACGAGGACAACAAAAGTTTTTAACTCCTCACCTCGCTAGCACTGAGCTGAGCCCTGGTGTCCAGAGGAGGATCCCGAGCGGCCAGCTGACCACGAGTCTGTTCCAACCATCGAGTGATGTCAGCGATATTTGTCTCGTACTCCTCGATCTGGGCGTGGGTATCCTCAAGAGACGAGAGTCGATCCTGGACGGTTATGGCCACTCGCGATACCCGCTGGGCCATGGTGTCCACCTGTTTGGTGGCA